>HG993124.1:70844878-72044878 GCA_905231855.2 Eristalis tenax | reverse complement strand
TTTCACTTTCTTTATTTCATTATTATAGGAGGTGAGTGCCATTTTGTTGCTTTGCCAGTCCGTACGTAAGTTGGCTGCGTTGAACAGCTTACCGGTTTTGGCCCTAAGATTGGATAATTTTTTGCTATACCATATGACTTCTTTTTCTTCTTCTTATGGCGCTACAGCCCGGAGTGGACCTGGGTCTCAGCCAACAAGCTGATCTCTCTCTCTCTCTCTCTCTCTCTCTCTCTCTCTCTCTCTCTCCATGTTCACTTGCTCAAGATATGTGCGTCCTCAGGCCCAGGCACAGAGTCGAAGCCTCTTCGGGTGGGAGATGACTTGACCATACGCTATACACGGCCTGACCATCTTAGGCATTGGATCCGTACATGCGTGGTTAAACTCACACCCCTGTGCAGGCCCTATAGTTCGTGGAACCTTCTCCCAAATGTCATCAACGCAAACAGGACCAAAAATCGCTCGCATTAACCATTCGCTCGAAGAGACCAAGAGTCTCTTCATCCGCCTTGAATATAGTCCATGCCTCAGCGCTGTAGAGCAATACGGGTATGATCAAGGTCTTATACAGGGTCAACTTGGTCTTCCGAGAGAGGGCTCTATTACTCAATTGCCTTTTGAGCCCAAAACAGCGGTTGGCAAGTGTTATTGTGCGTTTGATCTCGGTACTGATGCTGTTTGTACTGTTTACCGCGGAGCCTAGGTAGACGAAGCTCTTCACTATCTTCACTATGACGTTCTGGCCGAGTCGTCGATGTTGTGCGTACTTCATTTTTCCCTCGTTCACCGCTAAAATTATTTTGATGACTCCGATTCAATGCTAGCTCCGATACAAGGCTAGCTGTGATCTACCAAATACGTCAATGTCGTCCGCGTGTCCTCTCTGTCCCTTATAATCCCTGCCTGCTTCGAATGCTCTTGTGAACTCTTTTCTTGTGCTCTCTACAAAATATTCTAGGTCTAGAGGAGGAGGTGCTAAGCGCCTGCCATCTCGGTCTGTCAATAATCTAGAAGTATAATTTTGTTCTCCTTGTCGGTGTCAGTGTACTGATAGTCTATCGTTTCCAATAATAAGACTCTCTTGAATAACAGCAATCCACGTTGCGTTTTGCTTCCATTGCTCCTTTGGTAATACTAATACCACAAAGGGAAAAATCCTCCACTGTGATCAGTCAACCTGTTTTCCACTCAATGACTTCATTTCATCCGTCTTTCGTGGGTAACCGAAGGACGTTTATACAGAAGACATATTTTTCTTCCAGTTTCAATGAAATACGATTTTTCCAACTCTTCCCAAGGACTGCTTACGTTACCTTCTTATTCCACATGGTTGATTCTTGTCATTCAATTGCGTTTCATAAAACCGGCAAGGCTTTCTAGAACGGTCTCAATGGTTTCGTTATTTTTTATGTATTCAACGGCCTATTCCGTTTCACGAAACTTATTAATTGCAATCCGAGTTAATGTTTTAAAGCTCGTAACATTTTATGACAAAACAATTCCAATGGATTTCCGTTTATTTTAGAAGACAGATGAACGGAAATTAATGATCGTGTCGTAAAATTTTAAAGGCCAGCATTGATTTTTAACGACAGGCTTGTGTTAATCGTTTTATGTGCGAAAATTAACACTGTACTTCGAAAAGGCACAATAGACAATATCAAAGCAAGCCTACGACCTGAAGTCTCCAAAGTTTCTGATTTGTGACAAGCAGTATAAACTTAACATTAGTAAATGTTTTTACCTTATTTCTTAATTCATAGAAAATGAAGAGGGGGAAAACACTGTTGAACTTCGTTTTTGATTTTCCAATTTATTAGGCGTCGCCTTGGAATAATGTTCAATGTGTTAAAAAGGACACTAGATGTGGTCAATTATTTGCGAGAAATTGTGTGATTTTGTTGTAAAATGCAGTTAAACTGTAATCTATCTTGTATAATTCATAAACACAGTGACGTGCAGCGTTGCTTCCAGTGAGGCGTTCACTAATTGCTGCTTAATGAATACAACATAACTAGCTGCAACATAGCTAGCTAAGCCTGTAGTGCGACAGGAAGAATTTTATGCGTAGCTTCCATAGTCTATATTTTGTTTGTTTGACAAATTGTAATATATTCATTGTTCATAGACTACTTCGGAAAACGGAATGTTTCTTCATACAAAACAATACAAAAAGTGGTATTGCCTATAAAAAAAAAAAAAAAGCTCTGGACAGGTTTGAACACAGAACATGTAAACAGCATGAGCAACAAATCTATCCGCATGGTAGAAAATGAATAAGATTTCTCAAGGTACTTGTACTATACCAAATTGTATGTATTCGTTAATGAGTAACGAATTTTCAATAAAGTGCCATGTAACGAAACGTTACTCCTCAATAAATATCGTTACTAGTATCGTATCGTTACTACATGTACAATAGACAACCGACATCGATACGTTCACTCTCGCATGACATACGAAAGATACACATCATACACACACATCACGGAGAGGGTAGGTATGCCATCAAACGAAGCCCATGCGTGGTGTCCATTGTGCGCAGAGCAGGATCTTCTCTTCTGGTGTACTTTTTCTCTGTACTGATTTTGAAGCGTATACAAATTGCTGCTGTGACACATAGTTGAGACACAGCGATCTGAGAACATCGGCTTTGTCGTGTTGATGATAAAATGGCAGATAATGCCATCGCCGATGAAGGAGTTCTTCCCCCGTTCATTTCGAAGACAGATCTCCGAGCCGTCAATCACTGTGAAAGAAGAAGTCAGTGGGAGTCGATGGGATCTCGAACACTGTGTTAAGACACCTCCCCTCTGGAAGACACTATCCTCTTCAACTGCAAGAACTGCGATTGTACAACCCATATCCAAAAGAGGAAAAGATTCTTCGAATCCTTGCAACCTCCGGTCAATCAGTCTCCTGGTCTCCAACAGGGTGAAAATCAACTTTCAGAAGTCAGAAGCCATACTTTTCAGGACGCCGTTATATAAGGCCTCGGCGGATACGAAAAAGAATTGGCGAAAGTTCTCAATTGTTGGACGACACAGGCAACCACTGGCGCAAAGGACTGTAGTGAGGTAACTGGGGATCTGGCTAGATCAGTATCTATATTTTAACAAACATGTAGATGCTGCTCTAGCCAGGACCCGAGGCACTTTCACCCTTACACAGAGACTGTTTTACAACAGGCAACTCGATGAGAGGGTGAAGGTAATCTGCTACATGGCCCTCATCCGGCCAATGCTCACCTATGGCTGGTCCCGTGTGGTTCAATGTGAGTGCAAGCTTGATGGAAAAGATTCGGTTGTTCGAGAGGGCTTGCCTTCGCCTTTATACAACACCAGAGTCCCAGTACAGATTCTATTCGAATGAGATCAGGGAGAATTTGATAAGAGTGGACAATTTCCTGGTGAAGTTGATTCGACGACTTACTGCCAGAGCGATGAACTTGGTCAATAACTTGTATGTGGAATGCGATAGTAGATATGTATCTAGTATCCTCGTTTAAATATGTTTGGGAGGATGCGTTTTTTAGAATTGTTTCATTTGTATGGATTGAGTAGATATCGATGCGGTATTGTAACGTTTCTATAATATTTGTTCGGCATGCGTTACTCTTGAAAATGCAAATATTGTGTGGACGCTTGTTTTGATTTAGTTTGGCTAATTGCATTGTGTTTCGTAAGAGAACATTTTGAAAAATGTTCTACTAATAAAAACTATGGTTCTACGGCTGAGTGCAGTTGTATGGTTAATTTTTGTAAGAATTTTCTGGTCTTAAAATGATCATGTTGCCTTATGAGCAAATCGGAAGATATTCATATTTTCATTTCACATGTTGATAGCATGAAATTGTCAAAACCAATATGTATCATTCAGCATTGAATACAACGTTCCCTTTTAACACAAAAATATCAATTTTGATGAAAGTAATGAATGTAACTAGTAACGATATTAGAGTAACAAATATTCAGATAATGAAATAACGAGTACGTATGGGTACTCAATTTGTCGTAACTTTTACAACCCTACAACGTACCGTTTCTGCCTTCTACACAGAACCGAGTGTGGAATGAATAACGGGCCGCTGATTGTTGTTGAACACCTAACCATACACATGTGTATGGTCTATGTATTATCTTCTCTTTCTGTCTGAATGCTCTTGATATTAAACTTTAGTCATTTTCAACTAAATTTAGTAATTTTCTAATCTGATCTTCCTCTCATTTCGCCTGCCTAAGTTTTTGAATACGAACATCACCTCATGGAAACGATGCGTAAATATATGAGATTCAAAGCATCCATTGTTATTATTATTATTGTAGTTGAGGGTATATTGCACCCAGGCCTTTAGATATATTTTCCCCCATTTGATACCTTTACTTACGAGTTCCCCTCACAGTTCCCCTCAGTTGTTTGCAAGTTGCAATCATGGACTCCTGTTGCATATAAGTAGAAAAGCTTTATTCGAGAGTAATCTAACTATGCAAGATTCCTTTAGGAATCTGAAGCTGAGATATGGTTGTAGTGACGTCATTTTATCCTCTGATAGTATTAAGATATATTTGCCTTATGCGGGCATATAGTGCCTAACAAAATCACAGAACAAGTTCTGGAATATCATTCCACCCCCACAGGAAATTATTGCCCTATTAAGGCCTCCCGGTTATATCGATGTCAAAGATTCACGCGCTCTGGAAGGTCAGTTGTCGAAAATGTCAAAAAAAAACCATGGGAATGGTCGAGGCTGATCGAAAATCATAACAAACTTACATACTAGACAAAAATACTGGAAATTGTTGTACGATCAATATTCATATTTCTCACTTACTTTCCCTCGTCGGGCACTCTGAGCCAAGCTTAATCTTATTCGATCTCTTTCGATCTAAAATAAAAAAATGATTAAAAGTCCGAGAGCACTGGTTCATTATACAAAATACGGACTAACTGCTGAATCATCGACATCGCGACCACATCGACCCATTTTTTAATCGGATGGTGATTGATGAATAAAAGTGGATCATTTACGAGAGCTGTCGCGATGAGTCGGCGCATACGGTGGTCACACCATTATTGACGGCCAGGAAGGTCTTGCTGTGTGTTTGGTTGATCTCGTGAGACAAATCTCTTAATTCTCACCTGTACTGTCAACAATTTTACCGTCTGAAGGAAGCAACCGCTCAGAAGCGGCCAGCTTTGCCCCACAGCAGTGTAATTGTGTTCCACCAGGACAGAGCCAGGCTCAGGTTTCTATTATGCACACTAAGCAAACAAACTGTTCGCGACTATAAACAAATGTAAAACTATCCACACCGATTGCTGGAAGGCGTACGACTGTTTGAGTGCTTATGGGTTCATTCATGAAAAACTGAACCACAGTGATCCTGACAATCCATGCACATCCAAAGAAACGAATCACAGTGGCGTGTCGTTAAAAGACAATTTTACAACGACAGCTCGAATAGTTTCGCTCATTGGATAGTTGAATACGAGTGGACGAGCGAAGCGGTGAACGAAAGTAGATCGCATTGAAAAGTTGCTGCAAGCAGTGGTGCATGTCTGGACATCGGTGTATGGGTCAAATTAAACATGGTTTGTGAAAAACCCCATTTTTTCGAGAAAAAATTATTATATGTGTGTTTTTAAGCCATTAAGCGCATAATGAAAAACGACAGGCAACATACTTCGATAGCGACACGATAGAATCGCCATGAGTTTGGTTGAAGTCCGTATACACCCATCCTATAAGCCGGACCTAGCACCAATTGTTTATCATCTGTTCCTGTCCATGGGGAACGATTTTGCGATTTGCGATTTTGAAAATTTAGCCTCAAGAAAGATCTCACAATCCGAACCTCCTTCGATCACGGTAAACAGCTAAGTGCTTGACATTGTCTATTTATGCCCAGAAAGAAACAAACAGAATCTAGCATACAATGCGGCTGTGGCATTATTCCAATTCCTACATTGCGACGTACGATTTGAACTCATAAATTTCAGCACTACGTCCGAATCATCCCAGTGCAGACCCACAATTTGTAAGAGCTAAAAAGTTAATTTATTGCATAATATTTTCTAGGGGTTAACTTCACCTGCTGCAGCTTATTATGTGTCGGCTCCCACGTAAGCCACCCCCAGATTCAGTGACATTGGTGCTGAAAAAGGGGTACATACATAAACCCTCGACGGTTGTCTTAAGCAGCTTACGCACTCACAGCTGAAAAAGGTTCCGAAAATCGATCATACTAGCAGCAATTCATTGAAGCAATCCCTTACGCTTCCTAACGTGTTCTCCCACAGCCATTGCCATCGCCCCAGCCAATCGCCCCAACCACCACCTATGCGCTTCATCTATCTAAATCCATCTAAATAATGCTTATCCCTTAACCTTCATAAATGCTCTCATCTTGTTCTTATCAAAAGAACCCGCATATAAATTGGAACATACATTTTTGAAGCCCCTACCCCGAATCAACACTTTCGGAAAACACAACCCTAAGTGAATAAATGGGCACGTATCCCTGCCACGTAAATGCGTGGTTGCCGATGTAAATTTATTTTAAAGTAATTAACTCCCCTCTCTCTCACTCTGCATGTGTCTCTCGCCCTACTGCTCCCGCAATGTTGACCGTAAAATCTGAAATTTTAATTAAAACCCTCGCTGACTGTTGGTCCAGTGTCGGTCGATGTTTACAAAGTCAATTTCACACGCAGAAAGTGTGAAGCTACCCCGTCATCCGTCCTGGTTGTATAGCAGTGTTCGTGGGTTGACCACATCTTCATTTAAGGGTCATAAACAACGCAAAAGTACTGTTTTATCCGCCCAGGTATGACGTTCAAATACGTTTATGTGTGTCAAAGACAAATGGTTTATGCTCATCATACCGGAAACATGTATGGTACTTACTTATGCGAGAGACCCCTTCGGTGAAGGTTGGTGAAGGGGTGGATAGAAAGCACAGTTTCCAGCTGTTTGTATACGAAAATGACGGTTGCTATGGAATTGCTCACTTTGCATCATTAAACGCAATTCATTCAGTGAATACGTTGTTTTTGAATACTTAACCGTGTGGCGACTCCCAACAGTGCGGGCACTCAGTGGTAGGAATAAAATACATTTAAGCCTATTCAACTTGAGTTGGATTTGCTAAATTCAAGCATATTAAGCTTGAGTTGGATTTGCGGTCTCAGTCTAAAAAATACAACCAAAAGGTAAACTAATTTTATGTACAATGTTTTGCAGCTCCCAAATTAATGAAGCGAATTTCGGAGAAAGTAACATTGGGGCTTGGAATGGGGGCAAAACGAAGTACATGCTGTCCTCGAGAACGGTAGTACAACATCGACGTCGTGGACAGAGGATGATAATGGGTAGCAATAACTCCGACTGTTTCTAAGGACTCGAGAGGCAGTGGAGTAATAGAGCCGTTTCTCGAATGACACTGTTCATCCCAGTCCTGCTATGCGGCGCGACGACTTGAACAATGTCGAAAGCAGATGAAGACGTTCTTGGTCTCTTCCAGAGAAAAGTTCTGCGTACGATCTTCGGTTCTGTTTGCGTTGATCTGATTTAGAGGAGAAGATTTAACCGACAGAGTGGCGTGAGACTAGTCAGACGTCTGTGGACTTAATGTCTAAGGTAGCTGGGCCATGTAGTGAGCATCCACAACATCGCTCCCGTAGGAAGGACTACTACCTTTGGGAAAACGCAAGAGAAGACGCCCTCGAGTAGGACAGAACCACCTTGGCTAATTGGAGCGAAACATGAAGAAGAGAAAGAACCTCAACCATCCATGATGACACAGTCCTATTCAAAAATCCTTCCAAAGAAAGCTTAATGACGCTTAACACTCTGCATGTCAGCTGCTCTCGCTCTACTGCCTGCTTGAAATGTCAGTGACCCGGAGAGACCTACATTTAAAGACGAGCATTGAAACCTCTGCTCTGTTCGGTTGCCCTGCTCCCTAGCATCTATTAACATTCGTACAATCTGCTTGTGCATATTAACCAGTCATGAATTCAGAAAAAATGTGTATGGAATATAAAGCTTGAAAATGCCCTTCACTGACTGCTTGATAGGAGGAAATCCGCCTACAAGCACTTTGCGAACCCATTAAGTAGCTCTATCAACTCGCATCCTCTTAGAACATAAAATTCCTGCCCCTAGCCGACAGCACTGTTTGAATAAAATGTCACTTGACTCAGGCCATAGTCACGTACAAACACAGACAGTACACCTTTTAAGTGCACATAAACAATTTACCTTCGATGGCTGAGAATGTGTCCAGGCTCAGTTGGATCACGCTCTTATTGAGCAATAATTTTTCAATTGCCACTCCAAAGGCGCAAGAGACGCTGATGTCCTTATCGCTGCCTTTGAGTCGAAAGGAAGCATCTAAGCCCCGATGTTAAACTTTTTCTACTCTTCGCCCTCCTGTCACACACTCGCACGTCCACAGAACCCAAAACAAACCGCTTTCAGTTAATTGTACCCGAGGGACTTAATGGAATCGTAGTCGTTCAATGGGTTAATTGTGTCTACTACTGCGGCTGTCTGCGAATATGGTCTTTATTGTTGTGCACGAGTGTATCCCTTCTTATCCCGACTGACAGCCAAATGCTGCTGGTGGCTGGTGGCTGGCATGTAGGCGCGTGACTGTCTGTTGTACAACAGCAGTGAGTTGTAATTATAATTAGTTCGCATAATTGTCTTCCACCACAGTCACAGTGGAGTCCTGCAAGGCTGAGGGAAGCGAAAAAAAGAAATTAATTTTTGTAGGCCCTGCCAGCTGAGGGATACACGGATACGATGAATACGTATGGGAACCATTATGAGTGCGCGCCTACTAGCCATTATCGCAGATAATGGATACGAAAAAGTTTGTCTAAGCCCGCTCTTTCATGGCGTAATCCTTCCGCCGGCACATGCGAGTGACAGCATTGAAATTACGTCACATTACGGCTGCGGTTTAACAGTCCTTGAATATTTAATGGCACACGTCACGTACGCGACATAATGTGAACAACCTGCAGCACTAAATCGTTTCGCTGTTTGTGTACTCACTTGAAATCTGATGCTCTTAATAATTCAAATTATTCCGCCAGTAAAATGGAGCATCAGCCGTATTTGAGGCCACCTAAATGAAATATACCTCGTAATGCATTATTTCGATTTAATTAGAGGCACTGGGATGCATATGTGATGGAGTTGAGTCAGGATTTCCGCGCGTAATTGCATAAAAATCGTCGGTTTTAATTGCAATTCAATGCGATGTGTTTACAGCTGATTCGAGGCCTAAGAGATTAACATTGTAGCGAGGCATTATCCCACCGATGCTACTCATACGATAATGGACGCTTGCTTATGGCCCTTCGATTATGATTCTCCTAGGCAACTGAGGATGCTGTCGTTATTTTGAAGGTAAGTCGTTCAAGATGTGCCAACTTTTGTTGTTAAAAATTCACATCCCATTTCAAAACGATGACAGTTTGCCACTTTATGACACACACTTATGCATATGAAAGCGACTATTTGAAGTCAGTTATGTGCCGTAAAAGCATATTTGATTTAAAGCGTCAGCCAACCAGCCTCATTACAATTGTATGGAGGCCTCCAAAAACACGCTGTGTCCTTGGGTGTCAGGCGGTAGTAATTGAAGGGAATAATAAAATGTCTGTATTAAATTTGCATCTTAATCAAAATTGAATTCTGAGAGGTCATTAACGACGGAGCATCCTGAAAATAGCCAAGACATGCAAATGGACACCGGTCCCCTATTTGTCGATTTCAGCCATGTCTAACTTTGAAATGCCTGCCAAACTCATGGGGTTGTGAAGAATGACGATAGAGAGTATTCTAGCTGCTCCATCAAGGACGGTACAGAGTTAATCGAGAGACTCAATGTCAAAAAAGATCAAACGAGCAGAAGGAGCTAACTCAAGCAACACTGCGTGCGAAACCGAATGCAGTTGTATAGGCAAAATTATCTACACAAAAACAATGAATACATGTTGCACGGGAAAATTGAGAAAATTACTCCAACGCCGAACACAAAATATCTGCGAATTTTGTTCAACGAGATGCTCAGATTTAAGAACCACGTGGATGCTATCCTTAAACGGGCAGCTTTTGCCCTACATCTGGTACATCCACTGCTCCGGAGAAGAACTGGTCTGAGCCAGAAGACTAAGGTGCTTATCTATAAGCAACTTATCAGACCAGTAATAACTTACGGATGCCCGATCTGGTACACAATAAACCCCACAGCAATGGAGAGAATCTGTCTGTTCGAACGGAAGGTTATAAGAATATGCACTGGTCTCCACAGAGACCATTCGACACTAAAGTTCATCCCGACCAGAAGAATTTATGAAGAAGCCAAGATTTTGCCGATAGACAAGTACAGCTTGCGGCTCGCCAAGAAGCTGTTAAGTAGTATTAGCAGCCATCCCAATCAAGACATGCAAGAACTGCAACGACTTCCACTCGAGCGCAGTCATCGATATTTACACACCATAGATAGAGAGATTTATTGTACATATCCATCATTACAAGTTGTGGTTTTGTTTTTCTTACATAAATTGTACGAGCATTGCTTTTGCCGTCTGCCTGACACCAAAATATTTACACGCCACAGCAATCACACACCCTGGGTTTGATGACCTATTCAATGCCGACTTCACGCAGTTCTACACAAAAAGCAACACAGGGCATTACTGAGGCTAGTCCCCCCCCAGAGGCATTTCTTTTCCCTTTTTTTTCAAAGGAAATTATTCTGTTATTCAATCATAAGATGTCAAATCAAGCATGTCAAAACTATTGTAAAATGATGCAATTTTAAAAAGTCAAATGAAATACGTTGGGCCCCTATTGTTGAGCTGACATTCCTATCTTAGTTATAAGTCTAGTTATAAGTCACACACTCACTAAAGCTAATAATCCAAAAAAAAAAAAAAGAAAAAAAATTGAGAAAAATTGTGGCGGTTATTTCTCGGATTCCATTACTTTTTCCCATCTCCGTGATAGTTTGTGGGTACCTTGACCACAGAACCAATACCTGAAGGAGCGGCGTGAGTGGTTAGACGTTTTTTTTAAATAGTCGCTAACCGGTGTAAGACTGGCATCGCCATGCTAAAAATGGCACTCAAAAAAGGAAATAAATTTCAAAAAGACCTAATTTGGCCTTATTCCATTTTACAGTTTCAAGAACTGGCGACCTTTGTTACTCCTATTTATCTATTACTGACCATTGGTGAGGCTCCTTATAATCCATTTAAACGTTTGTAAAGTTTTTAGTTCAATTAATTTATCCCAAACGGCTCAGTGTTCCGTGTAGCACATGCTAAAAGTCAAAAAAATCGTGATTCTAGCCGATATTAAATGGTAATTGTTAACAACACCAATATTACAAAAAAATAGCTTTTTCAAAGCTCTGTTATTTCGGGAAAAAAAATATTGAAAATTGTTAAATGAAGGAATTTAATTTGCACACATTTGTAAATTTCAAATATTTGCCCTCACGTATAGCTCATGTATAGTTGAATTCGTGGATATTGAGTTTTCAGCTTAGCTTATTTTTGATGACGAGACCCAAAAATTTCGCACTGGCGGTTAGCTTAAAGTGATGCATTCGGTCAAATTGAGGGATTTTGTAACTCCTGGTCAATAGTACGAGATCCGTTTTCTGGGGTTTAACACTGAGGCCGCAAGATGGATACAATCGTGCTTCCAGCTTATTGAGGGCATTCTGTCTCATGTCTGTCATGTCTCTTAGGGTAGAGACGAATTTGCCAGTTGTAGCTATGGCCAAAGTTATTGAAGCCACTATTATAAATGGAAAATTCAAAGGTGACGACGCTGTAATTCCACATTTTCCGATTGTCAGCATAATTTAGTACTAAGTACTTTGTATCAATACTTTATGCTACATTTGGACCACACAATTCTATTACACTTAATTCACATAAGTGAGATTGTACGATGGCAATTATCTTCTCTCTCTTAATGAAACCTTGACGTCTATGTTTCTCGTGTTTTTCCCTAACACCGTTGATACCAACAGTGGTCAGTTGCCAGTGCGACTGACTTTTGTAATAACCATCAACAAAGCGCACTGTCAATCTTTGCGTGTGGTTTGAATTTGTAAAACAATTGTTTCACATATGTAGGCAAGTCTTACGTATGAAAGAAAAAGAAATGTTTTCTAATTTATCATGTGAAGGAAACGTCTAGCGAAGTGGACGGGATAACGCTAGTGATTGATAGAAAACGTCAAACGTTACTGGCGACGTCAAATAAACCATATCAACCCTCCATCCAATTCGTAAATGTAATTGAAATCCACTCCACCAGCCCTGCCTACTCCGATTCCCTAGAGAGTTCTCCCCCAGTTCCGGTTCTCGCCTCTTACTGTATGTACATGCATGGTGTTGTGAAGCGAGGATTATTCACGGTAGATTCGCAATATATAATCTAACCCAACACTTAACTTGACTCAATGTTTGCGCCATAATTCAGGAGCCCAATCCATCCAATCCGAAAGGATGGATTAAATTTCGAAAATATATTTGAATCAGTCTGAAGTGAACTCTCTCTCACCCCTCGAGTTGGAGTGTAAACATTTTTAGACTTCGTGTTCATATTCAAGAGCTATTCCCATTGCTCGTCCCAAGGCTGAAGACGAGCAAAAGTCTCCCAGGGATAGACATTCCCGGAGAGAGTATAATTAAGTAGGTACCTTTCTGTTTCAGTCCAGGGGAGTCAACTCAACTTCATTTGTCATTTCTTATCTCCGACGATTTCGCTTAACCTGAGGACATCGCAAGAGAAGGCTGTAGCGGTCGGCTCCCCAGTGGGGAATTCGTGCTCGTGCCTCCTGAGCTCCAACCCTGGGACTACCAGATAACAAGTTGAAAGAACAAATCTCACAAGTAATCCGATCTTTTTCGGCTGCAAAATTGGGTGAGGATATCCTGCGGACGATTAAGGTAACTTCTGCAAGTAAGTTCTACAACGTCCAATTCATCGGCGCTCGTGAGTGGGGGTACAACAACCGTTCTCATTCTGATGACAATCAGATCCCTGGACATTTAGTTGAGGGGAAAAGGAACCGAAAATCGCATCAGGATTAGAGCGCTGAATAACTCGCATTGTGTTCGCTAAACAGTGTCTGCTCCGTGTGTCAGAAGTCGAGCCCAACCCAAGAACTCTTGAGTATTAAACGTCTCTGTGGCTGTGGCGTTGAGTCCCGTGGGCGGGATTGTGAACTGTAAGCTCAACAGGCACAATCGGCAATTCGTGATTACTTATTTATGAGAACAAGTATGTCTCCCCCAGGTGGGTGGAGACGTTCTCCCACTCTCACTCTTTTGCGAGTAATTTAATTTACATTAAGTTCGTAACGTGTACCGTTTTGTATGTAAATATCTGCACTTAATGTTTCGCCAATGAGCGTTTTTAAATTTCACCACCGAGGGATGGGTTTCCTTCAGACAAATATTCAGACTCGAGGGCATCCTAGCGAACACATGCACGTGGTATTTTGATGGCCTCAAATCGGTTTATAGGATAGTTAATTTGAATGGGAGATAAAACGTTGCTTTATGTGTGCATGCGGCGAATGCGGGGAGTACACGACAAATTATCGTCCTTATTTCGCTCGCGTTTGAGTGTAACTTGGGATGTTCGTTCAAGTGATTAGATCGATTCGTTTTTATATTTCAGTTGATGAGGAATGTACTGGAGATGGGGGCAGATGGCAATGAAGATACAAGCGGGAAACAAAGTCAACGAATGGGTAATTAAAAGTGAGTGAAAGAAGTGAGAGAAATTGAGCTTTTATTACAGCTTCAAGGGATATTGTTTATTCTAAAAATTACATTAAATCTAAGGCAGACAAAGTTCAAGTTCCTTTTTGTCTTTTCTATAAAATTACTCATGACAGTCGTCAAATGAAAGAAATTGGGTTCTAATATACTTCGGCAATCCGGCGCGAAACATGTGGGACAAGTCGTAAATTTGGCGACCATTTAACAGTCGAGATAACCTTCCGCCGCAAGTAGTTGAAGCAGACATCGACTCCTGATGAGTTAGAGTCGATGGCGGAGGATCGAGTTGGTTCAAGATCTCTTAAACCCCGCGACCCATTTAGTAGAGCATGCGGGTCAGTAGATGATGACGATGACGTGTCGATTCCAGTCCAGTAGGTTGTGAGTTCTTTAAGACAATAACATTGAAAGTTTGAGTAAAGTTACTATTTTTGGGTCACTTGATTTTGTGAATGGTTCATCATTTAAATCAATTAAGTTAAAAAAAGTTTTAAGGTGATATCCCACAAATTTATTACCACGATAATTCATTCCTTAATACTTTCTTTCTCATATCGATAAATAAATGCATTTTTAGACTTAAACCTACTTTACACTACTTTTGCATCCGAAATATTGACTTTGGAAAAAGTATCCAGTAATTCGAAAACCTTCGTAGTTCGAATTAGGGTAGGTTCGAATTACCGAGGTAGTACTGTATAATAATATAGATGGCGCTAGAGCCCGTAAAGGGCCAGGGCCTATCTTCTCAGCAACCACTCGTGTTGTGCGTGATATTGTTTCTTCATGAGGGGAGGTTTTGTACCGACTTCGAACAGCCAATTTGAGAAGCCTTTCCTGAACAGTTATCTTTGACTCCTAAGTGGAGGGGCCATTAAAATAAAATTGTTGTGCTCTGACCGGGAATCGAACTTAGGTCTTCTGTTGACTGGAGCTCTGGAAACCGACACCGCCGCCGGACCATTGTACACCCTCTCACCCTCTCTCCAATAACGTCCCATGGGAGTTTGTTACCCCATCATCGGTCGAACGAGGTTTATCTATCCTTTTTTCATCCGTTTCCTGTAATGAGAGAATGAGATCATTGATAAAGGCTAAGTGGGAAGGGATCTGCCAGGGTGAGACTGCGCCACCTTGAGATTCGCTTGCAACACGGTATAATGTTTATGATAGCCTCATCCACCTTCGATCCATTTTTTGTTATTCGCAGAGGATTATCCACGCTAGTCACCCCTACATCAGAATCCATTGTCAGCAACACAAATATTTCCAGATACGTACGCTTATCAATTTTATCCATTGTATCTATTTCAGAAGCCCATCGACGAAATTTCCCTGCCAAAAGTTTCTCTACATTTGAAATGTTTGGAGCTCTACGGCAACAGAAGCTACAATAGGTACGCAGGATCTGTGTTCCCAAATACGCAGATTCACTAGTGAAGCGGGCGTAAGAAAACATTCCCTCGATTATTTCCGCAGGGTTGAGTTAACCAACCAACAACAGGGGTTGTTACTCATTCAGGTGGTATCGCCTTAGGATAAAGCGGTTAACTACTGTCTGAACAGAATTAAGTTCTTCCTCATTGGATCAACTATTGGTGTATCCAACGGGCCAGCACTGGTCTTGGGATCTCGTGCGTATGGTGTGTGTGTAGCTCTTCAGTTAAGCATCGGTTTCGAATTGAATACCCACTCCAGAAGGAAACCCGATGCGCTTGATTAATCAGGGCTATGTGAGTTTGGTGAGGCAGTTAACCAGCCTAATGGACGATTATTGACGCACGCGAACCCCTCCTACGCCGATGACCCAACAATGCTTTGCTAAACTATTCCAATTTTATAGATCACTGACTGATTACACAGAAGCTTACCTTCTTTTTTTTTTTTTTTTGTTGTGTTTGTGGTCCCCTGTCGGTTTCGGGGTCGCCGTCATTCAAATCACGATTTATCCCTGCTTTTCCCATTGTTTGGTAATCGATTTTCTAGTTTTTATTGTGCTCCTGGTAGTCTTTCAGTCCCTATCTCTTTTATCTGTCTTTTATCGATGACAGAGGATAACAGCACAATTTTCAACATAAATAGGAACAATACATCGCTCGTCCTTACGCTCTACTGATGTGGATTATTGATGAACTTTACGTTAGTAACAACCCGTTGAACATTTATTGAACCACATTTCAGGACAAAACAACAAGGACTAACCTAAATATGCACTTTTATTACAGACGTACGTATATTTTCAGATTTTCAGATTTCATGTCGCCTCTCACGAGACTAAAGAATGCCAGTGAATGAAGCGAAACAGTTTTATTTCCCTGCATTCAAAATGAACAAAAAAAAAACGTGCAAGAAAATGTGAAACCCACCTTCGACATCCCCATCTGGGATGAATGCAAACACAGCAGAGAAGGGCAACCAAGCAAGCAAAAACAAGAGAAAATGAATGCTCGCTATAGAACAATGCGACACGTAGAAATATTTTCAAAAAACTCTTACAGAGATGGAGTGCTACAGAGAGGGTATCGAGGAAATCAGTTCTATTGAATGTAATGAGGACTCGAACTGACTAAAAGGGACGTGCGATTGGGGCGAGATGATACAAATTGTATCGATCAGTTTTCGATAATAAAATGTCACGATTGTGTTGTGTACAAGAAGAGTAAGGCAGCAGTGCCCGGAATTTTTATATTTGAAATTCTTGACGGTCTCTCGTTTGGTCCTGTTGTTGTTCGTGCAGGAAATTGAAAATGTTCATCAAGAAGTCAAGCGAATGCAGATGAGGGTCCTTTGCAGTAATTACATTTTTCTGAGCTCTTCATGCATGTGTGACATTCGGCAGATACTCAAATTCAAATCAACTGAATGCCAGAGAAAATATTGTTGCTCTGTTAGTGTCGTAATGTCCCACTATAAATAAAAACTTACAAAGGAGACATTTTCAAGGGTTTGTGTTTGTAATTGGCAAAAAACACGGATTATGAAAGATTATATAGTTTTTATTGAGTTGATAGTCAATGCTTGCAATTTACTTTAAATAACAAACGACAGTTGCACACAACATCACGTTGCAAGACCACATCGTCACATCAAAAATAAATAAACTAAAATCCTGAAAAATTCAATGCCAACTTCCCCTGCCAACCTATGTATGCAAATAGAAACAGCTTTTAAAAACAAACAAAAGGTTCACAGCTGACCGAGGTGACGAGGAATCAGAGCCGAGGTACTACTTAACTAGCTATCAGAGACATCAATAAAGATATCAGCTTTACAACGTACTTAAATGGTGTTTTCTTGTTCAACGTCACGAACTACAACTTAACAAGTTTCGGGAAATCAGCCATAAACAAATACCGAGCAGCAGTGAAATCGGCCTAGAACCAATGGCCAATTTGTCATTGCCAAAATATTCAGTAAAAAAAAGTTATATCTTGTTTACAAAATAATTTAGAATTAGCGTTAACTCTTATATGTTTGGTTCTAAATCACAACAAACAAGCAATTCAAGGGTTATTGAACAAATTTGAGTCTTACAAATTTTCGCTGCTGGATGTTCTCCTGCCAGACAATGGGTCGGCACACAGAGGTTCAAAAGCGGAAATAAATACCAAAAAATTAGATTTGAAATATGTAGTTGTTGCAATTACTTGTTCATGCACAAGTAACTGGCCTATGTTTTCCCAAGATTTTGGCAAGTTATGTCAAGGTATGAGCGAGCTACATAGCTCTAAAGTTACCCTTGCTAATGCAGTAACTCGTTGGTATGAAAAGGGGCATCATTATAACTGTTTGTTTCAGTCAAATTTCTTCAATAAATAATATTAACAATAATATTAAATAAGATTAAAATGTTCGTGTTGTTTTAGACCAAGAGCACTAGAATTAATATTTTATTATTTTTATTTTTTATATTTTTATTATATTATTATTTTTCCCTTGTGCTACAGTTTTAGTTCCACAAAGCCTCAACTGGTGGTTACAATTTTAGAAAGTTACGGTATTCAGCTAACTATTCTATAAATAATGGTACCCGCCCTGACCCGCCTGGACACACATTTTTACAAATTCTTATAAACACGGTTCTGACTTTAGTAATGTTAAAAAAAGGTATAGTTTCTTGGCTGATAATGTTTCGAAAGAATGCTAATAGGACTTAATTTTTTGTAAAATAATTCTTTCTCTTAAAAAAAATAAAATTAATACACTGACGGAGCTCCGAGGTACGCAATTTCGCATATTAGAATCTTAATCTGGCATACATGTGCAGTAGGTGTGTTTGTTGGACTGTAGACAAAAACCTTCAAGAGACTCCAACAGAAGGCATTGTTTATCTGAATGCTGGAAGCGTTCCCTATCTCTGTCTATATCATCCGCCTACCGACCGTTTTAGCCCTAAGAACCTTTTAAGTGTTGCAATACCCAACGACAATTGGGTTTTAATTACCAAGTTGTGACGAATACTAGTTCTGCTAAATAGAAATCTGTAACTTTTGAACCCCTGGACCGATATTAATGAAATCTGAAACAGTACAAGTGCCCAGAAATCTTTTCGTGGATCAAAAAGTGGATGTTTTTAAATTGTTAACACCCTTAAGTGTCCGGGGTCAAGACACAGCACGGGCCAAAGTTATAGAGGGATATAAATATCTGCGGATTGTATTCTGGGGGAAATATTGGCCTGGGAAGAGCATTCCATATTCGTATCGTGCGGCTAATGAACAAGTCTCTAAATTTAACTGAGCGTCCGAAAGTAGACTTAACGGTAAACTGATGAGCATTCCTGGCGAGACGGGTATTGCGGGTAAATTCCTAGAGTGGAGAAATGCAGTTGGCTAGCTCACTTGAGCATTGTTTGTTAAAATAGCTATAAAATATGGACAAAGAAGAGACGGTACGTCGAAGCCTAATGACTCTTCAATATTGTTGTCCCCTATAAGTATTCTCGCTCGCTTTTGGATTCTATCTAGTAGGTGCATGGTGGTCTTGGAGTCATCAGGGCAGATACAAGCGTTGTACACAAGCTTGGAGCGGATTGTAAATCAAAGCCAAATCAGAGGAGGTGAAGTATTGCATCGATTTGCATCATTTCTTGCATCGACTAAGGAAGCCTAAACATTTCGCTGAATTTTTATCGGCCTCAAATATGTGATCGTTACAACTAAGTGTTGTGTTGATACACATACCAAGGATGGAAAGTTTTCCGGTTTCGTCGACACAGGCGCCATTCTTGGACTGATGGCTGACTAACAAGGGTTCGCTTAAGTGACAGCAGACAGCATTGAGTTTTTGAAGCATTAAATTCCACTCGGTTGATATTTTTCAGTTTAGCTCCTCTATGCATAGTCCGCTAGAGCTATGTCAACCATTTTTGAGGCTCAGAAACTTCTAGTGGGACATGTACTATGTTTCAAATTTCATTAAGATCGGTCCATGGTGACATATGTACTTATTTCCGCCCTTCCATACAAACCAAACCACAGTGCGACGTTCCGAAAAATGTAGCCGTCTTTCAAGGATCCGTCAAGACAGAGCAATCCACGATTCATCGGCTACTGTATTGGACGTCGCTAAGAGCAAACTATGGTCAATAGTGCGAAGTCCATTGAAGGATGATGTTTAATTAAGCACTAAAGCTACTCGGTCATTTGAAGCGACGTATGTTCTCTAAATGGCTGCTATAAATTTTCAGTTGAATTACAACACTGATACTATCTCCAATCTTGACGAGTTTCATTCTCACATAACACCTGCTTCGGAATTCATTCCTAACGCGTTAACTGAACTCGACGTAACCAAGAAATCGGGTGCGGATTCAATTCCACCACTTTTCAAATGTGCGTTATCAATTTGCACTGCATTAGAAATATTTTTTAATGAATCTATTACAACTGAACATTTTATCGATGATAATCCAGTTTACAAACATCAAGTAAAAAACTACAGGCCCATTTCCAAGCTTTCTGCAATACCAAAGTTGTTTGAAAAGGGGACTTAATGAAAGCTTCATGAAATCGCTAAAGTCATATTTGTCCAACCGGAAGCAAGTTGTACAAATTGGTGGGTTTCATTCATCCTTCATTAATGTAGAGTCCGGTCTTCCCCAAGGTAGTCATTCGCCAACACTTTTGTGTATTTTATTCGTGAATGATATGCCTGACGTCATACAATTTTCAGATTGTTAAATGTTGGCAGATGACATAAAATAGTCTAATATCTTCCATTCAGGACTGCCTGCATTTCCAAAAAGATATTAACTCATTTTTAAACGGGTGCGAGTACAATCATCTTATGCTAAATATATTAAAGTGTAAAATGTTCCGTGCCGACAGAACATTGTTACCCGTTAATTTCATGTACAAGCTCGGAGATGATAAACTCCCATTAGTCAGTCAAGTGAAAGGGCTTGGTGTAATCTTTGATTCGAAATTGACTTTTTCAGCCCATATGGATTTGATTACATCGAAAGCGAATTCACTTTTAGGTTTTCTGAGACGAACTTCTGGGAATTTTAAGGACGTGTACACATTAAAGACAATTTTCATGTCATTGGTACCGCCAACATTAGAATATTGGTACCGCCAACATTAGAATATTGCCGTGTTGTCTGATCCCATTATATGAAATCGCTACCAAAAGAATTGAAACAATACAAAAGACGCATACACGGTTTGCCTTAAGAAATATAAGATGGTCCGATTGAATGCCGGTTTATTCTTCAAGATGCGCGCTAATCAATTTAAAAACTTTAGAATGCCGCAGACAAACGCAAAGCGTTCTTTTTCTCAAAGACACAGTTTGAGCTGCTCGCACTTGTCTATTGGTATGTCCCAGAAAGATGCCTTAGAAATAGAAATGAGCTTTCCAATTCCAGTCATCGAACAAATGATGGGTGTAACAATCCACAATACATTCATCGCATCTTCAGTGTTATCGCAAGACTGCTTCGTCAACAAACAGAATATGCGTTGATCGTGATATTTTGGCTTATATGCATTGAAATAGAATGAAGCCATCAAATCACGGACGGACACAGCTACTCGCATGTACAAAAAGCTAGTTCTACTCCTAAGAGTCCCCGACCCTTAGGGTGAAGCAAAAAGCAACAAAATCGCGAAAGCTCCCGTACCACCAAATTGATACATATTAGCCCCTCTGCAACCGGATGAAGAAGAAAAACGTTACACTTATTATTATGTCCCAATTTATTTGATCACACCATTTTCTAAGCGTACATTCTCTTCAAGTATGTCGTCGCATATGAAAAGGACCGCCTGAGTTTGAAACCCAGCCTAAAATCAAATGGTCGAAAATCCTACGGCGCCACCAAATCGTACTAATGTCTCTAATATATTCAGGCAAAATTGCGGCAAGATACATATGGAGACAGCGGTGACTCAATCAGGGCCGACATCGACCCTTATACCCGGAGGCATCGATAGAATAAATCTCACCAAGGACACCACCACCAAGGACTCTTCTGTGTAACCTTTTTTATTAGCGCGCTTTTATATCTGTTTTGCCTGCCTCTCTGTACTCCGTCACCGCATCATGTATAACACCCATGCAAAAGCTTGAAATTTTCAGGAGTTCATGAAATCCCCTCAACAACCATGCTACGGTCACTGGTAAGCTCTATGACTGAGTGTGTACCAATATACTAAAAAGTAAGTACATCTGGTTCGATTGTCGTTCCAGCATGGATAAGCGAAACAGATGTCCTCTGGAGCTATGAAGTACACAATGGATGCTGGTGGTGACGCCAAGATGCGTGACATGCATGTGCATGTGTGTCCAAATGCATGCCAGAGTTTACTTTACAGAACCATCGAGTGCTCCTTGCCACGGCCTTACATGTACTGCGACGGCAAGCGTGACACTCAATGACACTGACATTGCCCCCAGACATCAGACGGATGACTTACTGTGCAGCATCGATTCGTTGGGAAATAGTTTGCGTTGCACTAACCCTCTAAAGGATTCCCCAAGCACTTCGCGTGCCCGCAGTCAAACCGAGCATTATTGCAGTTCGCCAAGTTGAGGGGACGTGACTGCGCAATTCACTGGAATGATAGATCGGGTCACTGCAAGGCTGGAGGCAGTAACATCAAGTATAAAAAGGTTTGTCATTCCTGGCCGTAATTAAAAAATGGAAAAAACAAAACTTTCATTGAAAACCAGAAGGGTCCACCCGTCCATCAACACAGTAGCATCCGATGTAATACTTTGGTATCACTTTCGTTTAATTAAAACTCAAAACAACAGCAAGTAGATAGAGATTGAGTTGCCACTGCCGCTGGGTGTCTCAAATGAGATTATTTCCCTCCTTTAAACAGGATCCTCCAAGTTCCCCCAAATACCCGTGCAAGGATGTCTTAATTCTATTTCATTTAAATGATTAATTAGGGCCATGTTGGGTGCTGGATATTATTTTTAACACAATTTTAAGGCAGCGGCTTTCTAGCTGTAATCAATCAGATCCCACCGCACTGACACCGAATTAATTGCAACCAATTGGCTGGCCCCGCTCTTTTATTTAACCAGACCTCCCCAGTATCTGCGGCAGTGATTTGTCTCTGCGTAGCAATCCGGATTCATCGCTCCGCAATCAGACAATCGATATATACGATAGTGTCAGACGCAATTTAATTGGATGGCCTCCGACTCGGTCGCGCTCTGGAAACAAATGTGGGTCTATGAACACAAATGTGTGGTGGCTCTGTCTATGTATAGAAATTGAATTGGGACCATTTCGTACACGGAGTCGGAGATTCTAATCCTTTGAGGTTGACATTGCCACTGCGAAAAAGGAAAAGTTTTTTAATTAACATAGGCGGCCGTTTCCGGTTGGTGTAGTTGGGAGCGAAGGGACGCTTTGTTGGGAGCTGTGTAGAGCATAATATTTGGGTTATTTTGCGGTTTCGGGCTTTTTCCTGACGAGAGCAAGCGGTGGACGCTTTCAACAGATTGGTGAACGCTGAGAGGATTTCCGTTTTCATGAGGGGTTCGCAAGAAAATTGTTTGCTTGAAATGTTGGCTTCTATTTGAGTTGTTGGTCAGCGGTACGGAAGGCTTGTGGTTGGATGGTGAAAACTAATCCCCTTGCGAACAACCATGAATGGATATTCAGTCACAAAAAGCTCTGTATACACACGTTCGAAATGCTTGAACGGTGTACGACTATAACCAAAAGGAATTTGCCTATTTTCTGAGTTGTCCTTCACGCTTTGCTGTCTTCATTCAGTCATCAAGATCAAGTTGTCTTTCGACCGCTATCTATGAGGCCAGTGAGGCAGTTAGTTCGACTTCCCAAAGAGCATGGTCTTGTTCTATGATGTCGCCGGTCTCTTCTTCGTCTTCTATCGGTTCAGTGGGCGTTCTCCACTGCGTTGTGTTACTAGTTCGAAGCCGAAGACTCTTCTGCCTCAAACAGAGTTGTCCATGCGCTCTACACAGCCTAGCCACCTTAGGCATAGGCTAGGCTCATGTCGCTGTGCGGCCCCCACAGTTCATGGTTGAATCATCTTCTTCCAATACCATCAACGCATACAGGACCAAAAATTTAACGGCTTCTTTATCTGCTTTTGAGATTGTCCAGGCTTCTTCGACAAGGTCCCACATAATGTTAGCATGGTCCATCAGGAGAGGGCTCTACTACTGAATTGCCCCTTGAGCACAAAGAAACCGCCGTCGGCAAGACTTTTTACGTATTTAGAGATTGTCCAGGCTTCCCATACAATTCATGCTTGTTGGCAAGAGTTATTCTGTATTTAATCTTGGTACGGCTGTTGTTCGTATTGGTTTCTTGGGAGCCGAGGTAGTCCTTCACTACCTCGCAGTTATAGCTGCTTATGGTGACATTCCGAGTCGTCGATATTGTGCGTCCTTTCTCGATGACAGCATATACCCTTGTTCACCGCTTTACCCATCTTGACCGCCTCTGATTCAATGCCAGTGGATTGGGCAAAACAATACTGAGGCTCCACCCCTGGACAAGGGGTGAAAAAAAGAAAAAAAATGCAACTTTGAATGTATGTAATTCAGTTTGAGGATCAAGTGTTTATTTTTTCGATTCGCGCAACTTGGCCAGCACTGGCTAGCGTTCTGTTCGAACGCAATTAAATTTCACAGATGGCTCGCTGCATCAAGAAATGTCGAAGTAGACAAAAATGTAAATATTTTTAATGTAGTGTAAATTATATTTTAAAAGAAGGCATTTTACAATGAATGTAAAAAATCTTACAATTTTGTCCTTACAGCAAAAGACTGACTGTGTGTTGCGATGAGCCACAACAATTCATGATACATGGCGCCAACCCATATGCACACAACAACACAATTGCACTTATTTAGCTCTCAATTCTACTATCACTCTAATGCACATTTTTCGTGCACCTGTATGCACCTCCTTCGAATAACCTTAAAAAAAAAGAACAAATGAAAAGCTTTGAACCAACATTGAAATGAAGAATATCCCGCCAGCGAAAAATGAAAATTTGCATGAAATCGTTCAAGCTATAGGAGAAACAATAAATTGCGAAATAAATACAACCGTGACAACAAGCACCAAAAAAAGCCCTCAAAGTTCCTCCATAGTTGTGTCTTTCTCTAACTATGAACGGAAGATGAATGTCATGAAAAACGCAAAATTCAGTTAAGCAAAATAAGAGGAGAGAAGTGACGCTCCCAAATTTTGTAAACAACCACCTAACTCCAGTAAATAATGCAATTGGAGATTTGTTAGGAGGCTTCAGGCAAACATTTTGCTAACAAACTAGGAACTTTTGATTCAATTCACATTCCTTAGATAGAAGACAAGCAGAAAATATCCACACAGGTGTTGACTCAAGATGTTGCTTAAAGCAATCACTGTGTAAATACGAAATGTCTTTATCGAATCATAGAACATTCCACCATGCAAATGATATTAAAAGTTCCACAACCCGTTCCAGTTGAACATGATTCCCATCACTCTGAGATATAAAATAACTCCCGAAAGGCCGTTTGAGAAGCTCGTCCAGGGGTAAACTCTCAAACACTCACAAAAAATGTATGCTGAAAGCCTACACTGTGCTGGTCTTCTGTGTAATATTTATTGCAAAACATAATACAGCCGCTTCATGTGCATGTCGCTGAAAACTCATAAACAACGCAGAGAAAACTCATATAAACGACTCTTTTATCGATAGTATCAGTCGCTTTCGAAAATAACATATTTTCTTGTCCACACTAAAAGCTTCTGTTCTGTTGGCCGCAGCCATCATAAAACTTGAAAGATACATTTATCTCTTGCTGTTGATATCGAAAATTTATTGTTCGTATATCTCGGTGCTTAACTTGAATTCGATTCCTTTTAGTGAAATTAAACATAAAACCTTATTGTCCTCGTCGATCGTTTTCAACGGAACGTGAACGTGAATATTAAAACATAATATCCCGTGGGAATAGCCATTTATTCTGACTTGAATTTATGCATGATGTCATCATAAAAATAAAAGAACCAAACTACTCGCTCGCGAAAAAAATCATTATTAACACAAAAAGAAAAATAAATGACGACGACCAAATATTTCGCAACGAACTAACACATGCTTCGGGATTTGATGTGTCATTGTTATTTGAATCCGAGCCACATGTCTCGTGAATTTCGCATGCATTTGATCATATTGGTCAACTTATAATAGCAAATTATGTTCACAGCACCCTGAGGTTTGTTTGGAGAAAGTTCGATAGTAAATTCATTGGAGATAGGTGGGGAATTGGGGCGGCTGAAGGGACGTGTACATTATCCTGCCAGTCACATCAATTGGAGTTGATTGGAGGTAGGCGTGTGAGTGCCTTCACGACTTAGACCAATGCAATGGGTCCATGGTGTCCATAGTAGGGAATGTTTAACTACCAAGAATGTTAATATGATTTCAATCCAACAGCAGTCAAGGAAAGAGGCTCTTTTAGAATCTCTCAAATTAGCAACTTAAGCTGAGTTGAAGTCTGACAGCAAGGTAATGGCTAAAATGTCCTTTATGTTAGCTGTGACACGGGTGGATTCATTACTTCGGTTGCAGTTCATCCATTAACAACTGGTGTGGACAAATCTGAAGATTATGATCAAGCGGCGTATAATTGAGGCTGTTAGATCACTTTAGTTGCTCAAGTCTTTGATGATATGACCACCCAAGCGTTTGTATCTACACAACCTCAGAGCGGAGTAAAGGAGGTATGTCCAAAGAGTGTGATGAGAGCCGAGAAGAAGCCATGGCCAGTCTTGAGAGTTGTGAAATACATGTATACTTTCCTCGCTGGATGAGAAAGGAATTGGCGGATGTTCGTCTTCGTTTTCTTCCTAGTCTGCCCCAAGAGAGGCCAACGATTGGTGGGGTATTGGTGAGCGCCGTAGCGTCGTGGACAGTGATATGTTTAGGTGACGTACTATATGAACTATTTCCGATACCCTTCTCTATTCCTTTTACTCTATTAGGATCGGCCGATGTTCTATGTAAGCTGAGTTTGGAGATATCCAGGGACATTCATATTCAAGCTAGCCTACCACCCTCCTCATGGGCAAGACAACACGGTCTGAAAATAAACCGCCAGAAAACCGAGCTGGTTCTGTTCACCAGGAAAAGGAATATCCCGACATTTACTCTCCCCAAGTTAGATGGAAATCCGCTCAAATTTACAACGGAGGCTAAAATCGTTCTTGACTAATAACTTTACGTGGATGCAAAGAGACCTTCGGCAAAAGACTGCGCTTGCAACAGTACATCATTCATTGGATGTAAACAGCAATCATCAGACCCTTTATAACTTATGGGGCCCTAGTCTGCTGGTCTGTCAGCAACACAAAAAGTTTAATGAACTTGCTCTACAAAGTACAAAGGTCAGCCGGTGTTTGTACAACGTGAGTTATAAGGAGCACGCCGCAAGCGGGATTGGACATGATATAGCCATTATCACAAAAAGCACTCTCAGACTTAAGGAGGCCTCTTGGTGGAAACAAGCCGTATATAGTCATGCGGCCATAATCAAAGTAATAGATGAACTGGGAAAGAGACATGGTTCCAGTAGCCTCGCAGCTACAACCGACATTATATCTCCCCGCAATAAATAATTCACACACACGCATTGTCATTTTCAACTTTGAATTTACGGCGTGTGCATTTCGTGTGGGCTATGAGAAGGAGGATAGAGAGCGGACGCTTTCAGCAGACATAGTGGTTGGCTATCTCTAACCTCCTATATGTTTGGCTTTGCTGTAATGGAGAACAACACGAGCGATGATGCACATTTACAATGCTTACACTAATAAAGCGCGCAAAGATCATTTGATGATAATATTGTAACGTATTAGCCCGTAATTCACGGTGGTTGTAAACAAATGAAAAAGAATCTATCAAATCAAATTAAAAGGCTAGTCAGTATCTTCTCTCCTTGCACAATGCATCCTTTATAGTTCGAGCACCATTATTTTTGTCCGCATTGAGAGACAAAAACGATAAATGCAATCTCAATCATCCCATTTTGTGTACATACGTGAACAGGCAGCTACGATTATGGAAGAAAAGAGAGAGCACATCCCTGATGTCATCCCTTAACTTCTGCTATATCCATAAGTTGAGAAAATGAGGAGTTGATAAACTCATGAGATGTAAATTGAAAGTTGAAACAATTCAATTTGAGTGAATGAAAGCAAATCCAGAAGTTGAAGAGAAACATCCCATAGTTGTGTTCAACTTTTAGTGAACAAAATGTCTCTAAAGCGAACTGAAGAAAAAACAATTGTTTATTGTTTAAATTAGTAGTAATCAGTGCAATCGAGAGTTCGGGTTCGGAAATTCTGTTAGCGAGTGTAATGAACAAAGAATTGGCTTTCTGATGATAAGCAGGAGAATGTAGATTGGATGAAACAAATGTTCCTTTGACTATGGAAACCTAAGGTTATTGTAAAGGTAGCTGTGTTGTGAGTTATCGAAACAAACGACACAAAAAGTTGTTGTGATTCGTGCAGTTATCTCTCTGCTATTGCAGTAATAAGAACTTTTAATTCGCCTCAGGTACTTTTACAGCCCTGTTCAATTTTCACGATGTGATCAACGATGTCAGTCACAGCGTTTGGTAGACTTCGTAGACCAGCTTATTTGAATTTCGGGGATTTGAAGTAAAAGGTCGCTAGTTACTTTGGACATTTCTTGGGTTCAGATTTACAGGATAGTTCCCACATACTTGTTTGTTGAAATGAACAGCAGGGTCATTTAGTTACTTTTGACATCCATTAAATGTAGACAATCTCGTGAATGTTCACGAAAATGGAAAAAGTGACTTTCGTGCACTCAAAAATAAAAAAGTTGGGCAACTTTCAACAGTTGAAAAGTGGAAAAGTGGTACTGATACAAATGGCTTCGAAATGAGGTTTAGTTCGCCCATAAGAAGTTTTTGTGCCAGAAATCGATAATCTCCATTAAATCCATCGAATGATATGTAGCCTGTAGCCTTCTCAACTCAACGAATACATCACATTTAACATGAGTATTTTAACATGAAAAAGGTACCCGCGAGATAGATGCCGTGATCGTAACTCAACCATACGTCAACCGTTGGACCACTTCAAAAGAGTGACAAAAATCCGGACGAATTTGGGGAAGTGAAAATCATGGAGTTGACGCACGGACTCACAAGGCCACGGCCGCCACCTTAGCTTAAATTTGTAAGCTTAGGAAATTATTGATCGGGTATATAACTTAATTCGTGCGGGTTTTTCGTCTGGTTGCATATTCCGGGGATTTTTCGGGTACTGCTCTCTTCAGAGTGATTAATTGTGTTCGATTGACTTGTCCATTGATGGTTTCACCCGGTTTTTTTTTTTTGGTTTTTTGGTTGGCCGGGTTTCACATATGGTTTTTGGCGCTTGGGGTTGTCGTAGTGGATCCATTTTTTATCACCAGTAACAATCCTATGCAAAACTGACTTCCTTTTGTGGCGTCGTGTATCGTGTGTATCTTGTCCACGCAAAACAAACTTTTTCTGGCAAAAAGTTTGACACATTTGAGTGAAAATAAATTATTATTGTATGTGCTGAAATCTACTGAAATGACAATGACAATAGCTTTTCAACGCATGTTCCAATGGAATAATACAAGTTACGCCATCTCTTAGCAAACCGCACGAATAAGTTATAGACCCAATAAATAAGATGCAATCCAAGTTTTAAATATGTTTTAAAAATTGTTTGGAAAATACACTTTAATGGCTCTGCCGGATTATTATATTTTATATGTTAACATACTCCTCCGCAGACGTCTGATAAAATCCAGGTGTACGAGACAAATCAGGAGATTTTCATCGGATTTGGGACGAAAAGGCCATTGATCTATATTCTATCTAAAAGAATGTTGGTGACATCGACATAAGCAGCTTGCACAAAAGAAAGATTTTCACTATTCTTCTCGTGTGTCCTTCTTCTGCAGTCCAGGTGAACCAGAGCCTCAACTGATAAGCATGTGCAGTTAGATAGATGATGATTAACATGCCATAATGTCATGGACATGCCGCTGGACTAAGATTTTTTTAGAAAATTCAGCAACAAGGCATTTTGATTTGAGCAAGATTCCTCGACCTTGACTAATGATTCAGAGTTGCTATTTACGAAAAATTTTTCCTACTGGTTAAAAAATATAACTTCATTGCGCTTGCAAGGGAATGCGAACTTATGCAATATTTCTTCGTGTCATAAACTGTTAAGAAAAAAGCGTCTTATTGTTATGATTAAAATAACAATTTCATTGATTAAATTTGTACATAACTTGGACCGCTGTTGCGTATACACAACACTTATCTCTGTACCATATTCACCACATATCGGTGAACCACAACTTTGCATTAATAAGAGAATGCTTTTTAGTTACGTTTTCAAATGATTTTTATTGTAAACCACAAATCATTCATCATCGTTATCCCGTCAAGAGGTGAATTATTTGTTCGTTCTTGTTCGAAAAACCGGATAGATGAAAATAGAAAACTCAAATAAATGTCCAAATATAATATAGTGAAAATGCGTTCAGTTCATTTGCCGAGTTAATTATGCAAGAATTTTGTCTGGGAACTATTAACCGTCTATCGCGTAAGGAAGTCTTAAATTGATTTCCCACCCAACTTTTGGGTTGGTTTCCATTATCAGCACTAAGCAAACATTGTTTTTTCTTGCTTAAAATGGCCTAAAAGACATAAATATGATATTTATTTCTAGAGTAAATTAAAATTTATTTAATTTTTTCTTATCTACCGTTCATTTATTTATATTAAATTTTAATATTTTTTTCAATTTTTCAATCAAACCATGTCTAGGTGACTCATACACCGGGTTTTTAAGCCTTTTCGTCCGTAATCTCCATAGACATGCACCACTACTTGAAGCTATTTTCCAAAGCGATCACATTTTTAAACCTTTTAAAACTATTTGTCTTTGTAAAATTGTCTTTGAACGACATGCCACTGAGATTCGACTCTTTGGGTGTGTATGCCTTCAGCAAAAGGATTGTCTGTGAACTGTGGTTCACTTTTTTAAGGATCGCCTTTCAGCAATCGGTGTGGATGATGTGGCGACGTTTATAGTTGTATAGAGCAGTGTTCCCAGTTTAAGTGAAATCACGAAGTTATATAATTAAATAAGTTAAATAAAAACAGACAGGTGGCTGTAAGAAAGTCTGCTAACAGGATTTACCCATTTTCCCCACTGAATGTGTTTCAAGAACTGTCACGCAGGCATAAGGAAATCTAGTGTATTTGAAGAATGGAGAGGGTGGCTCGATATTTCAGAAAAATGCTTAAAAAGCATTTTAAAAATGCTCTACGGTAGTGGTAGTGAGTCCTGTATACAAAATGCTTTTCTCATATCATCCATTTGTTGGGCCACTTCGTACTCTAGCTCCCGATACAATTAATATCAAACCAAAAAAACATTAGTTTACAGTTTTGCACTTAGTTGTTTCATATACAAATTCAGGGGGATGCAAAATACTCGACTGGTTGTTAATTGACTTACTATATGTGCATACAAGTAGTTATGTTTTAAAGGGACTACATTGTTGAGTACTTTCTATTTTGAAGGAGGAAGCATTTTCTAATTCTATTATTGGCTTGCCAAAATACACCTTTGCACAGAGACATTTTACAGTTTGTTGGAGTCAAGATAAAACTTCCAAGATGCTCCAATTATGTCACTCATTATAGAGGTACCAGAAGATTTTGATTTTTGTTTCATGGAAAAAATTATATTCCTCTAATGACTCTACCTTACCCGCAGGAGGATTTAATGGTAGCAACACGCTGAGCTCAGCTGTTGTTTCGGAATATTTCATTCATGTCTCATTATGACATCGATTGTTGAAATATGGAAAATTAATCGAAATAACAAATACGTCTCTTAAATGTCTTTTAAATTGGATGTGAAGGTAAACATTTTTTTGTTTTAACATTGGAGTATTTTAACAGTGGGAAGAGAAAAGCCATTTTTGAACATGTCTTAAGAATACTGATTCCTTTCTCTCACACCTAAGATTTTCAGGCAGCAAGTTAAATAACTGAGGGGCGGTAACGCAATAAAAACGAGAGAAGTGTGTTTTAAAAATTGAAAGGGATAGTTACGAAGTTCCTGGTGTTGGCGTAGGATAAAGGAACATAGTAATAAAGGAAGTTTTCAAGGACTTTGTATCAGTACAGATGCCTTATTGAAAGAATTCTCAGACTGAAAAGTTTGAAATTAGTTGATCCGCGATTAACTTTTAGCATTATCCTTATAAAATGTTTTTGCTTAGTCAATAAGGGTTCTAGTTTAGTGAAGTAAGTTCCACCCCAGCAAGAAATGCCGTACTGCAGTTTCGATTTTACGAAGCTATTGTAAAACAACATTAAAACGTGAGTATAGTACAATCCTATTAATATATTGTTTTAAGTACAATGTGTGACAGCTGCAAGTAAGTTTATGGTCCACAATTAGCGCTAAATATTTAAAACTGTCCACGCATTCAATATTAAAATAACCTTCACTACAAGGTACACTTTCATTAAAATGCATGGGACTTGGTTAATTGGGTGATCTAAGCAAAACTGAGTGATGTGATAGTGGCAAGTGTTTATGATAACACCTTTGATGCTGAATATCATGAACATTGTCTTATCGCTCTTGTGCTCCTTGAACCAACGTCGCAAAATATCTAAGTCATAATTTGCGTCTAAGAATAGACTAAGATAGTTATTAATAAGTAAACAGTGAATAATAAGTGAAAAAAAGAATGTGGTAATTTTTACATTTTCCTGCAGTCTGGAATATTGCATTCCAGCGAAATGTTGAATTTCGTAGCTGCATTTGTAAGTTCGTCAAATCGAACAACAATATTTCCAGATTCAGCACGTTATTTAATGACCTTAAAGCTGATTTAAACAAAACACAGCTGTCAGCAAATTAATTAATTATTTCAAGTGAAATTATATTATATTAAATCAGCAATACATTTAATATGTCTGAATTGATACTTCAATCCATCCTTGAATTAATATAGCTTTCTAAAATGGTTCAGCCACTTCTAATTCCATTCTGACACTAGCTGCCATTTGAAATGCTGAAGTTGCAGTGTTAACGCAAAATTAGATTTCGAAAAATTTTCTCCGAAATGTTGGACTTGAGTGCGGTGTAAACGTACTATAAGGTAACCCACTGTCCTATTTTTTGGACACTATTTTCAGGACACTCTTTTCAGGCTGAAATATTTAATATAATATCCTAAAACGATCACACCGTAATGGGTTAATTATTAAGTTGTGACTACAGTGGCCTCTCCTCTAAGTCGAAACTCGTACACATTCTTGGCATATTTTTCAACCCTTAAGTCAATTTGGATTTTTTAGATGAAACAAATTAAAAAAAAACATCACCCTCTCACAATTCGTATTTGAGTACACATATAACTATACAATGTGTATGCCACCATTCTAAGTGCGTTGAGTATCCACGTGCCCATATGCAATACAAATCCCACTAAAAATATACAGCATGTCTGCTTACACACAGAAGGCAATTTTCACATTGTTCCAAAATTCCAGAGGATTACGAAAATGAGTTGATTCATTTCAGTTCAGTTTTTCTATGCAAAATTTTTTTTTAGTTACATACATTTGAAAGTATATGTCAAATATGTCAAAGTTAACTGAACGAAAATTGCCTCTCTCTATAACTCGAATTTTTCCAGAACTCCCTTGAACTCGAACAAATCATGGTAATTCAACTTGGGGAGAGTCCAATGTATATGAACAACTTTCCACTTAACCCCGACAAATTGGGTGCTTATACCGAGGAAACAGAATGTTCGTTTCTCAAGTTATTTTTGCCGGCAACTTTACAGAAAATGTTGTTTCACAAAGCTAAAATTATTTTATCAGCATCAACATGCAGCGGAAGCAGATGAAAGCAGGAACAAATATGATTGGCATTACAGAGCTCATGTGAAATTATCCGCTCTTGGTAACTAATGTGGAACATTATCCATCCATCAAATGTCTGTAAAATGCACTGTTAAAAGCATTTAAGGTCTGAACCAATGACAAACGATTCAGTTTCACTAAACAATGAAGAGCAGAACAGATTAAACTCATTTTACTCATTTCAGAATCATACGACTTATATAAAAAATAAATTATTTATAGATTTATCTGCTAAATGTGCGTGGTAGATCTCAATTAAGTATTTTAAACATGAATATAAATATACATAAAAAGGTTAAAGTTAAGGTACGTTAATTTTTGAGCTTCAACTACAAGTACCAGGCTATTTGGATTAGAATTAGAACAAATCCCATCTCCACAAATTATATATGATCGTTTGTTTACAACCGTTTTCCAAAGCCAAAGCAAGAGCTGTTGGCCGTCGGCTTCTGTATCGTGCACCAGTAAGGGTCTACGACCGACTGGAATGGAATACCATAAAGAGTGAATTAATTTTTCATTTAATTTGACCCAATAATGTTTTTTTATCAATCAATTATTTTTTTATCCCTTCAGATATTTAAAATGATTTATATTTTTTTACTCAAAAAAAACTATAAAATAACTCTCAAAACACCCATTATTTTATAATAATCGAACTTTCTCGATGAAAAATTCACAACTTTAGTAAATTATTTTTCGAGTTATAGGGCTTTAAGTGAGTTTGCTTAGTTTAGTACAGCGGTCGTTAATCTGTTAAATAACTAATTTTAAGTTAGTGCTAGTGGCTACTGTAGCGTTGTAGGTTGGTGCGTCGAACCTTGGGCCTACTTTCCAGCTCCCACTACTTTCGAGCCAGTGACAACGCTCAAAGAGTATGCCTGTCTAGAAAAAGGCATAAACCTGAAGACCCTTCCACTCTTGAAAGAACAACAACACGCACAACACAAGTGGTTGCTTGGAAGGTAAGTCCTACTTCGGGCTCTACCGCCGTATTATATGTTTATATGTTGTTCTTAAAGTTTAATTTAAATTTATTTAATATATTTCTTGCGTCTTAATATTTCTCGTATCAATCTTACAAAAGTCTGACATAAATCGCTTCTGGTCATAGCCATGTCGTGATCGTGATAGTAGGCAGCTATTACTTAGGCTCAGACCAGATGCTTATAAATATATAAAACTATATTGTTAAAAATTAAGATTAATAAAGGGCGTCCCATGATTCACGCGAAATTTAATTTTGATAGAAAATGCAATTTTTAATTTGTAACACAAATTTTTTTTTTGTGTCATAGAGCATACAAATTGGTGTTATGTTTGGAATAGCCCACTGGATTGCTGAAACACATGTGGACATCTATGGGAATTTTGCATGACCATTCTGCATAAATGTGGCATTTTATTCTCATCATGCTAGCTTCGTTAATCGTCAACATTTTCACATTTGGTGTTCAGAAAATCCGCGAGTAATTGCTGAAAAGCAAATGCATGCAATGCATCCACAACGCGTGACTGTTTGGGGTGGTCTTTGATCTGGAGGCATTATCGTACCATTCTTCTTTGAAAATGCGGCTGGCAGGCAGTAATAATTAATGGTGCTCGTTATGTTGACACGATAACCCAGTTTTTAGTGACTAAATTACAAGATATGCAGGTGACCAACATATGGTTTCAACAAGACGGTGCCACATGTCATACAGTCAGAGAAACAATTCAATCACTGCATGAATTGGCCGTTTTTGCGATTAGAATTGGCCATACACATTTTGTGATTTAAGGCCTTTAGTAGTTTTTTGTAGTCAATGTTTAATGCTGACGACCACTTAATGCAATTCAGATAGATTTATGCGAAACGGTCTGAAACGTTTAGAAAAAAGGGTACGTACTTCCCGTGGTGGCCATTTATCCGATGTCCATACATAACCCCAATCTGTGGACTTTGTGAAGATAACATTTAACATTTACAACCTGTAACATTTAAACTTTCTTCAGAAATCATTTCTACACTTTGCCCGGATTATTGGACACCCTTAATAAGCGCTCCATATGCATGGAAATGCTGAGATAAACTATGTCAAAAATTCACAGAACAGTACTCGTGCGTTGAAAAGAAATACAGCTTGGAACTGAAGTTTTTCAGAGCGTGGTGGATCTTGAAGAAAAAGAGTTGTAAATTAAAAAAACCTCACTAGACCATGTTTCTTCGGGTGAACCGGGAAAGCAGCGACCACTTATTTCCAAGAAATTTCACATTCTACATTAGCACTGTTTAAATGAAATGAAACAGACCCGAACTCCCCTTTCAGCTCATATTTTTCTAATATGAGTTAGATTTTAGACTATTGAAAATTTCCCGAAATAGAGTTATGCAGACTTGCAGACAATTGGTGTTAAGCCCGATTAGAAGCATTTGGATCACGAACAGCCGAACAATGGTGGATTACGAGTCTCACTTTCAAAATAAATAAAAAAAATGTAATTAAAACATAAATGTGTATAAGCTATACAATGAAAAATAAAACCAATTCTCCCCCTACAGGGAGGGTTGAAACAACTGGAGGTAGAATTAAAATGTGCCAGCCAAGAAGTAGGCTTAATTTTGTTGGATGACTGAATTTCAGCGTGTTGTTAAGAGCAATTTCCATTAACCTACTAAGTCCGTAATTTGATCTTAAGCAAAGGGCCCGACCCTTCCAATTCCTTAAATTCAATCGGCATTTATTCATGGCATTTAATTTCATCGCATAAAAAGAAATACAAATTATTTCAGCACCACACAGACCATCAAAAATGGTATGCTAATCCCTTGGTAAGACTTTCACTTAATTTTTGCAATTTTTTTTATTCTACTCTTTCATCGAAATGAATGCCCAGGACTAAGCCAGATCAACTCACCGTGCTGTCCTCATATCCTGTTGTCAACAGCTGTATATCAATCTCAATATCCACATCCATGTCGGTAGTTGGTCCGATGGCAGCCGACATTTTGTGGGATCCCAATGAAATGTTTTGTATCCAATATATGTATATATACTATTTCCTTCTATGCACACGATGGGAATTTCCCTGTAACTTATATCACACAAAAACACACACGCACCGATGCTCGCTCAGCTCGTGAAAAACCAACAAAATAAGAAAAAACTAAAAACGGAAAACTTCTACTTCCGATCACAACACTCAGTAATACGCTCAATTTGTGTATATAAATATATTTATCAGTGTACACTTTCACCTAACAGGTCGACATCATTATTTTCTTTTTCCTGCGCACTATTTTTTGTGAATTTTAATTTAGCGGGGGGTGATGAAATGGAACAGGATTCTCATTTAAATACAAACGGTTTCTACATTTTGCCCTTAACTATGCATATGCATGTGGCTGGTGTTTTTTTCTTTTTAATGAAAGCTTAAATCTCTCGAAAGTAACTTGTTTTTCTTGGAGTTGTCGTTCTGATATATCTACAGTTGGCAGGCCATGTTTCTTGCCCACCTCCCTAATTGCACTCTCGAGCAGTCTCCTTTTAAAGGGGACATTTATTAAAACGCGTAAATCACTCTAAAGTATCCCGCTTCACGCTTAACGAGATTGCAAATGGACTTGCGTTCGCACGTACGGATGTATCTTTTTAACGAAAATCCAGGACATAAATTCACATGACGGGTATTAGGACGAACACACTATTATCATTATTAATTCTTAACGCCTGCCTCCCGAGTCGAGGAGCATCGCGATACAAAGGAAGCGAATGCCAACGGCCGACAGCCCCCCCAAAACAGCACAACCAGATGACAAACAAGAAGACAACGGCAAAAAAACAACACCAGGGAAAAACACAACGAGAACAAATAAAAAATCAAACGCACACACGGTAATAAATTTTCCAAACACTCGTGTACATCTTATTCAGGACACCCTAATCAGACTGTGCATCCTTGTATGGGCCAGATCACTTAAAACGCAACCCACAGACCAGTGCGATGGTGTACCGTTGTATGGAGCTGTTGTGTTAGGGACGAGTACCGCATTTTTAAGCGTTTGCTCTTGTTTTGCCCAACTTTAACCGTATCAGATGAAAGCTTAACGTTAACTGAAAGATTCTGTTAACTTTATCACTGGAATCTATTGGTGTCCTGGTTACACGGTGTAAGCGGGTCCCCCCAAGTTGGTGACGTTCAACAGGATACCAGCTCGATTTTAACGCTCTCGCTCTCTTGTTGCTCGGGCTCTCGTGATTTCTCCGTCCGCGTGCGGGAAATCAACTCTGGCGCAGCGAGAGAGAGAGAGAACGAGAGACCGAATTGAGCTTTCACCTGTTGTTCGACGCTCTGGTGAGTTGGGATAGGGCTGGGATAGGGGGCTGCTGGATAAGTATGATTTGGTTGCCAGATTAGATTGCGATTTTCATTTCGCTGTAAGGTACTACAGCTCCCTGACCCCAGATGTTCGCAGTGCCTGGCGGCAGCTATAAAAGTCACCCGCAACTGGTGTTGGCAATTCGGAGAGGGCATTTTTATTCCTGCCCCAGCCGCCCGTCGCCGTCCGTGGGTCGACCCACGGACTCGCTCATACATTTTTTATCACATTCCCCCTTTGTGTTGGCTTTCTTGGGCTTGCCACTCCCACCCCAATCAATCTAGGCTTCGATGGGGGTGCAGTGTGTCGAGTTGGATGAAAAATAGGCGCGAAAATCTTTCTCGGTCTTATCATAGAACAGCATGTCAGTGGGCTGCCATGAGTTCGTTTGTATATTACGCGGGTGGGGAGATGGGATTTATGACAATCGACACAAAGGGGTGTTTTGTTGATTTTGGCGGTCGTTCGTGTATTGGCACTGCGAACTTTCCTTGGCTGGGACGACGCTGTGCACACATGAATGTAAAATCGTGCGCGCACACTTGGAGCGATTACATTCATTGGGCAAGTGGATGGGTTTTTATTGTTTGCTGTGATTGACACTCAAGTGTCAGTTTGAGTGGCATATATAAAACGGTTAAATTTTTGATTGTTCACCGCGGCATTGTTTGCTTTGAAGCGCATGCGATGAGAAGATTAAGAATTTTTCAAGGCATACGACTTGAAGGCTTTGTCGGGGACCGGACGCTCGCAGATACAATTTCGTCGGCACTTGATTGAGATTGATGCTGCAAATCGAATTACTCGTCTGGGGATGGAAAGAATGAGGGAGAGAGTTTGGGAATACATATTTCATGACAATTTGATGACCGCTGGGGTAGCTACAACGCACCGTTCGTCGGTAGTGGGATGAGAATTGATTAAGATTTGTGAGGCAGTCTCTTACTTTCTTTATGAGAGTACGTAGTGCGGGGGAGGAATGAATGCGTTTGTGTTTGCTGAATTCATTGTCATGGCGGTGCATTTTGACGAGATCCTGTGTACGTACTGGGGTATAGCCACTAAGCGATATGTAATCCGGTAGGGCACTGAACACGCGATTGGGGTAGTAGGCCTTCCGAAGAATAAAGGCATTGGCTGAGGTCAACACTAGTTTGAATGAGCTGGAAGCTATCGACTTTGATTGTATTGACACCTGAACTCTGGCATCCCATGTAATCTGGCGAAGTTTGATATATACGAGGCACAGTCGAGGTTTTAGATTATAGTGGTCTACTGCTTAGAGATAGAAGGATGAAAAGCGGGACTTGAGTTTGCCGCAGTTACCAATTGAGTGCATGGGTTTTATTAGGTTAGGGTAGCTGACTTCCCACTCGCAGCAATCATACCTAGGTCAGCGAAGGTCCATTTTGCTCCACGCGAGTTGAATGCATGCCTTAAAGTATAATCCCTCCCACTTGGTTTAGGGCGAGGTCTATGTAACAACTCTTTGGGTAGCAGCACCACGTTTCCTTAGTCCATATGTACCATTCACATCGTCAAATGACCGTGGTAAGTAACAGTCCCGAAAGACTCAATGGGTTGGTATTAATCTCTTCCCTTTATCATGACCAGGTAAACCAACGTAGAGCAAAACATCGTTTGTAAATAACTTTTTCTGTCGTTTTTTTCTTGCTATCGAAGGGTTACTACCAACTGGGCTCCTAGGACCCCTAACTGGTGGCCCAACAACCAACTCATAACTACTACCACTCCCGGCTAGACAACCATTCTGCTCTGACGTTTGATGAATGTATTCCCGGAAAATACTGAATTTACGCTTCCGATGCTAAAGATGAGGTTCATTTGTCAGAGTACAGTGGGAGCACATACACGACGTGTTCCCAATCCTCCGACCTAAAGCCGAACCATCATCTATATCTCCAACATTACAAGTCGTTCAATGCTTGCGAAGAGATGCTATTTGGCCCATTTGTAGGGTAAAGGCACTAGTAGCCGGACAGTGCTAGTAGCCGGACACTTCGTCGTTTATTATCAAATAATAAGAGAAATTACCGGTTTACAACACACGAAGTTTCCAATAGTTGCGATAACTGTTTTGCGAAATATGCGAAATATGAGTAGGTTTAATTTTAATTGAATATAAATAATTTCTGCGTTAAAAAAAATAAACTAAATTTATTTTTACGCAAATTATTTGGTGTCTGATTACTGGAGCCCAAATTTTATAGCGATTTTAGTTTCCGGAAAGGGTGTCTACTAAAAATGTTAATGCAAAATGTAAATTCAGGTTTTAATACTTTAAGAGATGGCGCTACTTGTATTATTCCATTGGAACATTTCAGTATATGTCATTCATTTGAAGCGTAAACAACAATAACTTTACTTCACTCAAATATGTCAAACTTTGTCCCTGAAAAAGTGATTTTGCGGGGAGTTATTCTTGATAACTTTAATACAAAGAAAACTGCTGCCGAAAGTCATCGTATTTTGGTGGAACATAAACTTCCTTCCATGAACATACACTAGCTGAGCGACAACCCCAAGCGCAAAAAATCATATGCGAAACCCGGCCAACCAGCCAAAGCAACGGCAAAGCCGAATATCCATGGCGCGAAGGTAATGCTCTGTATTTGGTGGGATCAGTAGGGTGTGCTGTATTATGAGCTGCTAAAACCGGGTGAAACTATCAATGGACAACGCAACCGAACACAATTAATCCGTTTGAAGAGAGTAGTAGCCGAAATCGCCCGGAATATGCAACCATACACGAGGCAATAATTTTCCATCATGACAACGCTCGGCCCCACGTTGCTATTCCGCTTAAGAACTATTTGGAAAACAGTGGATGGGAAGTTTCACCCCACCCTTATAGACCCAATATGTAAAAGGTTAAGAACGTCATATTTAAAATGGAGGAAAGTAGTACTATACAACTAATTTGCTGATGAAACTCTTTGCATGGTAGTGTTCCCATACTTACGTTCTCCAAAAGACATTGTTGAAAGTACGCCTCTATCTTGGCTACTAGAGAAAAGTGAGGCGGTTGGATGTGTCTATACCTATCTTTTAGAAAGCGCGTTTTGTTAAAGATTACATAGATCCGTGTACATATATTTATTGTAAGTATATAACAAACATGTGAATAAACTTAATTTTTTCGTTTAAAACTAAATGAAGTGTTTCATTTATCCAAAAGAAAACGTTGAACGTTGAAGCTTTCTCATTCAAAAATAAGAAGTCAAAATTAAGATTTGTGTTAACTGTCCGGCAACTAGTGCCTTCCAAAGGAAACGTCAAATCACTCATATATTCCAACAAGTCAGTACAGGACCAGTCCGAGTGAAATTTATTTTGTTATGTGATTCTGTGATCTTATGTGATCGTTTTAATAATTTTTCTTCTTAAGTTATTTTCGGATCTAACTGATTTTTTCAAAGGTTCCGGAATTGTCTTCAAAACAATTCAGATTTCCATCGACCATTATTGTAAGATCCCGACTCGGTACCGCCTTTTTGTCTAATGAACACTTTGTTGACTGGTACCTTAAGGATAAGCTATTGAATATAAAGCTTATCCTTGACACACCAGTCACAGTAGTCATAGTATTTCTGTTGCACAGAGTAATTCATGCCTCTTGCACGTCTGGATCATAAGATCAACATTTTCCCAGTTATTCCAGCTTTTGCAACTCCTGACCTTGGACGGTGCGGCGTTCGTGACTCATATCACCAACACGTTGCGATTTAAAAATTAATTAATTACTTTGTTTGATTTAATGTTTATTACTATTGTGGTTTATTGTTTATTTTTAATGTCTTACAATGGCTGGTGCTTTCATCGGGTTGTTCAAGTCCGTGTGTCCATGACGGTGAGGCATTCGTCTATACAATAAAATCACTAAATCAAAATTAATTCGCGGAACATTTTTGAATTTACTCACTTATTTTTAGAAATTTAAATCGCGATCAATGTTTAAGAGGCCGGGCCCTAAATGACGTCGGAAACAAAATGATGACGGTTTTGACAAGCTGTCAAGCACACTTCATTATACTTCCACTATGAACGAGAGTTACAGTACCGACGAGTGACATTTGTTGCTAAGAAATATACGTTCCACTTAAAGGCATCGTGCCGACATTCGCATTACCGATTTTTATACGTGACAGTTCAATAAGCCGACTATCACTTTAGGGGTGAATATGTTCGACGAAGTTACTCAAAATTGGACACTCCATATGGGCTACAAATTAAATCGCTTTTAGACTTCAGTAATAAATCTGGGTGCCTGCCGTAAATATGACGCCGGCCTAACTCCTCTTTTGTGTAAACCCACGTGGCAGTACAAAGGGTCTACTTTGGTCTAAGTGCATCCAAGCCACTCACTGCCTACCTACCATGGGCTACTTTCAAAACACTCGTGGTCATCATTCACACGAAAATAAATTTAAAAAAATATTATTGTTTAGCAACTCAAAATAAATTGTGCTCCGACACTTTTGTAATATTCATGTGTGATTTCGACTGATTACACTCCTTGTTGGATGACTATACATTATTCATAAAAAGCCCTTCTGTCAATGCTCGTTGTGAAATATAGCAACAAACTTCAATGGAAACCAAACAAAAAAGGTAGTGGACAAATTCTCAAACTAAAGCCGTATATCTAACAAAATATCGTATGACAATCAGATAAATATTTTTTCCTGATTACTCGCTTATGAAACAAACCAAAATTCTTTGCACGCAACGAGTGGTAACGAAAACCCTGAAACGTGTGAATCACATAAAAAATGCTTAAAATTTTTCATTGAAATAGTTGACTCATGCAAATGGAAATACAAGTTGTGCCACCGGCTTCGTTGAAAATTCAATAAAAAGTGCAACCACTTGAAACACGTTTGTTTCTGGAACAACGACTTTCAGCTGAATTTGGGTCATAATCCCATGGATTCTAGAAGGGCTCAACGCCATGAACTGAGTCCAATCGTTCGTTTACCTGAGCGGATTATGGAAGTTAATTAAAACATACACCGTCACAATTTGCTGTGACTAGGGGGGTTTGCTCAACCCCTGGATCTTCTTGTGAAAAATCGCTGGTAACGACTCGCGTGAGTGGCACTCGTGATACAAGTTTACAGGGCAACAGAGTCGCTTTGCATGTTCATATTCACCTTGAGGTAACTCTACACGCCCAATGGACCTGCACTGGAGCTAAGCTAATTAGGGGAGCAAAATTGTTTCATTTAGGAACTGTGCAACTAGCTAACTGTGCACAAGATTCAAAGGTTATCAGGAATAGTCTTTCATTTGGGGTGCAACACTCCAGAATTTTGCTTACGTATGACGCGTGGGACTTGAGATTGGATGTGCTTTGATGTCAGAAGAGTTAATGAGCTCATTTGAGTTTAATGTGCTAGTGTTTGTATGTTCTTCGTACTCTCCTAAATATGATTTGGCAAAATGTATAGTGCAAGTTTGATTGAAGTCATTGTTCAAGGAGTTTACTGTGGAACAAAAAGGATGGATAGCTGTTAGTAGTGCACACGAGAACAGTTGCGGACGTAGTTAAGATCATTTTTAAGTTTTATTTTATCTAGGTTAAGATAGTTAGAGGTTAGATAAATAAAGCCAAGTCTTTTTGACCAGTCTTCTCGGCCAGACAAACAATTTTCCATTCAGACAAACAAAAAACAAACAAAGTTTAAGCAGAAATTCAAAATATAAGCAACATTTGATTAGCTTAGATTACACCAGTTTAGGGTCAGCAGGTTGGATGTAAGAACTTTTGCTCAGATAGTTAAGCTAGTTTTGAGCATTTTCTGTCCAGCATGTAAGTAAAATGAATTAAAAGATAAATCAAAATTAATGAAAAAATAGTACATACGCTTTTGTAGCTCTGTTGAACATCCAAAAAACAATTCATGGGTATTTTTTGTTTATAAATGCATAGTCGCCGTGTTGTAGTGGGTACGTGCGTCAACTCCGTCATACTAGACTTGACCTGTGGTGTCTTAGGTTGATTCCCGGTACGATTAACAATTTTCACGGCCACTGAATAACATGTGTAACACAAATGGTTGCTGTAGACGCTCTGTTTTCAAAAATGACTAGTACAGCCTAAGGAATAGAATCTAATGCCTTGTAGTGACAACACAATGGGCCCATGTTGGGATCTAAGTGAATCCCTGTTCAACCCCTGCAAGTCACCCCTAACTACCTTATCGACAAAAGGAATGTGAGAAATTTAATCGGATTCCTTCATTTCTTCAGGCACTTGTATCCATTTCAACTTTTTCATCGTCATTCCCACAAAGTCATTCCCTAATTACTTGCGATGCTACTTTTCCGGAATTTATGGGGAAAACTTCAAAGGCTACGAGAAACGAATTTAAATTTTGTCCTCCCTCATTTCCAAATGATGAATTGCAATAGACCGCCTTTGAAGTAATTTATTTTCATCAATTTTCCTGACGGCATCACCTGAATTTATTGATTGAATGGGAAATTAAGCGGAAAAATGAAAAGGTATGCTGCTCTGTCTGATTCTCTTCGTGGCATGTTGCTTAAAACGGCGACGTCCTGCAGCATCGATGTTTCCCTACTCAGTTTCGGCAATACTTACCTAGACCGCTTGCTTGAATAATCTTATCAATCAATCAGACAGGTGACAGAGTACTCAGGGATACCTTAGAGGAAACCTATTTGCGTGAGATGAACGTTGAAAAGCCGGCGTTCACTTGTCAATCAGTGTCGAACGTGAAAGAAAACTTCCTAGTCTAGAAGGGATACTACTTATGAGCGGAAATTGACTCACGTTCAACGGAGTTCTCACTTTCTACAATACTCACGTAATAAACTGGCTTAGATTTACATATCATATGATGACAATTTTTATTTTTTTTTTGATTTCCCCTGTAGTAGCTGATACAAGCTAAACAAAGAAGAAAGAAGCTCCTCTCTTTGCCAGTCGTAGATGGTGCTATTGCGACAGCCGCTACTGGATCGTGGTCAGCACCAGCAATATGCAGGTAAAAATTCTCTGATTGCACTGTAAAGAATAAGAGGCAGTGCTACATATAAATAAAGTGACGGACGGAAGGGTGGACAGATGCTTTCGCTTGTCTCTTTATTGCCGGGTAAACTATGAACAATTGGTTAAGTTTCAACCCTTTCATAAGAACCTTCAGTCTAATATGATCTTGTTCTAAAGCTTCGTTGACAAGTGGTTGACAAGGACGTTTCTAGTCACTAGTTCCCAAATTACCCAAGTCAATTAACCAAGTCGAAAGCGACAGTTGCCTTCGCAACAATCTAGGAGTAAAATAAGTAAACATTATCTCATCAACAATTTGACTACAACTCGCATTGTGATTTAATGCTAAGGTACTCGGGCGGGATTTTGTAAATTTAGTCAATGTTATAAGAAGGACTTGTCTGTTTGTATGGTAGTGTAGATGAGTACATCTCAATTAAGTAAAACGCATTGAAAATTGGATAATCTGGAAACGACTTACAGCAAATTAAGAGCGGGCGCCCAACGTAGGGCTTGCAGAAGCCGTTCATTTGGCTCGGGCCGGCCTTGTACTTGACACATACGAAGATGACATATATTATTTTACTTAGTGCCTGACACCCCAGGGTTCCAGATTAGGTCGTACTAAACCATAATAAATCCACTTAAGAAGTAATAGCTTCGCTAAGTGCATTTGAGTGCAACTAACAATTCATCTCACAGGTAAGCAGAACCCGCAGGTATTCGAACTGCTCACCTTTTTCGATAACTCTTTCTTATCAGAGCAATGATTTTCCCCAAAATATGTGTGGGCTGAGTTACAAACAGTAAAGGCCATGTCACGCAAAAAAAAAGTGAATTTGTAAAAATCAGTGAAAGTACAGGACCATGATTAGAATCTTGAGGATCACCTACAAAAACCCATGTAATAGAAATAACTATTGTTTGAGATTATTTGTTTATTTGATTGTTCGTTTTGAGGTGAATTCAAGCAATCAATCAATCATCAAATGTACTCGGATAAGGGTATTGTTTTCCATCGTTTCGTTATTTTCCTTTTATTTCCCTTCGACTTCGAAGTGTTGAACTTGTAAACAATTCAACATTCTCTTCAATGATGCAGTAAAACAGTGCTTTACGGCCATCGTAAAATCGACGTCATTTTCTATTACCTAGCATTACCAATATTAGTTTCACACGTGAGTTTACAAAACAAAAACACGTTCACCCCTCCCCCAAAACCCTAATCCATCGCACCCCTGAAGCTATGTACGCACACAACGAGTCTAGTTTAACCTTTCCCTAAACTGAGAGTATTTTAGATTTGCTCCTTCATGGCTGCTGAACGCGTACCTCACCACGATTAATAGAAAAAAGGAAACGTCCTTTGAAGCTATTTTCAGAGCAAAAAAAAACAACACAAGAACCGATTCGGGCCAAGTTCATCTGTGGAAAATATAAAATCCATAAAATTCGTGTTTGTTCCTGGGCATCGTCGCACTTTTAGGTCCCCGCTCCGGTAGAGTATGTCGGTCGGAGAGCGTTGCCTTATATTGGCCAAAAATAACACTCATCGATTTCCCAAGCGTGTACAGGTTGCGATACGGAACTGCTCGTTATTGATGGAATTTCTGGAAACTTATGGCTTACCATCAAACGATTCTTCTTTGTCAAGAGTTGATACGAAGCACTACGCCAGCTCCCGTGGCATTCACGGATATAAGCATCGTTGGACGGATTTTGAACGAACTCTTCGCTAGATGGAGAGTAGCTGCGTAGATTGAATCCTTAGTGTTTTGGCAGTGGTCCATGCGTGGTAAGTGATTGATTGATTGTCAGGGTTCAGAGATAAAAGGATGCTGCATGCTCAGATTCGTAATTGTCAATTGGTTGCTCAGTGTAAGTGCATTCGAGTGAATTGAGATACAATGCTGAGGCAATAACAAAGCGTTATCAAACGAATGGATAAATGTGTGTACTATTTTCCCATCACTGTCCGTATAGTCCGTGCAGATGAGATGCTCCTTTATTGAAGAGTAGACGTATTCAACAGTGTGACTGTCTCAATTATGAAAGGATGCCGTCCACTGTTACTAAAACAATTAAGCTTGAAATGCACATGAACGTCCATTGTTACCTTTATACACTATAACTCGCCCGCAGTTACCAATACCACTCAGACAGGCATAAGGTTCCACTCCACATAATGGACGATGATAGAAGATGTCCGTCCACTCGACCTAGACGAAGTCAAGATAGCAATATCGACTCTAAAGGCGAATAAATCTGCTGGTGAAGACGGACTGTCTGCAGAAACTTTTCCACGAGAACTTTAGTTTAAATATGTGTTTATTGATTGACTAGCTCTTTAATTATTCTCTAGATCAAAATCAAAAATGTATTTTACGGGTCAAATGACCTCTGGCGTGTTTCTAGTGTTAAGGCAGCTGAAGATGCTCTGGCGGGTACATGCAGCAACTCAAATGTAAGATATGGTCGAAGGTGAGCATGCCCGACGAGTGGAATCTTACCATCGTTTGTCCAATCCACAAAAAAGGAGAAGGGGTTTCCTGCGCCAACGGCAGGGGCAAGTCTCCTAAACATCTTCTCCACTGAATTATGTGAGCTCCTGACACCATTCGTACATAGCCTGATAGGTCGTTATCAGTGCGATTTCAGGCCGGGGAAGTCCAATATCGACCACATCATCGCCAGATGCAGATCGAAACCCACCACCTATTCGTCGATTTTAAGGTCGAATATGACACTGCGGATAGAGATGACCTAAAAAACGCCATGCAGTTTTGTCATTCCTGTCAAACTCGTCAGGTTGTTCAGGATGACAATGGAAAAATAAATACATGTCGGAAACGAAGTCACCCACTGTCAAGAAAGGTTTTACACAAGGAGACTGTCAGGTAAGATCATTCTTAAGAAGGTCGTACAAAACTCACTGGCTAATACAAGAGGGCACGATCTTCCAAAAGTCAGTACAATTGCTAGCATACGCGGGCGACATTGACATGATTGGTCGATAACAGCTAGCCATCAATGAAGCGTTTTCTTACTTTAAATAGGAGGCGGTCAAACTGGGTTAAGCAGTGAACTAAGGCAAAACGAGGTATATACTAGTATCAAGAACGAACGCACAACATCGAAGACTCGGCCAGAACGCCATCATAGTCGGCTTTAACTTCGAGGTATTCAAGGACTGCCCCGCATCCCATGTAAGCAGTACGAACAGCATCAGTACAGACATTAAACGCAGAATAACTCTTGTCAATTGCTGTTTTCTTTTCTTGAAGGACCAAGATAACATTACATTAGACCTTGTCATGCAGACGCAGCAGCCTGGACTATCTCAAAAGCAGATAAAGAAACCCTTAGCATTTCTGCGTTCAATAGTTTTTCGAGAAGAAGATACAACCACAAACTGTATTCGGTGCACAGCGACATGAACCTAGCCAGGCGTCTAAGGATTCAACGCCTAAGGTTGCTAGGCCATGTAGAGCGCATAGATAACACTGCTTCAGCTCGAAGAGTCTTCGAGTCCGAACCGGTGGAGCCCATGCAATAGAGGACTCCCACGGAACCGATGACGCACACAAGTGGAGAAGGACCTCAAACAACTGGTCGTGATCGTGTCTGATCGTGTCAGCTGGAGAGGCTTATTGGTTGAGACCCAGGTCCACCCCGGACTGTAGCGAAATTAAAAGAAGAAGCGTGACCCCTACCGATCTCTCTTTTTGATAAACAATATTTTTGAAACAAATCAGCAGGTTTCCCTACAGTGAACAAACAAGTGTCCATGTGCGAAACAATTATTTTCCAAATTCAAACCACACGCAGAAGCCAGTCGAACAAATTCGAATGGCATGTCTGTTAATTAGAAAGTCTTCACCTTTGAATTTAAAATTTAAAATTGTGGGAGTAACGTTGGTCATTAGCTTCTTACCGCAAATCTTGTGGCATTGCACAATTGGTTAGTTGATACTACGAAGCATGATGATTGGTGCTCTAACTTTCAATTGCAATATGGGCGGTTGCAGACCTCTGGGATGGGATAGTTGACAACCTCGTCTTCAGAAAATATTTTAGAACGCATTAAAGGAAATAATGCAAAAAGGAAATGCTTAGAAAAATTCTACAATACTCAACATAATAGAAGAAATCCCCAAGTATGCAAATTCTATTTCGGAACCTACTTAAGTTAGTAAGTATGTCAAACCTACTCGTATATCGAATGCAAACGAAAGGAGTGGCTTAGTGTGTTGCTCCCCTGTTCACTCTTTCGTGCAAGTTCTGTGTTCAAAACTGGCTGGTGCTATCCCTTTTCATCTTTTTTACATGCATTTTTTTTTTATTGTATGAATAAACATTACTCCACAGATATTATAGTGACATAGATATCATATGTGGAGCAAAACTAAAGGATCACTTTTCAAACGACATTAAAAATCTCAAGCAAAGGGTTGCTGCATCAATCCGGTATCAAACCATTTCAAGTAGTCATGGGTATAAAACATCCTCCAGTGTGTTGCAACTTCGATATCCATACGCATAATTTGTTCATATTTCATTTTGCTGCAATTATTTTATTTTCCGTCTCAAGCACACTTGCTGTCACACCTATTCCGAATGTGATCGAACAAAAAAATCCCTTGAAGTTATCGGGTTCTTTGGCGGGGTAGGTAGGTGTGTTAATCGCGGTTTCTGCGGAAATCAGGCTGGGAGGTATTATTCTTAGTTTATTTTTATTTAGCCATTCCACTTTTTCCATATTGCGTCTTCCGATGTATATTGTGACAAGATTGCGGAAGATGTGCCAGCTTTTAAGAGAGTTTTCGTTATCTTTTAATATGCATCAGAGTTCGTATCAGCTAGCGAGAAAGCTCCCACACTTTTCCTTTCTCTATTCATGTCTATTAGACATACATTTCCCTCGGACTATTTTGTTGTTCGAACATTTCAATGGTAAACTTTACTGACTTTCCCGCAAAACTGTCGCCTATCTTTGTCAGGCAAAATCAAATGAAAGCCGGTAAATGGTGTCAATTGACTGAGAAACCGTGCTAAGGGGGCCTATGGCAGCGACGCACAAGCTCTAGCACATCCGGAAGAGAAGAGCGACAACAAAACAATATCTTCAGCGACTGATTACAGTAAAATTTATGGTAGGGTGGCACGAAGCTCAAGGGTCATGATTATTAAGCAAGGAAGAGAAAGAATATTCCAAGCATAACATTCTGCCTGTCGTACGACAGGCTTTGCCACTAGTATGAGTATAAAGTAATCATATTTTGCTGTGCTTTAAAGAGTACAGTGGGAGAGAATGGGTCCTCTACATATATTCTGATTACTGGACTTCGCAAACTTAAGTCAAATAAATGAAATCGTGGCAAGGACAACGTTATAAACACTCAACATTACCGTAATCCAAAGCCAACCCAAAGCTTCTCATGAATTTTACTTAATACTGCAGCAATATAGCAGTTCCGGTGTAGCAGACCAAATCCATTCCCTTAAGTCGTCGAAATTTACTCTCAAATAAGTCGGATGAATGACTGCGAACATGAAAAATATTCCTTAAAGGGCCAAAATATTATGTGTAAACATAATTATCGTAACCAATCGTGTGAGGTAGTAAATATTTGTGCGGCAACACCAACGACGACCGATTTTTATTCCCTCCACCGGCGGCTTCGCACACATGAGCAGAACGGCAATGTCTGGCCAGCCGAAGCAACTTTTCCAAATTGAAAGGAAAACAGTGAAGTTATTTTTAGATAACTCCTCCTCTCGGAATTTCCTCCTCCCCACCTGCTCCAACAGCGTCCTTAAATCCAAACCCATTACTGGTACTCTTGGGGGAAGAGTATGAGTATGTATTGAACTGGAGTCGGCAGGGTTTTATGCCTTAAGTAGCATACTTCGATAATTTCGATGAAGCCAATGTAGACGGCAAATTTATTTGATACCAGAGTTAACTCCGGAACGGGTTTGATTTGCCAGGGAAAGGCCACAAAGTTTGCCAAGAAAATCTCATGAACAACGTAAGCCCCTCGACTTGTCGCCGAAAGTTGAAACACGTCAACCTAATGACTCGATAGAAGATTATTTATGGCAAACACCAGCATCTGGGGGTCAAATTGGGAAGCAATGAATGGCGTCTATTAGAGTGTACAAGTACGCGTGAAATTAGCAAACCGAAAGCGACCTGGAAGGGGATTATGCCATCCTCTGAAGGACGGAAAAATTTGGTATCGTTAAGAGTTTACTTGTCAAAACTGTGAACGGTGTTCGCAGTTGTATTTGATTGCACTTTGGCCAACTAAGAAGTGCCGTACCGTATTGGGTTAGCTACTGTTTGGTTGGGGCTTTGAATGAACCTTAGGAAGGGTACCAGTGCTAAGCAGTTCGGAATTTATGAAAAAACTTGATAATTAAATTCTAGTAATGTGCAGCTATTACTTGTGCTTTCTGAAGAAAATCTGCGTTTCCTGAAAGAAGAATGTGGTTGACGGCTAATCATACGAGTATATGTGTACTGCAGTTTAGCGACAAGTTTTTCCTTTTACTCGCTGTTTAAATTTGTTTATTCCCGTTCTCAGGAAAAGAGGTGCAAGGGTAGTTGGGAACTAGGTAAGGAAGGTGACTAGCATGTTGGGTACAAGAACTATGATACATCAAGACCTTGATGATCCATTGTGCCGTCCCTTTGGGAAGTGTAACCTAGCTCCTAGTTGACCTTAATGCAGTTACCTGCTTCAGTAAGTTTACTCAGACGTCTTTTTTGACCATTTCATAACCCCTTGGCGGCTTTGTGATATTTAAGGATATCCTTGATAAGAAATCTTGCTTTCACAAAATTAAAAAAAAAAAATAGCACTCCAGCCGTTCCAACTAGGCTTGTGTAGTTCAGGAACGAACTAATTCAAAATACAGCCCCGGCAAGTGAACTATGTGAACTAGTTCATATGGTCGCTTTATTTTAGCTCATTTAGTTCAGTAGTTCACCAAACTCCGGTGTACCTCTGCATACGTGTAACTCGGTAGGATCCACCGAACTAAATCGAACTGAATTGAGCGCTTTTATTTTTGTGTGTATAGGCATTACAGAACGTGGTTGTTTTTGTCTTTACGTTTCCGGAGGTGTATGTGAAGGGAATTCTAACAATGTATACATTTGCGAAATCTAAAAACCACGCAGTTTCTGAAAAATCTAGTTGCAATCCACTTAAATTCATCCGTCCATGAGTGGTTGTCAAAGCGAACAAGGCTACAGTGTGAATTTCAGTTTATTTTGGTCATGTTGATGTCCATTTTCTCATTTTATCTCTTTCTATTTTCTGGTGTTCTCACACTATTAATACCTGTGAACAGACAGCTTTTCCGGCGAAAATTTGAAAATTGAGAGACATTTGTTTTGGCTTGCACTTATAAATTGAGAGAGAGTGACTTTAAAAATAAGAGCGAAACCACTTCAAACTCGGTGGGAACGGCCTATTGAGGTTCATGCGGACCTTGCAGTTTCGGTTCGGTGGGAACACAGCATAACGCAAACAACAACATAAAACACGCCTATACAAAATCCTTGTTTACAACTCACTTGTTGTGAAAGCGGTCCGAAGACCGATGCGGAAGACGTTCAAGCAAGCGAACAAAGTATATTCGCGACAATAACGACGGCTAGACTGAATTCTAGGATTGATCTAAGTACAAGAAAAACATGACACAAGAAAGTAACGAAGAAGCAAATAATTTATTAATAAGAGTAGGTGAGTTATGTTTTTGTAATGGTTTTCTGACGCGATAAAAGGATGCCCGTATGACACGACGTTTTTCTCTCCATTTTTGTGATACATTAAATCATATGTTTGCAGATGATACAGCAAGTATTATTTGGAAAGAGGCAGCATTTATTTTCCATAGGATCGTACACTCTCTGTGTTTACGTTAAATGTGTATGTGTATTATCTGTAGATATAAGTTGCTATCGACTGAATAATGTAGATGGTTTATAATTTCCAATCAATCGTTTTCCAATTTATGGGTTCTAGTGCGTTCACACTTGAACTTAACGCCCTGTTGGAAACATATTTAAAAACCTTCCAACGGACACATGTGCCTGATCAGGTCCTATCTTGTACGTGGCCCTTGTGTCAGCCAATTTTTATAAGATGCAGATATGTTTTACGAGTTCTTACAAGACTAACGATTTTTGCATATTATTGTGACCAAAATTATTCCAACCAATGCTTCAAATTCAGTGCTCGTCAAATCAGACCGCATTCTTTGTCTGGAGTCTAAAGTGTGTTCATTCCAATTTTGTGCACCATCCCGATTTGTTTCCCTTTTGATGACGAATGTAACATTAGACTAATTGCGTTAATAGCTTTAAAAATAAGTAGGATTGCGAAAATGCATTATATACCATACATTTACGGACAAAATATAATTGGGTCCAGCCAGGCACCATTTTTTTCTTTTAATTTTTTGCCCACTTCTAGAAATTCATTAGAATGGAGTTTTGCATAAATCTGTAGCAAATAAAATTGTAGGAAGCTACCAGGAATTTCAAGTCGGTAGGCATTGCATAAGAAAATCAGAAACATCATTAAATAACGCTTAAAAATTAAATGCGCCTGGCCAGACCTGGGTGTACGAAGGAGGGTTAATGACAATTTCATAGCAAATTTTCAAAATTTTCCCACTGCTCTATTTTCTCATCAGACTCAAGAAAATCAAGAAAACGTCATACGGGCTTTATTATGCTTTCCTGAGTAGTGACATTGAACTAAATGAACTAGAATTACAATAAACAGATTTGAACTAAATTCTGAGCGCTCTCTGGACTGAACCAAAATGCACAAGCCTAATTGTCAGTGACTCAAAAGAGATCATACCGGGAAACGAACCTAGGTAACAAAGGCTGTGTACGTACCCACAGCCCAACGGCCGAACCTCCATCAAAATTATTGATTGGTCGAGTCATATGTGTTCACCCTGGGGACGACAACAAGCATGGTGTGGCGACTGTGAATACAGAATACAGTAAAAGACATTTAATGCGAAATTCTTCAATTCGGAAAATTCGTTTATTTTCCGATTAAAAATGAGATTTTTCCGAATTAATTAATTGGAGTCGGTTTTAAATGGTCGTTTGAATAAATTAAATTAAATTAGCAAAATTATTTAGAAGCCGAAAAGAAAAACATGAAGAAATGCATTGGGGGAATTCCAGCAATTTATATTTATAAGTTTTAGGAACGTGTTTTAGTACATAAAACAAAACTCTCATTAATTCGGAAAATTTGTTTATTCGGACTGGCCTTCCCCCCCATCCATTCCGAAATAACGATCTTTTACTGTATGTAGAATATGTGAGGCCCATTTACAAGTAGAGATAATGGTGGGATAGAGATATCCATCTTCTACTTCTCCTGCCCCTTGATTTCATCTGACAGCGTTTTTTATGCGCTTTTTGTATAAAAAATGTGAATGCTCTTGAGATCAGCTAGCGAACAGCTGATACCCTTCCCCAACCTAGTAGAGGGGTGAATTAGAGTTCTTATTTGAAAATACGCTCGTTACTTGGGCGTTATTTCAAATGTTGGTGTCAAATTTTAACACAGTATGGAGGGATAAACGAACGAACACAGCTTACGTTCATGAAGTCGATTCTTTAAGCTCCCATTTAAGCAAGTTATAGTGTGAAATACTAGGGCAAAATGAATGCACTACTAGTGTATGTATTTTTGTATATGAATTATGCATATAAAATGCATTCACACGAATCATGCGTACAGATAACTAATTATAGCAATATTTGAAACATTTGAATGAATCATTTAAAAAAAAGTTCTTTGCTTTTTGCAAAAATTTTGATAGATTGGCAGAAATTAACTTTTTTGACAACCTTTTTGCACTGCATTGGTTATAAAGGGTGATTTTTTAAAAGCTATAGAAAAGTTTTTCAAAAAAAAAACACATAAAATTCAGAAAATTGCATGAAATCTTTATTTGAATCGATAGTACGGTCCATATAATTTAATGTTTGAAGATTATTTCATGCAAATGTTGACCTTGACTGCGTCCAAATGGTCCATCCGCTTAGTACAATTTTGGCATACTCTTTCCAACATTTCGGCCGGTATCTCACGAATAAATGCTTTAATGTTGTCTTCCAATGCGTCAATTGAAGCGGGCTTGTCTGCATAGACATGAGCTTTAACATAGCCCCACAAAAAATAGTCTATCGCGGCGTTAAATCGCACGATCTAGGCGGCCAATTGACCGGTCCCGAACGTGAAACAAAATGTTCACCGAACTCGCCTCTCAATAAGTCCATTGTTGAGCGTGCTGTGTGGCATGTGGCACCGTCTTGTTGAAACCACATGTCATGCAAGTCAAGCTCTTGCATTTTGGGCAAAAAAGTTGGATATCATCTCACGGTAGCGCTCACCACAGTTACGTTACGATTCGCATCATCTTTGAAGAAATACGGTCCAATGATAAAAACCGCACCAAACTGTGACATTTTCTGGATGCATTGGTAGTTCTTGCAATGCTTCTGGCTGATATTCACTCCAAAATCGACAATTCTGCTTATTTACACATTGAGCCAAAAATGAGCTGACCATAAAATGGAAGAAGCGCGCGATGAATTTTCTTAACCGAGTACGCATTTTGATAATAAAATTCAATAATTTGCAAGCGTTGTTCGTTTGTAAGACGATTCATGGTTAAATTATAGACCGAACTGAAGATGTTTGACACTGAAACAGAGCACGAAACGTGCGTCAGCTGTAAGCTGTAGCTAAAAAATCACCCTTTAATTGCAATATCTTGTAATTTTTGTTATCAAATTGTAATTTGAATGTACGAGATTTCAGAACTCAATAATTAAGGGTATGGAGTGGAAATTACTTTTGGGACAGTCTTGCAGATAGGCTGTAGGTATATAATCTAAGAATTAAATTGAGGTTCCAGTTCAGCATTACGTTTTTATTCACGAAATTCCATATAACAATACATGTAAGTATATGCTCTTAAGAATACGTGTCAACTTTTGAACACCATCGGCAGAACAATACATGGATCGTGGGCAAATTCGGCAATCTGTCGCCCTTTTTTTCCCACTTCAGTCAACGAATCGGTCGCCATTGCGTGGTGGATCCATGGTTTGTGTAAAAGGATGTGTGAATTACAAGGGAACACCACTACATCTCCGGTGTGGACAAGGGCCAAAAATGGCCAAAGGTGGATATGTCCATCCCTCCATTATCTTTGTTTACAAGGTTGTTAAGTTGTTGTTAATTGTAGTGATGGAATAGGAACGACTCCACTTAGGCACCTATTTTCCATAAACAGTAACTTAGGTAATTTAATAAAACTAAAATTAACTACACAATTTTTGTAGTGTTTGTGAGCATGAGCATTGTATAACAAATAAAAAAGAATCATGGTTGTTGGACCAACATTATGAAAATTAAGCACCTTATTCCACTGTAGTCCTCAACTGATCGGAAGGAACTGTGTAGGAAGCTATTACTTTTTAAATTCTACATGCGCAGTCAAATTTTCTTCACTATCTACAAATATGAATTTGAATTATTTGCCACACTGTGTCATAGTTCTGTTCTCCCTCCAGTCGTGATTGAAAGCCCTTCCAGTGATGAGCCTGCAATTACTCACTCCATATTCATCATTCGCATAGGCTGCCAATCGGAACGCAATCAAAGGGTTTGCAACGTGTTTGAATTTATTCCTTCCCCCTTTTCATTTCGGGTCGCAATATACCCATGCAGAGAAGCAATATTTCAGATTCCCTTCCGTCAAACAAATTGGATTTTGATTTGTGCCCCTCCGTATGTTGGAGACTTTGCAATCCCCCTCCCCCCATGCACAGACGCATAAATATACGCATGTAACCAATGATTTATGCATGCACATAAATTCATAAGGAGCCCCACAGCATGAAGAAACCGATAAAAGGAAAAAATAGATCCCACAACGTAAACTTAATTTGACACTTGTTTTATTGCAGTGCCAGTGAAGTCGCATATAAATCACATTCTGGGGAATCCTTGCCGTAATTCGCAATTGATTGACAAGGCAACGCATGTACACAACACAAATCTCCTGAATATGGATAACGACAAGAGCAGATTGCGGAGCGTTGGTCGCCTTGTGGTGCTGATTGGGTTGATGGCGGAAATAACAATAATTCGTGGGCCATGCATGAGAAAACAGCAGTGTCAGCTAGTGGTGTAGCAGATTGATGCGAATGATTGCTTTTCACGTCTGAAGCATATAACCGAAGACGGCTTTGTTGAGGGTGACCGCAGAGACGATGCAAGCACGAGAACCAGCAGTGAGCTAATTTGAAACCACATATTGCTGCCAAAGGTGTCGCTTCAGGTGATGCTATTACCAACTTGCACTGTGACTGCCTAATGACTGCACTTCTACCGGGACTCAGATCTGGTACACACTCCGACACTCTGTGGGTTGTGGCGAAACCCAGTTATATTTGACACATTCGAGAGTGATGGACATGATTAGGAACGACAAATAGGTCGTGGCGCCTCAGCTGACCCGTGACAGTGTGGTGTGGCTGGAAATGTTGATGATGCAGCAAAACAGTCGATGAGAGGCAATCAATCACAGAGTGACGCACTTCTCTCATCAAATGTTGGATTTTATGCAGACTCATTATTTATTTATGTATGTCCCCATTACTAGGATACTAGTTGTTATACATTTTGTTGACCTTCGTCAAATGGGGCGGTTGGAATCTGTCTCTAGGACGACTCGTTATTTTATCCCTTCCCACAATATGTTTAAGACACACAGTGGGGTTTGCAAAAGACTTCTTGGACTTACTTAGTATCTGCGGAATAAGCCATTATTTTTTATATACGTTTTGAGGTGCTTTCGGCATTCAGTTTGACCTGACCCACCACTCATCCAAACTTGCTGCTCTTTCACACGGGGGGTGTGACCGTTGTTGAATTTCTTCTAATATGTTCTATTTAAGTTCTTTGCATAGACAATTCAAACGCTTCTCTTCTTCGTTAAAATAATCTCGTCCATTTATTGTTTTGAGAGACAGTAGGTACTTGTGTGTAAAATTTGACATATTCAACACATAAGATCCTTGCCATTTTGGTCCAGCTGGATGTTAATGACGAAGGATGAGTCAAAAACTCTCGGTGAATTAGCAGAGCAGCTATGTATGTTTGAAAGGAATTTCAACCGAATTCGAGGCTTGTCACACAAACACAAGTAGAAAGACTCAATAAATTTCCTGAATAGAACACCTATTCCAAAACTCCTGCGGTTCCAGAACGTATCGTAAATTTCAAAAGTCAAATAAAAACAACGTCAAGAGATTGCGAGTCTCAGAGCAACATAATTCTCCTAGACACTGAAGGTTGATGCTTGGGTAAATACGGAAACAATCAATTAACCGGCATCAGCGATACGTCTACATCAACCCTAGCAGCCTCATTACAGAAATTATTCTATTCAATTCTAGTACTCTTTCAACTCTACGCGTGCAAAAGTGGATTTGTCCCATGGTGACAGCGTTGAGTAGACTGCGAAAAACAGGTTGGCTTTGTCTACCGAACAGACTGCTGGGATGTCATTGTAAATGATTGTTTGAAGGGAATACGCAAATTGCAAATCGCTGGACGAAATACAGTAAATACTCGAAAAAGTGAAGTGTACACAGAAGTTAAGAAGGTTTCAGTCTCCATGGATATCTCTAAAGAGCTGAATTTTGCCTTAACTCTTTTAAGTAATTTTTGTTGTACGTGTGTGAGCAGTGTGAGTGTGAGAAGCAAAAGAACACCATGAAACACAAATGCATATGGCTGCTAGCATCGGACAACTGTCATTTTATTGCATTGTTTTGCCTCAGTACTTGTTTGGATGTGACTGCAACAACGTCTGAAGGACATAAGCAAAAAAGGTCAAAATCATCAACCACCAAAAAAATGCAGCGCAAGTATACAGTACACACTTGATCTACGCAACTAAAATAAATTAAGGCAGTTGCCAAACCGAGGTTGTTTCCCTTACCGATGGTCAAATGTTTCTACAAATCAAACGGCAATGTAATAAAAACACATTTTTGAAAGGAAAGCAAATCGTTAATGTTGAACTCCTTTTTTTTAATCAGAAGACTAAAGGTAGAACATAGGTATACGTGGTATACATGGTTGTTAGAATCGGAAAGTCCTTAGTGGTTTTCATCCACCAGCTACTCACCAGCAGTGTAATCCACTCTAGTTTGGGAGATGCTACGATCCGCAGAGGAGTTAATAGAGGAACCCCGCAAGGTGGTGTACTCTCGTCCCTTCCTTGGAACATAGCGATCCCTCAATTTGACCCCCCAACGCTGTGCGGCACCACTTACAACTAAAGGCCATTGCAAAATTTCTGCGTCTCATCGACAACAAGCTAAGCAATATCCAGGAGAGGGTAAAGAAGGCTTCTTCTGCCCTGTTCAGCTGCAAAAAGCCACAGGCTGCGAATGGTGAATACAACCATCATTGGATCTTCATCTCATTTGTCAGACCGACACTTCTGTATGGAGTCTGCAAAGACTGGCCTGTATGTGTATCTCCGAGGCACTGAAGAGCACCACGGCGGATGCCCTCAATGTACTCCTCCATCTTCCACCACTGGAAACCTTCAGTAAACGGGTGGAAGCCAGCACAGCCCAGAGACTGTGGTCCCAACTATCCTTCGGCCACTCAACCATTCTAAACGAATTCAACGTGCTCCCCAACGACACCGACCGTAGTAGGCGGTCGGCTATCTTCGAGAAGAAATTCTCTACCAGCATTCCCTCCAGACTGGAGTGGATATCTGATAATCAGACGCTGGCTGATCTGCCTGCCCATCTCCACTGATGGGTCGAAGACAGCCGAGGGTGTATGTGCTAGTGTCTATTCTCAAGACCTTAACATAGCTATCTCCCTGAAGCTCCCTGACCACTGTAGCGTATTCCAGGCAGAAACCATTGCGATAAAGGAGTCGCTGTCCTGGCTTAAGAACAGCGTAATATCCAAAACAGATAATTCGGACAATCACACCGCAATCAAATCCCTTAATTCGAAAGCATCCCTTAAGTGCAGGCTGTCACTTAACGAGGTGACTGAGCATTTTAACATATACCTCATGTGATTGCCGGGACACTGTGACATACCGTGCAAATGCAAATCCGACGCACTCGTTAGGTGTGGCACATCCCACACCCAAACACCTTCCATGCCAATCGCTACAGCTCACCATCTATTAAAAATACACACAATCAACATCTCTAATTGTAAAAGGCTAGAAGGTACCACTTGTCTTAAAACAAAGGAAATGTAGCCATCGCTTAATATCAAACGGTCACTCAATCTGCTTAGTCTCAGCAGATCTTCACTAAAGACGATCACCGGCGTCATAACAGGGCACTGCACAATTGGCACCCATGCCCATAGGTTGGGGGTCCCCTATAATGACTTCTGTGGAAGCTGCATGGATTAAGAGAAGGTTGAAACCACAGATCACCTACTCTGCTCGTGTAGCGCGCTGGCAGGTCGTAGATACTTACGCCTAGGGGCCTACTTCAACAACCTCAATGTAGTAGTTTCACAATGGACCTACTTTAGCCGCAGTGTCACTGCTACCTAAACTAGGTGCACATAGAAAAGTTAACATAATACAGTAAGAATATTATGCGTTTTTTGTTTAAGAAACTGGATATTTTAGTGATATCGAGGGGTTGCGCGAATCCAGGCTTGCGTAAATCGAGTAGTTTGCACAGTAATACCTCGATTTACGACGCTTCGATTAACGTTATTTCGACTTACGACGGCAATCGAATTCAGGAAGCCACCTCCATTTACGATGTTGTACGTCAAAATGTACTTAATTAAATTTGAAAGAAATATTCCGTATTTTTTCTGCAAATATTTTGTATGCTAAGCCAGGAGGAAGACCCCTTTGACTGCCACAACTATAGAGTGATGAGTCTCCTTAACATCGCCTACAAGATCCTTTCAGCCGCTTACATGACCACATCAAGCCGATTATAAGTTCATATCAGTGTGGCTTCAGGCCAAATAAGTCCACTATGGCCCAGACCTTCACGCTACGGCAGATCCAGGAAAAGACGCAAGAAATGCAAATCGACACCCATCACATAGTTTTCGATTTCAAGAGAGCGTGCATAGAGACGAGCTGCACACCGCTATGTAAAGTTTTGACATTCCTGAAGAACTGGTCAGTTTGTGCAGGATGACGATGGAGTACTCACGTTGTTCCATCAAGGTCGGTAAGAATCTCACCGAGACCTGCAATGTTAATAAAGAATGTAGAAGAAAGGCGACGACGCGCTGTTCGCGAATTCTTCAACATCGTCCTTTAGACGTGAGAGACTCACAAGCCAACATTTGAGGCACGATCTTCAAGAAGTCCGTGCAATAGTTATCATCCGCGGATGACATTGACGTGATTGACAGAACACAGTGAACCATCTCTGAGGGGTTGGCTGGCTAGGAGACTTAATAGGTTATGCGGTGAATGAGGGCAAGACGAAATTGGTATATCTACATACGACATTGACGTCTTTAACAATGCACAGCGTCACAGTGGGCATATTTGCACATCGAGGTAGTCAGGACTTCATCTGCCTTGACTCCGGCCTAAATAATACGGACTACATCGGACAGAGACAACTTTGGTCTATTCGATGGGAAAGTCTTTGGTCCTCTTTGCGTTGACGGTTTTTGGAGAAGAAGATTCCACCCTGAACTGTACGGGCTATGCCTAGTCAGCCGTCTACGGATCCAACGACCAAGGTGCAACAACTCATCTCCGACACGAAGAGTCTACACCTCAGAACCTGTAGGACTAAGCAACAGATGATGCCCGGATGTGTTTCTCCTGAATTTTTCACGTTCAGTGCTTCGTTATAAGTCATTTTCGATTTACGTCGACCCTGTCAGAACCAATTGGCAACTTAAATCGAGGTGCTTCTATACTGCACATTCATGCATGTACAAAATTGGATCAGTGTCTTGGACAAGTTAAGCACCCCAAAAACAAACTGCTTAACTTTTTCGAGTCCCTACTGAAAAGAGGCTATGTGGGAAAAACTTATATTCAAAAAACAACCTTCGTAGTGAGCCACTATCGCTAAAACAATTGCGCCATTATTTTTTTCGAATTTCGCTTTCTGCTCCATTCAGAAATCCAAATGAGACCCTGTCTTCAACAAGTATAGTTAGCCCAATCGTTACTGCTCCTATAAGGAAGATCAATTTTGGATACATGGCCTTCCCTAGTTCCGCAGCTCCTTCTTCGCTGTGCTTTAACCTATATATACAAACAGCATGCATACAATATCACAGGTGAACCATAAACGTTACATGACTGATATAATATTATTTTTTTTATATTATAGTTTCAATATACTTAAGGGGATAAGATTCTTTTCCCGGCAAACTATCACCCCACCCTTCGTGTGTCGGCAGACAACACACACGAGATATATTTGGAATTCCTTTGTGTGAGCACAAAATATATACCCATTACCAAGGGATATTGCATTCTCCAGCCGACGACCGGACTGGTCGAGCATATGGGTATGTATAGGCAGCCAACACAATAGTTGAGTGAATATCAGGGCAAACCTTTGGTAAAAGGAATTCCTATTACTTTACTGTGCTGGCTGTGGTACTGGCATGGAATATGCAGAATATATGATTTACAGTAGTCCGAGAGAGATATATACGAGTTGTTCGACCAACCAATTTGAATGTGAACTGGGTGTTGTAGTGAGCCGAGGTTGCAGCGCCTTAATGAAATATGAATTAAAGGGCTGAAGATGGAACCAGCATTGAAAGCATGGCATTTTCAGCCGTATGTTCTGTTAAAAAATGCAAGGAAGACCAAGACCATCGTTCTCGTTTGAATTGTTGTGAACTACTTAAATTGTGGATTTATCATGATGTAAGCAAAATGAGATTCCACCTATCAATGGATAATACTTGGATATGGTATTTTTTCTGTATTTCTGAAATGCTGGTAAATATCTTCGTTGTGTTCCAATTGAATGGGCAGATATCCTGGTTTGTATACCATACACGTTCTTGCATACATATACTTGAATACTTGGATGCATGAAGCCCCTAGTACTCAACATTAGAGTTGTGCCGTTCCGGATTTGTATATCTCTCGGAACTATGTCCTATGTCGGAAACTTTTCTTATCGTTCCGTAATCTCAACCTAAACATGTGCATGTCGATACTACATAAAGTTTCAAATAAAATGAGTTTAAATCGTGAACGATTTTTGAGATTCAGGAAGGAATATGAGTTCTTGAATAGATTTTCATATAAACAATACGTCTTGTCTGTAGAATCTTCGGTAAGGAGCAATGGTGCATCATTTTGGAATTCAAAAAGAAATTCCTTGGACTTGCCCAAGATAATGGAATTTGGTAACGTAACTTCAACAAACTTGGAAGAAACTTGTGACCTATTTGCCAACATTTTTGAGTCGGTCTGTAATGGGTGTCCGGTCCAGACAACGATGAACCATTACTCTAATATATCCGAGGTTCTGGATATAGGTGTATTGCAATTTACGGATCCGGATGTAATAAATGCTTTAAAAAATCTTAAAGTAAATTGCAGGCCCCGATGGGGTGTCGGCTGGAATCTTAAGAAAAAGTCGCTTTATCGTCCACTTAAAATTATCTTTAATCAAACCCTAAAAGCGGGTGCATTTGGGAGTATTCTTTTCTGGCGCCCATATATAAAAGCGGTTTAAGGCATAAAGTGGAAAACTATACCCAAGTTATTTGAAAGCATTGTAAGCGAAATTATATCTAATAACCAGGGTGGCTTTATGCAGGGCGGGTCATGTACAACTAATTAATCATTATTTTCAAATTGCATTCACAAGTTGATTTACTTTACACCGATTTGCATCACACTTTGCTTTGAACAAGCTTAAGTCTTTGTCAATGTTAGAGTGGTTTTCCAATTACTTAAAGGACATGAAGCAATCGGTAAAGATCGATAGTTTTAGATCTTGGGTAATTAAAAGTACATCGGGCGTTCCAGAAGGTAGTCATGTGGGGCCATTACTATTCCTTTTATTCATAAATGTCAAATATTGTAATATTTAAACATTTGCCGACTCTATAAATAGTTTATTTACTTAAATAAATTAGCTAATAAAATAGAGAGCTGATCAGCCCTAGTCTTTATAAATAGTTTAACAGATGTAATTAATTTCCAATTGGATATACATGCACTAGTGGGATGGTGCAAGCACAATGGACTAGAGCTGGGCATTCAAAAATGTAATATTTTTACTGCATATCGAATTACATCCCCGATTGTCTTTGATTATTTCATAAATGATCATAGACTTAATCTCCTATAAGAGATTAAAGATCTTGTGTATGTGATTCGATCTTGTAATTTTTGATAATAAATTCAATGTTTCATTAGATTATGATTGTACAATTGCGAAGTCTAACACTATGTTAGGTTTTATAACTAGTTTTAAGTCCATCTATTGTTCGTTAGTCAGACCGTATTTTGAATACTCTTCCATCATTTTGCGTTGTCCTGTATCCTCTGCTATGGTGCATGTTGGTTGACTCTCTGTCTGTCGGTTCGTGCCTAGCGGATGTGTGCTCAAAAGGACAGGCAGCTCTGGACGTGATCGGCGACTGGTGTATCAGAAATGGGCCTTCAGTTAACCCTCTTAAAACAGTAGTTGTTCTCTTCACGAGGAGGAGGAAATTGACTGGTCTACCCAACTGACACTAAACGTAAATACGTAACTGCTGCTTTCACTAAGCGTCAAAGAGCGGTGTGTTTCGGCTGCATAGGGGCCTTCCCTAGTACGCCTAGCTCTGCTATTGAAGCACTGCGCCACCTCCCCGCCCCCACCCCCACCGCTTGATAATCACATCATGGGCTGTACTCTCAAGGCCATATTTAGTCTTAAAAGAAGTGGTCTTTGGTATGATACGCACTGGATTTTTGAAGACTTTGCACACCGCATTTGACCCCAGTCTAATGAATATGCCGTCTGATGCACAGACACCAGTACTTCATTTGCTGCGCACATACAAAGTCAACAGTCCACACCCACAGGACTGGCTTTGGCCAGAATCTGAGCCAGGAAAGAAATGTAGTCGGATATTTATGAATAGCTCCAAAACCAATGAAGGATCTGGCGCATTAGAATGCACACCTCATTAGATAAATTTGCGTCTATGCGATCCTAAGGGCCACTAACTATATTGTGAAGAACAGGCGGAAGGGACGAAGTATCTGAGTCTGTAGTGATATCCAAGCTGTACTTAAGTCCTTGCTGAATTCTTTAATCACTTCCAGGATAGTTAGACTTCCAGCGAGTTCTCTCTGACATAATTCTGACAAAATCTCGGCAGCCATAATTCACTAAAACTTGTCTGGTCACCATTTGATCGCTGAAAATGAAATCGCCGATGAACTTGCTGGACAATGATCAGAACATTCTCAGGACCTGAGGGTCTACCTGTGTCCTTAGTTAGAGCTTCCGTCGATGGTTGGCCCTCTCGAGATCACAGTCGGAGGTGGCATCACTTTCTAGGATGCAGACAGACTTACAGGCTTCCAAACGGGAAACTGCACCGTCGCCAAACATCTAAGTGTACTTGGCCTAAGCGACGAAAACCTCTGCGACTCCTGTGGAGAAGACGACAGTGCAGAATACTTCCTCTGTCACTGTCCCGCCTTTGGTCGGATCAGGTGGCAGGTCTTTGGTGCTCTGATAATGTAGGCTCATTATCACAGAAGCACCACCTAAACTACAGAAAAAGTAGGTTGCTGCCTGGCAGTAATAATGAACCAGTTTTTGAGCCTGTGTGCTCCAGTGTAGTGTTAAAAACCTTCGACAGCAAACAAAAAAGCAGTAGTGTCATAGTAGAATACAGTAGAATCGACCAGATCTGAATGCAGGCAAGCAGCGACCAAACCAAAAATCTGAAAAATTTATTTTTGAAATCCAACGGGCAATCCCCATGGGCAAAAGAAAATGAGAATTCAAATCACCGGCATATAGCTAAGCTCTCGTGCTCACCTCAGCTACGAGTGTTTTATAATTTTGGTTAGTTGTTGCGTTGCGACGTTAACTACTTTGTAACAAATTGCTATCGATCAGTCTATGCCTTTTATTTAAACCACCTCTTTCATGATACCCTCCTTTTAGTTGCACTCCTTGTTTTCCTGTGTATCTTCATGTTTTTCGAATTGCGTCCCCCATTAAGTAAGTACTTGAAGAATATTCGATTTTAGTGCGCATTGTAAAGCATTAAACCAAGTTGCAACTGAAATATGTAACACAATCACCATTAATGCACTTTCTGCAGTCCTTTCGACTTTCAATGTGATAAGCACAGCCAGGACAACTGAGAATCACTTAAAACGTATACAAAATGCATGAGAGATGAAAAGCAGAATAGTCCCTCAACCACCTTAAGAAAGTAATGTCAATAAGACCAGGAGGAGGGTATTTCTGCAGCACAGGTACCAGAACAATTGTGAATCATGCTGATTCAAGAACTCGGATAATGAATGGAGATTGTTTAAAGCAAGATTCCGGCACACCCAAGGACACATTTCCTTTCATTTAAAGGGGGTCTTTAATTTCTTGATGGACATTCCCCGGCGCAAAAGGACTCCTCCAACAACAGAGAACATTCTCCATGTTAAAGCTTCGAATATCTCCTTTGAATTCGAGCACAGACAGATTCTTTGTAATCATATGCGAACCATCAAATGCTGCTTCCCACACTACAGACATCCGCCCCAACTTAGCAGAACTCAATCCCACTGTGGGATCATGCGATTATAAGCTCAACAAGGAAAGTGATTTCTATCTTGGGAAAAGTAAAAAGTCCTCTGGTGTCAGACTTTCTGAAAGTTTGATAAAAGAACTGCTTTAGGTCTACGCTTTAAACGGATTTCTCAAAAGTCGTGTGTGCATGTGCTCGCCCTTGTGGCGGAGGAATCACTTATGAAGTGATTTTCACCTGTCTTGAGAGGCAGCCTTTCACCTTGACTTATTCCTGCGGGTGAATGGATTAAAATGCATATTCTCGCAACTTGGAACGATCGCATTAAGTACACAACACCCAAAGCTGTGCTGCAGAAACCCATGTCTGCAATGATTAAGTTTGCCTAAGTGGCTTAGGCAAGGGGTTTTGTCTTCAGCTGGAAATGGTTTCGATTTGCTAACCTGCTTGGGAGTCAGTCAAGTGTGGTCCAGCCAGGCTACAGTCCAGTCTCAGTAGCACACTGAAAAGATTTTAATAAGATTGGATGTAGAGGAACCCGTCATCTAGCGTGAATCCTGCGAATACACGCAATAGTGAAAAGTGAAGTGTAGTCCATGTAGTCCATCGTAATTGACTTCCCTTAATGCCCGAAGGACTAAGATCGCGAATACAAGCTGCTGAGATGAGATTTCTTCGTGCTGTTGTGGGAATTACTCGCCGGGATAGGATGAGAAACGCGGCAGTGTGCGAGGGTCTCAATTTTGAGGAGCTGCTTCTTCGAATGGAGAGGGCTATCGAGGGCTTCGGTTTTTTGGCCAGGTGGCTCGAATGTCCCCTTCATCACGACTTCCGAGGCGGGCGTTAAATGCTATTCCATCAGGACGAGATGCTGTCCACGAGACCATGTCCAAAAACTCGGCTGGTTACGAGTTTTCGGACGTAGGCATAACTCCTGATAAATTAGAGTCGATGGCGGAGGATCGAGTTGCCTGGAAATGGTTCGTGCTTGGTTTCACCCGCGACCCCTTTAGATGATGATGATGATGACTAGTATCAGTTCTCAGATTCAATGAAGCGAGAGGAATAAGAGACACCTAGGTGGAGAATCTTTGCCTTCAACATTATTAAATGTCTCTACCAGTTCACTGACGCAAGTCTGCAGATATTTTGTCAATCCATCACGATTTGTTTAATGCATAATTGGACTCTTGTGTCTGCAGTCTGGCAGTGAAAAATGTCTTAAACGTTTCAAATCACATGAAATCCTTCTTGTTTGTTGGGCTCTTTGTTCACATTTCTAACCTTTGATACATGTGTTGCGAAGGAAAATATTATGAGTTCATGAGAAAATATGTCATTGCACTTCATGTCAGATGAAGATACTGAGTGGGAGATATTCTCAAACAATTCTGGAACATTTTATCAACTTGCCCATGTCAAGTTGTTCACGGCCTCGTTGAAACGGATGTTTATTTGCATGCTGCCGCTGGGTTAATCTGCAGAATACGAAATTGGTACTCTTCATAAGGAAAAGTACTCCGAACCACCTTCATTAGCCTTAGTAAGCTACGAGTTCAACACCAATCAGCCAGTAAGAACGTCACTTCACTTCTTGGGACATTCCAATTCTAACGCGGTTGAACACGCTACAAGAGGCACTGTAGCATCTCATTTCCTCTAATATCCTTCCAACTATGTCTCTCCCTGCAACAAACCAACACTTCAAAATTAGCCAATGGTCTTCTGACCGGCACCACTTACTGCACCATAAATCAATTTTGGGCCACACTTGGCCTAAAACGGATACTCAGTCTACAGCACTCAGCAACTCGTCAGCGATATAAAGGCACACTATAGCCTAGTTTCACGCACCTTCTGCATGGGTGCCCATATAATGACTTCTACAGAAGTTGGAGAGCAGAAGAGGAGTAGGAGGCCATCCTACACCACTCCTTTTTGTGTGGTTTCATCTGGGGGTTTCTTCGACCATCCGGGCGAGCTTCGCATCAGCCAACTTAATCGCTTCGTACCAAGCACTGAATAGTTTCAGGAATAGGAGTTATATAATCCAGTGGTCTAAGAGTGACTGCTCATTGTAGCCAGCTACTTATACCATTACATCGTGCAGTTCATCGACAGAAGTAGGCAAAGGCTGGAAAAATGCAAGGCCGCAGCATGCAACACAAACCAATGGAAACTTGTTGCAGGGCTCTTATTTTTCTGCTCTCTTCTAAGAAACTCATGATTCTATTTCAGAGTTTATATGATAGCGTGGTCTTTTCAGAACAGCCACGCAACGACTTGAGTCCAGGTCGGTGTTTGTGGACTTGCACCTAAACACTCTTCACAAACAGTTTGAACATAAATATGTATTATGCCAGTTTCCTACATTGCATCCTTCCGCGTCAGTTGCCTTTACACCCTCCCCGCATCCATTTTCCAGTGTAAACAGCGGTCTCGTAACATTTATTTTTACGGTCTCTTCCAGCAGCAGCTAACCAAAATGCATACAAAGCTCCTTTCGACAGGTATCCCCGACGCCTTCAGACGTATTAAATATAAAAAAAGTTAAATTAAAAAATACACGCGAAATAATGGCCAAAAGTAATCCCATTTGAGTTTCCCTCTGGGCCAAACGGAAGCCTCTCATAAGCCCATGCCTGCACAGCGAAGCCATTCTCAGGTGGGGTTTGTAGCACCAGTACACGACTATCCATGTAACTGCTCCAAGAGAGCATTTAAATTTCGCCTGGTGGTAAAACTGCTGCAGCTAAGTTCATTTCTCGATCCCTGTTGTCGTGGTTCGGGTGAAATGAGGAAAAGAGAGAAGGAAACGGGCAAGCTCTCTTCTGCCATATCGGCCTACGAAGTGGCCATTCAATTTGGAAAATTACGACGGGAAGAAGGCGGAGTGAAATTAAAGCTGAAAAAATTCAATTGAGGGAATGGAAAAGTGAAGAAATGGAAGTGCCGAACATAAAAAGAAAAAAAAGCCCAAAATCCTGCAGCGAATGATGTACACAAGCCATTGGCTCCTGACCTTAAGCGATGAAAACTCCATGAGCCTTTGTGAAGAGGAGACGCAGGAAGTGATTGCTTTTTCAGCATTTTTCCCTCACCTTCGAGAACATTATCCATGCGAGTACATAATAAATGCATTATCATTTTGCCACGTCTATCTTTGGTTCGACGAAGTGCTTTACACACTCGTTCTCACACCAGGAGTACTCTCCTTGCATCCTCAAGTATGAACACATCTTTATCACCTTCAGTATGAGGACATGCTTGCAGTGATGCCCATGTGTATCGGTTTCCCATCAGTGCACTTGTGAGAGAGTTCAAAGATATGAGCAGATTTGATACCTCTCTAAAGCCTTGTTGTGTGTTGGATGAAAGCAAACCTTTTGGAGACACCGTCGGTAGGAGAAGAGGAGTATTTTGTCGCCTGAGGGCGAGGTTGAGTGGAGAAGAAAAATAGGCGAATGTAAAGGAATATAATGAGGAAAGCACAGGCGAAAAGGTCAATGATATGGTGTGACTAGTAAAGGCCGGGTGTTGAAAAAGAGGACCTTTAAAAAGAAATCTTATGGTTCTACCTCATACATTCTAGGGGACCAATTCTGATAGCCGAAGCGAATGTCTGTCTGTCTCCTGTCTCATGCAGTAACTGCATTATTTTACAGGATGTATGGCATGCAGCACCATCTAGTTAAAGCCACATGTTAACCACATCAGTATCGTCCCATCTTTGGCTGATAGAAATGTGTTAACATTTCGCGTCATCGAGCACCAGTAAAACAGTCATTTTGAGAAAGTACCATGTGTTATCGAACATTGGCCGCCAAACTTTAACAATCTTTGAGATATTGTCCAATAAAGAAAAGTTGTTGTATCGAGTGACGCCCGACTTCTACTAGGCCTAAAGGAGACCGCGGCTACTGAGATATGCAACTCAAGGTCCCAATAATTGCTCAGTTATCAGCACGAGCAAGGGAAGGTGATTCAAGTCGATCCAGAACTACTGTCCTCTCATTTTCCAGACGGATACACTCAATTAATCCGCATGCATTATTAAAATTTGAAAAGGGCAGTGACTGCTCAGCCACCTTCAACTTTAAGGTCTTTAGCACTACAGAGTACCCATTTGAACGCTTACAAAAGTATCTACACCATTGTGGACCCTTACTCTAAATCCCCTTGTCAACTGTCATATCGAAGCAAATCTTCTGCAGCAGGCATGTCTGGAAAAATTTGCTCCCTTAGATTCTTCATCGAATCCAATAATTCGGCAACTTCCGTGCGACCTGAAAAGGACGTTTCTGTCTTCAAGTCACACGCGTGTGTTCGTGTGCACAGTCTTGTTGTGCACATTCTCGATTTTATGAAATGTTGATTTGCCAACCTCTTGAGCGTGAACCTCCAATTTGTGCAAGCTAAGCATTGCCGTCTGAGATGTAATGTTGTCAAAGCGCAACGCACTTACGAATATCACAGTCACGACGCGATTCTCTTAGTCGTGACGGTAATTAGGTTCCGTTCGGCAGATGCCACCTATCAGTCATGTTTACGTCTCAATTTATACAGGCTCGTTAAGTAAGTCCCTTTTCATCACCATTCTGCGTGCGGCTCATTCATGAGGACGCTTCAATTTCGTTCACTCCCCACCAGAAGGGTAACTGATACTAGGCGAAGTAATTACCAAACCTGTGGGACTTGAAAATCTACATATTCGAGGGCGGACAGGAGATAAGAGACAAGAGACAGGAGGCAAAATACAGCGGGATCGAGGAATTAGCATTTCGGCTCTAATTAGTTGGTAATGACTTGTCGTAACTGAAGAACGAACAAGGTCTAATGCGGGACAATTGAAATCATTCCATCATCCCTACGTGAGCTTTTTGTTGAGTTGTCACGATGTTTGCTGGAAGATGGACTAATGTTTCAATTGTTCCGTGGAAATTGAATGTTTCAAATGAATGGAAAGTAAGGTGTAGTGTTCGAACTTATGTTACCGTGAGGATGTGATTTTTAAATTAACGCTAATTGCTGTATTTTATGTGGAGGCATATGAGAGCATTAAACAAACTAAATAGTTGGTGGTTGGTGGCTTGGTACGTGACTCAGAAAATCTCCCTGTGGAAAGGGATGGAAATAAAATATTCTTTAAAGGAGTTCTGCGCGACTGGTGATTGAGTTAAAAGGCATGAAGGGTGGATGCCAGAGCTGTAAGGGATACAAGTTTCGTTTGATGAACTAGCGACTTAAAAGCATTTTTTTTTTTCATCCCTTTTCAATGTTTGTATTCCAAATACATAATACTTATCACGAGAAGAAGTTTGATACTTGCACCTTTTTAATTCATAACAGGTGCCTCTGACAAGTGGTTCATAGCTTCGCGGAGGTACGAATGCAGACTACTCACATTTTCGAGCCAATTTGTTCAGTACCTAGTCGATTAAGACGATAATGGAAACATACTATGAAGACATTTGGTACAAAAAGCAAAAGGTAACGATGTTTGGATGTAAAATGAAACTTCAATCGCAGTGGATCCCCAGTACTTTAGCTGATTGAGACTCCTAGAAAATTTTCCAATGCTTGACGATTGACTTCACCCGCCCTAACGATTGGAGGCGTAGCTTCACATTTTTTCCGAAAGTGCACAGATACGATGAAGATTATCAATTAAACTAAACCATTTATCTTCATGCTAAAGAATTCGTCTGTCTATAACAACTTGAAAATAAACTTCTGGTTATAATCACACTAACATAGTCGTTGGTCGGTCGTGCGGCAGCACAGTTCTGTGCGAGGGAGGCTTAGCAGAAATCAGGAAACGTGAAATGCAAGTTAAAACTCTAAAAGTTACAAAAATTGGCGCAAATTCATAGTCAGCTCATTAATAGTGACTAAAGACAGGCTAAGTTATAACTGACTCTTTATTAATTATTAATAATTTATTTATTTATTATTTATTTATAATTTAATATTTATTATTTTTATTTTTTTTTTTAATTACGTTCGGCTCATTTTAGATTTAAAGTCGACTTTAGGTCTATAGTCTCCAATAAGATGAATTACAAAAAGTCTACATTGAGTTAAGTAGGTGAATAAATTGTCTTTAAGTCGAAGTAGACTTTCCAACGGAACAACATGTTTTAATATGATTGCAGATCCTTAGCACTCGGTGTGAAGTGCCGTGGAATTGTCTAAATCCAAATTGTTCTCTGGGATAAAGATTATTAAGATTATAAAATATGCCCTGAGATCTTTTCTTTTAAAAGTGAACTTAATAAGCTTATTCAAATGCCTGCTTTCAATATCGGAATGACCTTTGCAATTTTCCATACTTCAAGGAAATATTCTACTTTGAGGCAAGCGTTTACAACGAATGTTAAGTAACTAATACTGGAGGTAGGCATATGTTTTATATTTTTAATTGCATCAGTACCACAAGACCAAGTGGATTCACACAAATCAGAGAGCATTGGTAGAAGTTTGTGAACTTTCCAAAGCATTCAAATTAAACTCTGAAAGTTCAACAGGAAAGTTAAATTGTCGGCATTGAATTGTATTAAACTGTTTTGAAATGGACCGGATGCTTGTGTGTGGCGTTGAATATTTGATTTCAATATATTCGTCTTGAACTTACACTTCTACCTCCGTAGTCCCTGGAATTTATCGGGCGTTTTTTATATGATGTGAACTTCATCAAAGTATTTGTAAAATACAACCCAGCAAACAAAGTAAGGCTACAATAATCCTTATTTCAAGGCTGCGTTTCGTATGTAAAGGGTGATTTTTTAGCTATTATCTTTTTGGCAACACTGGTTTAAACAGCTGACGCACGCTTCGTGTTTTGTTTCACTGTCAAACATTTTCAGGTTGGTCTATAATTTAACCATGAATCGTCTTACAAACGAACAATGCTTGCAAATTATTGAATTTTATTATCAAAATGCGTGCTCTGTTAAGAAAGTTCATCGCGCGCTTCTTCCATTTTATGGTCAGTTTAGTCGAAGCTCATTTTTGAAGCATTGCAAGAGCTACCAATGCATCCAGAAAAAGTCACAGTTTGGTGCGGTTTTCATCATTGGACCGTACTTCTTCAAAGATGATGCGAATCGTAACGTAACTATGAATGGTGAGCGCCACCGTGAGATGATATCCAACTTTTTTTTGCTCAAAATGCAAGAGCTTGACTTGCATGACATGTGGTTTCAACAAGACGGTGCCACATGCCACACAGCACGCGCAACAATGGACTTATTGAGAGGCGAGTTCGGTGAACATTTTATTTCACTTTCGTGACCGGTCAATTGGCCGCCTAGATCGTGCGATTTAACGCCTTTAGACTATTCTTTGTGGGGCTATGTTAAAGCTCATGTCTATGCAGACAAGTCCGCTTCAATTGACGCATTGGAAGACAACATTGAAGCATTTATTCGTGAGATACCGGCCGAAATGTTGGAAAGAGTATGCCAAAATTGGACTAAGCGGATTGACCATTTGAGGCGGTTTTTTGGAAAAGACGATTCAACCACGGGGAACTGTACGGGGTGTTCAGCGACTTAAGCCCAGTCTCCTTGAACCGTAGAGCAAACTGCATTGTCTTCAAACCCAATTTATCTGGCAATGCAATAATTAACACCAAAGCGAAGTTTGATAGATACGGCGAGGCAGACAGCATGTTGCGTCACAAATTGCCAGTCTGAGACAATAATTATCCCAGCTTCTTGTTTACCTTCTATTCAAAATAAGCATTAAAACTATTTAAATATGCGGAGTTCTAGATTACACATTAAGCATCCCATTACAGAAGAAGGCAACTTTATTGTTCCACAGTTAATTCGCTCTTTCATGCAAGTAGTAGTTGCTGTTCATTGTTCAGCTGGCGCTTCACGTGTTTCTTGTTATCCTTGTTATTTTCGGTTCGTAGTTGAGGCTCCTTCATTAAAGAATTATAAAGGAACACATTTCCCAAAGCTCATAAACGTTTCTGCGATGAAAGGGGACATTTTATTACTGCACTGCTTACTTAAGAATAGAGATGAAGTACTGGTCCGTTGTGCGACTATAACACGAACAACAAAAGCTCCTTGAGTAGATATCCCATTTCGCCTTCTGTCAGGAGTTCGTAAGAAACGAACAAAAGCAGTTTCAGAAACGAAAAAATAATCCAAACGTAAGCCTTTGCGAAATAATAACATCTCGTTGCATTTGGCAGCGATGCTACGAAGAAACATTCACATGGGGACTAATCCCTCAGACAAGGGACTCGAAATGAATTTAATAAATTCAAATACCAGAACAAAGTGGGCAAAGCGGCAAATGGCATCAATTCCTGTAACAACACCAAGAAATAACTGCATGATGTGTCATTTCCCTCACCGTATCCTTGTCAAAGTGAAATATTAATATAAATGAAGTCTGCTCACGTGTGTAACGATTTTGACAGTTTCTCTCAGCCTTCGGGTGAGATTTTCGATTTACCTTTTGCGCTGACCTGAGGTAATAGAATGTTGTATTATATAAACTAACACACTTACATCTACACACAACTAGATGACAAGGACGAAAATCGCTGGCGAAGCACAAAAATTGAGGCGGAATATTCGATTAATTTTCACATGTGGTTGCTGGCTTAGCATTTTCGTTCTTGTTAACCTGGACTAAAAAATAAAGTAATCTGTCTTGGGAATGTCTGTATGTACGGTGCAATTTGCTTTTATGTTTACTGATTGCTTTTTTGGGGTCCTTTCTGAAATTTTCTTTAAACAAAAAGAACGCATGAGATGACACGGTTGGGCAATTTATGCTGGGGAATGCCATAGAATACTTTGTTTGATTTTTAACTTATTCAGGGTCGTATAAGAGGGTTCCTGAATCGAAGTCCCAAAATCATGCTCTACAAAACTCTTGTTTTGCCAGTCCTGTTATATGGAGCCGAAAGCTGGAGAATAAACGAAACTTCAGACATGTTCCTTGGTGTCGACAGCAAAATTCCTGGTTTGTTCCTGGTTTGTCGACAGCAAAATTCTACGTCGGAAATATGCTCCCGTCTGCGAGGAAGACGGATGCAGGAGAAGACACAACCGCTAACTCTACGAGCTGTACCGGGATGTGGATGTAGTCCGGAAGGCAAAAATCCATGGACTGCATTGGTCCGGCCACATCGAGCACAAGTACAGCAACGCTGCAGGTATGACGGTGGGTCTTCGAATCCAAGCCTCCTGATTCGAGAAGGGGAAAAAGTCCGAATCTCTGGTATAGAGGCCAAGTAATCAGCGATGCGAGACAGCATGGTTTTGGTGACTGAAAGCAGCTTGTCCAGGACCGTCAGCAATGGAAGGCAGAATTACAGCCCCCATAGGTCTCCCCGCTGATAAATAAGTAAGTATAAGAGGATTCCCGATCTTGAATTTTGGAAATATGCGATGTTTCGAAAAGGTGTTGTTGTATATTTTGGGTAAATTAATTCTTCAAAATTTGAGCGTTTATTTAAGAAAAACATGTACAATAGTATTACTCAAAGTATTTTTCCCATCTTTCTGGCAATTTGTGGATCCCATTCCAAAAGAACTGCGCCAAGAATGAATCAAGCCCATTTTTGATATTCTGCTCTGATGTTGAGGGCGTTCTGTATCGACCGGAACAAATGGTAGTCAGAACGGGAAAGGTCTGGGCTATAAGGCGGGTGGGGTAAAACTTCCCATCCATTATTTTCCAAATAGTTCTTAACCGGAATAGCAACGTGGGGCCGAGCGTTGTCGTGATGGAAAATTATTGCCTCATGTCTGGTCGCATATAACTAATTACAAACATAACAAATAAAACTAAATTTTTTTCCTAGAAACGGAAGTGTGCAGCGGCGTAACGCACATCCTATTCAAGACATGTTAAGCGGGAACACTTCTTTTAGCAGAGCAGTATTAGCAATCACCATCGAGGCTAAATCGGCTACCATACCACCACCCCATCCCAAAGCCATGGACACACGGACTTGAACAACTCGATGTAAGCACCAGCCATTGTAGGACATAAAAAATAAACAATAAACCATCAATAATAATAAGCATAAAATTTAACAAGGTATATCAGTTGGGCCCCTATTGTTGAGCCAACACCCAAACCTTTATTTTGTAAGTCTAGCTGTAATCTCAATTGTAAAAATAAGTTTCCCTTAAATTCAATTTTTAAATCGCTTAAATCTCGTTTCTAGTTGTGTGTATCAGCTTCAGCAGATTTGCTCACACGCCCAAGCGCGTTTGACACTAGCGCATGCGTTCTGCAGTTGGCGCTCCAGGCGCCTGCCTGACAGTTATTGACATACCTTTAATATAAATCCAAAGGCAAAAAGGGTTCAAATCCTGTTAGCGAGCGAAGCGAGCCACCATCCTCGTACTTTAAACATGCCAGACTCTCTTTTAGGCCTTATATCAAAATCAAATTTGGCCTTATTTCGATTTGGCTATGGACATAAAACCAATGCCAAACTTAATTTCTTTGATAGACTCGAGCTATAGAGTTTTTTTGATTTGGGGATTTTAGTTCTGGGATTTAAATATTGGGCATTTCGTAGCCAACCCCACATGGGGTGTCGTAAGGAAGAGAGCTTTTCGTCCTTGTCATTTCAATTTTGTAATATTTGCCTCCCAATTCTTTAATTCTTTATACATTTTTGGAACAAAAAATTCACTGCACATATTGACTAAGTGAGATAACGATATTTATAAGAAATCAACGGGACGCTTTATGAGTTTTATTCTGATTAGTTCACTTAAAAAATGTTAAAAAGCATAGTAATTATTTTTTTTCCTTATTTTTACCTTTAAACCGCAATATTCTTGTGTGTCTCATCAAAGTAGCAACATTAACGATACCAGTCGTCTCCCTCTCAATTACTCGTACATTCCTTCGAGTCACTGAATTAAATGAAAGTTCATCAATTATTCAGCATCAAAGATCCAAACAACAAACGATCAACTGTCAGCAGATCCAAGCGTCAATTCCCTTCACGAAGTTCATCAAAAATTAACCACACCAAGGAATTTATCACGGACACTAAAATCCAGTAATTTACTTAAGTGCTCACCCACACAGCATCCGGCATGACATTCGGAGTCGAATTCCCTACAAGTTCACACATGGACATGACAACCTCTTAGGCAAGCCCTGCAATTCACTGGGGTGTTATTTGCGTAAGGTATGTCACATATTAATTGAGGCATTCGAAGTCACACATCGAATACAGTTTCATTAGGAAACTTTTCAACTGTCAATCATATGTCCTCCAAGGGAATCGTCAACATTGACATTTGCTGTCTGTAACTTGTTGCTCTTGCCACGAACTTAATTGACTTCGAACCTCTGTACAAAGTTCAAGCGACCACGCCACGGATGCAGTGATGTCTGTTTCATGTTTTCTGGCAACCTATTCGGAAGCAAACAGTAGTACCCTATCCCAACAACTGGCATGTCTAACATGCTGGGCAATCTGTACACCGACGATATTCGGCGTCAACCATCTCAAGCAGTCACCCCACTACTGCTAGAAAAAAAAAATCCATCAGTCAAGGCCAAGGCAACAGATGCATGCGAAACTTTTGAGCTCATCGTGCCTGTAAACACGAAGCCAATTGAGTAGATACCATCCTTGTAGTAATGAATGGCTGAGGCAGATAGGATTTATGGTCCTGTCATCGTTGGGGATTAATGATTCTCAGTGCGCACACATACGCTTGGGGTTGTATTTCCTTAAAACGTTGACTGGGATAGGAATTTGCTTTCACTGGTGAGGAAAGTATGATATGAATACTTCATAAATATTCGGATGACACGGTCGGCTGCTCTGACACATGGAGCCTGGGATGATTTCATTTCAATTTATCTTATGACGGTTTTGTTTGTTATTTAATTTCAAATTACCAGACACTCAAGAATGTCCTCATGTGCCAATCAGTTGCAGTTATTTTTTGAGTGACGTTTTAGTTTTTTTCTGTCGTTGTTTGACTCTATTGTCGTCGGAAACCAGTAACATACTTGTTGCTGCAGTTGAAAGTTAGATAGGTTGAATCCTAGTCCGCATGGGTTACGTCTCGCTACCGTTGTTGAGTTGAGAGAGTTGTACGTCTCGAAAAATGCTTCGCTTGTACTAGCGCCATTTTACCTACTTTCGCCTATCGTACAGTACTGTTGTTGTTCAATGGATATAGAATGGCAGTCGATCGTGGACCACCATCAAAAGCACATGAATTGCCTATTTTATTAAATCAGCTTTCTTTATAATTATCAATATTATTATCAATAAAAATATGAATTTCTTTGTAATGTGTTTCATCTTCCTTTGCGTTGCTCCCAACTCGTCACTCATGGATATGTGTATCTGACTTCATCGCTCCCCCTTCTCAGAGGAATGTTATGTGCCCTTACCTGTCCACAAATCGGCAACATTCGCTATATACGTCGGACTTTGCCAAAATTGCGTCTTGTCATTTATCTTTTTCACGCAGCCGAGGCGTGGAATGTTTCACATTGGGAGAGTTAAGGGTAAGTCCTATTTCCTTTGCAGATAAAATATTTATCCTCTCATCTTCGTGGACGAATTCAAGGTTCAAGGTTATTCAAGGTTATGGTTATTCGGAGACGTTTTAGTATTTCGGGATAATTTTTTAAGTGGAATGGGTGGAGTAATGCTGAACTTTGTTGTAGGATTGGTCAAGCTGGGTCAATTTTGAAACAGCTTGGTGGATCTGTAATCAGGAAAGGCGAGCTTGGTGTCAAAGCCATGTTAGCAGATTTCAACTCAGTATTCATTCCAAATTTCCCCTATGGTCATCAAAATTTGGGTAAAGACCGAAAGAATAAGATCGTGAATACAAGCTGCCGAATTGAGATTAACGGAGGTGGTGTTCTGAGCTATGCTCGTTGGTAGGGAAAACAGCAGTACACGAGGAACAACATACTCTATGTTGGGCAGCGACTTCTTCGAGCGGTAAGATGCTTTGGCCACGTGGCACCAATGTCATCATCATCACGACTTCCGACGCGTGCATTGAATGGGATTCCATCTAAGCAACTTAGGTAGTTGACTGCTTGGCACGTAATTTTAAACATTCGAGTTGACTCGATACAATCATGGGTAGCACCTATTTTGCTTCCAAAATAGACAACTCACAAGCTCGAATATGACATTTGAAACAAGAGTTTTCAGTCGATAGAAAAAACTTGGCGAGTTCGAGATTCATCAATTGAAATACATATCTATGTTCTGTATTTAGTAATTTTATGATCTATTGTTATTCTGCAGTGAAGGATAATTGTGTAATAATAAGGCAACGTTATTTACAAGGATTTTTTAAATTTATTACTCAATTTAATTTTCCATTTGCTTGACAATAGGAATATAGTTAACACAGCCCACAATTGTCGACAGCTTTAATATTCTGTATCAGCACCGCTTGCTGCCTTGGAATTTGGAGCTATCAAATTGAGTCCGCAATTTTTCAAAACAAGCAATCTACGCCGAAAGAACTTTTGCCTGAGTCATATTCAACTAAGTCATTCAATGTTGCACAAAGTTGTAAGACTGGTTGAACTGATGTGCTTCTTATTTGTTTTGCGAGGTTTATCGATGTCATTACTAGCAAGAAACATTCCCGATTTAATTGGAACTGATGCTCAAAAGCACATTATTTTCTCAATGTTTTCGATAGTATTCTTTCTTTTCTAAATACTTACATATCTTCATCAATTTCTAAGGGTTTCTTGCTTCTTAGGTACATTCTTTTCATGCCTCCTCATATTCGAAAAATCATCAAAAATATTTTTCACAGAGTATATCAAAATTTAAACTCAAAACCAAACATTTCACTTCTTAATTCACAACGACTTTGATGAGTACAAGCACTGTATAAGTTAACACCGCAAATGTTCACACTCCAAAATTTGAACATGAACAAACAGCAGCGTCAAATAACACCCCATCCGTTCACAGCACGCGCAATCGCTGACCCAAAGTCCGGACCACATGGCACCGCTGCATTCCATCACGTCCAGCGCAGTAATCCGAAGACACCTCTGGGAACCATTGCAAGCCTCTACGATGCAAAATAGTATTTAAGGTAGTTTAGGAATTTTTCTCTTTAAGTTTAAGTTTGATCGTGTGACTATTTTAGTACTCTCTGAAGATGAAATATTAAGTGAAGGCTCCGGCACATTTTTATGTATTTGTACCTTACTTGCGTAGCGTCAAAGCATTCGTTCACGACACAATACAATACTTCAACGCACAGCCGATTTCATTTGTCAGTCTCCAGTTTTAATGTGAAATACAAGAGGTTATTAATGCACAAATAAAATGTATATTTTATTACAAGTACTCAAGTATAAATCTTTATTTATAATTTCATGTATTTTGATCTTTGCTTCGACCGAGAGCCAACTCCAGGACTTTTATTTAAAATTAAAATTCTATTGATGTCACATTGTGACGATTGTCAACGCTGAAGGAGAGACAAGAGTTAAAAGTTGGGCAACTACAACCGTCGCGTCAGCGTCAGCGTTGGTCTTTGTGTCACCTCCCACAAGAACACTTGTATTTAATGCATCTGCCAAAGTATCGCTGACGCTGACGGAAATAAAGTATTCTATGTGCCAGAGCCTCGAGTGAAAAGTGAAAACAAAGTAAAAACCGATTTTGCGTTGTCGAAGTGGCTCGATCGTGTCATTAAAACTAGCAGGTTTTAAACAATCATGCCAATTAACTTCCAGATTTCCAACAGATTGCGTTTTATTCATTGATTTGTTTGCAAACAATAAGTTCTGTGTTCTATTTTCCATACCGTCGAAGAATAGACATTTCGCTGTCAAACCAAATTGCTTCAACGTAGTTTGAACACTTTGGGCAATTTCGAAATTACGATGCCGCATGGGAAAATACTAATAAATTATATAATTAAATCTATTAAGCGCGCAAAATTTGACATGACATGAAACAAATTTGTGACAAAAGTTGGTGTATCTGCCTGATTCCGGTCACGAAATAATTATGTCCCCACGGAGTGCATGAGCATCTGCCATTACACACGTCTTTTCAATTGACATCATTATCGGATTTTTTTAATTTAAATTCCGATCTATATGTAAGTACCAATCAAATTAGCTGATCGTTACCACTAGGGGTTTGCGGGTGCTTGTGTCAACCTCTGCAATGCACAACGCATTCTGGCACTCTTCTCGTACCTCCGCAGCGACGCCAATTTCAATTAACAAATAATTTATGCAGGAAAATAAAATCCGGATAATAATCGATGAAATTATTAAATCCCTTATGCAGCCGCACATAGTACAGACATGAACTAATGGGCCTGTATTTCACAGCAGCTCAACCAATTAGTGGTAATTAGCTGGCAGCAGACAATTAGATGGTCAGCACATGGATCATCGTGCTTGCACATCACCCCGTGTTATCAATTAATTAGTTGATCCCCACTACCGCATCTATCTGCGGCAAAACTGCTGCTAAAGCTGAAGCATTGATGGAAATAAATCTCCCCCCATGGGGTGAGCCACTTCAACCCACAAACGTGCGGTGTCCAAGCCATTTCCAGATAAAGCATGTTCCCAAGCAACCTCAAGAATATTCCACAAAAAAGGGGATGCACTGGACAGTAGTGTTGATCTGGCATGTCACAATTCATACCAGAGTCAGCTGGCTGCCCGCCAGCGGCTATGTGTTCATGTGGATCGCAGAGGAAAAGCGAAACCTCATAGGACAGCAAATGCAAAGCATTTTCTGTTTCAAATACATTCGTTCAAGACGAGTGGCAATCCTTTTGCAATATAACTCCGCGTAGGAATAGGATTGTCCGCTACAGTCGTTGAGCACAGAGTGCTCTCAGCGAAATAGACCAGCAGTACATGTGCAGAAAACAAAGCACAAGATAACATGTAAGAAGAGAGTCAGGATCTGATAAAGTATTGCAATTAGTGGGCACGTCGCTTGCACTTGGAAGGCAATGTATTTGCTTGAGCGTGACAGAGTTTAATTGCAATCATAAATGCGAATGGAGAGGCGACCTTAAACACTTAGCACCATGAAATCGCATACAAAGGGTCTAGGCTACCACCTAGTGGAGCACAATGCTATTATTTTTGCAATGAATGAGTGCAATATGACATCGTCTTGTTGAACTCACACATGGCCCACATCTATGTTAGTTACTGTTTTATGGCATCGACGTTTTTTCTCCAAGTTCGTTGTTCTGGATGGATTCGAATGGCCTTAGTGAATGGAGGGTTACTAGCTCTCTAGTTTATTTTCCTGTTTCACATCCCGCACAGATTCTTCACTTGATTAAGTTCGACGTTGTATTTTGGAAACATTCTCCAATAATTTCTGAAAAAAAGTTCAAGTTTGACTACAAATAAGGTATTATCTGTCTCAAATTTGACGGGATGAACGATAAAAACCACGATGGAAGCTTTTAAAAACGATAGACTGCTACGACAATCTCCTGCATCTCCATGCTAAGTGTCGAGAAACGTTAACATTTATGGTCACTTAAAGTGATTTATGGAGCAAACTCAGTCAGTTACATACTACTCCATTTTTTAATCACAGGTTACAAAAGACAAACTTTGTGAATGGAAAAAAACCTTTCAAAACCTCTCTCTCTCTCTCGCTCTCTCTCTCTATCTCCTCAGTCACAAAACGATTCCACTGAACCAAAATATGGGACTTCTTTAAAACTACCTAAATTATATGTGAGCAAAAACATGACATGATGCTTCCTACAATGGCCATCGTTTATCTTTGCCTTACCCGCAAAATTCCATCGTCTGCTTAAAAGTTGATAACCCCCTGCAATGCTCCTGCTTACAAAATGTTGCTTTATCCTTCCAACTTGTTGCGGCCATCTTAAAATAGATTTCCTTCGGTTGGGATGGTGCATCAACTCTCTTAACTTCACGTATTTTTTTTTTTGTCCAGACTGCTGTGGTATCTCGCCGAGTCAACCACCTTGAAACGAAAACCTAACACACGGTACTCACACAAATGGGATCATCGCCAAAGATACAGTTTGCAGACAATCCCACCACTTAGAGAGTGGGATTTGTTAACTACTTGTCTCAGATGCTATAACATGATGTAAGCTCACAAGTGAATTCATATGGGAGCTTCACATCCCAATGGCCGTTCATACTTTTCTGCCACCACCGTCTGGCTTCGCATTACACGAATATCATCCGCCTATGCTGGGCCTGATATTGGAAAACTTTAAATAGTTCCCCCCCAAAAAGTTGTTTAGTTTTTGCACGCAATTCTGCTTATGACAACCAGTTACTCTGCGAAAACTATACCCTCTCATCCCTGTCAATTTTGGCCGGGCGGCTGAACAAAGTTATCCCCGCCGAGCAGCTAAATACCATTACCGAAGTCATAATCGAAATTGTGATGAGTTACTTACTAAGACACTTTGGCTTTAGAGTTGCGTTGAGTCAGGAGGATGCAAGTTTGTCTTAGTTTTTTGTCTTCACACAAGAGTCCTTGGGAAAAATCTTAACAAATGGCAGGAGAGGTAGCTATTTACCACCAACCCAAGCGGACAGGGGTTCCTAACTTTGTCATCGAGTTTCGTAGAAGTTGCTGCTTGGTCCTCGTTTTCGTGGGTAAAAACTTAAGGAAGTTTAGATAATTTAATAAAAAAAAGAACTCACTATCAAGGGACATCGCAGACCGCAAGCACAGCAAATAAAAAAGTGCCAACGTCCTTTAAAGTAATACAATTTCAAATTGGGGGACAAAGAACTTGTCGAGGGAGGGCAAGTACGATACTTGCTTGAAAGTATGTCCGTGAAAGACAGCCATTGGGAGGGGTTCGAATATTTAAGGGATATTGGAATGGGTAGTTAATTTGCTTATTGCCTAATTTGTCTCTTTTGGACCTCTCATGGGAGATTATATTGGCCCAACAATTCGCCTAATGGAGATATTCAACTTTCCAGCCAAAAAGCCACCTTCAAATATTCCAACACACGCACACCACATTATTTGGAAGCTATTTTTCATGCATACTTTCGCAAGTGGTGTCTTTTGATCAGCTGTTAACCACTCCAAATCAAGTTTGCCCATAATGGTGTCAGATGTCAAAATGTCCAATTTGGTTCACTTGCCCTCGATCTGGACACATTATATGAGTTATTATCATCAGGTCAGTCTTGTCGAAAGTATGACATGAAAATGTAAGTTTGCTTGTAATTTTTAAACTAGAGCAACGTTTTACAAAAATTACAAATATTGTTTGCCGATACTGCAATACTGTATGTACTAAAATTCTTCAATTAATGACTTCTGTTGTGAAACCTTTTCGAATGCAGTAGCAAAATAGGAGCGTTTAATTAATTGATAAATATGCAATGTGTTAATGACAATACGAAAAACCAACAGAATTCTGTTTTCTGTAAAATATTGTTTCTTGGTAAAACTAAAAAAACACAACCCAGAAAGTCACTATTATGAATTGTGAACGAACCACAAAATCGTATTAAATCCCTTTTGCTTCAACTATCTTCTTATATTTCAACGGCAAAATATTTTGATTCAAAAACAACGTATGAATGATCAATGCATTCCAATATAATTTCATTTGAATGAATGTAGAGTAAGTTGGCCCCCCTTAACATTTTTCGAAATAAAACCTTAAAGTTAATCATTGAATAAATATAGTGAACGTGACAAGCAAACATTTTCATTTTACGGGTTAGAATAATTGAAATTATAAATGTGAGAGCATAATTCTGCAATAGTAATTTAATTACATGCAACCAAATTAAGATTAAATTGATCGAAGTACATTCTTTCGAAAACTTTATTTTATCGAAAACAATCATTGTTCATTTTGGTGGACAGGACCAGGGTCTAGCTTCTACAACAACCACTTGTGTTGTTCGTGATTTTGTTCACTCACTAAAATTTTGTACAGAGTAACGAGGATATAGCGCACGACTCATTTTTGAGGAATACTTTTTTCATTCCATATTTCATATTTTATTTTAATCTCGTAACTTGATGATATGGCTCATACCACAGAGCTTAAGTTCCTTGGTTTGCGTTATTTCGACGCCTGTTATATGTGGCGTCAGGATTTCAGGATTTCAAGATTTAAAAAAGAGCCTGGTGCTTTGATGCTTTGGTTTATCCGCAATAAGTCACATTTCAGTTTTAAGTCCAGGTTGTAATGACATGTATTCGTTTATTGTTATTAAATTATTGTTTATTATATCATTTCCTTAAATTTATTGAATTGCTGTTAATTATTATATTTTATTATGACTTTTGAATTGTGAATTATAAGCGAAGGCAATTATTTTAATCTAGTATTATACAAATGTCAAAAAAAAGAAAAACTCTGATACATTGAGAACACATTTTAATCTGTTACGGATCTTCCAGCAGAAGGAGCTTATCCGGCCGATCGGTGAACGTCAGCACGGGTTGGGTATTCCGACTTGCGAAGTTCCACACGCGTCCAATGAAAAATACCACACATGCGCGCGTCCAAGGAAAAATACCACACATACGAATTTTCCAATATTCTGAGCTGTTATTGTAGAAGTTTTACTTGCCAATTCTTATATTATACTCTGCTTCATTGCCTATTAAGCGTGTTCTGCGCTTCTCGGACAGTGTTCGCGTAAGAAACAGAAAAGTAAAAAAAATAAACTTATTTTAATAGTAACGCTTTATTGTGTACTTTAAAAAACTTAGTTTTTATTCTAATTTCTTAAAACAAAGAAAACATGGTTGAACCACCAAATCTAAAATCCCAAAAAGCAGAAAAGGAAAAATTATGCGAATCAAAAATCCGAGTGATTCCACCTGTCCCTTTTCTTTTGACACAAAGCTGCCGAGAGATGTCATTCTTCGTTTTATCTAATCGGCAACATATGTCCTTGACAGCGTGCGTTCCCCGGAGGAGAGTGAAGACCTGGAAGAGCTATTGGCGAGCTCTACAAGGTTGAATTTCAATTTTACGTTGCTTTACAGAATCATTTTCTTCTGTGTCTCTAATCTGCTGCTTTTACATAAAGACGATATGCAACAAACATTCGAAACAGCTAATCCATCCGTGAAACATGGATAATCCGAATTTCTAATGCTTTGTAATATCAGGCAAGTCTCGCTATTCTCTGTTCATAGGTGTGGCTTTAGGTGTGGCACTGCAAATATTGCATATTTCGGGTCGAACGTGATTTGATCAATGTAGTACATACTTTATCCGTTGCCAAAATTATTTTGTGATTGAATTATTTAGACGTCAGGTTCGAGCGGTCGCTCTTTGATACGCGTTGCTTAGCGTTTTATCGATCTTAGCTTACGAGAATGTTGCGTCAGAAAGCGGCTGGCTCAGTATTCCATATCGAAATGAACGCACGCGAATCAAGTAATCCGTACCTAATAAATAAGAAAACTCGAGCAAATGTTGCGTTTTCCGAAAAGAAACTCGTTGTTTATTGTTTGATAATAACTTAAATACTAACTTGACAAAACATAATATTATTCAATTCAACGAAATCGAACCAGTCGGCTGATTTGCTGAATTGCATTGACCAATTCGGGTCAGTTGGTAGAAACAACTGGAGGATTGCTTGAGCAATTTAGGTCAGTTGGTTTTGTTAAATTCGTGGTCACATGTAGGTCGGGTATATGACCCGCCTTTGACCTCCACAAATGTTCTGAAATACATTCGAAGGAAAAATATAAGGTGACTGAAAATAATATGCGTAGACACAATTAATTACTTGCAAAAGTTTGCCAAAAATTCAAAAAATTTGTCCCAAATGGTCAAAAAGCCCGAGTGATTGGGGACTAGCTCTACCTAGAAATTTGTGCCGATATTACGGTCTGTGAAGTTCTAACGCGCGACCGCCCCATTCCGACTTGCACAAATTATTTACGTGTATGATACCAAAAATGTCAAAGAGCGACCGCGCGAACGCTACGTTGCGATATGGGTATTATTCGCTTTCAATTATGAATGTTTAAGCACACACATTCGTTCTTGCTTCCGTGGTGTTGCATGCATTTGGCTTTTGTTATTGCCAGCTAAACACGTACCTGACCAGTTTTTGTTTTGCTTAATGTAGTATTGACTCATCATTAAGACCTTACTCACAACTGCCCTCAAACAAGTCCAATCTTGCACACAAGACAACAACGATAAGAGCTAAGATGCATGTCACGAGCATAATGACTTATCGAAGAGTAGCTCCTATGCTCCCACTCTCTACCGTAATATTGCCAACACACTGCATTCAACATTGTTTGGAAATGGCCATTAAAAGGAAGCAGACAACATGAACATTGAAACAAAAATGTGAAATCATTAGGATAGTCGATATCGGTGCTTATGGGAAAACACCAGCTCGAGACTTTGATGTTTCTTGCCCTGTACTCCTTAATCCGTTTATCTTGATAATCAGAGCACCCCCTTGCAACTGTACTTTGGCTGGAACTTCCATCAAATTCCTTTTTAATAATGAGAGTGAATGATGATGATTTTAAAACCACTTCGATTACTAATAACTACACGTTCACCTCTTACTACTCAATAACCGAATTTTATTTCTGTGGAGAATAAGTGTTTCACTTCGTTGGATTTTTCAGCACATTCTGTTACGGTTTTATTTAATCTTCCCCAACAAACGGACAGACACCTCAGTAGCCCTTTATCAATTCACCAGCACTGCGTGCTTGCACTATGTCTTCTTGCAGATGTTTGCTCATGACTCCCAGAAATGTGGAAATCTACTTTTGCTCCATTAAACCACACCTGATATTTTTTTTAAATCGTTCTTTCGATTTTCCACACACAATCCACTTTTCGTCGGTGGAGGCAGTCGTGATGGCTGCAGTTTTTAGAGTGGAGATGTTTTCACAAAATCAGACGAAGATCCTAATTTAGAATCACTTTTTCGAACATATGTCTCTTACGCAACACGTTCTTCCGAGCCAATTGTCACTGGTTTATCCGTGTGACTTGACGAATGGCAATTCATCGTAACTGCCCGGATTCATCGTTATCCCCATTCATCATAACATAGTATGCATGTTGGGTCCTATACGACAAACTAATTGTTCACAGATCTCATTTCTAAAATATGCCTTGGAGTCGCGTTATGTACGGCATGCAACAACGTCTTTCTAGAAACACACGTCAAGCAAAAAATACCGAAAATCATTGAATAATAGGCCGCGGCCTATTATTGTTGTTGTCACAGTAATTTTTGAAGAAATACGGGCACAGTGTGCATTGGCAACTCTTCTATTGCCTGAAGTTTCTCATCAGACAATTCTATGCATATAACAAAAATAAAATCGAATCTAAACTTCTCCAAGTCTTGTTTTGTTGTATTCCAAGTGTATGGCTTCACCAATCCTGTGATGAATACTTTATGGATCAATAAATCATTGTTTAATTAATAACCAATTCTATGAAAGCCTGAACGTTTTCTATGAAAATATTACAAACAAATGGTTGAATAAAAGTTCAGCTTCGCAGCAACAGTAAATATGACGATGAGAATTATTTGACGCCTTGTGTCAGTATCTAATATGTGGTATACTTGATTGAAAACCAGTTTCTTCTTGTACTCAATCGTCTGCTCCGTCGGTAAACTTCCAACTTTGACCACTCTTCAGTAGCATTTCGTACACGTTCCAGTATAGTTACTTCCCACTGAAAAATGTCCACAAAAATTATAATAATTTTTATTTGTTTAGTATTCTTGATAATTTATTGTGATACAGCAAGTCTTGGCTCAAGAGAGGATATATTCAAAGGGCCACAGTACTTGCCACCAATACGTACATCATTTCTGCAGGTTACTACCACGATTCCTACAGAATCGACACCAGAAGTAGATATTCCTTTAGGCTTGAGCCTAAACACTTTGAAAACGTTGACGGGATAAAGTATGACTCAAATTAATTAGTGTTTAGTGGTTCTGCAATATATTCATGAATATGGTTCAGTTTTTTGTTTTTTTTTTCTGTGATGTCTCGTGATTAATCCTTTGCTCAACCTAGATGTTTAAGACTTATAGCGTCATTCATAAGCACGACCAGAGAGAAGAAGATCGCCTGTGGCAGAATTACAACCTGCAACCTTAATTCTTGCTGCAATAAGAACTGTGTCGGGATAATATGTTGCATTCAAATTAAACAAGGTGATAAGAAAATACATGAATACCCTACTAAAGCATTCATATTGTGTTTTGATTTCTGTTTTGTCACACCCCGCGCTCTTCATTCAAGTAGCGCATTAAAGTTGCCGCTCTAGCTGTAATAAAGTCACAAGTTTACTGGTCATCATGTCATGGTCATTGGCTTACATCTACACCATTTGGCAAATAGTAGGTTCTCCGAGGATTTGAATTAAAAATACCTTATGTCATGTGTTCGCTTTCTTAGTCGTATTCAATCTTCAGTCATAAGTTCAACAGCATCTTACAGCCTTGAAATCTATAAGCAAAGCACTTCTTCAACGCTTCGCTTTGTTAACTGTCAACACAATAGGCTAATTAAAAGCTAATCTACGGTGAGTGGTAAGCTGTTGAATATTTGCACAACCTGTTTGTCTTCATCTTAACAAACCGATATCAAACTTAACAAAAACTCACTCTTCCTATTCGCCATTGCAATTCAGTGACGCGACGTTTTTTCATATTTTGTTGATGCGTGATGGGTGTCGCAGAACAATTATTTCTAAGGTTAGGGTATCAATTCCCTGACTCGGTGTGCAAGCTACGGCCTGTGAAAGAATTTAGTAGGCATTTAAACCATTTTCTGTCTTTTTTTAATAGCTAATATAACATGGGCGAATACCCTACTTACTCTGCACACATTCTTAGAAACACAGCAAGTATGCATAAGTATGCAATAATCATACGTGTATGTACATATGTGTGAACGTATATATTATTGGGTCTTTTTCAAAATGTGAACGTTTATTTAAGAAAAACAAGTACAACCTGAAGCTGTAGCTTTTTCCCATTTTTCTGGCAATTTGTGGATCCCATCCCAGGCTTGGCAGCCAAGAATGAATCAAGCCAGTTTTTGATATTCGCTCTGATGTGAACCTTATTTCAGTGAGGGCGTTCTGCATCGACCGGCCCAAATGGGAGTCAGAATGGGCAAGGTCTGGGCTATAAGGCCGGTGGGGTAAAACTTGCCATCCACTGTTTTCCAAATTGTTCTTAACCGGAATCGTCGCATATTCGTGTCTAGTCACATATTCCAGGCTCTTCAAATGGATTAATTGCGTTCGGTAGCGTTGTCCACTGATGGTTTCACCCGGTTTTAGCAGCTCATAATACAGCACACCCTTCTGATCCAAATACAGAGCATTACCTTCGTGTCATAGGTATTCGGCTTTGCGGTTGATCTGGCTGGTTGGCTATGCCACTTTTGGCAAGTTCGCTCAGCTAGCGCATGTTCACCAACAACTTCCAACAAAATACGATGACTTTCGGCAGCAGTTTTCTTCACATTGAAGTAATGAAGAATAAATCCCCGAAAAACCACGTTTTCAGGAACAAAAAAATTACGTACAATGACAGTAACTTTCCAACGCATGTTCCATTGGAATAATAACAAAGGAATAATGCAAGTTACGCCATCTCTTAGCACACCGCACGAATTAAGTTTGACCAAGTTTGAGAATCTTTTTCGCGACAGTTCTCCTCTTTGAGCATTGTCAGTGACTAGAGAATAATTGGAGCCGTGTGGAACTCTGGCAGTGAGCTTCAATTGCATAGGAGTCGACACGCACACCCACAACGCCACGGCCACCTCTAATTGAAATTTATTGAAATAACTCATCGAGAAGCAAAATGCTTCAGAAACCATGTTAAACAAGGCTTTAAACCGAGTTAAACGAAAATATGTGGCAAAAAGTGAGGCCAAGCTGTGTGAAGTGAGGTCTACCGGTGAGTTTGAAGTGGCTGACTGCTGCGCAGAAAGACGGCAGACACACATAGGCCAAGCATAGGCCCTTTGTGTTATCACGCGGATGTAAGGGTACTTACTCCGCAAACCAATTAGTGATTTAAATAAAGCGAAGGAGAAGGCTGATTCCAATGTTGCTCCGATCAGCCAGATTATCAAAGAAGTGGACCCCCATAAGTCCGAATCTACGGTATGAGAGAGCACTGCAGCTGCATAGCAAGTGTTCAATGGTTTCTTCCTCGTTCACGTTCATGCAGCTTCTACAGAAATAATTATAAGGAGACATGCATACCATGTAGAGAGGAATTTAACAGCAACTCCACTTGGTTGTAGGATGGACCCCAAAAATGGTATACTGATGCGTCGAAATCCGGAAACAAAGCAGGGGCTGAAGTGATAGGACCATGATGTAGCCTACACATTCAACAACCATCTCTCCAGCAGAACTTTTTGCTATTAAAGACGCTGCACATTGGATAATTAACAGGAATCCTATAAATATTAAAATATACATACAATACAATACATACATACAATAATTCTCAGAGTAAAGTGGTGCTCAAGGCACTAAAGAGCAACTTATTTAACTCTAAGGCTTTCTCGGAATGCCACAACATACTAAATGGGCGCCAGGACATGAGGACAATGAAGGAAATAAGAAGGCGGACATTCCAGCTAAGAAAGGTGTTCACATACCCTACAATGGACACTCTCCCCTTTTACGGATTCAATAAAACGTACACAAATCTCCATTTACACAAATGGATCACTAAAGAGATGATCCAGTTTTGGAACTACCAAGAAGAGAGTACCAAACACTCACGGTTGCTTATGGAAAAAAACTACAATCCTAACGAGCCAAGGAAGCTCTAGAACTCAATCAACCTGACCTAAGGCTGCTATGTGAAGCACTAACAGGACACTACCACCTCCATGAATGGGTTCAACCAGTACAGAAACTTGTAGGCACTGTGGCCAGGTGAAGAAAACTATGGAACACCTGGTCATCGACTGCCCAAGCCTTGCACGGAAAAGGTTCAAAATATTAAACATAACATCCTTAACAGTTAGAGACATTTTAAAGAAATCCCGTCTAGGAAGGTCGTCCAATTTTTGAACGTACCCACAGTTCACATCCACAGTTTTTCAATTCATGTCAACGACAAAAATACACTGGTCTCTAAATATTGGCCGAGTGAGAGAGACTGAGTAAAACGATTTGTGATACAAATAATCCTGAGCACATGTTTCTAAGTTATTAACCGATTTTACATGGAGTGTGTGTCAAAGTCGACGCACGTACCCGTCACCGCGCCTACGACATATCCAGACATTATTTACAGTGTCTGAGATGTCTTATGTGTAATTCCGACATGGCAAGTTTGCGAACCCAAGTTTGGAAAAAAAAAACAACATCTGTTGTTCGATTTTCAGATGTTGTTGGCTTCCACTCAGCTGCATCATCCCTCGAATCAAATAAGGGCCGATACCACACGGCATAATTTATGCAAAATTTACTCAAACTTCAGGCCACAAGCCCTTGGGCAAACAAAGATTCCTCCCAACCTTCTCACCAGAAAACTTGTTTTTCGTATCAAGATAAGCTAACACACAGTTCAGTGGTCACTGCTCTGTTGTTGTTTTTTTTTTTTTTCTTGTCTTGACCTCTGTGGACTTTATATTCTTTGTTGCGAATTCTTCATCCAAACTGAAAATCTTTTCAGAACTTTGATTTGAGGTTATCCAATTCTTTAGGGAAGCCGACGATGTTTTGTGAAAACATCGAAGTGAAAATTTAATATAAATTTCCCAGAAAGTTATCGGGTATTCCGTCAAAACTTGAAACATAGTTGTCGGCACACGAGAGTCAATTCGGCTCAAGAATCACACTGCGGTTGCTGGCAATCAGTCATGCTGTCTAGACAGCCATGCATAAGCAGCCCACCTGAAGGGAACAAATATAAAATGTCAGTGTCACAGAAAAGCTGAAAACTTTAAGAGCATCCATTCACTCGGGTCGATGATGCTTAAAAAGTCACATCACTTACCCCACAGTTAAATAAGTTCAAGTGCGAATTTGCGCCCAAGGAATTATCAGTCACACTGCCACAAAGGGGGGAGAAGACCGTCCAACAAATTAGAAGTCATTTCACGAGCTGTCCTGTGGGTGAGCGAAGAATCTTTCTGCGCTTGAGTTGGTTTGATGGATACTTCGGTATCACAAACTGAATAAGAGTCAAAATAAAGTGGCGAACCGCTGTGTTGCACGTGCAGCAATTTAAATTGAATTCCTCTCGGATTCCTTTAAGAAATCTGTAATTGTTGGAGTTTGATTTATTCGTGAGTCTTTGTTTAAATTCATTTGCACTTGGGACACACAGAGATCCGTCTAGTAGGGAGATGCTAACAGGACAAAAATATCGTGATAATTGTCCCACTTAGGAGGGTTGTAGGTCCATAATTGAGTCACCACTTGGAAGAAGCCAATGACTCCCAAAATTTCGGTCGAAAAAAAGAAGCAGAAACTATTTTCATAACAGAAATATTTGTGATTTTAAAATCCCTTAGTTGGAAGAAAGAAACGCACCCCTCGAGTGGGTTATCTTAGTCTGTGGACTTCTGTGGGTTATCTAAGTTCATGTGGATTTATGACATACAACCCATATCAAAAAACTCGATCAGGGATATAATGAGTTAGAATTATATAAGCTAGCAACTGTGTCGATAACGTCTCTACTACGTTCGCGCCAACACATGAAAGCCGTCCACGTGTGAATATGCTCAACTGCGTTAATTTTACACAATTACAGGGGGCGTTATTAATTCGCGTTTTATCTCTAGTTAAACAGAATCATAATACGATGATGGTGAAAATTGAGCATCGCGCTGTTATTAAATTTCTCACTAAGCAAGGAAAAAGTCAAAAAACTATTCATGAAGAGATGGTGGCTGTTTACCAGGGTTCCGCACCTTCATTATCAACTGTGCAGAAGTGGTCAAGTGAGTTCAAGAGAGGCAGAGAGAGCATTGAAGACGACCCCCGCTCCGGCGCCCCGGCTACTGCTTGTACGGGAGAAAGCATCAACGAAGTCGAAAAACTTGTTCTTGAGGATGCCCGAATAAAGGTGAAAATGATGGCAGAGATCACCAAGCTTTCAATTGGTACCATTCACCATCTTAACCTTTCAAAGGTCAGTGCAAGGTGGGTGCCACGAATGCTCACAGCGCCTCAGAAAAAAGTGAGAATCGCATGCTGTAGAAAGCTTTTGGAGATGTGTAGTGAGAACGCGGACGGTGTTATGGATCGAATTGTTACTGGTTGCGAAACATGGGTCCACCACTATGACCCTGAAAGCAAACAAGAGTCCATGCAGTGGCATAAAAAAGGAACAGACCCCCCGAAGAAGTTCAAAGTCACTCTGTCTGCCGGGAAGCTCTTGGCCACAGTTTTTTGGGACTCAAAGGGAATCTTGCTCATTGAGTACAAAAAAAGAAGGTGAAACCATCAACGCCACATCCTACGCTTCCACTTTGCATAATTTGCGGGAGGAAATTAAAAAGAAAAGACGGGGTAAACTCGCAGCGGATGTGTTGCTTCTTCATGACAACGCCCCTGTTCACACGGCGCGAGTTTCCAAGGCTGCTGCGCGAGATTGTGGTTTCGAAGAAATACAACACACAACCTATAGCCCCTAGTTATTATTTCCTGTTTCCGGATTTGAAAAAATGTCATCGGGGAAAAAGATTTTCAGATGATGAAGAACTCAAGTCGGTGAATTCGCATTTTCCTTCATATCGATACCGAGAATATATTGAACGCCCCTCGTACATCCATCGGACATATGCTGATGCATAAGCTTAAAGAGACTGCCTCTTCATCTTTAAAATCTTGTCCACAGATCTTTACTCACAGTATTGACAACACTGACAGATATTATGAGCGCACAACATTTAGCGAGCAGAACTAATTGTAGCCAAAAAATGCATAAATTATTCATACACGCCCACATACTCGTAAGTTCATTCGTAGGCGCTTATTTCACGTCACCGGTCCAGGTTGTGTGCATGCACAGTTTCTTTTTTCAATAAACTACCAAGCTGTGCATGCAAGCATAGTGATCCATGCCAATTTAACAAAGCAAGAATTCATCCGACGTCTTTTAATTTTACTCCATGTGAAAAATCATCAAGAATAATTCTGGACTATATTTACAATATATACTTCATGTCTTAGAAGATTGATGGACTCATGACTTACATAAGTGGGTTGTAAGTTCACAACTGAACAAATTCAATGATTTTTCGACGAATGGAAGTTGATTATCAACTTCCTGAAGTGTGAAACTATCCTTTCTAGGACCCCGTTGTACATGGCATCATGGGATATGCGCACAAACTGGCCTAAGTGCGGCATTTTGGACCCACAGGGACGGCTGTCAGATGTGAAAAGTGTAGTCAGATATCTTGGCCAAGTAAGAATTTATAAGCAAGTTAGTTAAACAAGAACTTGAGGAATGACCCTCGTGAAATCACTTATCTCCGATATACCCAGTAAGCGCAAATGTTTGCAGACTCAGTCTCCGTAACATTAACTCGAAATATAACACATTTTCTGCCTTGTTCCGTAGGTTCTTTACCACATTTTGAGCAGGCAGGATTTTGCCTGACATCATGGTAGGAAAGCCAAGCCAAGTGGAATGAATGTCCATGTCCCAGAATCGTGAGTGTCAGATTGTTAGTCAAGGTAGAGAAATAGGAGCTCAATGACATTAGATATATCTACAGAGGATTTATTTCATTAACAAACCAGAAGTTATATTACCACTTAACGCATGAACAAATCGTGTTGAGTTGAGCTTATCTTTATTTTCACTTTCGGATTTAATATCCCACCATCATCATTATCAAATGAGAATAAACCAAAGTATGTCCAGCAATTCACATAAAAGTGACACTCCTTCAGACGCGTAAGACTGGAGGCACGCAATACACGAACGCTTGCGATTAACGAAACAATTGGCACTTAAATGGCTCATAAACTGTTGGGAATCAATTATTTGTTTTTCACACCAAGCCTTAAAAAATGGCATGGATTTCGTGGAATATTGTTGTAGAGTGCTTTTGTAAAAAAGAAACTGACTGAATTTTGTTACGATAAGGTCCCCCCAACACATCCAATCCCTCGTAAAATACGCCATGCCCGAGTGTACCCCGAATCTGAGTACAAGAAGTACTATCCCAACGAGGTCCTGTAGAATGAGGAAAACTTGAACAGGATTGATCATTTTATTATTAAGCTGACTAGAAGGCATATTGTACGAGCTATGACTTCTTCTAGCAGTCTGATCTTTGGGGCTTACTACCCCAACGTAATGCATCATGAGAGAGTGCGCCTTACCGGCTTTATTCCTCCCAAGGCGTTCCTCTACCTCGACACAATTGGGAGGATCCACACGCATGTCCTGCAATCTTCCATGTCGTACGCCGAACTGTGGATAGGCGACTTCAATATGAACGGGATGTCGCTCGCAGTCACGAGGATCTCCTCCGGTTCAGTAGAGCGATCTCTGCTCGAGACAGGAGAGAGTCTGCCGAAGAACGGCAATTTTACTGGTGGTTACACCAAAACCAGACTCCGCCGCCGCTGGCTTTTCTAAATGACGCGGTGGTTGACCATGGTGGCCAACTACAACATACTACATACCAACTACATACATAGATTTAAAGTAGTCGTAAGGAAAAATGGAAAATAAAAAAAAGTGCACCGCGGCGTATAAATTATATATGTTCGGCATATACATGACATATACCGTCCTGGTGCACGCGTTCGTACTGTTACGGACATAGTTAAGATTGTCTTAAGTTTTAATGTTAGGTTAAGTTAGTGTAAGTTAGGTTTAAATTAGATATATATATAGCCAAGTTTTTTTACCAGTTTTCTTAGCCAAACAAATAAAACAAAAACAGCGTTGACCAACAAAAAAAACATAGCATAAGCCGAAAGGCATAGTACAAATTATAGTTAGAAAAAGTAACAATGTTCGTCCAACTAGTTTTAAGCATTTTTGTCTAGTATGTAAGTTTATCGGATTATTGAAATAAAAATTATGAATTAAAAAAAAAAAAATAGTACAAATTATGATTAGAATAGCTTAGAGTACCCGCATAGGGTCAGCAGGTTAGATGTAAGAGCATTTGTTAAGTTAGTTAAGCTAGTTTTAAGCATTTTTGTCTAGAACGTAATAAATGGATTAAAAATAAAACAAAAATGAAAAGTTCACAACTGAATTGAGTTACGACTTGTGGACCTATGCCTCTGCATCGTCATAACCTGCACGATTCGGTTCAACTGTGTTTCCAAATGTTTCACTCAATTATTTTGAGTGTTTCGGCAAAATTCGACTTGTATGTCTCAGAAGAAGGAGATACGTTACATTCGAATTTGCAATTGTTAATTAATTTAAATTTAATTTAAAGTTGCATTACTAATTGAATTATGTAAGAAGCAATAAATTGAAAATAGTTGTGAGCGTAATAAGCAATAATCGATAAAATGAAATTATGTCCAGTTAACTAAAATGAAACACTGTAGGGTGGTTGAAACGATGAAATTTTTGTGGTAAGGGAATTTGTTACTAGGTATTTGACTGTGAGGGTATTTAAATCTATCTTAGCAAAAAAGATGCTCCTTTTACCCCTTAAATATTTGTATTTATTTTTTAATAACTCATACCACGCGTATTGACTAAACTTAGAATTGGAAAGTTGGTGCTTGTGGTTTGTGTGAATACGGTTTGCCAGAGCACTACACGAGCAGAGGAGGTGATTTGTGGTTACTACCTCCTCTTCATCCAAGTAGCTTCCGCAAAAATCATTGTGAGTAACCTATCCTTCGGACGTGTATGCCAATTGCGCAGTTTCAGGTTATGACGCCGGTGAATGTGAAAGATCGGCTTCGTCTGAGCAGACAGACCATCGTTTGAGATGATAATGATGTAATGATGTTCCAAGGCACCTGCCTTCTAGAAATTTCTGGTTGCTAGTTTTAATTGTACACAGATAATTCAAAACATTTACATGACTCTAGTACCACACGCTTTACAATTCGGAGATATGAAAACTAGTATCTTACATCTGTAAAATTATGATATAACAAATAGGAGTCAATATTGCTTGCATACATAGTGAAGACGTAATGGAAGGGAAGTACGAAAAACCCTCCTATTTAAAGTAGTTTTAACTGTATGAATCTTAAGAAGATGGTGAAGAGGTGAAAAGGGAGCGGCATAGAGGGCAAATCCCCTCCTTTGAGGGAAGAGGTTGTACCACACCTAGGTAGTTCATCAGCCTTGCAATTGCCCGGCATGTCAGTGTCCCAACATCCGTCTGTGTGTCTGTGATTGTCAGGCATCCATTCCGACTAGGACGGGAAACTGGTAGCGAATTTCTTCTCGAAGATGGCTACAACCCGATCGATATCCCTGAAAAGGAAGTTGCGCTCATTAAGAATAGTTGAGTGACCGATGCCACATTCCGTCAACAGTCGGAGTGTATTGAGTTTCAGATCTGTGCTGGAGCTGCTTGATTGCCGAATATGACCAGTGGAGGAGGGTGAAGGAGTATGTTAAGTGCATCAGCCATCAGCGCTCTGATGGTACACGCAAGCCGGTCCTTGCACCCGGTTCAGTGCCTTGCAGTTGACAGCTCTGTTTAGTGCTGTACACCAAACTCAGACTCCCAATATTAGTGTGGCATTCTGAGTGTGTGTGAATATCCAGAGAGCAATGCGTGGCTGTACTCCAATGACATTTCTGCAGTTGCATAGGGCTAGAAGGGCCGTCCTGACATTTTTCTCAATATTAAGAATTTAGAAAAACGCTTCCTCACTTTTTCAAGCCTGGCCAATTGTGGTTATAGATTAAACCAGGAACTCAATCAAGAAACCTCCTTAGCTGATCCTCCTAAATGGTGGTGGTTGTAGTTTTGAACGACTTGATTAATTTTCTTTGCTGAGTGGATCGTTTTGACCTTATACCTTTCGTGAGATGTTGCTTGTGAGCCTAAGTGCTCAGCTTTAAATGTTAATGCACAATAACTTCATTAATATTACTAACACGAAAATATCCCATGAAGGGTGTGTACTCATTCAAACGCGGTTAGTTTAAAACGGGCAAATATTCAAAATAATTTTGAACATGTCTAAAATGTTCTTGGTTACTTCAGACATTCCCGTTGGTAATTGTTTTACACCCATTTGCTCTCCAAGTTGGGTCCTCATTTTCCCTGTACACCCACCTCGTGGTTGCCGAGAAAACATTCCCCGTCTAAAGAATCCTAAATTAACTTACGGATATACGTATCTCACATGAACGACATTCATCCACAAACAACGCAAAGGAAGTATAATATCCTGGTGAAATACAATCATCCGCCCTCGGGGATGTACAAGAATGTAATTAACGAAACCCACCTTAACACATGAGAAATTCTCATACACAAGATTATCCTTTTGTGTAATCTATGCCATCCTCAAACACTGCATACCTCTTCGGAGCAGTACACTAGCATGGCAAAGTGCACTGGGTTTAGGCCTTTAAGTCGACCTCAGACGCTTATGTGCTTAAACGACGAAAGGGATAACCCAACCGATATACGAGTAAGCTGCCGGAAAGGAAGTCACGACTCTTTGTAAATAATAAAAAAGATCGGGCTGCTTTTACCTTCAAAGAGCACGATGTGTTGCCTTTGCTTTCGAACGTCGTTGAATGCTTGCGTTAAGGTAAAAAATCTCACTTGAGCCAATTCCTTTTATGAGACGCACATTAAAAGAAAACTCAAAAAGATTGGCGTCTCACACACGGTCCATGTAAGCAAATTTTGGGAGAAGAGAGAGTCAAAGAAATACCCAGAGGATATCACAGTCAATTAGAATGCATTTTAATTACTGGTTGGATTTTAATTATCTACCACTTGTATAATCTCTTAAGGAGGTGGGTTCTGTGCTTAGCGAAGGATACGATAAGGCAAAACGATGTCAGGGAAAGAAGCCTTTTTCAAATTAATTTTCTCCGAAAGATGTTGCTAAGCTTTTGTGAATTGGTGTGTAATTTGTTCATTCAAATTGAATCTAAATTTGGTTAGGTCCAAGATCAATGGCTTGCAAAAATAAAGGAACAACGATTTAAAAATGTTATTGAGACTGCCTTGGCATAATGAGTAGGTCTGGGGAATCATACATTCGTGCTTCTAGGTTCAATCCCTGTATTTATCAACTTTCAGTACTAACGGCTCCATCTATTTCTAATTACTAACAACGCTCAAAGAGGATTCCTGTCTAGAAACAGATTCTCACTAAAGACTTAAAACTGTGGTTTCTATTTAATTCAAATCTTGCGTTTTTTGGGTTAATTTTGGGAAAGAATACTTCAGTTAAACTTCTTATTATTTATTTGGCGCTACAGTCCGGGGTGGACCTGGGCCTCAGCCAACAGCCTCTCCAACTAGCACGATCTCTAGCTGCTTCCAGTGTCGCACACCCAGTTGGTTGAGTTCTCTCCCCATCTGGAATCGCAGCCTTAAATGCGGGCGTCCATTGTTGCGTTGTTGTACATGTTCGGAGTCTAAGCCTCTTCGGGCCGGAGTTGAGTTGGCCATGCGATTTACATGGCCCAGCCTTAGTAGAAGTTGGATCCGTAGACGTCATACTAGGCTCATGTCGCTGTACAGCCCCAACAGTTCGTGGGTGAACCTTCTCGTCCAAAGACCGTCAATGCAGGCAGGACCATAGATCGCACGCAGAACTTTTCTCTCGAAGAGACCAAGGACTCAATCATCCGCACGCATCCGCGCCGCACGGAAGGACTAGGATGAGCAAGGTCTTATATAAAGTTAGCTTGGTCCTTCCAGAAATGGTTCTGTTAATCAATTGAGTTCATAGAAACAGCGGTTGGCAGGATTACTCCGCGTTTGAACTCGGTACTGATGGTGTTCGTTCTTTTTAATGCTGTCCATTGTGACGCTCTGTTCAAGACGTCGATCTTGTATGCCCTTTCTTGAGCACGGCACATACGTACTTCGTTTTTCCCTCATTCGCCGCTAGACTCATTTTACCCGCTTTCGTCGTTATGCCATTTATTGACACGTCAATATCGTGTGAGTCCTGTACGATCTTCTCCAAAATTATGCAAAAGAGGAGACCACGTCAATGTCGTGTGCGTCCTGCCCGATCTTCTCCAGAAAGAAGTCACACGACACATGTCTAAAACCTTATTTTAAATTGAAGTCTAGGTGAGTTCTTTACCGACCTTGATGGAGTGGCGAGAGTTTTTCATTGTCATTATGCATAACCTGACTAGTTTGGCAGGAATGTCAAAACTAGACATGGCGCTGTATAGCTCGTCTCTATGCACGCTGTCATATGCGACCATAAAGTCGACGAATAGGTGATAGGAGTCGATCTTCACTTCTTGGGTCTTTTCCAGGATCTGCCGAAGCGTGAAGTTCCGGTCGATGGTGGACTTCCCAGATTGCTTATAAACTGCTTCAGGCACAAAGTGGTAGAAAGGATCTTACATGCATTGACTGCGAAAGGAGACTTATCCCTCCGTAGTTGGCGCAGTCAAAGGGGTCTCATCAAAGGGTTTCTTGTGGATCGGACAAACGATACCGAGATTCCACTCGTCGATCACGCTCGGTCCCTACCTGCCCTACCTACCAGGGCCCCATTTGGAGCCAGGCCTGAATGGTGGCAGTATGCAAGCGCCTGGTGGCCGGTCTGTTCCGCTATCCTGAAGAAACTACGAGCAACCCAGCGGTGGCCTCGTGAGCCGCTATAAGGTGGGGGAGTCACGCCATGCACTAACCAGAGCATGCGGAAAACAAAAGGCAACGGACGAAATCTTATAATGGTTGCTGCAGCTCAAAGGATAACGCAGTAATCTCTGTGCTAAAGTAATCTAAATGCAGACAGCGAGTTTCAGTTGCCTAGGGTTCGACGCTGAATGTCTGGGTTCGACTTTGGACTCAACGACTTCAACATTCAAGATACTACTTCTCTCGTTTCACTGGGCAATGTTCAGAAAGCAAAACTCTAAAAATAAAATATTTCAAACTGCGTTGCTTGCAGTTACAAATCCAAGCCTCCTGCAATGGCGAGAGATCAATAGCGTGACCCACATGACTAGTTGCTGGAGAAACAAAGCCACACCGTGAATCCCAGCACCACTGAAGAGGAAGAGGCAGGAAGTAAGTGATTTCGGCTTAATTATAGGGAAATCTTTAAATGTTCGGGACTACGTCAATCCACCCATCACCTCCTTCACACTAACCTCCCCTTTTGTTTAATAATGTTACTCCTGCTAATGTACTCAATGATAACAGCAATCACATACACCGTGATTGAGTTAACGAGGTAACCCATGGCTGACTCTAACAAGCACCCGTTTATAAAAGCAAAACATTCCCTATCTGGCCTAATTACAAATCAAACAAATGACGCTCTCAGCTCTGGGTATTCGGTACCTAAGCAATGCCACCATTAAGTTTTTTTCTTAGCAATTCATTTTCGTCACTCAGAGTAGTGTGTGCTAATCGAATATTCCCTTTCAGTCCCACTTTCACACCGTAGAGCAAGAGATGTTTATGTGTCATCCGTCACAGCTTTGGCAAAACAAAGTTCGCGTAAAAAACGATTGCTTTGAGGATATGTATTTGTCTTATTGTGTTGCTGCTGACTCCCCGGCGCGGAGAAGCACAAGATCGCAGATTTTCTCGTCGGTCTCAGCGAAGTCAAAGTGGACAATTGAATCGGGATGAGCGGCCGGAAAAGGGACCATAGGCAAAATGAATGGCTTTGTCCCAAAGTCCCGAAATGGGGATTAAATACTGAGGGGATTGCTGTCATTTTTGTTGTAACGAGTGTCTATCTGCCTTGTACATTGTTCGTGGCTAACTTTTAGGGATTTATCGTTTTCTGTTTGCTGTGCTTCTCGCTTTTCGTTTTATTTTGCTTCTTTTAATGCAGACTGAAATTGTAGTAATGGACGAACTGTGTCGGATTAATTAAGGATATACCCTAGATGGTACTTGGGACAAAGCAACGACGACGACGCAAGTATTCCACGAGTTGAGGTCGACTGAAAATAGATACCGGCTAAGGAGACGTGGATTTATCTCGCCAGATACATCTTGTACTTGTGGTTAGAGTTGGGCTTAAAAATGTATTTCATGACCGCAATAAAGGTAAAATTTATCCTTTTATTTTACTCATAAATTATTGCTGCAAATGATGATGTAATGTCGATGGGGACGGGTAAAGCCCGGAAAGGAATAGGGGAATCCTTTTTTTTTATTAAACTTTTCAACATTAAAAACTGAAAAAGATTATATTTTTGTGTCCATGTTCGGCCGTAAGAGTTCTTGGAAAATAATTTGAGTGGCAATAGCAGACTTGATTTTTGATGCCTTCGAGGGAAACAATCGGCGTCGCATGTAGAGTCACATCTGCGAGGAAGGTAAATTTGTATAAGATTACATAAGCGCCATGACCTACCCTTGACCACTTATACCACCAGAGGTCCTTTGTGATGCTAGTGGAACCTGAAAAGCGATTCATCAGTTATTCGGCTTTCAATAATGTCCATGCATAAAATAAATGCCTAACTGATCGATATTGCTTTCTTGAGATATATCGGCAAGCTTTTTTATTGACTTCAGCCCCATTCACGCTTCATCATTGAAGGTGCATTTTGCCAGCGGTTTTTTCCTGGTGCGGCTTAGTGTCTCTCTCTCTTCTGCTTTTTCATCCTGCAACTTGTGTAGAAGCCGTTGATGATAGTGGTTAGCAAGTCGGAGCGGCATGGATATTGTTGGAGTTGTTGCAGAAATCCCGACTCCAGTTCGGTTTTGATCAGTCTGCGTATTCATTTGCTCTTTCTAAACATGTACACTACCCACATGTCAACAAGCTGTACACTAAAATAGAATGTCCCATCACGAGAGACAATTAGTGTACAGTGCTTTACTTCTGATAGCAAAATGAGTGCACTTCTCTTTTCTCTCAAACATATGAATATTTTGCGTAATTTGCTGGGAGTACTATGTTTACTGCAGAAAACAGACTGAGTGCAGTGAATAAAATGAGTGCACTTGTTCCTTTTACTTAGCTTACCTCATTGCAATTAAAAGAAAATCGTAACGTCTCCTCCCTTTGATTAAACTCTCTCATTGGCTAACATATGCTCCCATACCTCCCCCCTCCCTATCTAAAGCAACCCGTAACCCCTCTATAAAATCCCACCCACCCAACGCTACCCCTCTGGGATCTTCAACCAACTTAAAATCTTACCACATACGGTTGGTATTAATGGAATGAAATTGAGAATTTAATTTAATTTAAATTAAATTTATAAAATTAATAAATATAAAAAAATGAACACGTTGCGACAAGAAACTCGGAGGACTCAGTGCGTACCCATATGAGTACTCTGCAGTAAGTGTTTTGGTTTGAAATGGGTGCAACGCACATTCCGTATTGAAATATCATGAGATTCATATAAAGGGTGGTTAAAGGGCCGATGTTGAATGTGAACCACACCTAAACGTCAAGTTTTTTGCTGCATTTCATTAGACATTTCTCAATTTCAGACTAACTCACTTTGAATCATGGAAAGATACACAATCGAGCAACGCGTTTAAGTTATTCAGGCTTATTATGAAAACGGGCGTTCTAATCAAAATGCATATCGTGCACTTCGTGATTTTTTCGGTCAATTTAATCGTCCAAATGTGCGTACAATCGAAAAAATCATGCAAAAATTTGAGTCAAATTTGAGCAAACTGGGTTTGCATTGCAAACCGGGCCTGTAGGAGATGTGAAAACACGAGAGCATGCTCGTACAGCTCGGACTGCAGAAAATATTGCTACTGTTCGCGATAGTGTGGCTGAAGAGCCGTCCACCTCAACTCGTCGTCGTGCCCAACAATTGCACGTCTCACGCTCGTAGTTGATGAACATTATTCATAAAGACTTGCATTTACACGCTTACAAGGTGCAATTGACTCATGAACTAAAGCCTCTTGACCATTTCAAGCGTCGTCAATGGTCAGAATGGTGGCAAGAATTGGCAACGGTGGATGATCAATTTTCTAAGAAAATCATCTTCAGTGATGAAGCGCATTTTCACGTGAGTGGATTCGTCAAGAAGCAGAATTGCCGCATTTGGGCGAATGATAATCCAAGAGTGATTGTCGAAAAACCAATGCACCCACAAAGAGTGACTGTTTGGTGCGGTTTATGGGCTGGCGGCATCATCGGGACGTATTTTTTCCAAAATGAGGTCGGTCAGGCAGTTACTGTGAAAGGTGTGCACTATCGTGAAATGATAACGAACTTTTTATGGCCCGAATTGGAAGATATGAATGTGGACGATATGTGGTTTCAACAGGACCGTGCCACTTGCCACACAGCTAACGAAACAATGGCTGTTTTGCGCGACAAATTCAATGGCCTTGTTATCTCACGTGGTGGCAATTGGCAATTGGCCGCCAAGATCATGTGATTTGACACCGTTGGATTTGTTTCTTTGGGGTTATTTGAAAGAAAAGGTGTACGTCGATAAGCCAGCAACAACTCAAGAGCCAAATGATGAGAAAATTCGGCACATTAACGGCATAAAACCTCAATTATGCTTCAGCGTCATCGAAAATTTGGACCATCGGATAGAGGTGTGCCGCCGAGGTTGCGGCGGCCATTTGGTTGCCGATATTTTGTTCCATACATAATTGAACCATACCAATATTACCATACCAATAATAAAAAGAAATTACAATAATTTCCTAAATAATTTATATCACCCATTATCATATATTAATAGGTATCTAGTAGGCATCGAGTCAGCTTGAGTCTGTCGGCTTCATGACTCTCGCATAGTGGTGTGTTGTAGTACATACAGTGAAACGTCTGAATTAGGGCAATCTGTAATTGGGGCACCTTCGAAATGAATCGTACTTCATGCATACACTCGGTATTTTCATATAAGTGAACCTCTGTAAACGGGGCACCTCTGAAATGAATCATGGGGCAACGATTTTATTAGACAACACCTCAATAGCAACGAGAGGTAGAAATCTCAAGTGGCAGAACTGATTGTGTGGATGTTTACATCTACGCACATCTCCCCAAAAATATGAGATCTCACCGAAATTTCGGAAATGTGTTTGTAAATATAAGAAAAATCCTTGATCTTGTTATTTTGTTGTCACAAAGCACTCATTCATTGTGGTAGTGTTTCAAATATTAATTCAATGGAAGGCTAACATTTGAGGAACATTTTATTTCAGAGCTCTGTATAATTGGCACATAATGATATTTGTCCCAATTTAGAGGCTATCTCAAATCGGGACTGGAGGTGTCCCTGAGTTACATATGTGCATGCTCATACACATGTCATATGCACACTACTAAGCCAATTTATCGATGACTGTACCAAACTAAGTCGCTTAAAAAGAGGGGTACATGCAAACCGACAAATGCAGCAGCCAGGTTAAGTTGTAACGAATGGTAAGAAGTTCAGTTCTGTTCTGGAAGGATTGAAGGAACCAGTTGGAATACGAATATTATAAATAATGATTTTTAGAAAAAAAATAATATGTTTATTTATGTAACTCCTGGTCTGTCTGGTTCGCATTTTCTTAGTCCCTTGGAGTGTCCCATTTATGAGATTTCACTGTATAATCGCTTTTGCATGGCTTCACATAGTGAACACACAATATTTTATACAGGCTATCCGGAACAAAAAAATCTCGCTATAGTGAACACGTGTTTTTGAATTGCCTTTGAACCTGTCAGCGTGAAAAAACGCGTCTAAAACTCATTAGTGCTAGTCGGCTATGATATACAGTACAATTCGTCGGTTCAACGGTAAAACTCACTAACTCACAATATAGACTAAAGGAGACAATTCGATTTAAAGGAGAATTCGTTTGACGAATTTTGAATTCTACAGGTACAAATTTGCTTTATATGCTTAGTTTGTTGTTTACTTTTGTGTAATTAATAACATAACTTGTATGAATAAATAATAGGTACTTTAGAGGATTTTAAGACTCATTTCCGTACGAAATTTCGTAGAATTTATTTCAAGCAAAAAGAGAAAAAATCAAGATCTTTTTGACATAATTGTAGTCACTCTCGTTAGATAAGCTCTATGGAGCTTTTAAGTAATAGAAAGAACAAATGGTGTTCTCAAAAAACAGGTGGGGATACTTTTTGAGTGCTAGAGAATTGTACTCCGCGTCATTGAAGCAGTTAAAAACGTACACAATATTGGAAAAACGTACACATTCACTTAATATTTCTGCAGATGTTCCCAGTTGTCTTTATTATTGATCGTCCATATGTGTAGCGCTTGCGGTTGGTCGCGGAACTGGGTTTTTTCAGCGGCTCTGTTGTTGTGATGTACACATATTATGGTTAACTCATCTGCTAATTTTTTGCCTCCAAATTACCCTTAAGCCTTGAATATTGTGTTTATTCGTGGATTCATGGCAGTTCGCCACATGTTTTCCTGCAAAAAGCTAGGGAACATTTTAGCTTGGTTTGACATTTTTTTTCGCCCAGATTTGCTATTCGGGATAGACGAACAGAAAAAAGGGATATATTTTGGGCAAAATGCTGTTCGGGCGAGGTTCATGGTAAGGCTGATGTAGAATATCTCAGATAGCATGATACTTCAAGATTCACCAACTGGCATCTGAATATTTTAGCAATCCTATTCCCGTGAAGTCACACAACGCAACAACACAATGTCTATCCAATCCAGGTCAACGACACGACGTTTGCCACATCATCAAGCATAACAAAGGGTTCAATTTTAATAGGGCTTCAGAACAGGGGTCACATCTTTATGTGATTTTTTATTGATTCTCAAGATAAATAAAAATCCCTCCTTGAGAGCAATGTACGAAAATAATCATCTAGATGACTTTGCAACGGTAGCAGGTACAGACAGCATTCCACACTGTTATGGGTTTGAAACGGGTCGGGCGATAGAAATATGAAAACCCAGAATATATGTGTTGCTACATATTCACGTCACAATCGACAGTCCCTTAGTTAAGTGGATGTTATTGAATCTGGATTCAAACTATGGATGTTCCCCGTGTTACATCCACGGTGCTACATCATCTACACGTCGCAGAAATTGCTACTGCCAACCTCCATGTTGATTGTGTATGGAAGTCATCCTTATCGTGAGCGGGCATACACCCCTCTTAAAAGATGAAGAACTCGATTATTACCTTGGAAATATGGCAGATATTGAGTGGTGTCAATAAAAACTAAAGGAACACTCCGAATGGAAACACACGAGTCAAGGAATTTCGTTAAAGGAAACACTCAATTTGGTGTGAATAAAAATTTCCCCGAGGTAGGTTCCTTCCCTCAAGTTGACTAGAGTAAGGGTGGCGGTAAAGGTGCGGGCAAACTATCAACACGAACATCTTTAATTAACTTTAATTAACAATGTTTCGCGGACACAGGGGATCATTTCAAGAACCTGTATGGATTCAAGTTTCAAAACATAGAATGATGGAACCCGTGGTAGACTTTGACAGGAATTAAGAAGATGCCGGGATCCCAAGGAGGAGTTGGTGAGGACATTGGGATTGGACAGTTTGGAATTTTTTTCCAACACAACATGTCCCCCGTTTGGGTTTTTTCCAGCGAGCACGGATAAAATATGAAATCATCATCATCTTCTGACCCGCATGCTCCACTAAAAGGGTTGCGGGGGTAAGCCCTACACGAGAGATCTCCAGGCAACTCGATCCTCCGACTCTAAGCCCAAGCGTAACCAGGCGAGTTTTTGGACTTGATACAACCATCTCGTCCTGAGTCTGCAAAGCTTTCGCCTACCTGGTGGAATCGCATCAACGCCCGCCACGGAAGTCGTGATGAAGTGGACATACGTGCCACGTGACCAAACCAACGAAGTATAGACCCCTCCGTTCGAAGAAGCAGCTCCTCAATGTTGAGTTCCTCTCGCACAGAAATCTCATCTGTTTCAAAACTGACCCAGCTTGGGCAATCCTACAGGAAAGCTCAGCATTTCTCCTCCCATCACCCGCAAAAAATACCATGAGATACTTAAACTTCTTCACCTGCTTCAATGGGACTCCACCAACCTTTAGAGTGCATTGAATGGGCGTTCAATTGTCCACATTGACCTTCATTCCAGCATTAGCACATACGGGCACTAACCTATCGATTGCACGCTGGCGTTCCGTCTGGGAAGATGTGAGGATAACTAAGTCACCTGCAAAAAGAAGATGACTTACCCTCAAATCTTAAAATGTGAAACATTCCTGGCCTTGGCTGCGCTGCAACATCCAGTCCATATAAACAATGAAAAGGAGAGATGACAAGACGCATTCCAAGTCTAACGCCCACGGTGGCAGGTGCTGATTTATCACAATTGACCAGAACACAGCTGCTACAATTTGAGTATAGAGACTAAATTTCCCTCAGTAGAAGACCATCAATCCAGAACCCTCCAGAGATTACCTGGAGGAACTCGGTGATATACCTCATAATCTCAAGCCTTCTCAAGTACCATTCTTAGAGGGAAAAGCTCGTCGGTTGTACTTCTGCCGGGACGAAAGCCGCACTGTTCATCCCCCTTCCTGGGCTCGACCATAGCACTTCAGTACCTTAGCATAGACTTTCCCCGGGAGACTTAAAAGAGATATACCCCTGTAGTTGGAGCAATCTCTCGAAAAGTCCCCCTTCTTGAAAAGTGGACAATCATCCCTGTTTGCCAATCGCCAGGTGTCTCACCACGTTCCCAGGCCACTTTAATGACACGAGAGACCCATAAAACTCCCTCTTTACCCATTGCCTTAAGCACTACTGGTCGGATTTCATCCACACCGGCGGATTTGCCAACTTTTAGCGATTCAATCGCCAAAATGACTTCCTCCGCCGTTGGACTATTCTCCGTCCCACTAAAGACTACGAGTCTGCCATCCTCAGTGCTGCCATCCTCGGGATTGAGCAGCTCCGAAAAGAGCTCGCTCCATCCGCGTAAGATGTCCACCTCATTGGAAAGCAACACACCATCTTTGGATTTGACTCCTTCGATGATGTTCAATTTCCTTCCTCTGAGTCGGCAAATTCGCAGATCTATGGTCGCCTTCCAACCTCTCGCCGAACTCCTTCCAAGAATGCTCTTTAGCTTAGTGTACCATTCATGAGGAGCAAAGTCGTTTCTTCAGACCTCTGTAAATTCGTAACTATATGGAGTGTGGACATGTGCATGTTTAGCTTGAGTTTCCGGAACGAAATGTTTTCGACAGAGGACATAGTTCCGGGAGCTATACATGTCCGCAACGACAAAACTCTACCTAGGCCCAGTAAATAGAAACACTGTCCGTCCAACTAGTTTTGAGAATTTTTGTCTAGTATGTACATAAGTTTGCCACCAATTTTTTAAATAAAAATTAATTGAAAAAAAGAATGGACAAAGGCCAACTGTACAATTCCCATGGATCAATGTACGTCCTCCCACATCTACGGAGGCTTCGCTTGGAAACTCAGTCCAAAAAAAAATGGTTAACAAACTTTTGCAGTGTACAAACATTTACTTTGTTAACATTATTCAAACTCCAATAAACACCAACAGGACGACGACGTAGGCAAACAGCTGGTGCCTCCCAATTATTTCCCAGTTAATTGTAAATGAAAACAAGTGCATTGCACCCCAACGTGAGGAAAGGATAATGCCCGGCGAAATGCAATTAAAATTTTGCGGTCTTCCATAGGGAGCAAACAATCCTTGCCATTCACACCCTCACACACATGTCGTTATTTGCTTCATTACATATTTCCTCGTTCCTTTTCTATGAATGGGTTTTTGGTTTTTTTTTCAGTAATCCTTTGACTCTGCAATAAATTTACACCCAGAGAAAGACCGCTCCCACACAGTGAATAGGTATGCGATGAGCGGGATGAACGAGATGTAATACGAACATATCCCATGTGAGGGGATTACACAGGCACACCGGAAAGACTTAACGGCGGAAAATAGTCGCTTTTACATATCCGTTTTGCCGTAGAGCTCATAGAGAGCGAACTGGGCGTATGCAAACGAGAGGGCGATGCAAACGAGAGGAAACAAACTTTCACTCATTTTCTGATACCAGAGGAGAAAAAGGTCTAGGAAAATCTGTAATTTCCGGCGATTAAAAAGTTTTAACGGATGTGCATTATTCGCAATTGAGGAGCGGTTTTAAGAAGATTGATTTTTTTAGCAGTTCTGCATACGAACGGCTTTACGGAATTATTAAATTCCCTTCTCTCTTCTGTAGAAAACTGAAATTAAGTAGTGCCGAGATGGGTACTCCGAGAGTGTACTTAAAGCTAGCTAACGCCAGCACTTTAAAACAGCTTGTATACTATAGACAGAGTCTTAGAGAATATTTTGTTAAAATAAAATGTGGTTAAATGTGCGTAGTAGTCGCATTTTGATCGTCTATTATTTTATTTTACGTCAACTTCCGATCCAATTTAAGTTTAATTTACTCCATTTATAATCTTTTATTCCTCCCTCTTGGAAATCGTGGACCTGAACCTCACTTAATATGCCTCTCCAGCCGTGCCGATCTAGCGCCAGCAGTTTCCAGATTCGCACACCAAGCCGGCTGAGGTAACTCCCGACTTTTGTGCACCATCTTGTATGAGGGCGTCCTCTATTGCTTTGTGCCAGAGGCTCAGAAGTTGAAGATTATTCGGCCCGAGCTAAGTTGTCCATACGCTCTACATGGTCGAACCATCTTAGGCGTTGTGCCTGGCTAGACTCATGTCGCTTGAGCCCATACAGTTCGTGGTTGAGCCTTCTTCACTGTGAGCCTTCAGCTCGACAGAACCAAATATCGAGCTCAGAGCTTTTCTCTCGAAAAGACCAAGAGCCTTTCCCTCCGCTTTGGACACTGTCCATGCGCCATAGAGCAGCACGGGGATGATCAAGGTTATATACAGAGTCAACTTCCGAGAGAGGGCTCTATCCATTGAGCAATTGCCTCTTGTGCCCATAGAAACTGTGATTGGCAAGAGTTATTCTCGGCCTCATCTCGGTACTGATGTTATTGACTGTTAACGCGGAGCCGAGGTGGACAAAGTCCTTTACTACCTCGAAGTTTTAGCTGCCTACGGTGATGTTCTGGCCGAGTCGTCGATGGTGTGCGTCCTTTCTTGATGACAGCATATACAGTCAGCGTCAAAAGTGAGCATACAATATAGGCGTTCTGCATTATAATTAGTATTTAATTCAAACGGGACCCCACAGAAAAATCTCAAACACAGTTCTCTTTAAAAATTAGTTATATACTTAAGAAAAATTTAGAGCATTGCTCAAAAACTATGGGCACGACGAAATTTCAATCGCCAATGAATAGCACTTCTTTATGGGAGTTACTAATTACCTTCGAAAACTTTAAGCATTTAAAAATTTAAGATTTGTTTCTTGGAGTGTCACCTTTGTGGAGACACCTTTGTGCTGTACACTCACTTTCGACGATGACTGCTCTTGTTTACCACACCCACTTCAGCTGCTTCCGTTTCAATGCCAGCAAACGCCTCATTGACGTCTCCCTGCGTTCTGCCAATCACGTCAATGTTATCCGCTTATGCCAGCAATTTTACGGACTTTTGGAAGATCGTGCCTCTTGTGTTGGCCCGTGAGTTTTGCACTATCTTCTCAAAGATGCTATTGAAGAAGTCACATGACACGTATGGAAATTACTCCTAACGTTTCCAACAAGTTCTCAGTGTATCTGCAACTTGCTGAAGGTGAAAAGGTCAGGCGGACTCTTCTTGGCACCCTTATAGTTACAAGAACGCCCGCCGGCCCCACCGGGATCAATCCTCAAACAAAAAACATTGAAACGAAAAAGTTCGCAGGTACCTCATACATGGAGGACGTCATTAAACGTACGATGGACCAAACCATTCGATGACGGTGACGTCTATCGAAATGCTACCATCGATGCACTTCACGTACACACGTGAAGTGCACCGATGTCAAGTCCTTACACGCTAGATTTACAGATCTATCTTGTTCGCAATATTCATAGCAGATCGTTAGGTTTTGTACTTCATATAATATCGTATGCTGCTTATTCTAGCTTGTTGCAGGGTGACTTCCATGGGCTTTTAGTCGACTATCAACTGTCAGTAGGTCAGAAACTACCTTTTCAAGGCACCCGCCGTGTGTCACTTTATGGGATACGACCAAAAACTGGAACAAGTTCAGCATAGTTGATCCCCAAGGACAGCCGTTAGTGATTTGTTCGTGTGTAGTAAAATAAGGGAGAAGTGCTACAGAGTTCGAGAACACAGCACCGCTCCCAGTGTAGTGTACTATCCAGGAGAGCTTTGAGAATTTCGGTCTTCATTTATTTGTTTGTGCTTTCTGCCAGCATAGCACACGCATTTCAGTGACATTACGCAAAAGTCAAACACTTGTGTCCTTTCAAATACAGTGCACTCTATCAGATATCCTTGTGCAAAACGCTGTAAGTAACATCTAACAAAATGTCGATCGCCGGAAGCAGATCAGTGTCCGCGGAATCGTTGAATGTAACCGTTCAACCTTCATCTCCAGTACACCCTCGTAAATGATCGTAATGTGGCCACCATGAGGGATTACTACTTCTCCTTGGCCAACACCGTTAACGATAGCATGATGTCCAGATGGATCCGCACGCAGCAGCATTACTACGACAACTATCCCAAGCGTGTTTACTACCTGTCTCTGGAGTACTACATGGATCGTTCTCTGCAGAACACCATGATCAACTTGGGCATACAGAGCGATTGCGAGGGGGCCATGTACCAGATTCGTCTGGACATCGAGGCTCTCGAGAGGAGATGGAGAAGGATGCCGGTTTGGGCCACGGAGGTCTTGGTCGTTTGGCCGCTTGCTTGACTCAATGGCCACCCTCGGTTTGGCTGCTTACGGCTATGGTATTTGCTATTGATACGGTATCTTCGCCCAGAAGATCGGCAACGGTGAGCAGGTGGAGGAGCCTGATGATTGGTTCCGTTTTGGCAATCCATGGGAGAAGGCACGTGAAGAATTCATTGAGGAGCGTTGCCAATCAACTTATACGGTCGCGTTGTGGATGCAGCCGACGGCAAGAAATGGGTGGACACTCAGGTCGTCTACGCCATGCCCTACGATAACCCTATTCCTGGATATGGCAACAACGACGTGAACACATTGCGCTTGTGGTCAGCGAAGAGTCCAATCGACTTCAACTTGAAATTATTTAACGATGGTGACTGCATCCAAGCTGTGCTAGATCGTCGTGTGCTCTATCCGTCGTTAGAAATAATCGAAGTCCGGCAGCCGGCAGACAAGGTCGCCATCCAGTTGAAGGACACCCACCCTTCGTTGGCCATTTCCGAGCTGATGCGCATTCTTCTCGATGAGGAGAAGCTTACCTGGGACAAGGCATGGGACATCACTATCCGCACCTGTGCCTACACCAACCACACCGTCTCACCTGAGGCCTTGAAACGGTGTCCTTGTTGGAGTCGGTTTTGCCCCGTCACTTGCAGATCATCTAAAAAATCAACTTCCTCCATGTCCTGTGTTTAGGAGGACGGCGATAAGCGCATCAACATGGCTCACTTGTCGGTCGTTGGATCGCACGCCGTCAACGGTTTAGCTGCCATCCACTCCCAGATTCTGAAGGACGAGCTTTTCCATGACTTCTCTAGTAAAATAACTCGTTATTTTTTCTTCTTCATGTGGTGATATGGACCTGGAACTCAACTAATAAAAGCTCCTCCAGCTAGCGCGAACTCAGTTTCGCACGCCAAGTTAGTTGAGGTTCTTCTCCGCTTGTGTACGCCTGTATTGCGTTGTTCCACTGGTACAGATTCGGAGACTCTGCGAGCTGGAGTAGTATTGGTGATTGGAGTAGATGTTATGGTTATGAGTCGTTTATTAAGTACACGAAACAAATCGACTATAAGGTATGTGGTATACTGGTGTGTTATTAATTCAATAGGATGTTGAAACGAAAAACTTCAGTGCTGACAAATATTTCATGTCTCTTCCTTCTGTTGCTGTTTCGCTTCACTACCAACTAAAAGGTGTCACGACACCATCTCCAAAATGAATTGTCCTTTCAGATGTCGTACATACGTATCGTTCTGAGAACCCAATCGCTTGATTGATTCCTAACACTTCAATATCCCTAAGTGAACCCCCGAGTCTCACAATCCCGGAAAACTCGCCCACAGTTTGCCATTCATAAACACAATCGGCTTGAATTAATCATTAAATAATGGTTCACACTCAATTAATCTGTGAGTTCACTTCAGGAACTGGCGCACAACATCCCGGTCCTTCGATTTCAATAGCACACACACAGCCAGCACTGGCTGGAGCATAATAAAACGATTAAACGTAGCGCGTGTATCCCTCTTTGAGGCAATGAAATCCAGCACTTCCGCACAAGTGATACTGATACACCTTCGGTGATGGTGCCATTGTAAGGCTGTCAGGCCGACACTCTTGCGAAGAGATCAAACAAATAGCACTCCGCTCCACTTAGGCGTATGAGTATCATTTTTTTCCACACGATCCGTGGGGCTGCTGGAAAGGATGCTGTCTCATTAATTATTCAGTCTGTGGATTACGATTTCAAGAGTGAGGCGCAATGAGACCATTTGTTTTCCGGCCACCAGACACTTTCCGCCATCGTAGGGGTTGCCGTTGTTTACCCATGCCCTCTCATCGCTTTGCTGATGTTTCTCCGATTTGCTCAGTATAGTGTAGGTCTGGCGAATGGAAGCTAATTATCCTTTCATCGTCCAGCCGTTTGCATAATTCAACGACTTCTCGGCTTCGAGGTACAACTCGAAGTCCTTCGGCGAAATCTGAAATTCACTCGGTGTTTGCACATGCTTTTGTTGAAAAGTCTAGAGGGAACCCCTCCAACGGAGCCAAACTCATTCAATTGGTTTTGCTTGTTTTGGAGTTAGCTTGTGTTTGCTTTAAACAAACAGTGTCCCGTCTGATATCAAGCAAATGAAAAGTTGCAACAGCAAAGATTGCATAAAGAACTGACAGACTGTGCTGACTCTCATGACTGAGACTACAAACGTACACTGTTCGTTTTTACTTTCTTTTCACAGTGGGTGTCAGAAGATTATAAAGTCCTTTTTATGGAATATTCAAGACAAGTCTACTCCTGAATATCATCTCATACGTTGAGCTTCTGCAGAAGTCGTTATAGTCTTGAGGTGTGCCATTCATGCCCCGTTATACCGCCGATGAGAGTTCTAAGATTCGTCCTACTCGCTCTGATCAGGTCGCGTGAGCGTTTTGGATCGATAGTAGGATATAATCGCTTTGTGATAAGGCATCCAGTGCCAGAAGACCATCTACGTTTGGTGGGAGTAAGCTTTAGTAGATGCTTTGTAGTAGCGATAGGCATGGACGGCAGTTTCCCGTACGGAAAGAGAGCTGAGGTGGTGCCCTTTCTAGCGAGTTGGTCTGCTTCGCACTACACTGGGATGTCACTGTATACCGGCATCCATATAAATTGGATGCTAGCACGCGGTTCCCACACCTCAACATCCATAAAGGGACTTGGCGTTCCCCAGATCCAGAACCCTCAACCAGATTGATCACGTTGCTATGGAAGTCAGGCACTCCTCCAGCGTACATGATGTCGGAACGTCCCGAGAAGCCAACATCGACTCTGCCCATTTCCATGTTGTAGCCAAGGTCTGAAGTCGAATATCAAGAGAACAGCGAAGTCGGGAAAGATCACCACGCACAAACAATCGAAGAAGAGGCAAGAAATCAAGAAGGGAACCTGTCACTGATGTGCTTGGTTTTACGACACCACCTAGGGGAAACTCATGGTTGAACAACGAGTGCAGGTTGGCACATACAAAGCAACGCTACAATGAACAATGAGAGCTGTTCGTTAGCTCTGCGAACAGAGACGCAGGGAACTTCTCGGAAAAATAAAGAGCAAGAGAAGCGCGCTATCGAGGAGATCTCGATCTGTGTGCTACGGCAGGAATGATGTCCGAAAGTTTTACCAAAGGATGAAACAGTTATCCAATGGATATAAGGTTTGAACAGATGTTTGCCTGGACAGTAGTGCTTCCACAACATCTAACAAAAGTCAAAGCTAGGGTCTCCGACCGCTACCAGTGCCTGATCTAAAACGAGTGAGTTATCAGTGGGAGTATTCCCACTGTCAGAATTAAACTGGTCGCTGTTTATATTGTCGGGTGTTTTCGGTTCTTGTTTTCCTAGGCCATGTTCCGGAATTTGTTGCCACACTTCCTCACCAGATAAGCGATTACCAAGAACAGTAAATCATGCTTCGGAAAGCCTGGTGCTAATAGTTGGCTGTACAACAAACCCTTGACTTTATCGGATGTGAACATTGCATCGATAAGAGTCGATGCTGTGCTTGTAAAGTGGAAAGGCGTTTCTTTTATAATTTGCACGCGCACAAGGGATTGTTAATATGTACCCTTAAGTGTCCGGGTTCAAGACACAGCACTGGCCGAAGGTGTAGAGGAAGAAAGAGAGAGAAGGTACCTGTGCACATGGGTTTTAACTATCTGCGGATTGTGTTCTGGGGTAAATATTGGGCTGGGACGAGCATTCCATATTCGTGTCGTGTGGCTGATGAACGAGTCTCTACATTTGACTGTGCGTCTGAAAGTAGGCTTAAGGGTAAACTGATGAGCATTTTTGGCGAGATGGGTACAGAGGGTGAATTCATGGAGAGGAGGAATGCAGTCGGCAAGCTCACTTGGGCATCGTTCGTTAAAATAGCGATAAAAAACGGATAGAGGCGAGACGGTACGACGATGTTCGAGCGAGTCTAATGACTCTGCTATATTGTTGTCTCCTATAAGTTGTTGCGCTTTTGAATTCTATCTAGTGGTTTTGGGGCACCAGACCAGATATGAACGTTGTACTCAAGTTTTGGGCGTAAATATTATAAATTAAAGCCACATCAGAAGGGGTGAAGTATTTCGTGCATCGATTGAGGAATCCTAAACAGTTCGCAGCATTCTTGGCGACCTCAAATATGTGCTGGTTCCAACTAAGTGTTGTGTTGATACACATACCAAGGATGGAAACCTTTCCAGTTTCATCGACACATGTGCCATTCATGGATAGTGGCTGATTAACAAGGGTTCGCTTGAGTGACAGCAGGCAACATTGAGTTTTTTAAGCATTGAATTCCACTCGACTGTTCTTTCCCCAGATAATTATGCTGTCAAGATCGGAATTCTGGGCTTAACATAAGCTGCCGTTCTAATTCTACGGCCGAAGGTCAGGGTCGTGAGTCTTGGAACGAATATGAAAAGCTGAGGGTGCCAGAGTGTCATCAAGGAATGGATTGGATTAGAAGTAGCACCCAAGAGATCATTTAAAAACACCAACATTTATTTGGTGGGTATCAGACTTGAACCCATCCAAAAAAAACTTGAATTGAAAGTTGCGAAATGTAATTTCTAATCCATTGAAGAAGAGATTCATCGACACCATTGGCACGCATTTTCGACAAGAGAGCTTGATGCCAAACTCTGTCAAATGCCTTAGAAATATCAAGCGCAACGATCTTGCTTTCGCCTGCATTGTGCAAAGATTGGTTCCACTTTTGGGTGAGATAAGCTATCAGATCACCAGTGGGCCTGTTGCTGCGGAAACCATACTGCCGGTCATTAAGAAGCTTTCGCGATTCAAGATATTTCATAAGCTGACGATTTATTAGCGTTTCCATGACCTTAGAAAGAAGGGACGTAAGTGCTATGGGTCGGTACGAGGTGGGTAACGTAGATGGTGGGGTGGGGGGGTTGAGTTGTTAACAGGAATAAGGTCAAGCGATTTCATATGTTCAAGGAAACTATTTGAATGTTTCTTGCACTTGAGATCACCACAGATTACTATGTTAGTGTAACTGCAGGCCAACTCCTCTGGGGTCTATGGAGTGGTCCGAGATGGCCTGTAACTGACCCCTACCATAACCTTTTCATGCTCTAACCGGATTTCTAAAAAGATATAGTCTATAGTGCAGCCGGGATTTGCTTTGCATAGATCTGTCCCTCTCCAAGTCCGGTACACGAAGAACGACAGGTTTCTTGCTAGGTGACATCTCTGGGAACCATTCTTTTTGCTTTGGCAATGTCATGAGATATTAGCTCATTTCCACTAAAATCAATATATTATCACTACAGAAGCGACCACCAGTCAAGAGGATGGTTTTCCCCGTCATTTGATCCCATAGCGGAACGCCATCACAGCTGCAATGGCAAAAAATTGAACAAAAGCATGACATCCACACAGAATCAGAGACGATGCGGATTTATTTTTGGGTTCATTCAAATAATTTCACTGGGTGGAATGACCGAGTAGAATTGTATGTTCTCATTCGTCATTGTTCGGACAATATGAATTGTCAGGACAAAGTTTTGAAAACCAAAACTGAATATTAAGTTTCGCTTCATTAAAATAACTCTGAGCTCGAAAGCTTAACCCTTGGCCAAGGACACTTACCATTCATAGAGCTACAGTTTGCATAAAGTTATTATTTTTCACATTTTGGTTGGTTTTTTTTCTGCTGACATTCATACATTCAATGCGGAGTAATATGAGGGAACGACGAACTAGAATTTGTGGATGTCTGTGCTACTGCAAAATTATGGAAGCAGAGAACGAGAACGATGGAAACAATATTTACGGTCGGTTTTAGTGCGGTAGTAAATCTTTTACGGTCTTATCGCATAAAAAATCGACATCTTACGACTAGTGAAACGACAAAGAGACCTATTTGTTGGGTCGGGCTAATAAAGATTTTACTATTTGCATTATAAATTAGCGTAGCTGAGTACATGCACAGCAGGGAGCATGTTCATATCAACGTCTTCTTGAGGATGTTCGTACATGCTTTGCGAAGAATCGTTTTAATGTTGTGCAGTGGGAAGCGGTTAAGATTGTCGTAACTGTCTCGGAGTTAATGGGTGATTCAATTAAGATTAACAATCAAAATTTAACATAATGTGTTTCGAATAAAGCCGAGAATGTGATGAACACTTAACATCCATAAATCTGTCTGTGTTGTCGTAGTCAACTGTAGGAAAGCAGTAGGGAGGTTAGGTCAGGTTATCTGGATGGGTGGACGGGGGGCTGGACTCGTTGTGATGCCCAGTGTTGGAATGTCTCTCCTCAATACCCGTATGTCCCACAAAAGGCAGAGACTAAGCAGCGGCAGCAGGTTGTAAGGATTAACATCATCTTTTCATCTTCGTCGCCTCCGCACGCCCTGTGAGCACACCAGGAAGAGAGTGTCCATCAGGAGGCGTAAGTTCTCACTTGACGACTGTGACCGGTTGTCTACAACAAATTTACTGAACCTGCAGATGCTATAGCAAGCATCATAGCATTATGGGCTGAGGTGTGAGGGACTATTTCTTTTGAATTCGGAATGACTTTCTGTGTTGTAGTTACACTTCATTAAAACTTATACACCACTCTCACTCAGCCAGTTCCTAACCACTGAAAGGCACTACATTCCACTCACTCAACCTCACCGAAAATCAGTATCCTCCGGCCGTGTCCGACACACACCTCGCATGAGTAATGACATCGGTTCTTCTTCCTGCATTACAATAAATGAGCAGAACTTAACAACACTCTTCATGTTCTTACAGTCCAGCAGATTATGCGGAGACGGGGACACTTTTGAGAATCATCAACACCGCTGCCGATCCCTTGCAGCCACCCCATGCCCACACCGTATTCGAAAAGACGAACAGCACTTTGTCACCTCGAGTGCAGGAACCGAAATCATAAGGACTTCAACTCCATACTACACGTAGCTGCTGCTTTGGAACAACACACCACGCATGCCTTTCAATTGTGTTCACGTCCTTTTGTCTAACCGGATAGAGGACAAGTGAGTAATGGCGTTTGTGAGAAGGAAGTCTTTAAATTTAATGAACAGTTGACTCCGCTTAAAGTGAACGACAACAAAGGGGATGAGATTGAGACAGAAAGCAACTGCCGTTTCGGCTTTAACTTCGTTACAACGAGCAGGATGCGAATGCGAATTGTTCACTTAATTCGATGTTCGAAAGATAACAATAGAGAGTAGTTCCTGTTCAACAGCTTGTAGCACAATCTTTGACGACGTGTTTGGCATGAGGACCAGCACCTGTATCCTCAAGAAGAATTCACAGCACGTGCAGTTAATGTTTGAATTAGATCATACAGTCATGCATTACATCAGTCATGTTGTCACAAGACAGTCATCTGCACACAGGTCGCACGGTGGTTGTGAGTGCAGTTTCAGAATCCTTTGTTATTCCAAGGACCTGCCAAAATGATGCAGTCAGGCTAAGACTAAATTCTGGCCAGGCCAGTATTAAACTGGCGATCAACTTGGACCGGAGGCACACGGAGCGTGACGCATTTAATAAGGAAGATCCGCCATTGGATAAAACTGATGCTTTTGGACTGTGTTCTCTGTGTACACACTTCATGGACATGGGATTTGTGTGTCAACCTAGTTCCAATTTACCAAACATATTTATGCCTATAAAGGGGTTGTTGAATGTGCTGGTACTTTCAGGTTTCAAGTTAGTTTAGGTTAGGTTAGGTTAGGTACGTGGGTTGCCGCGGTGGTGGTCACGTCGCACTGAGGTCCTGTTGGACCCATTGTGATGCCCATGGGGTGAAAAACCTTCCTGCAGTCCTACTCGTTCCTGGCGTCGAAGATGTTGTTTATAGCTTCCATTGTTAAGTGGTCCGACACAGCTAACCAGAGACCTAAGCAAACCTCATGGTCCTACTCGTGTCTATCAAGATGTTATTGGTGATGTTGTTTTTATCCTTCCAGCCAACCAGAGACCCTTATAACCCTGCAAAGAGATTTTAGTGGGCTATATGATATTTCATGAAGAAGAATTCTCAGAGAGTCCTTTGACTCATTAGACAGAGACTGGGGCATCGACAGAGATAGTGGAATGTATCCTCAATTTCTTCTTCGTCCCCCGCAGCCTCTGCATATGGATATCATGGTAAGTCCCATCTTGTGGTTATGGTATCTCAGATGATTATGGCCAGTTATCGCTCCAGCTATGATTCGCAGCAACCTTGTGCTGCACTGGAGCAGTATGTCTGTATTTGTGCTGTTGAACCTAGGCCGTTCGAGAGGTTTCACATGTGTGTAGCTAATTGCATGATTTGATTGTCCACTTGATATCCGATGGAGGTGGATCAAACCATGGGATTGCCTGGGATGGGTCGGTTTCGGTGTCTTTCCTGGCAAGTTCATCTACTACCCCGTTGCCGTCTATGTCCCTATGACCGAGACCCAGCATAGAGTGATTAAATGCGAAACCTTGAGCTCTACGCGGCAGATAGCGACTGGATTGGATTTCAATTCTACAGCCGAAATTGCTTAATAGCCGCTTGACTGTCAATTAGACTGGTAATATCAGCCAGTGGTGTTTCCAACAATCATATCATTTTGGCGGCTTCTTTGGCCGCAGGGACCTCTGCTTTGAAAGCACTGCCGTAATCAGGTAATCTGCTAGAGCAGTGCATGTTTAGCAATTCGGAAAAGGAAACTGCCCGCGCCTGGTAAAACCGGGTGAAACCATCAATGGACAACGCTACCGAACATAATTAATCCATTTGAAGAGAGCAGTAGCCGAAAAACGCCCGGAATATGCGACCAGGCACGAGGCAATAATTTTCCATCATGACAACGCTCGGCCCCACGTTGCTACTCCGGTTAAGAACTATTTGGAAAACAGTGGATGGGAAGTTTTACCCCACCCACCTTATAGCCCAGTTCTTGCCCCTTCTGACTACCATTTGTTCCGGTCGATGCAGAACGCCCTCACTGAAATACGGTTCACATCAGAGCAGAATATGAAAAATTGGCTTGTTTCATTCTTGGCTGCCAAGCCGGCGCAGTTCTTTTGGAATCGGATCCACAAATTGCCAGAAAGATGGAAAAAAGTCAAAGCTTCAGATGGGCAATACTTCTAATAATACTATTGTACATGGTTTTCTTAAATAAACGTAACAATTTTGAAAAAAAAACCCGCGATACGATGGGCGTTTGATAACTCAATGACTTGATATATTTCGTGCAACATTTTTATCAATTTTTGTATTTCTCGCTCATTCGAACACTGGATAAATCGAACACCTCACCAATAGGAATACCAAATTCTTTTGCATTACGTATCGGAAATGTCAAATCTGTGTACACAACTGTAACATTATTTTGTGCTTTGCTGAACAGATTTATTTTTTAATTAAAAAAATCTCGATTTGTCCCAAAAACGTTCATAGTATAAATTTATTGATTCGACTGCTAAGGGCTGTTTAAAACATGCAAAATATTGTCTTCGAAAAGGGTATCCAGTAATCCGAAAACCTTCGTGGTTCAAACTAAGGTAGATTTTTTATTAGTTCGAAATATCGATGCTGTACTGTGACACGTTTTCTCAATCATATAAGCGTTTGTTTCAGTGATCACGTTTTCATTCAATTCAAAAACAGCCCAGCCTTTTCCTCAAATTTGAAAACAGATTAAAAAAAAAATGCAAGATGCGGTAGCTGTTAGCATTATCCGCTAGAGGGGTCGCGGGAGTAAGGCAGGCACGACAGATCTCCGGGCAACTCGATCCCTAGCCATCGACTCTAACATAGGTGAGAGTTGGAACAAATACTGAGTTGAAAACCGCTAACTTGGCTTTGACACCAAGCTCGGCCTTTCTGATTACAGATCTACCAATATGTTTCAAAACTGACCCAGCTTGACCAATCCTACAGGAAAGCTCAACATCACTCCTCCCATTATTCGTGAAAAAGACCCCGAGATACTTAAACTTCTCCACCCAGAGGCGTTCTGGAGATTACCATAACCTCCGATTTGTCCACGTTGACCTTCATTCCAGCATAAGCACATATAGCCACAAACCTATCGAGTGCGCGCTGGAGTTCCCTCTGGGAAGATGTGATGATAACTAAGTCACCTGCAAAAAGAAGAGGACTTACCCTCAACTCTCCCAATGTGAAACATTCCTCGCCTTGGCTGCGCTACAACATCCAGTCCATATAAACAATGAAAAGGGGAGATGACAAGACGCATCCTTTGCGAAGTCCAACGCCCAAGGTCTTGATTTAGCACCGTTAACCCGCACACTGCTCCTACAGTTTGCGTATAGAGTGTTCTGCAGTATCTCGTTTTGCCCTTTTCATACCCAACTACTTTTCTACACGGACTTAGTAATTGAGCAAAAATCTTCGATTATCAACCAAATTTTCTCAACATCATCTGCACGTATTTGAAATTTGGAACAGGACAAAACTTTTGGAAGAACAATAATGAACATTGAGAATAAAAACGGACGGAGAATGTACAGAATTACGAATATCCCAAAACGTCAACAGTTTTGAAGAACATGAAACAGCGAAGAGAATATTAAGTCACCAGTAGAGAAGCCTGCCGTACGACAGGTAAAGTGTTATGCGTCTCTGTCATGTGCTTATTGTGTTTCTATGCAAACTCCATGCAAAAATAGTGTTATTGCCTATAAAAAAGAAAAAAATAATTGCATCAGCCAGATTTGAACACAGAACCTGCAAAAAGCGTGGGCAACGCACCAACCCACTCCGCCAACAGACCCCATATCTCTCAAGATTTTGTTCATTAACATCTGGTGAAGGTTTGACATACTTACAAACATGGCGCTATACTATAGAGCGATGATGATTAGTTGGGTTAGAGATGTTGCATTGAGAAGAACAGTTGCGCACAAAGTATCGACGGGTTAACACAGTCGCTCGCTTTCGAGAATTCAAGTTAAGGTAGGAAGGTTGGTCTTGTCTCGTATCGGGAGCATTACTTTAAGCACGGCTGTAACGCACGTATGTCCTAGACAGAATCCTAACTGCACAGGATTTAATTGATTGTGTCCAATAATGTGGTTGTTGATCGCCGGATTAAACACTTTTCGGCAAAAACGGAAGAATTGCAATTCTCTGGACAAACTTACTGCTCTTTTCTTCTCGAGTCCTTAGCATTGCATGCATTTATACCTGTTAAATCTTTTCAAATATACACACATCCACAGGAAAATGTTTAACGCCTAGTCCACTTTGGGAATCCCTTCTGCTAGTCGGCTTGGTTTAATTACACCCTCGTAGTCCTGTCGATAAATAAAGAAGCTCCTTGCAAAACCACTGCGCCCTTCGCTCTTATATGACCTCTTTTAATCGCTTTCTAATAAAATACAAAACAAAAAAAAACCCCGACATCCATAGTTCATGTGGCAGCGAATACATACTGAATAGTTTACACGCGATATAACGGTAAACGAAATCCTTCATAATTGAAAATTTATGAGGACCACCCCCCAATCAAGTTCCATCGTGGCTTCGTTCGAAGGCACACACACATACATTGTATGCTATGCAACGAACAGTACGTTAACCCTTCACTGTTTGAGGGTGAATTAATTACACCTGGTTGTCGCAGCACCCCGAAGACCGAAGAACCCTAACAAGAGCAGCAGACCGCTGCTGGTATTGAAGCCGAGTCCTGTGCACTTTATCATACGTGAATACTGATATTATGGTAATCAGTGGACTGAATCAATAGCGTGTGAGTGCACATTGCATGGAGCTATTCACACATACACACATGTCATGGACTCTCCTTTGCCTCATCATTCACTTGAGGAACTAGACCAAGTGGGTAGACTGATACCGAGTAACAATTTATCGTTAACCCAGTGGAATGAACTGATTGAGTATGTCTCTTTGCACTCATTAAAGTCGACAGCTGGGCGATGGGCGAAAACTTTCAATTCAATCATGATGATTGATTTTTTCGTCGGAAGCCCCCAAATTGGCAAGAGGGTGATAAGCTGTTGGGAGAAATTAATTATTTGATGGAAAATTGGAGGACAGAATTGAAATCAGTTATCATTCGAGCTGTGACAGCATTGCCATTGCGTAACATGTTCCTTGTAAAAGCAAAAACTGTCCGTAATGCAAATTCGGCAGCTTGTTGGGCTAAATTACTTTTATTGATTGGATCGACTGATGGTACGCTCCTGTGTGATGGGTCTACTAAAGTGTTCTTCTGCGAGCGCCCATGTAATACTGTCGTCTTCAACTCGAAAATGTACTACTCCATATCATTCTCGGGGCAAGCTTGTGGAGCCGCAGTGTGATGGTTGAATCCTTAGAAGAGTTCTTCTCAGGGGTATTGCTTCCCGACTGACGGGTGACGAAGCAGATTTTAGTTGTGGTTTTTAAATAAACCCCACCACAGTATTCTTGTACTAGGTCCGTTCGATAAATCAGAGACTTTGATGCAAGATGGTAATGCGACTGCTTTTTGCCTACTTGGATTTGTCGATTGGATTTTTGTCGACTTCTTTCTAGTCAAGAAGAACAAGTGCAACACAAGCAGATCAATTTTTTCGAGATCCCCAGTTCGACTACCGCTTCGAATATTGGGTATGGTGAACTGGGTCACATTCGTCTTTGGGGCACACTCGGCATCGTCATTTTCAACAAGAACGCCTGGGTGTAAATCGATTGACTTTTTTGAACACTTCCTTCTATGAACATGCATGAAGTTATGTAGTTTGACAATCCTAGTTAGTTTGTAAAAAAAGTTACAAGTTGTTGTTTGTTTTCGTGCTGCTGACTGTAATAGTTTTTTCTATTTAAGGTGAGTAAGCAATATTTTATGTTAATTTTGCGTAAATGAAAGTGATATTTTGTGAAAAGTAATAACACACATTAGTTTTTAAGGTAAACAACCCAAATCAACCCAAATTTTGTGCGAGGGTAGGTGAAAATCTTCAAAAGACACTATGGGGACCATTCCCACATAGCGAAAGGATTTTTATCCAGTAAAAACACCTCCCTTCAAATAAAATATATTTCCACTACAACTAAGTCTTGCACTTATCCAACAGTTTTACTTTCTTGGTTTAGGCGCATTTGGCAAGAAATTCTATATTGAGAGTTCTTGCTATCACCGCAGCTAAGCGCGGGTTGAATTCATCGTGCTAGGTCAAGGGGTTTAGTCCTTTGAAGACGGCGGAAAGCGTTGGTTTCGTCGAGAATTGGAAGGACAGCAGAGTTTATGTGCTCTTCCAGACGACGCTTATGCTTACGAGCAAAATTCGTAATTTCATCATGGACTGATGGAATTCCAAGATCTCTGTGGATGTCGCTGTTTCGTATATACCAGGGTGCGTTGACGATGGCCCTTAGCACTTTATTTTTAAATGTTTGTAGTATGTTTCTATTACTTTCTTTGGTACAACCCCATAGTTGTATACCATACGTCCAGACTGGCTTTAGCACTTGCTTGTATATAAGCAATTTGTTGTCAATACTTAGCTTGGAATATTTTCCAATAAGCCAGTACACGTCTCTTTTTGACATACTCCTTCCACTTAAGCTTTACATCGAGGTCACTGCGAGGTATTTCGCTTCATTACCGAAGGGTATTTGAACATTATTTATAAAAACGGGCAAGTTATTCACGTTCTTATACGTACAATTTATATGAACGGATTTAGCTTCGTTAAGCTCAATTCGCTGAGTGTTCGTCCATTCGTGTATCCGGTCTAGATCACATTGTAATTTTCTGGTTGATTCTTCGACCGTTTTGGCAGTTACTAAAATGGCGGTGTCGTCAGCAGATGTGCCTAGCACGGTGCCTACGTCCTGCGGTATATCGCTCCTATAAAGTAAGTAAAGGAGGGGACCAAGGACACTTCCTTGTGGTACTCCAGCTTGTATAGGCTTAAATAGGGAGTATTCTTTCCCATATTTCAGACGGAAGATTCTATCAGTTAGATAATTCGATAAAATTGTGTAAAATCTTCTCGGGAGGAACTGTCGAAGCTTGTGTTTCAAACCTTCGTGCCAAACCTTGTCAAAAGCTTGCGAAACATCAAGAAATACAGCTGAGCAGACTTGCTTTTGTTCAAACGATTTTTCTATAACATCAGTTATTATAGACTTCGGGGCACTTTCGGCGTTTGTTTGTGAGGCACATTCGGCATCTGCCGGACAAGCACAATAACATTTCATCATTCATTCTCCAATATTTGATTTTTGTGAAGAAAACCTTAAAAAACTTCATTCAAACATAAAAAAGCCTTCTCACCTTATTCTGGCAACGCCTCATTCAACGAGGCTGGCGAGGACTTACCAACAATCAACTACAACTCGTTCCAACACCCCAGAGACACCCGATTGTGCCAAATTCAATTTCATCATCATCCTGCCCGGAAAAAAATGCTATCAAATATGATCTAGCACACAATTTGACCAACTGGGCATCTGCAAAGCAAATCATTACCACCAACCTAGATGACCCTACAAAACAAAATAATTACAGCTCTTGGCCGTTGCCCTAACCCGGAGTAAATTAAATAAAAGGTAATTTTAAGCGAATCTAGGAAATTTATTTAAATTATCCAGGAATTTTTTCTGCTTCCAATGTTCCGCTGTATGGGAGTGCTGCAAAAAGGTGGGGTGGTGGTACGATTTTTTCGAATCGGTTGCCGAACCAGGAAATGAAGCTTTTTTGACTTGATGCTGAACTCTCAGAGGAGGGGAAAATAGAATGTTCATGCAAATTTGATGTAAAACGGGATTTGTGCTTCCCAAATGGGATTTTGTTCTACAGAAGGCAACCAGAATACTAAACGAAGCGAAATGTTTGCCGGATGTGAAGAGGTGAAATAGGAATAATCGGAAGCATATGCAGATGGGGCGGTTAAATGGGAATGCAATTGAGTCCAGGTTGAAAACTAGCAACAGCCTGGATAGCCATCTGCCGGAGAGTTGTACTCTAGGAGATGAATGGTGAAACTGAAAATTAGGTGACTTTACTATGACACTGAGGCGTATGGACTGTTAAATTAAGGAGAGTATAGCTACCTTCTGCCATTCTTCATTTGTCGAATACGAGGTTATTCCTATCATCATACCGCACTTCATTCGGTATTATTCCATCAAACTGGCTGCGCACAAATACTTACCCTTTGAAACATCCCAGAATTTATAGAATTCTCAAAATAAACCCTACGTACTTTTCGAAACTGTCTGACACTCCAGTATAACATGCATCTACGACCGCGAAGGACCTCAACCACAACCACAGCATCTGGACTTGACATACCCCTCCACCTCTTCCCTGTGTGCCATTTCATTTTCAGCAAATAACGAAGCGGTCGACTCTCAACCAGCTATTTCCTACTCACTTTAAGAAGCATTATGCTGTTAATTTTACTTAAATTTTAAGTAGACGTAAAGCTCTTTAGTAAAATTAGATTTTAAGGGCCGATGTTGAATATGAACAACACCTAAACGTCATTTCATTTGACATTTCTCAATTTCAGACAAACTCAATTTGAACCATGGAAGATACACAATCGAGCAATGCGTTAAAGTTGTTCAGGCTTATTATGAAAATGGGCGTTCAAATCAAAATGCTAACGAAACAATGGCTCTTTTGAGCGACAAATTCAATGACCGTGTTATCTCTTATTGGCCGCCAAGATCATGTGATTTGACACCGTTGGATTTTTTTCTTTGGGGTTATTTGAAAGAATATGTGTACGTCGATAAGCCAGCAACAATTCAACATCGGCCCTAACCACCCTTTAGTTGTATGCCGCATAATTCTGAATTTTAAACAACGACTTCAAACAATTTAGTTGAATTTATTGAATTTACTGCACACACATACCTCAATCCAAATTAACATACCAGATAATATGTACAATCATATGTATGTACATAATTCCTTACTAGCATTTTAGGTTGAAGACTCATGAAGGTTCTGATCACATAGCGGCTCTGATCTAATGGATGTTCTAATAATACTAAGTTCCATTGCCGTCGGTTGTCGAGTTCTCGAGAATGTTGCTTCCAGTCATCAGGGCCAAGTTAATTTGCAATCGCCACATCTTCGTTCGCTACCAGAATGTGTCACAATGTGGACTCAGCACTCCGACCGCACTTGCCAGTGGTCAGCTCACAAATGCTCGAGACAGCATTGAACGTGCACACAAGATAACACAGATAAGAGCTAAGATGGATGGCATGACACATATGACCAGCGTTTCCACTCATACTCCAGTCGAAGTTTTTTACTTCGTTTTCATAGACAACACTTCGACACTTCCTCTTTCCCAAAAATGCTTCACTTTTTGTAAACTCAATCTTATTTTCCAATCGGGAAATTGTTGCTACGTTGTTGCTACGTCTCCACCGACCGAAACCGCGAGGTTCCATCAATTTTCTAAGAACCTACCAGGTTCCTCCATACATTTTCGGGGTCTGGAAACCTCGCGGTTTCTGACAAACCTAGTTAAATCCTCCTGGTCCAGGTTTTGAACAGATTTAAAAGCGATTTAATTAATATTTTTAATTATTTCAACGCAATAATTTTTACACTTGAGTTTACAACTAGACTTACAAACTAAAGGTTAGGGTGTTGGCTCAACAATAGGGGCCCAACTGATGTACTTTGTTAAATTTCATTTCTATTATTACTGTCAGCTTATTGTTTTTTTTAGGTCCTACAATGGCTGGTGCTTACAGGTTGGTTGTAATTTTAAAAATTTAGCCTCGATGGTGATTGCTATCGCTGCTCTGGTAGAATTCATGCAGCTCGTTGGAAAGTTCTGCTCGTTTAGCAGATTAAACGCGTTGAGGTAGCGCTGTCCGGGGATTGTGTTTCTCAGGTTCCTGATTTCCTGATTAGGATGGTTGTTCATTTCTGTATACTGTTGCATGGGGATGATGCGTGCTTGGTCGTAAGGCCTATTGTTGCTATGGTGCCTTTGACGGTCCCTGTCGAAGGTGAGTCCGGTACACATTCGCAGTATTTTTCTTTCGAAAATTGCGACCCTCGTCATGCTGGTCTTAGAGATGGTGTGCCAGATTGGGAAGCCGTACGTTAAGATCGGCCGTATAAGCTGCTTGTATAGCAGCAGTTTTGTCCTCTGGCTTTATCCATTTTGCTTACGCATCAAAGGTAGATGCGATGGAAGCATAGGTTGGCCTGCTTAAGGGTCAGTTTCGAATGACTGTTGAACTTCAACCTTTCCGTGAAGTTAACGCCAAGATACTCGATCTCTTTTTATTGATATTTCTGTACCGTTAGGGAGCACTACCTTTATGCTTCGACACTTGGCTGCTGATCTGCATCCACCTCTGGATGGTCTCTTAAGCACTTAAGTACCGATTTTCCCGCATTGATACGAATACAATATTTGGTATAGTAGTCAAATTTATTCGCTCTTTGGACTTCGCCGTCTTTGCGCGGCTATCTGCTGGCATAAGTCATCGAGTCATCTGCAAATAGACAGCAGTTCACTGTGTCAGTTGGATGTGGTTGATCTGCTGTGTAGATGTTGAAAAGCCACGGTCCCAGCTTTGATACTTGTGCAAATCCTGCTTTGGAGCTCTGCTATGTTGACTTGCTGCCTTCAACTGAGACGTAAATCCTCCTGGAGTTCATCCGTCCGTGAGAGGTTGTGAACCCAGATAAGCCTACAATATGATTTTCAGTTTATTTTGGTGTTCATTTTCTTACAGACACAAAAGTCTCTTTCTATTTTCTGGTGTTCTCACACAATTATTTCCTGTCCACAGACAGCTGTTTTGGCGAGAACGAGAGCGAGTGACATTTCTTTTTGAGAGCATTTATAAATTGGGAGCGAGGGACTTAAAAATCGAGAGCGAAACCACTTCAATCTCGGTGGTTTAAGTAAAAGTTCATCCTGACCTCGCGGTTTCGTTTCAGTGGAAACGTAGCATTATTCATCAAGTATCCACCAGTCTACAAATGGCATACATACATATTCACGTTGGCCGTCTAAATGTGCTTACATATTAATTACATGATTTAATTAAATAATTAATTACAATTATTAAACTAAATTTTTTTAAATTTCAGTCCGTATTCCCACGCATTCTTTTATGGTCTACAAATTTGTATTTTAAAAGCGGTATAAGAAATTTTTTATCGACTTAAATGTAATCAATTTAGAGGCACCTAGTCAAAAAGTTTTGTCTTATAATTCGATTTATAAAGGATTGAATAAAGTGAATGTATCTTCGTCTTAGACCTGAAATCATGATACTAAATGGTGAGTTAAATGAATCGGAAGTAAGGGGTCATTGCGACAATGCAACAGTATTCCATCCAAGCAAATTCTTAAAAGAATGGACTTGGATTAACTTTGGACGACTTTCTACCCAAAGAAGAATGTCTTGATATTTTTTCGGCATTCTGTCTTCTGCTTCAAAAACGCTTTGGGGTAAGTTATGTTATGGAGCCTTTCTGTGACTTTTAAACGAAATTAATTATGAGTGTAGACCGATACAAGTGGAACGTCAGCACTGCTAACTCACTGATGCTTGTGGAATTGTTTCCTAAAACGCTGTCAAGAACTGGGTACCGCCAAAATATGTTGTTAAGATACAACAAAGCTAGACTTAAACTCCCCCTTAATTACTTTTTATGTGATAAGTCGTAATTCTGAATTTAAGTTATTTTAAATGTTTGTACTGAAAAATTAATCTGAAAAAATTAAATGTACTTCATGCTAAATTATAATAAGGACTGATACAAAACAGTAGTTTTTCGCATATCTAGTCGTTTACCATAAAAATCTCAATTTTTATAATAGTACTTCAAGTTTCAGAAAATTCTTAAATTTTTTCCGGAAAATACATCACTAAAAGAGGCACACGGCAACGCTGATTATGACATATCGAAGAGCACCTCCCACGCCCTATAGTAGTGTTGCCAATACACTCCAGTGGGGATCTGGTCCATTACGGTTTTCCCCGGCTTGAAGGAGCTCTCCGACAGGGTTGTATAGAGTGCAAATGTGTTCGTCGGGAACGCAGTAAACTAATTCCAGTTCCGAGCCCACCTGATGGAGCCTTTAAGAAAGAAAGGCACATGTAGCATTAAATGATTCAAGTTAATAAAAAATTAAAGTGCTATACCCGTTGATATAACAATCTTAAGCTTTTCACAAAAATTCTAATCAAATACTTTTTTAAAAGACTTAAATCCAGACCATTTTCCTACCCGCCCATTGACACACATGACCGCCTTTCCATCCACAGTTGGGCAATATTCCGAATAAATGACGTGACTCCCACAGTTGCTGTGATCTCATCAAGTCCTTTCCTCCATCTTTCCTCCATCTTCCTGCAATTTTAATGACCGACTCCAATGGCCTGCTTTTATCAAAAGAAACGTCCAACCTTCCGTCCACTTCATTGCTATTCCTTCTGATTTATATTTAAATCCGCATGTTTTTTTTTCATTCTTCCCCAGTCCGAAGGACAGACGTCCAGCAGCTTAAGCCAGTTCATTTGTGGTCTTTGTAGAATTTATATTTCAATATCCAACTCCCGCAGCGGTCAAGAAATGTACAACTGCACAGATCAAAGGACATTTCCCAGTTCGTAGAAGCAATACACTTGTGAACTCTAGATTTCAAACTCACTCCTTGCCCATGGGTGGGTGCTTGTGGTGTGCCAGGAATGAAAGTCCCTCAATCACCCGGACTTTTAATTGCAAAATTGAACGGAACACTAGAGCATGTAATTATGCCACTTAAAAGTTTTAACATTTTCTTTTAAGTGGATTAATTCAGTATTTGCGTCTGTCCTACTTGGGAGCACTTTGCTGAAGAGTTAGTTTTCTCCTTGACTGTGAGGTCTAACGTGGATGCGAGTGTAGGTGAACTCCGAGATTTATAAAAGTTGCCACTGAACGCGGAGTGAACTTTGATTACTTTATTAATCGCTTTTCGACTTCATTAGCTTGAAGGGGGAGATTTCAAGCGCCGGAAATTGCATAAATCAAGGTGTGTGTGCATGTGCATACATCTGACGGAAATCGGTTGGAAGCGAACACTCTTGAACAACACTTTTGGGGGTAATTCACGTCAAATTCGTTTGAAGCAGCCTCATGTGCAGTCAATCAGTGAGTGAGTCTAGCTACGGCATTGAGGGTTTTAAGCTCTTAGATTGAAGATACCTTGGGATTTTCGTCGAAATGTTCAAAAATACGAATGCATTAATGTTTCGGGAGTGTTGTCCCCGAAGCGGTATTCAATGGTCTGGGAAGATGGACTCAGTCGTGTGTGGATGATGATGGTGTTGCGGAATATGATGTTGGGAAGGTGTACCCCGATGTATATCGTCCCGGTGTAATTTGATTTGTAATTTGTAATTTGTAATTGATTTTTGTTCTTTATTTGTAAACGCTTCTATTTATGCAGCACAGCTGATTGAATGTTATGTATTATGACATCATACGCAATGTCGAAGTTGACCCAGTTTCTCAATTATACAATACATTGGTCGAGTAATAAACGAATTTAAGCTCGAGTTTTACGTGAACTTAAGACGAAATCCGTAGTAATGAACGATAAATCTACTTCTAAAATCGGCAAATGTTTAGTGGTGGGTCGAGTCGTATCTAAGTCGATTTTAAAATTGGTTAACTGCCAATGTTTCAAAATGTGTTACGAACGAATTTTAGCACCACACACTTCTCCAGCAATAACTGAAGAAAATGCAATGCTGATAATAAATAATATATTTTAAGATTATCAGACTTTTTCAATTTCATTTCATAGATATCACATAGTAATCAAGAATCTTTTCTTTTCGTTTTTAATCTGCAAAGTGATCACCTCCAATTGCTTCAAATTAATTTGTTTTTGCATTTCAAGCAACTCCTTTTGCTGTGCAATTTCCTCAATTCCCTTTTTCGCAAAACATCACCCCCAGTTGTTGCACTTTTATTCGATGCAGTGGACGTCTGTTTCTTCTTCGGCGTTAAATCAAAACTTGATGTCGAAACCTGTTCTGCATTCGGCGTCAAATCAGCTGCCGAAATTGTCTTCTCTTTAAAATGAGCTTCGCTGTCTGAATATTTGCACATTGTGAATATTGCAACATTGTCCCCAAAATCTTGTTGCAACAATCCTTAGTCGAGGCAATCTGGTTCCTTAGATTCGACTCAGCCGCGTTTCCCTTCGAAAACTAGCTAAATTGGAGCGTTCTGAAGTTTTCATCCTTATCCACTGCGCCTTTAATTTTGGTATTGGCAAATTGACACCAATGATGAACATTTCTGCCGCAATTATTGTTCACGTTTTCAAGTATTCTGTTTCTTCATTCGCTTCATTCGCTTTTTTCGTGGATTTCAAGGCAGCTTTTGATATTGTCGATCGGAGAGCTCTATTCTACAAACTTTACACCATCGGAATGAGTTTCAAATTGGAAAGAGTTTTGGAAAATATGTATGAGGGTAACCGCGCAGCAGTTTGGTGTGGGTCAGATGTTTCAGAGTGGTTTGAGACCAATATGGGGGTAAGACAAGGATGCCCTTTAAGCCCTCAACTGTTTTCCTTGCATATCAATGACCTAACGGACTTTCTACCAGGAGGAATTGAGTTTGCTGGGGTGACAATAAAATAAAAGCGCTTCTGTTTGCTGATGATGTGATTTTATTAGCGAATTCAGCCGAAATGCTTCAACTGATGATAAACCGTCTCTATATGTATTGTCAAAGGTGGATCAAAAGTGATGATTTTCAAACAGGGAGGTGGTAGACTGTGTTGAAATGAAAGTTGGCACTAGAACGGAGAACCAATTGAAGTGGTGAAAAAGTACAAATACCTTGGAGTGACAATTACTAATAACCTTAACATGGATTTACGCTTAAAGGACAAACTTATTAAGGCAAAAAGTGCAATATATGCTACCTGGAAAAGGTGTTTCTCATATTGATGTACGCAGCTCAATCTTGGGGACATACGCAATATGAGACTGTAGAACAACTTCTAAGATACTACATCAAACGAACCTTTGGTTTACCAAGAACGACGCCTAACTATATGGTAATAATAGAAACAGGAATATCGCCATTATTTGTCAAGACACTGAAGCTGCATATAGATTATATATTGAAAGTTCTTGAGAAGTCTGATGAAAGACTGCCAAAAATTGTTCTGCCTCCCCCCGCCAGCTGACCTCCTAGTGGTGGGGGGCGGACAACAGGGTTGGGATGCAGGAGTTTATTTTCATACATCCCAAGCCTGGCTCCCACCCAAATGACAAGAAGAAGACGATTGGTACCAGGCCTGAATGGTGGCAGTATGCGAGCGTCTGGTGAACGGTCAGTCCCGCTCGACAGCCCGATGGAACTACGAGCAACCCAGCAGTGTAAGGAGTAGGTAATGATGATGGTAGGATTGGTCAAACAAGTAAGCGGTTTTCAACTCAGTATTTGTTCCTACTCCCACCTATGGTCATGAAATTTGGGTAATGACCGGAAGACTAAGATCGCGAATACAAGCTGCTGAGATGAGATTTCTCCGTGCTTTTGTGAGAAATACTCAACGGGATAGGGTGAGAAAGAAGGCAGTGCGCGATATTGAGGAGCTGCTTCTCCGAATAGAGAGGGCTGTGTTTCGTTGGTTTGATCACATGGCACGATTGTCCCATTCATCAGGGCTTCCGAGGCGGGAGTTGAATGCGATTTCATTAGGGAGGCGACCGCTTGGCAGACCCAGGACGGGATGGTTGGACCAAGTCCAAAAACTTGTCTGGTTACGCTTGGACATAACTCCTGATAAGTCAATGGCGGAGGATCGAGTTGCCTGGAGATTTCTCGTGCGTGGTTTACCCCCGCGATCGCTTTAGTGGAGCTTGCGGGTCAGAAGATGATGATGATGATGATGTTATGCATCTTGTTTGTTGCAGCAATTAAATTGATTAATTTTTCTGCAAAGCACAATGACCAGAATTAAATCGGTTGCTAGAATACTACTTAGATTAGCCCCATGTCTCTATTCATGCAAATCAGCTTCTTTGTAAAAAATAACTTCATAGAACCTTTTTCCACTTCACCTCTGAAGAAGACTGACAAGAGCTGGCACACAAGATTCAATGACAGTGCGAGTATTTTGGACAGACTACAAATAGACTAAGTCCTGAGCGATCCCTCCCTTCCAGATCTTATTTCCAAGAAAGGGAGGAGTGGAACTCTACTGAAGCCATCAACAAATCAACATCCATCCTAGTCTATTCGAATGGGTAAGATCATGCGAGGGCTTTTTCTCCGAATTTGTTAAACATGCACTGCTCTATCACATTACGTGACTATGGTAGTGTTTTTCAGGCGGATTTCCTTGGGGTACAGATATCTAGGCCAAGCTGGTCGCAGGCTGTCGCGAATTGCTTAAGGTTCTGCGATTTCTCTTCGACTGGGTCCCACCGCATAGGCAGATAAACTTCCCAGGAAAGGCACCGAAACCGAAAGATCCCAGGCAATGTCATGTATTGATCCACTTCTAGATCAATACATGACATTGCGAGTTGTCAAATGAAGGATGGAACGCTTTTCCCACCTGTGAGACCTCTCGAGCATTATGGCCTAGATTCAATAGCGCAAGGACCGACAAACTGCTTGAATGCAGCAAGAGGCTGCTGCGGATAGTATTCCGATGGCTTTTTGGCATCGAATTTTGTACGAATTATTTCATATTGGTCTGATCAGTTGCTCACAAATAAACCGATTATTCTTTCGACTTGGGTAGCTAGCGTAGGGAAGAGCGTTGCTAGTGAATTCACCTGCACTCTTAGACCATTCTGGTACATTGCGATACCCACCACTGATTGACCACTGTGGCAGTAGTGCCTTTAATTATACCCCAAAGGCAAATGGTGACGGGACCAGATTTGAAAACCAGCTAAAAGGGTATTAGCTTTGCTTTCACTGTGATTTGAACCGGGGACCCCAGGAACCAAGGGCAGCGACTTAACCAACAGCGCCATCCAACTTTTTTTGAGTAACTAGCCACAGACGGCCAAGTATTTTAAGATCCATCGTATTTGGATGCCGGGATACCGTTACATTCCAGAGAATTACGAAGCTGACGCACTCGCTAGAAGGGGCACAAATTATGTACTCTTTCCTGGTGGAGACCCACCCTCCACGCCTATCGCTACTATGAGCTTGAAACTCTTGCTCAAACAAAACACGGGTGTACAGCAGGATGCCTCATCACCAAACAAATCTGTCCTATGATCGACTCCAAACGGTCGCTTACCTTGATGAGATTAGGCAGGCCGAATCTCAGATCTCTAATTGTCGTTCTAACTTTTAGCGGAACTCACGCCTCCAGACTAAGAATTCCTTATGATGATGTATGTAGAAGCTGCATGAACGAGGACTAGGAAGAAACCATTGAACTCTTGCTAAGCATCTGCAGTGTCAGCCTTCTCTTTAATGAAAGCAGTATTTGGTCTGCGGGATAGGTACCCTTAGATCTGAGTGGTTACACAATGGGCCTACTAAATGGTGTCTGCTGTCCTTCTGCGCAGCAGTCAGCCACTTCAACCTAGGCTAGGCTAAGACCACGCTTTCATTGGAGCAATGAGTGTACTAGCTGCAGGTCAAAAACTACTCGCTTAAAAACGGTATCCATGTTGTTGAAGTATATGTTCCCAGATATGTTCATCGTTGCGGTGAATTCACGGTGTAAAGATCAAATACGGCTGGTCACATCCTCTATCCTTGTGGTACTACGCGTTGTTACTCTTGACTTGGACAAATAAAATTCTTGAGTACCTTAAAAATTAGTCCTCGATGTTCAACATACACGCCACCGTCGGTTCCTTTATGTTCATGCCTCACCTGACGTAACTGAGCAGACAAGTATAGACTGGCAAATGTCCACACGAAGCCACTCCAATTCGCCAACAAACTACGCAGAGCCATTGACAGCTACTGGGAACATTGCTCTTTGAGAAGCAATATCAATTAAGTGCATGTATGGAGGTGCACGAAAACTGTAACCTTGCGCGACCATTAACCTCGGAAGTAGAGAGAAACTGTATCACTATTTGCATCCGTCTGCGTCTACCCACATTCATAATCTCCATTGATTCATCTTCAGTAGGCCTCAAGAGTATTCGCTTTTCTGACGAGCCATCGTAAAAGAGACTCTTATGTTCAGCAGTGTTCATGATCTTCCGGCAAATGTTTACTGTTTCAATGAACTTATCAATGTTGCCAGAGCGTCGTGGCCTGGAGTGTTTGCTCAAAAGTGAAAATGTATTCCTCAATCTTAAAGGCCCCTTAATAGCTCAATCAAACAGTGACTGTGATAAGTGACTGTGATAACCAGGTTCGAGGTCCTTCTCCAGGATCCAGGTCCATAACAATTGAATGAAGAAAGGTCGAAATCAAAACCTTTCTAAAAGGCAAAGAAAATCAAGTTGTCCTTCGCAGACCTGGCCTCTGCCTCTCTCGAGTCATGTATCATTTCCGCACATGGCCAACCTGGCTACTTGACTTTGGCCTAATCTACAGACAAAATCATAAATGCGCCGCTTGCTTGACCCTGATGTCAATTGGTGTCGTGAATGTCTTGCCAAATCGATACACTTTCAATCGGAAGCCTCCTCCTTTTGCGTACTTTCCCATCTGCTGCTTCGTCGTTTCGCTGCTTCGGTGCCAATCGCTTACGACACTGCACACCGATCGCTCTGGAAACTATTGTTCTGCGTTCATTGCCCCCCGGTTTGCCCATTCCATCTGCGATCAACGAAGACGTGTTTCTTTTTTTCTCAAGTTCACGAATAATTAACTTGCGAGCTGCACCGCACATGCCCCGAAGATGAAAGAAAATAAATTTAAATTTGTAATTTTCTCCTCATCTTTGGAGCGAATATGAAGAGTCGACACGGCCTCAGGGAGAACACCATAGTTCTCCCATCGAGACACACACACTCGATTTGGAGGCACAAGGAGACCCATCTGAAGAAACACAAAACCAAGTGACACTGAAACACACTCCAAGCGCAAGCGGCGGCGCGCAGCAAATGGGTCACTGCGGTGGACAGAAGTGAAAACCAATCACTTCGCTAACAAGATCGTTTGTTCCTCTCGAGAGTGTGTAACGAAACCACCGGCTAAGGCCAATCCGTAGAGCAAAACAAACAAATTAATGAAACCACACACAAGCTGATTTGGGACAAATAAATTAAGAGAAACGCTTTACTTAAACTTAAAATCGATGAATGGGGGGGAGGGGGGCTGTTGACTAATGACACTGAGCTAATTCTTAGATCACATTGTTCTTTTTGTACACATTGATCGCGTAGAATTCCGGGATGCGAAACACTTTCAGGCGGCTGTCACTGAACTGGCCATTGGTGAGGGCCTTCACGAAGAATATGTCCTTGTTGGAGGACTCCTTGACGGTGGGCGCATCGAAGTCGTCGATCGACTTGGTGTGGTGCGGCCGATAGTTCACTCGCATCAGCTTCACGTAAATCACTTTGTCATCGCCCAGCTGCTCCTCGCCGTTCTTGAAGTACTTCAGATTTCTGGACTGTGGATAGAGTTGCAGCGGTCGCATGTGAAGAACTTCCGTCGGCAGCATCGGGTAGAGTTCGTTGTCCAACGGCCTTGAGATTGTTGCTCCCTCACAGCACAGGTGCGACGCCATCAGAACTGCGGTGATGCACTGAAAGATGAACTGGGTTAGTTGGCGAACTCATCGCGAAGGATCGTCTGGGTTGGTGTTACCAAAAATTCCTTAACAAGTGCCATCGTGATGATGATTCTCAGTCTCAGTTCAGCGGGAGTCTGTGCAACGCTCTGGGCTCAGGTGTTGCGGTGGTAATGCGACGACTATTTGACTAGATTTGCGATCGAACATCGAGGTTTCGCCGAATCGGCAAACTTTTGCCTAATGTGTCGGCAGAGTATCACGGCGGAGATAGTGTCTCGGAATTCGGGTGGTGGGCAACAGTGCGACCGAATGGAGGCTCGCTACTACTGGTGTGCGTTTGCGCGTGATGAAGATGACTTTCGGTTTTAAAGCGTGCGCGCCGTGAATTTTGACTCTCGACGCACGTACACGATGAGTGATGATAATGATGATGATGGTGTGCTGAAACGGTGAGAGAGTTGCAACCTTATTGATGGATTTGAACTACTAGCACAGATACAGCACAGCCATCGTTGCTCGTGGAGGAGTAAGTGTTTCGCTTTCGATGCGCACGGCATCTTTGAAAGGTTCCCTATTGAACAAACCGTTACTTCGTGGAGGGAATAGCAATTTCGAGGAGTCATCCATTCAAATGTAATCGCCACGAGAAAATGAAGCCGGCTATCTTCCATGAATGGTGGCTGACTACAATGAGACATTTAAGTATACCGATTGACATTGAATTTCAAACACTTTCTCTGATCTTCTCCTTGTTTCTTTTCGATTTCAGTTGTAGGTGCTGGAAGCGGTAGTTAACAAAGTGGATCATAGAAAACGACATTCTCCTGCTAAGCTGAAACTTATTTGCTGCTGGCACACTTTCGTGGTCGACAAATTTTGATCCAATCGTTGCGTGTCCTGTTGCCGGTATCATCTCTATATGTGAATGGTTGAAAAGGAGAAAATGAAAGTCCAACGATGGATACGGGGACAGAGGATTAACCGAACCGTATTCTTTGTGAGTATTTTGATTGGAGTTCTGAGGGGGTTAAGGTGTTTTTATTCACTTAAAGTTGAACACAATGCGATTCTTTCCAATCTCTGGAGAAACTGGTTCATGAAATTGATCTTGTAGGGATAGTTCGCGCATATCACACAACAAATTCACTTTCAGATTTCTGTTGATTATTTTGATGTAAGGCTGAATAAAGAATCGGGGGCCGTTTGCAGAGGGCCCTAGGTCTAGGTGGTAAGTACTACGGTCGCTGACAAAAAAATCTGAAGGCACTGTGCATACCCTCGTTATACAGCCAAACATAAGGAAGAGGCAGTGCAAGTACTAATGTAAATTCAAGTTGATTGCTTCTGATTCTAAGCAACATTGAATTTGCCACCTTGCTCCAGTTGAATTCCCACGTTGCTCCAATAAGGACAAATCTCTTAACATGACTGTGTGTCTGGATTTTCAAGTAATCTAAGATATCCTTCATCCTGATTTGGCTAGCGTAGACCAACGTTTGTCATTGTCTGTTGCGACTCTTCTTGGCAGGCTTTAACTGGAGATGCCCCTGCCGCACGAATAGTATGCAGTTACCACGATATCTGCATACATCAACGGGGTTCTCAACAACTCATCGACCGCATACATCGTCAGTGTTGCACTGGATCTAGCTAGACACATACTTAGAGTGAAACTTCATATATGGGGCATACCAGGGGACTAAGAAAATGCGAACCAATTTGGAAGCGATCTCTAAATCGGGCCAAATAACATTCTGTCCCAATGCATATGAAGCCCTAGAATGAAATGAAAAATAGTCTGACGAAAGACACATCGATGCTATAATGAATCTGTACGACGGTTGCAAACTTATCTAGGGTCCCAATCCATTCGAACTTTTCTAACACGAACTTTTACCGTGAGCTCTGATGTTTCTTTTCATCAATTGCGAACGAAATCATCAATTGCGAACGGCTGTGCCGATTTGGGTAAATTTTTTGGCAGTTGTTCGTAATTGCCAATTTTTGCGAAAGAAAATGTTGGGAAAGGCTGTCAAACCTTGGAGGACGTACATGAGTCAGAAGAAAATGCGTGGGGACGGGCCCAAATTGCACAGGTTCGCGCTGCACAATCACCACCTCAAATTCGACAAAATGTTACTAGAAGAAGACCGGTCGTAAATGTAGACTTGAAACGGTGATTTGAAGGTGATTGCAACAGAGTTAGGCGCTTATTTGGTGTGGAGCTGTGTAAGAAAGGCGTCTTTGCTAGATTCATCGGGATACACTGCCTGCACGGCACCACATCCGATAACTACGGACTGAGGCTGGTGGATTTTGTCCCGGAGTGGACAAAATCTCTGTAGCTAGCACGCAGTTGCCACATCTCAACATCCATGAAAGGACTTGGCGTTCCCCAGGTCAATCAGATGATTATACATGATGTCTGAACGTTCCGAGGAGCCAACATCGACCAATGGTCAACATTTAATTGTTGTAGCCAAGGTAAGGACTCGAATATCAAGACAACAGGGAAGTCGAGAAAGGAAACCAATCGCAACGGACTGCTAGGATCGAGTCTGTCGATCGAGTCTCCCGGAATATCTCTCTCGGAGGCGTTGTCAAGAAGCCATCAAAGAAGAAATGAAAGAAAATCCTGGATTTTATGACACCACTAAGGAAAAATCCATGATTGGACAACGAGTGCAGGCAGGAACATACAACGAAGCTGGGAGCCTACAAAGCTACGAACAACAAGAGCTCTACAAGTCGTGAGCTCTACAAGAAGATATCCAGGTTCTCATAAAGAAAAAGAATGAGCCCGAGAAGTGACCTATCGAGGATATTGAGAGGGCCTACGGCAGGAATGTTGTTCAAAAGTGGATATAAAGTTCGGACAGGAGTTTTTACATTCCTGCTAAACTCGTCAGTTGTGCAGGATGTCGATGGAGGATTCTCTCTGCTCCATCAGCTTCAGAAAAGGTTCTGGAGAAGGCGACGCATTTTTTCTTTAACGACGTCCTGAAGAAGATCGTGCAGGACTCACACGCCAGCACTAGACACACGATCGTCCAGAAGTTGTTGGCAAACATTAGAAGTCAGCATACGCGGAAGACATTGACGTGATCAGCAGATCACAGCAGATGAAAATGATGAAAATGACAGTTGAAGTTAGAATTTACCTCAATTTGAAGTTGTGGGGTTTATCTAGATAGTCTTCGTTTACTGAGACGATCTCGTACTTACTCATGGTCTACGCACTCTCTCTGAAAGGCGAATGTTGTTAACGTTGAATAATGTGAACATGAAGCTGGTCATGATCAAATTATGCAACGTTACCGTTATCGCACAGTAATTTGTCCGAAATCAAACCTAGGCATTCAACGTGGACTTGGTCTTAAGCAGCTGAAGTGACTTAACAAACCAAACATTTATTGCTTGCCACCACTGTGCGACTGAAAAAAATGGAATGACTAATTTTGATTCACAGCGAAACACCGACAACGTTTACCTTCCGAAATGAAAGCAAACAAAAAACAAAAAACAAAGTACTCAAGATGGACAGTAAATATTTGATTTCTAGATTTTCGTTGGAACTGCTAGAAGCTGTGCTGCAATAAAACTCATGCCAGCCTCCCTGTCAGCGGTTTTGAACTGCGCACTTGCAAGCAGCTTGTCAAATATGAGTACATTAGCCTAAGCAAACTTAATTACAATCATCGGCTGTTTGAAAGGCTTTATATGTCGTCAAGGGCCCCGGAGACAAACGCACCAGCAACAGCCGACCCCACTGCCAAGCGATTTATGCAAATCGTTTCCAAAATGCGAACCAGACAAATTAGCCATCAGACAAATCGTTTTCAGTCATCGTTGGCACAAATGATACTCGCGGGGCTTTACCTATCGCCACCGAATATACGTTTCTGCCGCAGGTGAGACGAGCCGGCAAACGTCTTGTTCGTCGGTTAGGGCGCCATTGGTATTCATGAGTGGTCGGTGCTGTGGTGGCACGTTCGTTACAGTTTTTGGGTAAACAATTGCACTGCCGGCCGAACGGCCCCGCTCTCGAAACCGAGAATCGCTTCCAATTTGGCGTTTGCCCGCTGGTCGTTCGGCGGTTGTCATGACGATCAAGATGACGATGACTGCTTCAAATTGAGGAGAGAAAGTGTTGCTTAAGTTGATGATTGATGCTCTTTGTTGTGGTTTTCCTTTCGCGCTTTGACGCCTCCCAGGAACTGTGCACCTTTTGTTGCGCGCTCAGGTGTGTGGCACGTTATGCTTTAAACGTCTTTGAGGCCTTAAGTCTTGGAGCATTGTGCGATGAGCGATGTCGTAATCATCTTTGCGGAAACGGATTCACTGCGGATTGTGGGTTTTAATGAAAAGAGTGTTTTCTTCAAAAATATGGGTCGATGCTTTCTTCGACGGGCAGTCGCATCGCATCGCGGTGTTCGCCTACGTGCTGCTTCTGCATAATTCCCCGATTGAAGTGAGAAAGTGTTTCGTATTTGCAGACGGTTCGCAGAGGTGTTAGGCTATTTTGATTCCTCTTGTGACCGCCTGGGAAGATTAACAAATTGAGTCTGGAGATCGCTGCGGAGCCTTGAGTTGATGCTTGGATTAATTCGGTTTCTTTTTGAAAAGTAAAAGTAAATATTTTCATCCCATCGAGTCAGTATCTTTCCTCGAGTATTTTCATCTGACGGAAGAAAGTGATCCCTCACTCACATATGGCCTCGTTGAGATTAATGCAATCGACTCTTGTTTGCCTTTGCGCCGACAATTGCCGATGGAAGGGGCGAAGATAGTGTTTCTTTGTAATCGCTTTATCCGGTGTCTTTTTGTTTGGATTTAATTACTTGCTTCATAAAGTACACATGAAGTCGTTAAAAGTTGAGATTTCAGATGGAAGCACGTGTGTTTTGTGAATTCAGAAATAACGCGTACCCCTTTCGATGTCTGGCTGAAGGAATTTTGTCAGCGGTGAGAGACGGGTGATACGAGGCTGCCGCTCAGTTTTATTACCAACTAATGGACGTTGTTATGCAAACTAATTTTAATTATTTCATTACGCAATTACCCTTCTGATGCAAAGCCAAAGAAGTGCCCATGGGACGTTGTCATCTTACTTTCTAAGCAGACCTCCCTATGGAGTGTCCGAGCCTGAGGTATTGATACCTTCAATAGTTGGCGGTCTGTGCTGCTTCCAGTCACCAAGACCAAGCTGTCTAGGGTCCGCTTTGTCTTGGTCTTTATACCAGAGGTTCGGTCTTCCTCTCCTTTTCGAACCAGGAGGCTCTTATTCGAAGACCCTCTTAGCTGGAGCGTTGATGTCCAGTCGCTCGATGTGGCCGAGTCCGTGCAGTCGACGGATTTTTGCCATCCGGACTTTATCCACATCCTGGTACAGATGGTAGAGTTTGCGATTATGTCCTCTCCTCCATTCATCTTCCTCGAAGACGGGATGGAATTTACAATATAGACCACGAATCAGCTCTGCTGTTTTGCTTAGCGTCGACTCCACATAGCAGGACTGGCAAAATGAGAGTCTTGTAGACCGTGACTGTGGTCCTTTGAGCCCAGCTGCTTCGACAAACCGAAGTAACACCGGAGGACAACTGGATGGTGCATTTTGTTAAATGCCTGCACTTCATTCGAGAGGTCCCCTGTTCGAATCAAAGTGAAAGCTAAGTCAAAATGCTTTTATCTGGTTTTCAAGTCTGGCCCAGTCACCATTTGCCGTTGCGACCACTTTAACAGCACTATCTCTGGAGTGGTCGATCAGTGGTGGTAGTCTGGGGGCGTTGCTCCCCAATGGACACAGTCGTTATGTCTGAGTGCTTCAGTATGGTGCTCAATAACTTCTACGTTCGTTGCGATGTCGTTTGTGGAGTTTACGTTTGCCCCGATGTAATGCCCGATATTTCCTCATTGACCTTAAGACAAGTTCGTTTCACCTGTTCTTCAATTACAGTAAGAGCCTCCACTACGGCACGTTGGAAACATGGGACGATGCCGAGATCATCTGTGTTCCCAATCATTGGACTGACCTGTAGAAGATAATGCCTTGGGTGTTTACAGCTGCCCGCTAGTTCCAAATTGAAGAAATCACAAGAGCGCATCTCCTGCCCATACCAAAATTCGGTGCAGGATTCAAACGGCTCGGAAGTCCTACACGTTTCACCGCGTTTATGTAGCGTGTTGCGAAAGATTGGATCAATTTTCACGAGATCCTGAATTCGGCCATCGGTCCTTATATGTAGTGTCGTGATTTCTTTGCGAAGAAGCACGCGCCCACGGTGACTGTCTTCTTTATTTGAGATCCGATTCTGAAACGCCACCCTGATGAAACCCTTGGTTTGACAACGAGTCCAAAGCATGTACATTCAGAGAGGCAAGCGGCATATAAGACTACGCTGACTAGTAGGGAAGAGCACAGAAGGAATAAGAAAGAACACGAGAATCCCGCGATCGAGGAAGTGGAAACAGAGAACAAGTACAATCAATGCGTCTGTGCGGTCTGGTATGCTATTTTGTATTGCCCCCAAATTACCCCGGTTATATGGATGCAATAAAACCTCTAGGTTTTTGATTCCTGAATTCAAGAACTAACAAAAAACTACATACTTACTTCTTGAATTCTTGAATTTTTTCTCAAATGCGTTGCATGAAAAATTAAAGCATCCAATTCCAACTGGCTTCTTCCGACCCCCCGTGGACATACAAAAACGTATGACACACCCGGGTATCTTGGGTGTATGTCTACGTATAATTTGGGTGTTGACACAAGGGTTAAAGCAGCTGAAGATGAATGTTGGAGTAGCTCATGCAAGAACTCATCAGTAATGAAGGGTGTCACAAGCGTTGAAGACGATTTTAATTAAATAGAAAACAATGTTCTTAGTTACTTCAGTTATTTTTTACTGACGCATAATGAACATAGGATAGAGATATTTATGGAATAAAACATCGGGCAAATGGCATCCAAGGCTTCGCTGGCACATACGCACTCTTTTGTCGAAATTATGCGACCATTCTGCATAACTGTGGCCGAATATCGTTGATGTACCTTGTGATGATGTTAAATAAGACGACTGTCATTGCTTAACTAGTTCTCTTATTTTTAGTGTTGCCAACAATTTATTGCTCAAATAGCGGACAAATTCAAACCTTGAGTACACCCTTTATATGATCGAAGAAAAAAAAATGCCTGATGAGTGGAATCTCAGTATCGTTGCCCGATCTACAAGAAAGCATACCCCTATACATCGGCTATAGGATCTTCTCTTCCGTTTAGAGTGATGCCCTGAAATCGTTCGTGAATAATCTGATAGGTCCTTGCCAGTGCGGTTCATCGGTTTATTACAAGCTCCAGATTGTTCACGGATTAGGGTCTACTAAGTCTTTGTGGTAACACCAGCACTACCTTTCAGCCACTCTAACCGAAATCAAACTTCCAGTGCGGTTTCAGGCTGGAGAACCTCTGCTTCTCAGTGAACAGTACAAACTTGATCAGTCACGATATCAAACACAGAGTAACTCCTGCCAACCGCTGTTCCTTGGCTCAAGAGACAATCGAGTATAGAGCCGTCTTCCAGTGAAAATGAAACAACCACCCTTGGCTAAATTCAAGTTAGAAGTGGAATAAGAAAAATACGAAGGAAATAAATATTGAAATGTAAGTAATAAGAATGAACTGGATTTGGAAAAGAAGGCAAACCAAAATACTTAAAAGGCATAAATAAAATAAGAATAGGAAAAGGAAATTAAGTGCGCATTTAATTGTAGTGGCAATGAACTACCAAGTGTTTTTTGGCAGTTATCATCACCAGTTGTCTCTTAAAAGAGCCTTGAAAGAGCTGAATGACCTTCCTACTTCAGCTGAAACAAGTGGAGCCCATGTAAAGCTTTCAACATTATCGACATCAATGTTTTCATTCACGTCCCCGTTCATTACATAATTTATCCGCTCAATAGATTCATATTTGCATCGAAAGCAGCGGTAAACTTCTTCATGACTGCCTTTGCAATCGGCCCCTTTGCTTTTTTTCAAGTTTTCTTGTTCAAAACCGGCAACACTTCGCCAATTGATGTTCCTTGATAAGAGTAAAGTTAGTTAAAGTAAAAGTAGAGACTCTCAAAATACTTGTTTTCTGTCATAACTCGTTTTTTTTGGGTCGACAAAATGACGCCAGCTGCGCTTGTACTGCTTCATCTTCAATCAATTCATTTGCCAACACAATACAGCTTGCATCGTCTTCAATAACGCTTACAATTTTTTGATCCGAGAAAAATAATCCACAGAGGGTGCCAGATTCGAGCCCCGAAATTACCAGTCCTCTATTTTTCTTTCTTTTATGCGCCATGACTTTAGGCATGTGTATTACGTAGCTTGAGTAAGATTCAACGTTTGCACAGATATACATTCACGCAAACTCGGATTTGTCTAAATTTTTTTTAGCGAACAAGCTTTGAGAAGCAGTAAAAACGGCACAACAAGCCAAAAGAGTCAAACTAAAATACATATCATTGAAATCAGGAGGACATGAAACGCGATTAACCAAAAAAAGAGGCAATGTTAGCAAAATCCTATCCCTGGCAATAAGTGTTACGTAAGAGAGCATTAAGTGTTTTACTGTTTAATTATATTTAACACGAAGGATCCAGCTGACTTTACACAAGATGTTGATCATCTCGCAATCGCAAAAACGGATGAAGGACCCCTTGGTCTGAGAGAAAAGTTCTACATGCATTTCGTGTCCGCCTTGAATTATAACTCCACACAATGGAGAAAAAGAAAGCACATACTCTCAACACGTTCATCCATTTCTCACAATTTCTTATCTATAAGGATATGAATCAACCTTGAATGAGATTCTGATCCCCCATCAAAATAGCCTACCAACCAAAGTCACAGGTTCACATGTGGCCAGATACCACCACCCCCAGACTGATCATTTGCAAATAAAAAAACCTACAAAGCTGCTACACATTGCAGCCGAAAGGTCCATTCCATTTTAAGTCACCAAGCCACCGACATTTTCGTTCCTCCGAAACTCAACAATTCCGCATGATAGTCTTTATGCCCTCACAAGTTGGGGCCCATTCACTGAATTACACACTCAAGCTCTCATAGCCGGGGACCGACGAGGGCTCGTAATTTTTCCTTTCGCAAAGATTTAGTCTAGCACACCGTCAAATATTTACGATCGAACATCACATTTTTTCACAATCACACCCTCCCTCGGAGCGTTTAGATTTTGCGTTGTAATCCCTCAAGCCACACACATGCTCCCGGCACTGAACCTCCTACACACACATATGCCTTTTCCGAAAATCCAACGATTTATAGCCCCAAAATATCCGATTCGGAACATTCGAGTCGGCTTTATGGGGCTCCTCGTCCCGCCACGATTTTGTCGTCGTCCCTGTTGTGTCTCACTTGGTGTCTTGCCATAAACACTCAGTGTGCTGCCGGGCCTTAATTATGTCGTAAATTAAATGAGACCATCCCCACAAAGATGCTTTCGCTGCCTGGCATTCATCTGGTTTTCGTGGAAAATTATGGCCCCGCTTCTAGTTCCGCTCCTTCCGCAAGGAGTCCCACTCAACCCTAAAGAGCCACCTGTTGCATACGATAAATATTTCATGCCTAAGTGACACGAGCATTGCCCCACCTCAACTTCACGGACATTTTGGAAATGAATAGACAAACACTTTGGTCTTGTGAGACAATGGAAGGGATCTCTAGCAGGCGCTAAAGAAACGTGTCCAATTGATGGGTAAATTGATTCTGTACCATAAAAGGGTATTTGCATGGGTAACCGAAGTGTACTTTTGCCGCTTTCATTTGAGACCAAGGAGGAGACTTGGTGTGAAGCCTGAAGATGTGTTGCCCCTGTGTAAACAATGTAAGACGTTTAAATTGAATAATCATATCCTCCCGTGGGTGAAGGTTTCAAACTACCCTTCATCGGGGACCGGTGATTGCTGTTAACTAAACTTCTGTGACACCTGTCTGCAGAATTGTTGCTTGAAGTTTTTTTCCACTGTTTATGATTCGTGATCAGTCGTGAATTGGCCAGCTAGGTTCGTGGTTCGAAACACAGTATTTCTTAAACTTACATGCTTATGCACTTCCGATTGGACTTTAAAGGACTTTAAGTGATGGAGATCCACTTGGATTGCTATCACCCCTTAACCAATGAACTCACCAATATACATATTTCGTCTCAGACAGAATAAACAATGTTGTAGAATTGTCGGACATTTCTCCCAACGCATTCGATGCTCTAAGATTTTGTGAATTGGTTAAGGATTGATAAGATTAATTTTGACGAAAGCATACCCAGCAATTGGGTACGCCTTCTCATCATCCACAAAAAATACGATCTCACTTGCAAAAACTAAAGACAAATAATCCTGTTCAATGTCGCTTATAAGACCCTGTCCAGCTTCTAAAGCCGTTTTAGTCCGCAATAGTCGGCCGTTTTACACAGCAATATGCGGCTTCCTGTTCTGCAAAGCAACTACAGCTCTAATAGTTGCAATAAAACAAATCAAAGTCAGCGATGCGATACTCACCCACCTTTCCCAACGTGCGGTATTGGAACCTTAAAGAACAGACGACATGATCTAGCCTTAAAAGCAATGGTTCGTCTCCACACCACACCTTGAAGCAAGACTTTATTATCGGCAGCTACAAACTCGTAGTATTTAGCTAGGTTAGTCGAGCTTGGGACAAACGTGAATCCAACAAACGACATTATGGGACATTTTGTCAAGGGGTAGTGAAGGCAAAAATCAGTCTACTACGACGTATGGGCACTAGTGTTTCTTTCACTGCTACAAAAAGTTGCCAGCTATGGTAGCTGGACTTACGGGAGCAAAATTATACTATCGTGAGGGAAGACTTTCGAGGACCTCCAAAAATAAAATAGAGAAAAACTTCACTATACTACGTCTCTGGAGATTCCGATACCCGTCTACCCACCGAACTATCTATATTCGCCCCAAACTCGAGCTTAATGCTCGTATATGATGTTGGTGTCCCCAAGATTTTCCCGAAGATGATAGAAGGTTCCAAAGCGAATTTGAAGCTTATAGAAGACAACAATATGGTTCGCTTAAACTGCGACAACTTTATCCCTGTCAACTTCATCGATGTTTTACTGCCATTTTAAATGCTCAAGTGAGCTAGGGAATGCATCCTTCCCCTCCATGAATTCAGCAGCAATGTTCGTTCGCTTGGATTGCTCATCAGCTTACCTTCAAGACTACTTTCCAGTTCGTTATTCAGCCATACCACACGAACATGGAATGGTCTTCCCAGCCAAATATCTCCAACTGACGACAATACCCATGCATTTAATTGCACAGGTGCATCATCTCCGTCCTCCTCGCGCTTACGCCCGAAGGTCACGCTGTGCATCTGTGCCACAAGTATGTATGTCCCCGTATAGTACATTACCTCATTACTTTTATATTTTCAGCCTTTGAATGACCCTATGAAGGTGTACGCAGAAAGCTTTATTTATTTACATATGTAGTGTGCCCTTCAACTTCTTGACCATAGTTCGTGCTCATTTATGCATTGAATGACTCTATACATATCTAAAGTATCAGCTTATTCCGTTCAGAAAATTTCCATTCATTTCTGTAAATTTCTTTTATTTCTTCCATACATTCTTCTTTTATTTAACTCAAGATATTTCAAAATTGAATAAGTTTCAAATTTGAATTACAACAACGAGTAATCGTTACCAATTCAGTCCAACATCAACCTCATAGCAACCCTGTAACGATGTTGAATGAGTTCTGTCAAAATGACAGCTGCTTTCATTCACACTTCACAGCTGATTTGCAAAATAATTTTTCCTCTTTCACTATAAGTCTCTGCCCCAATTCACTAGATTAGATCTACTAAAACGTAACGCAATCCTTTCTAAACTTGTGGAATAGGACACAATATGCAACTTGCGAAAAAAACTGTCAATGCAACCGGTAAAACACATTCAGCGTCCGTAATATTCTTCCATGGTTCTGGTAAGTTCAAATTCCCCCAAACCGAAATTGAATGAAATTTTATTTTGATGAATCTTCCGCAGGTGACACCGGTCCCAATTTGCTGGAATGGGTGCGTTTTCTTCTAGGCAGGGACATGGAGTTCCCACATATTAGGATAATTTATCCCACAGCCCCCACACAGCCATACACGCTGCGAAACGGAGAGGTTAGTTCCGATTGTTACCACACTTCCCTCTGATGGCTTCAGCTTCTGGTTTCTCTTTTAGTTATCGACAGTTTGGTTTGACAGACGTGACCTGTCTCTGGATGGTCGAGAGAATAGAAAGAGTATAGCCGGCATCTATGAAAGAGTTCACGCACTGATCAAGGAAGAAATGGATCTAGGCATCCCGGTGGAAAGGATCATAGTCGGTGGCTTTTCCATGGGCGGAGCACTGTCGATGCATACAGCATTGCATTTGAATACAAACCTAGCAGGAGCTTTCGCCTGCTCGTCATTTCTCAACCGAGATTCCATCGTCTATGATTCGTTGAAAAATAGGACAACGCCTGATACACCACTGCCTGAGATTATAATGTTTCACGGAACGAAAGATGGGATGGTCCCAGCCGCATGGGGACAGGAGACATACGACAAATTGAGCTCCCTGGGAGTCAAGGCTAAGTTAACATTGCTGGACGGTGCTGACCACGAGTTAAAGAAACGGGAGCTACTCGACATCCAAGAGTGGATCAGAACTAAACTGCCACCCCTGAGCGGTGACTTGCAGAACAAGTTATAGAGCAGAGACTTCGTTAGATTCTACTTTGGTTTTAAGATTTGTTGGTTTGGTTATTCTTAGCGGAGTTTGTTTAGTTACCCGTTCATTGTTTGAATAGAATCCGAGGAGAATATTTCAGGGGAAATAAAATACTGTGATTTAGTATGACTTCTATGAAGTTGTTTCAGTTGTGTGATTGTTTATTTTAGTATCACCGGCTTGTGCTTATCGCATGGAATTGGTGGGGATCGTGATGGTATTCGTGTAATTTGACGTCAAGATAACCCTAAATATTTAAGTTCTACGAAAGATTGCATTAAATCAGTGCGACTTTCACACGAAGCGAGCGGAATTTACTTCTAAGTTCTGCAAACATGTGCGATAATCTGTCAGGAAAACCAGTGTAACTTGAATGAGGCTCTATGAGGTGTGCACGATATAGAAAAGAAATTGCGATAATCTGCGGGTAAGACAGTTCGCAGAACTACGATGAGTTATCCATAGATTCCTTAAATTGGACCAGTTGCTTGGAAGTTGAAGAATCCATTGATGGATTCTGATGGATCCAGTTGATTCATTTCAGTCCTACTCTGCACAGCATAGGCAAACAGATGAAGAAGGTTTTGTCTATTTGAAAGGAAACTTTCGCAAGCAATCTTCGGTTGTATTTGCGTTAACCGCATCTAGAAGAAAGGATTCTTACTTGTACAGCGATATTAGCCCAGCCTTGTCTACGGATGCAGCAGCAAGGGTGGCTAGGACATAGATGTAGAGCGCATGGGTAACATGGGCCGATGATTTCGACACCGAACCCAACAACGCAGCAGAAACTAGGGCACTTAAACTGATGTACACCTGGACTGTTACAAAGCAGACAAAACAAGTGGTATGGGCCGGACAAAAAGAGGATGAGAAACTGCGACATCTACTGCGGTGATTGCAATAAAGAGAAGCGCTTATTTGAATGTAGACTTGTTCGAGGCATACTTAGGCAAAAAAGTCTTTGTAAAAGCGAACACCTCATAACAATCCGCATCAAGGCTAGAATCGGGAACATCAGCCTAATTTGTGCCCACGCCCCAAATGACAACAGCAAGGATGACTTCTATGATCCTCTGGAAAGGGCATACGATGAATAGCACAGCTTCGACACCAAGATCGTTGTTGGAGATTTCAACGCAAAGCTGGCTAAGGAAAACATCTTTGATAGATTTATCGGGAAACACAGCCAGCACTACACAACATCCGATAACAGACTCAGGCTGGTGGACTTTGTCAGGGGACGGAACCTCTCCGTATCTAGCCCGGGGTTCTCACACCTCAATATCTATAAAGGGACTTGGCGGTTACCAGATTAATATTAATCAGGTGTCAAACAGATTGATCACTCTGCTATCGAAGTCAGGCACTGCTCATTAGTTCTTGACGTCAGAACGTACCACGGCGCCAACATCGACTCCGACCATTTCCGAGTTTCAGTTGTATATAAGACCTTGATCATCCTTGTCCTGCACGGAGGCGTGGACAATTTCAAAAGCGGATGAGTAAGTCCTTAGTCTCTTCGAAAAAATCTGCGTGCCATCTTGGTCCTGTTTGCGTTGATGGTTCTTGCAGAAGATTCAACCACGAAAAGCATGGACTGTACAGCGATATGAGCCTAGTCAGGCGTCTACGAATCCAACATCTAAGGTGGCTGTGCTGTGTAGAGCGTATGGACAACTCAGGTCCAGCCCGAAGAGTCTTCGACTCGAAACGTGTAGGACAACGCAACAGAGGACGGCAGCTTTTAATGTGGCGGCACAGGTAGAGAAGGACCTCACTGGACTTGCTACACTGGATTCAGCTAGCCAGGGATCGTGCTAGTTGGTTCACCCCGGAGTGTAGCGCCCAATAAAGAAGATGAAGAAATAATCGGGCCATAGATGGATAACAGAAACGAGTCGAAAAAAATCTGGAACAATTAAGGTGAGACTTCCAACGTAACTTGCTGCGATTAGAGGAGTTTGTGTTAATGCGGCTATTGCCTTCTTTCATTTTATAATTAAAAAAATATCCGACTGCATAACGTCCATTATCGGGGCTTTCAATTTTCCAGAGGCCATTAATAGCTCTGCAGGCCTTGGTGTCGCCGGGCCTAGACATTATGAGATGATGAAAAAACCCGCTAAGACTTTCCTCGACCTTAGGAAGAGAAATTAATTCGAATTCCTAACTACAGAAATGATACGTCTTCACGAAAGCCCAAGCACAGTGCGGCGATGCTTCATCATCCCGAATTGTAAAATGAACGAAAACTCAACTGAAACTGTTTACAAAAACATTTATGTACTTTGGTTTGGAAATCAACAACATTTATTCGCTCTTTCAGAATATTCACAAGCTCGCCCACGAGATGTGAGATTCGAGCGTTTCCCTGCACTATGTTATTCAGTAACTTGGCCCTCGTGCGTTGGAAAATGTCAGAATTGCAAATTTGGCAAAAATTTCTCACAGTCGCTGCTTCCGCAAAGGCACGGAGTGCGTTGCGTGTCTTGAATTGCATTTGCATCGGAAGTAGTCGCATTCACACCTCCTCCATAATGAAAGCACAGCTCTTCCCCCGCGTCAATGTCCCGTTTGGAGAAAATCGCTGCAAGCAAATGTATGAAATTCTCACTTAAAAACACATCGGCAACGGTCCAGCACTTACCAATTTTAGGAATCGGGCAGTCCACCCGCACGCTGAATATTTCACAATTTGGCTGACAACTGTGATTCAGATACCTACCGATGTTGCCCCTGACTCGTGGATCAATGAAGGTTTGCAGGGCGGCCGAGTTCGTGGATCCGGCCCCTAATGAATATTCATTGAGACAGAGAACATAATTCATATCATTGTTATTCTTCGTCCCCGAGCCTGATTCGACATTGTGACGTGCCATCCTGCGGATAGCTTCCTCTCGCGTCAGTACCTCGCCGGCATATTCGCACACAAAGGCTCCACGTGGAACGAAGGCATTCGTTCGGAGGGCGTATTGCTTGTGCAGTAATTTCGAAGCAATTATTTCCAAATTTAAACGAGGTCCATACTGCACGAGTCGGTTCAGGCAGACCGTCGGATCGCAGTTACATCCACCCGAGCACTCATACATCAGGTCCTTGCTGCGGCGGTTCGGATTTAGGACCACCTCGCCAGGGTACGGGGTAAAATTGCCACCATGTGGACATGCTTCACTGCTGTCACATGCACCTGAACACGAACAGGCATTCAGTATCATCGAGTTGAATGTTTCTGTCATATTTTCGTACTCAGCCGACTGCTGGATATCCTTGCCTGCATCAAAGATGACATTTTCAATTACATATTCAATTTGGTCATCCTCGTGGTCGTAGTCGTCTTTGAGCTCGGTCCTCCATTTTGCGAACATGTTGCTGCCTTCAGTCGGGTGGTCGGGCGTATCGCTTGACTCACATCTGCAAAGAGTAAAACAATGGGTTTTCAATTAAGGACGAAGCCATTAGTGGGACAGAAACAGGGATTGACTTCAAAGGGAATACTTTGTGGATAAGGGGATTCCTGGTCAAGTCGTAGCATTTGGTAGTATACCACTGTAAATGGAAAAATCACCCGTTTGTCGTTTTTGAAGCCTATTTGAGCGATGAGTTTGGTTTTAATTAAGAAACATGTTGCAAAGAGATGACGTTTTAGAATGCGATTCAACCCAGAAACATCTTTCAAAGGAATGTTGTGACGGGATGGCGACAACTAAGAGTTTTGAGATCTAACAATTATAATAATATGGGTGGTGCTGCCACTGTCCAATGTGGACCTGGGGCTAACTTTTAGACGCGTAGTGTGCGTGCTATTGTCCTATCACGAGTGGATGGCAGTTTAATGCTGACTCCGAACATTATTCTAGACAGGAGTTCTGTTTGAGCATTGTCAGTGACTCGAAAGGTGAGGAGCTGTGAATTATGAAAGTTGGTGACTTCGGGGATCCACGGAAGGGTCCACAATGTAATTGCAGAGTAATATAAAGTAAAGCTTAAGCGAGGAAGGGTGAAAAGCCACATTTTAAAGCTTTTTAGAAAAGTGACGTCGAAAGAGTCAAATCCAAAGATCAGTGTGTTGCTTTGGAATGAGGTGAGCATCTTACGCGGACGGAGAGAGCAATTTTCAGAGCTGCTCAATCCCGAACAGGGCACTGAGGATGGCAGACCCGTAGTTTTGAGTTGAGGCGCAGAAAGTCCAACAGTGGAGGAAATCCGACCAGAAATGCTTAAGGCAATGGGTGAAGAAAGAGTTTTATGGTAAATTGGCCGAAACACCTCGCGATTGGCGCACTGGTTGTCTAATTGTCCCACTTTTCAAGAAGGGGAACAAAAGAGATTTCTCCAACTCCAGGGGCGTGACTCTTTTAAGTCTCCCCGGGAAAGTCTACGCTAAGATGTTAAGCGTTCCAGAGCTATGGTCGAGCCCAGGATGGGGGATGAACAGTGCGACTTTCGTCCCGGTAGAAGTACAACCGACCAGCGTCTCGCTCTAAGAATGGTACTTGAGAAGGCTTGGGAGTATGCCAAGCCCATCTACAGTTGTTTTGTGGATTTGGAAAAGGCATAAGACCGAATTCCTCGAGGTAAACTCTGAAGTGTTCTGCAGAAGTATGGGATTGCTGTAACGCCCTCTTCTGAGGGCCATTCTGTCTGTAGACACAAACTGTAGCAGCTGGTTTCGGGTTTATGGTGCTAAATCAACACCTTTCACCGTGGGCTTTGGACTTCGGGTGCGTCTTGTTATCTCCCCTTTTCATTGTATATACGGACTGGATGTTGCAGCGCAGCCAAGGCCAGAAATGTTTCACATTGGGAGAGTTGAGGGTTAGTCATCTTCTTTTTGCAGATGACTTGGCTATCCTAACATCTTCCCAGACGGAACTCCAGCGTGCACTCGATAGGAGCAGGTGGAGAAGTTTAAGTATCTCGGGGTCTTTTTCACGAGTGATGGAAGGAGTGATGCTGAGCTCTCCTGTAGGATTGGTCAAGAAGGGTCAATTTTGCAACAGCTTGGTAGATCTGTAATCAGCTTGGCGTCAAAGCCAAGTTAGCGGGTTCCAACTCAGTACTTATTCCAACTCTTACCTATGGTCATGAAATTTGGGTAATGACCGAAGAAATAAGATCGCGAATACAAGCTACTGAGATGAGATTTCCGCATGTTGCTGTGGATAGTCTGAGAAACACGGCAGTGCACGAGGAACTCAATATTGAGGAGCTACTTCTTCGAACGGAGAGGGCTATGCTTCGGTGGTTGCCACGTGGCAAGAATGTCCCCTTCATGAGGACTTCCGAGGCGGTGAATGCGATTCCAACAGATTGGCGACCGCTTGGGGGAACCAGGGCGAGGTGGTTGGACCAAGTCCAAAAACTCGCCTGGTTACGCTTGGGCTTAGAGTCGATAGCGGAGGATCGCGTTGCCTGGAGATCTCTCGTGCGTGGTTTACCCCGCGACCCCTTTAGTGGAGCATGCGGGTGAGAAGATGATGATAATGACTTAGACTCATGTCATTCATGCTCCTTCGTGAGAGATTGTGAATCTAATCGTGCGCACATTCTCTTCATTCGTCGACAACGTGTTCGTTACTTTTTATCTGAATACTCGTCACAAAATTGCTTTCCGATTTGCATCTTGCACTCTATCACTCAACGAGTGGCAAAGTAGAACGAAACGCATACAGTGCAAAGTGATCATATCAAATTCGTACAAAAATTAAACATACAGCCAACCACAGTTCTTGTTAGTAGAATTTTTTCATTATATCTTCTTAAAACACACAATGCTCTACTCTACTAAATCAAAACAAACGTCCACATTTTTTTGCATTTTCAAGCGTAGCGTATACCAAACCAATAATATGGAAACGTTACTGATACAATTCCAGTAAGTAAATTCTACGCTGTACCTTTCAGAACATGCCAACAAATTTGGGATCATCTTGCTTCAATGCAAACGAACGTGGAGGACAACTGCCTTTGCGACTTGGGGAACATGCCTATCTCGGTAAAAGGCAAAAGCACTTCAAAAGTCATTCAGCAGATTCCCGTATACGGATGGATGAGCGTACCGCAATCCTGCACCTCCTAGCAAAACTGAATTAACTGCATCAATCAGGCCACTCGAGAAAAACAAGGCGCTAATGGCATCTTTTCCCAATATATGAGCAGGTTTTTTTGCATCCGGGATTGGGATAACGAATAATCTCCACGAAAGTGGAAGAGCTGGAAAATGAAAAGTTGCTGGAGAGCGGCGAAAATGCATTTGCAATTTTAAGATTCAATACGAATAATAACATAGAAACATAGAAAAGAGGTAAAAACAAAAAAAAAAAAAAATATTGTAGGAGTTATTTCAGTTTGATGAGAAAAAGGAGAAAGAGGTCTTAGACCGTACCTGTGAAAGTAGGTGGTTCCAGAGATGAACAGCATGAATGAAGAAGTGCCTGCGTGACATTAAACAGGTATGAATTGAGGGTCTTAAGGTAATATTACGACTCGATCGACAAAAGGTGATCTTTTCATATAAATACTTTGGCTGTTTCTTGTGAATAATTTTGAAGAGTAATATGCACGATCTGTAACCTAGGAATGTTTCCAATCCGCTTCCTAGGAGATTCCGACGTTGTTCCGAGACATGGTCAAATCTGCGAAGATTAAGAACGTTCCGTGCAGCCGCGTTGATTGCTTTTCTCAACTTTTACGAAGAAGAATAATCACAGTCAGCGAACAACTCTGATCCATATGTCAAGATTGGAACTATGAGTGCTTTGGCAAGTTCTAATTTAACGTTGATAGGGAGAATATATTTGCTGATTGACAAGCTTCTTTGCGATGTATTTATCTTGGACACTACGCTATCAATGTGGTCAGTTCACTATTGCGCATTATTCCAAGGTTTTTTACACATTCAATTGCGGTCGAGTTAAGTTCAATTGGCGGAAATGGATTGGGTTTTGTCTGGATTGAGCATTAGGCCATTTTTTGTAGCCCAACTGGCGATAGAGCCTAAATCCTTTTTTATTTTATCAACTGAGTCTTCAACCATACCAAGAGGGAAACTTAAGTCGATTTGAACATCGTCTACATAGATATGGAACTTACAGTAGGACAAAACCATTGGAAGGTCATTGGTAAACATTGAAAATAATAACGGACCGAGAATTGAACCTTAAGGAACACCATAGCTTACGTCACAAAAGGATGAGAGTTTTGAATTATGGAAAACAGCTTGGACTCGGTTATTAAGATAAGAAAGAATTAATCGTATAATGGACATGTATCTATTGGCATACAATCTAGAAGCTGAGGCAAACAATGTAAAAGTAAGTACAATTAAAACTAAAGCCATGAGTATTCACGCCCAACTGAATCTGTTTCTATTGTTCATATGAATTTCCCTAGTACTCGTCGAAGTGTAACAAGAACATTGCCCGCATTCAAAACTTTAAATATGAAGAAGGATGTCATACTTGCAACACTTGGACTACGTATCACTCACAGATCGTTAATCCTATGCATTGAATCACGGATCAACTGCAACATGCTGCTTCATGGAAATGTTCTTGCCCCCAAGACTAGTTTTTAGATTTCAGTTTTTCGATGTCTATGGCAAAAGTTCGCTCTTCCTGTTATTTTACTGAAAGTGAAATCTAAAAATCACATTGACTGCATACGTATCAATGTACAGCAGGGTTATGATACTTAGCTAATTCTTCAGTGGAAACACTGAACCTAAGAAGATGACCTTTTACTAAAACCTCCGTTTCCACCGAGCTTGAAGTGGTTTCGCTCTCAATTTTCAAGTCACTGGCTCCAAATTAATAATTACAAGCCAAAAGAAATGTCACTCGATCTTAATTTGAAAAGAACTGAATTTCACGCTGTAGGCTTGTTCGGTATGACAACCTCTCGTGTACGGTTGAATTGCTGTATCGAGGTTTATCGGAAACCGCGAGGTTTCCAGACCCGGTAAATGGATCGCGGAACCTGGTAGGTTCGGAGAAAATTGATGGAACCTCACGGCTTCGTTCGGTGGAACGGTAGATTAACTGCTCATAAAAATTGAGTACATCCATGATGTCGACATCATTGCTGTATGAATTTGAATGTGAAAAAGCTAGCTTCAACATTCAAGAGGGTGCCAAGAGGACGGTTCTTTAAGGATGCCCAACCTATATGCCTCGTAAAAAAAAGTGTGTATGAGGTAATGTTCGTATTATAATTCATATGTACACAAAACATGTGCACAAATTTTAAGCCAAGGGCACAGTCAACCTAACACACCCCCTCGAAAAGGTAAGCAAATGAATACATACTCACATTCTAAGGACACATTCACAGGCCACGTATTCACCCACATTTGTGGGAATATTTCCATCAAAGAGATTTTTTTAGTAAAAATGTGTGCATGCAACTTTGTTGTGTATCTCACGCATGTAGAATAGCTCCTCCTCCTTGGTGTTTGTGGTCCTTTTTGGTGATTCTGATACGAATATCAAGTACCATAGCCTACTGGTAGTTCTGGAAGCCTGTTTCAGTTACCACATACTAGAAATGTTGTCGTTGAACTTGTCATGATATACGTGTGCATACACGTACACGTAAACGAAACGACAGCACTTGGGAAGGTGTTCATAAAGGATAAGCAAAGGAGAGATACAATAGGCATTGGTTAAGTGCACTTCTTCATCTTTGGATTTGAATTGTTTCGTTTTCAAAAAATAGCCTTCGATTTCGAATTGAATTAAGATTTGATTTTAGTTGCATACTAAAATGCATGTGTGTTTTTTAAATGCGCGGTCTAGGCAGAAAAGTCTGCTAACGGCTTTATTACTAGGAACTCCTATTGTAAACCCTGCTCTAAGACCTTGCACAAAACACAGAACTCGTATGCAGTGAAAGCTCCCAGAGGCGGTCGGCAACGATCGGAGCATCTTTGCTCGGCTAAATTGTTGGTCCATGGGAAACAAAATTTGAAAAAAAAATTTTTTAATCTTGTCTTAGTTTAATCCTGAAAAAAAAAAATAATACCACGTTTCACCGAACAGAATTGCGAGATTTCATCCAATCCAAAGCTAGTAGGTTTCGAGTGTTCTCACCCTATTTTTTCCTGTCAAGAGACAGCTGTTTTGGCTGCCACTTTTAAATTGCGAGCTAATAACTTAAACTAGAGCTGACATTTGAAATGACACATCAACTCGGTGTGAGCGCCATATTGAGGTTTCAGTAAGAACTCATCCAAATCACGCGATTTCTGTTCGGTGGGAAAGTAGTCTGAAATCAACATGAAGACAGAATAAACAAAATACAAGAACAGAAAACAGTCGCAGAAATAAAATCCACTTTGCTGACACTAATCTTGTCATCAAATCTCGGCAAATACCCCTATCCGCGTCCTGGTTAGGGAGTGTCCTCTAAAGAGGATATAAAATGTATAGAATATTATTAAAAATTAAACTATTGTCCGCCTAAGAGAGTTGTCCGTAATAGGAGCTTTAACTGTAATATTGTCTTCCAAGGCGTGTAGTGTATATGAGATAAAACGCTGGTAGAGAGTTCCACATTTCCATACGCAAACGATGAAGACAAAAAGCCTGACTTCAAAATGGTGCAAGAATAGGTTGGTTGTGGGTCGCCTGATGAGTCAGTGACTTGTTGAATTCACCTTAAATGCAATGTTGTGTAGCCACAGTGCATCAACAGTCGCGCCTCTACAGCTTAATAGTTGTAACAATACCAATTAGCAACTTAAAACCATATTAAAATTTGTTTGTTTAACAGAATTCAAAAACCGAATAAATAGTTATGGTAGCGCAGGGAAGAGGGCTGCTAGTGAATTCACCAGTATACTTTCGGTCCTTGTGATACCATAGTCAGACTACTCTACCACTGATCGACAACTCTTGTGTTAGTGTCCGTTAATTTGATCGCAACGTCAAATGGTGACTGGACCATATTTGAAAACCACATAAAAACGTATTAACTTTGCTTTCACTCGGATTCGAAGCTCACTAACCAACTGCGCCATCCTGTCGTCTTAACTGAACATTTAAGGTAGTTCGATTTTTCTGGTTCATTACATTCGTGATAGTTATTTTCCGATATTTTAAATTTAACTTCTTTCTCCTGTTTTAATCTACCTGTATTTAAATCCATTCATTCTGTTTCAGAAAACACACTCCGGTGTAGTTGTCTTTTGTTCAAATCCTTAACGTTGTAATAATTGCTCAATAAATAGATACTATTTATGTTTTCCATTTTTGTGCCTCACTATTCTCCTCTCTCGCAATGGTACTTTTCATGTTTCCTTTTGTTTAATATTCATTCCGTGTGATGCTCTATTTACATATTTGCATTGTTCAGCAATTTAAAGATTTCCAACACCAACTACCATTAATTATTTAAAAGTGACAATAAAGAAGTATTATAGAGATGGCCAACTTCACAGCTGACTGACCCCTAGACCACCGACGAATTTAAGAGGCTTTTCGACAGTTATTCATGAATTTTTGACAGAATAAGTGTCGATTTGGCTTAAGAAACGATATAAAAAAATGGTTTTCAAAAATTGTAAGGGCAAGAGATGAAGAAGTTGGCTGTCTCTAGAATACACTTAATTTGTGTAATTAAGGTTGTATCAAGAATAGACACCACCGGTGCCTCTGTCAACTGACATATATGTACAGTAGAATCCCTGGATAATCGATTTCCAAATTATACTAAACAATTAAGAATCACCACCAAGATTTTTATATAAATCCAATGTTTTTTCAAAAAAGTGATGAAATGCTTGACAGACGGAGCCGAGTAAAAACTGCTTCTAGAATTTTTGTTACGACTTTACGTTGTGACCTTCTATCTTCCTTCTCAGCCGACCAGGTGAATTTCATTACTGAATCAGAATTCGTTTTAATGACTTATATTGTAGGAATTCCTACATCATATACAGACTCAGCAGATCCGGACACTGCACAATTGGCACTCATGTCCGAAGGTTGGGCGTCCCCTATAATGACTTCTGTAGAAGCTGCTTGGATGGAGAGGAGGTCGTGTATTTATTTATTTATTTATATGCTCGCTGGCAAGTCGTAGGTACCTACACTTAGAGTCTACTTCTTCAATAATCTCAAATAGGCGTCAGTATACGCCAGCTAAATCGCTTCGTTGTAAGCACCAATTGGTTTTGATTATTAGAGGAAATTAATCCGCGTGGTATCGCCACGGGCCTACTTTGGCCTAAGAGTGCCTGCCTTCTGCAGTCAGCCACAACAACCTAACCTAACCTACATCGTATATTTGCGACAGCTTACTGCCTGATTCACCATTTTTTTATGCTCTCCATTATCTTCACTTCGTCTTTAAGAGGCAACACTACTCGTTCTCACTTGGACGTTTTAGATTTTTAAAGCAAAAAGTAAACAAAAATAAAAGACCATTATAAACCACTCAGTTCAGCTAACTTGATGAGATTTCTGCGAAGGATATTATGGAACAAATGTGTTTCTTAAATACCTCAGGTTGGATGTAGAGATTTCTCAAATACACATACATTATTATCACGGTCAGAGGCAGGAATAAGATCCTCGTAACTTGCCTCGTTGCGCCGTCAAAACATGTTCAAATCGGCAGTTGGAGCCCGTAGCGAATGAATTCGGATATTTGAGATTGCCCCTTTTGACAACCATTTTTATATCGTTATCAAAACCAAATTCACCCAATCAGAGACGTTATTTCGTGAATAACTATCCAAAATTTATGAATAACTGTCAAAAAGCCTCTGAAATTCGTCGATGGACTAGGGGTCAATTAACTGTAAAGTTGGACATCTCCCTAATACTTCCTTTCTGGTTTAGGGTAAGTAAAAAAAGAGCGCCACTCAATAAAACAGTGTGTCTACATTACTGATCGATACCTCGAAAATAATGAAAGGCTGCCTCGGTTCGAATATTTTATACAAAATATGAATAGGATTTTAAATTCATCAACTTTGAAGGGGTTAAACACTTTGAAGGACACTGAATAAGTTGTGGACGTTAAAATACCGTCCACAGCGTGTCACTGTTAGACGCGGATTTGGAGCTAGAGGCCCCATTGGACCATACTTTTTTTTAAAATGAGACCAAGCAAGCCTAAGAAGTGACTCTCGGCGTCGTGACATGATAAAACAATTTGGAATTTGGATGATACGACCAATATGTAATTCCAACAAGACGGTACGCTATACAGACGGTAGAACAATTCAATTAGTGGACAAGACATTTCCCTGGTCGTGTACTCTTTAATTTTTGGGTGATTAGATGGTGAGTTTTAACAGCATAGGAACACCTTTGATATCACCCAACATCTATGCACCTGGGATGTGCTGCAAGAGGTAGAATGAGTGCCACGATGCAATGTGTAGTTAGCTCGGGCTCAAGCACTGCTGCAAGGAATTACGCTAGTAGGGCAACACATTGCCTCGTGTTTGCACCAACTGCAGAGAGCAAAGAACATGCGAAAGACAATGGAGCATAATTGCTAGCCGGCCTCGTGAAGGTTACTTAGTACAATCTAACTCCGACGCGATGTGGGTGCGAAGATTGTTTCTGTGCAAATCTTGAATGATACACAAGAAGCGCACATTATAAATAAATAGGGCCATAACTCAATAGACGGAATGGAAACAACAATCCACCTGCCACATATCCACGTACAACTACACTCAACACCCCAACTTTACACGCATCCATTGCCAGTCCAGACGTAAGGCCACAGCCCACGCTCATCGCATCGCCGAGCCGACACACACCGGTGACTGTTGTGTTGCTGTTTCTTGAAAAAAAGACATATGGATGTTATCAAACCATCCGACACCAATACTATTTCTTTTTGGTTTGTTGTTTTTCTTAGAACTAACACGACGGTGTTTGAGGGGAACCTGGAAGAAGAGGACTTTCCTACTCCCAGCTGCCTGCTACCAGTCATGCTAGCCTATTCCGATTTTCACTACTAAACTCTCCTTTCGCCTGTGTGTTGACAGAATATTGTGAGCAATTGTGTCGACAGCGTGTACCTACGCTGCTGTCTGTACACACGTCACAACTATTTCGACATATAACGCCATGGCGGTATGAGTATGAAGGGGGTGTGTAGTGAGAACGCAAACATCCATACGCATTCTGCGATAGTACTGCGTGGCCTGCTGTGCAATACAAGCCCGGCAAAATCTTCCCTTGTGTTCCGATACATATGTACGTACACATTTCCGTGTACATGGACACAAGCATGTTCACGTGTTGTGTTGACTTTCTTGTATTTTTTCTTGTCTTGTCTATCTGAGGGGCGAGTTGATGATGGAAAAAAATAAAGCAAGTGGTGACTTCGTCTGTTCACTGCCACTTGTTCGGGGATTTCGAAGGAGAATGTGGCTGAGATTCTTACACAAACATCAGTCTCATCACGGTTGAATTTGTGTTGTAATGTTTACAGGCCTCATTTGGCAGATGCTAACCGCCACGCAACATCGAAAGAGCACATCAGTCTGTTTCTAGAAAGTGATGGGGCCTTTATTGGAATAAGGGCGAGTGTTCTTACGACGGACGCATTCCCTAGTCATCTTTGAATCTAATGACACAGTGGAACATTTCCACTTGACAACAAACCTCTCAAACAATCTCAGCCACACCTGTTCCAGGGCATCATGGGGTAACAGCAATGAGAGAAGGGAATACGTATTCATGGTGCTCAATACTTGAGAGCATGATGTTGCTAAGGCGTGATGTGGACCGACGCAAACGCGTGAATGTTTTACTGAAGTGTTTATCGGACAGTAAGTTGTAAGCACTTACATACATACGGAGACCAAGCTGTCTTATATCCGCGATGACATAGGTTCGGTCTTCCTCATCTCCTCGAACGATGAGGATCCGATTCGATGAAGCTCTTATCAGAAGCGTTACTGTCCATGCGTTCAATGTGGTCATGCCAGTGCTGCTGGCGGCACTAAGAAGAGGCGTTTGTGGCAAAAAGATAAATCGCAAAGGGATGGACTCTTTATTTGAAATTTATAGATTATAAGAGAACTGCTATTGGAGAGTTAGAGAGACTATGATATTCACATGAAAATATACAACATAAGAAAGTGATATTCACGTGTACCCACAGTAGCGTGCAAAAGTAAAAATGGTTTTAATTTAATTTTGTCTTCAGCTCTTTCACTTAGAGTCTAGCTTTCGATTGCGTGTTTTTGGTGTTCCGAGTGAGTAGTTTTGACCCTATTTGTTGCGAGACACCGAAGTACCAACGGTTGGTGGCGGTTCAACGTGGGATATCCACTAAGAAGTGTTATTTAGAATTTTTGGAACTCTTGAAATGGAACTCAACGGTGCATAGCATATACGTAGGCGCGGAGCAACACTACCGGTTAAATTGTCCGGGAGACGGAACTCGACTGCGTCACTGGTACTTGCCGTGACGCTGGATATGATCTACATTGAGCAGGGATATACGTCTACAAATTTTGCATGAGCTGGTGTCTCATTTTTTGTGAATGGGGCATATGCTGTTTCCTCAATCTCTCTCTCTCGCTCTCTCTCTTTCTCTCTCTCTCTCTCTCTCTCTCTCACACACACACGTCAAATCACACGATCTAGCATTTTGAACAAAACTAAATTAGAGATCATTAAACAATAACGTAAAAGTTGTTTTCAACGCCATTTTTTTAAATTCGGCCCAATAACTCTGCTGGACCTAAATTCGTCACAAAGAATTTGTCTGGTTGGACTGGCAGTTACGGCATTGCCTGTTGTTCGTTGGACTACATACGCCAATTTTATTTTATCCATTCAAAGAGAAATGAGCTTCTTCACCAAAGACAATTTTTCGATAAATAGCGAATCTTCCTCAATCTAAGGTTCACTCGCCAAAAATTAGCGCTGTACCAGGTCATTCGGGTTTACACAGCTGTTTCGCGTGTTCTCGTTCTATGATGAAAAAACTAAGCATATGTCACGAGCCATGCGCCAACCACATAATCTCCGCATTAATAATCAGCGGAAACAAATTAGACAAACATCCCAACACAGTGATAATACGGTAGCACAATCCAGACCTAACTACGAACCACCACAAAGAACGTAAGCAACCTTTAAATTATGTCGAGCGAAAAATAACAAGAACCATCGTTTAAGGTTCCAACAACTACCAATTCCCAGCAGAATTCAAATCGCTCCCACATAAGTAAGCAAATGTGAACGAACTTTCTAACAATTTGCACTGTGTATGCAGCTTAACTGACAATGTACCACATTCCTCAACCAAAGTGGAATTCTAGCAAGTACACCAACCACTGTCATGCGCAAAAGACACATAAACGTCACGCAACCGGCAATATCCAAAATTAAACATACCGCCTGCCGCTACAAACAGAAAAAAAATAAAAACTGACACAACACAAGCAAACTAAAAACAAAAAGGCACTGATTGCGAAAATGATCAAATCAATTCTCACCCCAAATGCAGTTGCAGATAACCACACGCTCCTGGACAGGGCCTCAAGCAGCGCACAACACAACAATGTCACTGTGGTCACTGTCAACACTTTTCGGGGGATTCGCGCTGAATTTTCAAGTCGATTCAATTACACTTCGCATTCCATATGAAATTCCCCTAGTGCGACAAACGCCCGAAAAATTATTTTCTCCTGTTACTCGGCGGTGTTGGAATAGCTTCGAAAATCTCTCGAATTCCGCAATGCGTGCCCGTGCTTCTCTTTCAGAATGCACTTGTGGGCCAGGGGAGGGAAGATTGCTTGAATTTGATGCGCCGATACACTTTGTCGTTCACTTGTTTATCCGAAAGCAAGTGGCATTCCAAGCGTTCCCGAAGCACAATAAAGTCTCGCGCGGAATCTTTCCAAACACGTCACCGCCATTTTTATTAACAGGCGACTATGGGCACCAGGCAGTAGCGGAAGAACACCACACACCCGCCACCGAGACCATCAATTTTCAACGCTTCATACATTTCACCTAGTTCAAGATTTCATGCTGCCGCTCTCACACATTCGTCACTTGCCTCGTTGCGACGCGTAGTTCACTACACCACATGCAAGCAGCTGACGTTCCCCCTTTCTTCGCCGAGAGTAGCTCAGTTGTTGGCCGGCTTTTGGCGGGAATACTGAGTGAAATTGTTTTGCGTTGGTTCGGCCGTCTAGTTGCTTGTATTTCTGGAGGGCTGGTAGTTTTTGTGATGAAACGCGACGACTCGTTTCACTTTCGTTTTCGAGTTTCGACTGTCGATGTTGTTGGTGGGATTTAGTTGCCGTCAATTTGAGATTGTTTTTTTTTTTTCATTTGCGCATGCAATTGTGGCAGTGAGCGATAGTAATATCGGCTGCGTGGATGATGGCCTGGTAGATAGATACTCGGTACCCTCAATGGAGGCCATCTGAGCGGAGTTGCTTTAGTGTTTTGACTCAGTTGGGCGCACTCAATCAAGCCTTGACGTCATGCATTCGTATTAAATTAGTCTTTACGTTTCGGATGACGGACAAGGAATTATGCTTTTTATAGGCAAACTATTACGGCCATGAATGGTTGTTCGATGCGAGTAGTAGTGAAATGTTCAGGTACATCCCAGCTGTGCATCATTGAAAAGTGAACGCGTCTATAGCCAATCAAATCAGCAAGAATCAAACTAATAAATTAAATGAGAATTATGCTCCGAAATCACAGTTCATTGTATGGATGTGTAAAAATGCTTGTAGCGTGCCAGGCAGGCACGAATATGCTTGAAATATGGATAGTGGTTTCCCCGGATAAGTACGCCACAAAACAATCCTGGTCAACAAAAGCTACATTGGGGGAGAAGAGCTGCTGGGCGACATATTTGATCGAGGGAATTTCGGATTATTATTTAGGACCGCAAGCCAGAACACATCGAAGGTTAAAACGCACAGAACCACAGCAGAAAAATCAACCACTTCCAAGCATTGCTGTGTTATAATTGTAATGGTTAAAAAGCGGAGGAAAATACCATAAATGAAGTTTGGAATACAGAGTTGCTGTTGATATATGGCCTAAGTCGAAGTTATTGCAAGGGATATGCGAGTTATAGAGCTCTAAAGTTACCCTTTTTTCTTGGTTTTGAATTTCATGTATGTATCACGCTGTAACTCGTTGGATTGAAAGGTGGCATTTTTATGACTGTGTTCTTCATTAAATAAAATATGTTCAAAAATGTCCGTGTTTTAGCTGGGTTAGACCGAGTGCTGAGTTTTGAAGATAAACCTCATTCGACATTTTTTAATAAATTGTACATAGACACAAAGCAACTTCAATGTCTCACACTCTAGTCGAACTATCACCCGTTTCATCGGTGAGTTTTATATTTTGTCATCTTGGATGAGTGTTGCCGTTGATACAAGCAAAAATCGAATTTTATTCAATCTGTAATTAATGAAAATACTTCATTCTAAAGGGTGATTTTTTAAAAGCTATAGGAAAGTTTTTCAAAAACAAAAAACACATAAAATACAGAAAAATGCATGAAATTTTTATTTGCATCGATAGTACGGTCCATATAATTTAATGTTTGAAGATTATTTCATGCAAACGTTGACCTTGACTGCTCCTCAAATGGTCCATCCGCTTAATCCAATTTTGGCATACTCTTTCCAACATTTCGGCCGGTGTCTCACGAATAAATGCTTCAATGTTGTCTTCCAATGCGTCAATTGAAGCGGGCTTGTCTGTATAGACATGAGCTTTAACATAGCTCCACAAAAAATAGTCTAAAGGCGTTAAATCGCACGATCTAGGCGGCCAATCGACCGGTCCCGAACGTGTAAAAAATGTTCACCGAACTTGCCTCTCAATAAGTCCATTGTTGCGCGTGCTGTGTGGCATGTGGCACCAACTTGTTGAAACCACATGTCATGCAAGTCAAGCTCTTGCATTTTGGGCAAAAAAAGTTGGATATCATCTCACGGTAGCGCTCACCATTCACAGTTGGGTTACGATTCGCATCATCTTTGAAGAAGTACGGTCCAATGATGCCACTAGCCCATAAACCGCACCAAACTGCGACTTTTCCTGGATGCATTGGTAGCACTTGCAATGCTTCTGGCTGATATTCACTCCAAAATCGACAATTCTACTTATTTACGTACCCATTGAGCCAAAAATTAGCTTCGTCGCTGAACACAATTTTCGGTAAAAAAGTGGATCTTCGGCCAACTTTCCAAGAGCCCATTCACCATAATTTGCAAGCGTTGTTCGTTTGTAAGACATGGTTAAATTATAGACCAAACTGAAGATGTTTGACAGTGAAACAAAACACGAAACGTGCGTCAGCTGTTTAAACCAGTGTTGCAAAAAAGATAATAGCTAAAAAATCACCCTTTACTTATAAAAAACACCCAAAACCCAAAACAATAGTATTCCAAGGCAAAAAAGTTATTTTCATAGAAGTCAATAAACCATACAATTCTTAAAAATGTCAATAACTTTTGTTCGAATGACTTGCTTTCCACCAAATTTTCTAGAGACGTGTGTTAGCGAGAGACGGCGTGTTGGCGCGTTGGCCCTGTCGATCTTTGATCGGGCGCTGCTACGCGTTATATCGAGCTTACGAGAATATTGTGTGAGAACGCGGCAGGCTCAGTTTTCTTAGTAAAATTCGTCACCCGAATAACATAATAAACAACACAACTATCCGGTGTCGAGTCTCTTTATTGACTAATTATTCACTCATATCTTAATCCAACTTATGACCTACGTTTGCAATACATTGACTCGCCAACATGACATCGACTCATCAACTTATTGCAATTCAGGTATCTGATGTCATCAAACGAACCTCAAGGTAATCACCAAACAAGCGGTTTGACTGTGCTTGCTCTTTCGTGTGCAATGCTAAGTTCGTTGACTAGGTTCGAGTCAGCATTTCCGGTTGTTCTGCTCATGTACATAACTCGCGTTTAACCACCTCATATGTTCTGAAATACAATTTTCAAGAAAAAATATGAAATTGTTGTAAGTTAAATTGATAGAAGAGATTGCTGAACAAATGACAAAAAGCCCGACCGCGAAAAAAAGCTTGTGCTCGTGCTTACGATATTGTGGTCTGTAACATTTCAACCGCCCCATTTTGGCTTATACAAATGATTCACATGTAATGTCACAGACCGGCTGTGCGAACTCGCCGTTGCGATATGAGTATAATGTTCTACGTTTCATCGTTCACATTTATGTCCGCGCTCCCATACAAAGTTAACCACCTGTGCGCCGTGGAATATTACTAAAGGTGACTAAACGATGGAAAAAGATAAATCGGGACGATTTTAGTCAGGATGGTTGAGTTGTGGTGTGCTGCTGAGTAGCAAAATGTATACATAATAATAATAATATGGGTGGCACTACAGCCCTTAGAGGGTCAGAGCCTAGCTTCTCAGCAACCACTCTGCTGTTGTTCTTTCACGAGCGGAAGAGACATGCAGTCTTATGCGGACACCTTACGGCCAATTTTAGAAGCCTTCTCTAGGCAGTTATTCTCTTTGAGCATTGTCAGTTACTCGAAAGTCGTGAAAATCGTTTTGTACCGGGAATCGAACCTAGGCAAGGTGGGTTCAAATGCCATGCCGCAAACGGACACCACATAAATGTATATATTATATATATATAATTTGTGCGGTTTGCTAAGAGATGGCGTAACTTGTATTATTCCATTGGAACATGCTTTGGAAAGCTACTGTCATTGTACGTCATTTCAGTATTTGTCATTCATTTGAAGCGTAAACAACAATACATTTTTTTTTCATTTAAATATGTGAAACTTTGTGCCTGAAAATTGTTTTTGCGGGGAGTTTTATTACTTTAATATGAAGAAAACTGTTGCCGAAAGTCATCGTATTTTGGTTTAAGTTTATGGTGAACATGAGCGAAAGTGCCAAAAGTGGTGATTTTGACTTGACCAACCAGCCAAATCAACGGCAAAGCCGAATATCCATGGCGCGAAGGTAACGCTCTGTTTTTGGTGGGATCAGAAGGGTGTGCTAAAATCGGGCGGAACCATCAATGGACCACGCTATCGAACACAATTAATCCGTTTGAAGTGAGCAGTAGCCGAAAAACGCCCGGAATGTGCGACCAGACACGAGGCAATCATTTTTCATCATGACAACGCTCGGTCCCACGTTGCTATTCCGGTTAAGAACTATTTGGAAAATAGTGGATGAGAAGTTTTACCCCACCCGCCTTATAGCCCAGACCTTGCCCCTTCTGACTACCATTTGTTCCGGTCGGTGCAGAATGCCCTCACTGAAATACGGTTCACAACAGAGCAGAATGTCAAAAAGTGTGGCGCAGTTCTTTTGGAATGGGATCCACAAACTGCCAGAAAGATGGGAAAAACTCATAGCTTCAGATGGGCACTGACTTTGAATAATACTATTGTACATGTTTTTCTTAAATACACGTTCAAATTTTGAAAAAAAAACGAATTTACCCAATAGTTGGACGAACAATGTCAGTAATTCTAACTTACTGGCCCTAAGCGGGCACTCTAAGCTAACTCTAACAGATGGCATGCTGAGAATGGAATTCAATTTGAAAACGATTGACAATTTCTGGATAAAGAGGCGAAGGATAGTATCCTGAGCTGGCGAGGCTTTGAGGTTGTTACTGCCATTCTCCACTTCATACCTTTATGTAGTCAAATTCTCTCTGAAAAGCGAAACATACTAAAATTAGAAAATGATATAATCGTTAAAGTGTCAAAGACTAATCCATGATTTCAATGTTTATCAAAACATAAACCTACAGAGTGGATCTTTGGATGCCGTAGTAATAAACTCCTCCGCTGCAGTCCGTAAAGACAGACTCACATTCCCCCATTCTCTCGTTTGCCGGCGCCAATGACGTCCTACGGTGGCTGGGTGCCCCTTCGGTCGGAGGTCATCGGCTTCCGGATTTCACCACGTGGATCAAGAGTTCCTTGACAGAGGCTAAATGCAGATGCTTGTACCTGCATGAGACGACGCCATTAATGCTCTGAAAATGTCACCATAGTACCTACCCCGTGAAAATAAATCTTCCAAAAGCGTAAACCCTCAACGACCATGTATTGTAACATGCTCCAGCTACTAAAGCACCGACAGGCGAAGCACCTCCATATCACTGCAACCAGAAAATCCTAGCTACATCGGAGTGACAGATGGTCCTCGCAGTGTTCTGTTGGTTTAAGTTCATCGAAGAATGGCAGACTGCATTTCATTTTTGCAACACTACACAGTGACCAATCTCTTCGATCAGCTTAGAAGGTGCGTCACCCGGAACAGGAATACAACTACCTATGCAACATAGATTTCCCCAGCTCCGATACACGCATTAATCACTGCCACAGCACGCTATCGCTGCATGTTGCAGACAACCCGCCTCACATCCGGAAATAGCTCATGAGCGAAAATAATAAATTGCTCACAGGTCAGTGCCTTACCCATTTAAACAACAAAATTGTGAAATGAAAAACTAACTCGCGGGCTGCGTGAATACGCGGCTTTAGCTCCTCCATCCGGGGCGTGAGGTCAGCACTTGCCCCAACCATCTGCTAACCCATCACAAGTGCCACTATTTCAATAAAAGAGAAAAACCGCACACGCTTGTGTGAGGCAGAGTTCACGGTTAAAAAAAGCCAACCCAGCGCACCTCCGCCCAGACCACCGCCGACTTTATCGTCATCAGCGGCTAGCAGTGGCCGCATTAACATGCTACGCAATCAGCGGCAACTGACATTTGGCATCTGTAATCGGCGAGTGGCGAGCTATTGTCGTTCGGTTGCTGGTGTCGTTGTGCGCCACTGACACATGCGACTGACACAGATAACAGGCGGCGGGCATATGCCAGCACTACGGCGGCGCTGCCTACAATGGTGATGAGGTTGATGACGATGGTGAGGCGGCGGCGACATAGTCAGTCAGCGGTAATGCAGGCGGTGGCGGGGGCGTCGGCATTTAATCAGCGGGCGCGCTAGAAGCGCTACAGCCAAACCAATTGCACGGGTGACTCAGGAGAACGGTGAAGCTCTAGAGCTGGTTGGGTTGCTCGGACTACTGGTTGTCGTCGGTTGAAACAGATTGACCAGCGAGCGGTGTGGGGCTTTTTTCACGATTTTTGTTGTGCTTTGCCTCTGCCCGTGCTCCTCGTCGTCGTTTCTTTTTTCACTCTCACTTTCAGTGATAAGTTCTGTTATGTTTTTTTTTCGTGCATGTGGTCGCTGGCTTTTTTCCCGCTCGCGAGCTTGGCGCGCTGCTGAAATCGGGCGGTCATGGTGTGCCACCTTTTCTGTGCACCTAGTAGTTTATATATTTTATTGTTAATATTCAAGTTTGTACGGCGGAATTTGTTTATAAACAAATTTCGTTTTCATTTGTTAACACAAATGAGCATGGATTTTGGTGAAATTTCGTGGGATTTTTGGACGAAGTTCGTGTGTGAAACGGTGTCAGGAAGCCTCTTCTCCGACCAACAGGTTCTGTGATCCGAGTTGTTTTTAACAATTAAAACGGTTTTGCTGTTAGGAAAAAGAAAAAAGAAACACTAAAACGTTTAAACGGGACGAGACCGAGTTCGTGCTTTATGCGGATTACATGAGTATTTCGTGTGCGTTTCCTTTGGGAGAGTGGGTATTTGTTGTCCGGTGTCGGGCTGGTCAGCAGCGGTGACAAGAGTCGCGTGCTGTGTAGCCATTCGCTGTTGATTATTGCTCATGCATTTTTTTTTGTCGAAGTGTGGGCAATGATTGCTTTTGACTTGATGGTGTGGACTATTTTGGTTGGACGGTTGTGGATTTATTGTGGAAAATCCGATAGAATATCGAAATTAAAAAAATGCACATCATTAATTTCTGTATTTCAGCTAAAGTCCACTATTTTACAGAAAATTACCGTGCTCGCTTCTCGTGCATCGACGGGAAAGAATAATCATCGCTCCACTTCAGAAGAAACCAAATCCAACCAAACAAATCTCTAGTGCGCCACCCAGTGTACTTCAGGCCATACCCAAAATATTATAATAAAATAATTGGTTTCACCCCATAGCGGCAAGGGATCGACACTGCAACAACGACGTGAGTGATTCACGTGTCAGATTGCCTGCACTGATCTAGTACCTACGTCATAAAAACTCAAGTGGTGATCGATTGTCGACATAGCAAGGTTGGAAGGGAAAACGATATGGTTCGTGGTGGGTGTTCTGGCGGCGGAGACGGTACTTTGTCTATTGAGCGTATAGTTGATACCGACTCCGAAGTGCGATACGACTGTGGGATTTGATTTTACAGCAGCCCGAAACGAGAAGAAAGGCAGTCTTGGAAGACGCAGCAGCGTGGACGATCGGCGATAGTAGCCATAATAATTCAGTTATTTATATCAGCAATAGCATTCACTTGCTAAAATAAAAGTCAATATTTTCCTACAAGTATCCTGCAGTGGATCTTATTATTATTACTATTGTTGAGGGTACGGTGCACAGCGACCTTATGATCTATTGTGTGGTAGTGAACCAGATATAATGGAGGGACAGAGTATCCATCTTCGGCCATTTCCCCCCTTGTCCACACTAGGGATGTAGTGGTATTCCCTTGTAGTTCACACATACTTTTACACAAACCATAGATCCTCCACGCAATGCACGGGCCGATTCGTGAATTTTAGTGGGAATGTCGCAGATTCGTGGATTTTAGTGAGAAAAAATGGCGACAGATTGCCGAATTTGCACACGATCCAAGTATTGTTGTGCGAAGGATGTTCAATAGTTGACTCGTAGTCTTAACAGCATATACTTGTATGTATTGTTCTATGGAATATCGTGAATAAAAATGTAATGCATTGCCCACTGAACTGGAACTTTTTGACCTCAATTTAATTCTTAGATTATATACCTACAGCCTATCTGAAAAACTCTCTCAAAAGTTAGTTCCACTCTATACCCTTAATTAATGAGTTCATACCGGACAACCAGTTCGGTTTCAGGGCGGCGAAACCATACATGCCGCGTCCAAACTGGTGTCCGACATTCAATGGAATAAAGGCAAAAAACAATGCACGGGTGCCTGCCTGATTGACTTGGAGAAAGCGTTCGACACCGTTTGGTTGGAGGGCCTCTTCCTCAAGCTGGTCAGGCTTGGCATAAGTAAACCATTGCTATACATGATCTATGACATGAGGAGGCGATTAGTTCGCCGATCTTGTTCTCTGCAGAACTTTCCATGCCGCACTTAATTGCGTACGCCGACGACCTAGTAGCGTACAGATCAGGTCCGAAGGTAGAGGTAATGAATAGCGATTTTGGGACGACTGGAAGCTGGTTATCAACTTCCTGAAGTGTGAAACTATCCTTTTCAGGACCCCGCTGTACATGGCTTCGCGGGATTCTCGCCTAAATTGGCGCAAGTTCGGCATAGCTGACCCGCAAGGCCGGCCGTTAGCTGTGAAAAGTCTAGTTAGATATCTTGGCGTTTGGTTGGATGAATATCTGTATTTTGTCAAACATCGAGATATTGCTCTGACGAAAGCCAGAAAGGCCTTTGCTGGAGGCAAGGAGGTTGTTTTTTAGTAGCAGAGTGAAGGTAATCTGCTACACGGTTCTTATTAGGTCAATCATGGCGTACGGTTGTCCATTGTGATTCAACGTAAGTCCTTCCCAGATGGAAATGATGAGGCTGGTGCCTTCGGACCTATCGCCGGTTGTATCGCACACCCGAGTCTGAGTACAAGAAGTACTATCCTAACGAAGTCCGGCACAACGAGGCAACCGTGAACAGGATAGATCATTTTATTATTAAGCTGATCAGAAGGCACATTGCGCGAGCTATGACTTCTTCCAACAATCTGATCTTTGGGGCTTACTACCCCAATTGTATGTACCATTAAAGGGTGCGCTTTAACGGCTTTATTCCTCCCGAAGCATTCATCTATTTAGACACGATTGGTCTAATACAGGATACAGACGGATGCCCTGTGATCTTCCATGTCGTACGCCGAACAGTGGACAGGCGACTCCATTACGAACCGGATGTCGCTCGCACCCACGAGGATCTTCTTCGGTTCAGTGGAGCGATCCCCGCTCGAGATAGGCATGAGTCAAAGAACGACAATTTTACTGTTGGTTACACCAAAACCAGTCTCCGCCACCGCTGACTTTTCAAGGTGACCAGATAATTGACCATGGTGGCCAACTTACATAGAGTAAGAGAAAAAAAAATAAAAAAAGCCATAAAAACAAAAAACCAAAAAAACCAGGCATATACATAACATACACGCCCTGGTGCACGCGTCTGTGTTGTTAGGGATTTAATTAATATAGGTCTAAGTTTTATGGTAGGTTAAGTTAGTATAAGGTAGGTTAAGTATGTAAGTAGTTCAGTTTCGCCAAGTTTTTTCAACAGTTTCCTTGTTAAATGAAAAATTAATAAAAGTTTGTCATCAATTTAACACCAAAATTTGAAATAACGTCCAAGTAACGAGCGAATTTTCAAATAAGAACTCCAATTCACCCCTCTTGAGGAAATGTATCAGTTGTGCGCGAGCTGATCTCAAGAGCTCACACGTATTCACAGACACGGGACAAAAAGCGTAAAAAAAACGCTGTCAGATGAAATCAAGGGGCAAGATAAGTAGAAGATGGATTGCTCTCACACGAGTTCCCCTCAAATATGCCTCGTTCTTTCCAGATTTATATTGAGGGCTTTGGACTCCTGTTGTGCATAGGCGAAAGTTTGTTTGTTCTAGAGTACTCTCTCTAATCCAGTTTCCTTCAGGAGTCTGAGAATGAGAGAAGGTTCTAGTGATATCATCTCTTCCCCTCCTAATAGGTGCCTGCCCAGATATCTTCTTTTTTTGTGCCAGAAACCCAGTACAGGTTCTGGGATTTCCCTATATTCTCCATATAATCCACAGAGACCTTCCTCTGATATCCCCAGCTCCTTTAGGTGCTCTCTAAGTCTAAAGCCGCCAGCGGATGAGAAGGTTATTTTTGTTCATTTGTATACATGGCTCAAACTTCCGGTAGCATTAGCCCAAATGGCTTTTAGGTCTATTTCATGCCGTGAGCATTGTTCCATATTTCTGCCCGGTACCTCTTTGCTAGTTCCCCGAATTCTTCTTTGAGTATATTGTCTCATAGTTCCTAGAATTGTTCCGGGCCTATGAAAGCTTCTTCCCTAGTTAGCTAGGGAGTCGGTCATTTTTCATGTTTCTCCCGGTCAACTCCCTGAGTCTCTGTAGGAATTCCCGGACAAGCTTGGATTTAATGATGTAGGAGTTTAGTGTCAAGAGGGCAGCACGACTGTCCGAGATTATTGCTGTGTCGCAGTTCCTATCAAGATTGATTAGAACACATCTGTCTATGGCATCGATTTCCGCCTGGAAGATGCTGGTGCGTCTGCTCGTAGTTTCGAAGTATTTTGTCCTTGGTCGAAACGCTCCTGCCCCTGATCCTTCATCAGTTCTTGATCCATCTGTGTACCTTTTGATCGTGTTACTACTCGGCTGTAGATTCATTGCTCCAGTCCTTTTTAGTGTTGAGTCATGGTGAACTTCTTTTGGAAAATTGAATTTCCAATCACGTCATCCTTCCGAATGGCACTAGTGCATCGAATTCTCTCAATGTAATGCACCAGCCTTTTCATATCACTTCTTCTGCCACGAGTGTCCTTTTTGTACCATCAGATGCAATGGAGTCAGCTCCAATACCACCTCCATGGCAGCAGTTGGATCGGTTCTCATTGCCCCTGTCATACAGAGGCATGGCAATCTTTGAACCTTGCTGAGTGCTTCCCTCGCACTAAATAGGTTGGTTATTTTGGTCCGTGCTATTGTCCCGTAGGTACTGTGGGTCTCACAATAGCTGTGTACATCCATCTTTGACTGCATCCCATTGACTTGTCCGCTTGGCTTCTACAGATCATTAGAGAATGCGTCGCCTTCCTTCTGATCTCTTCCTGTGTCTTTTCCAGAAGAGTTTGCTGTCTAAGATGACTCCTAGATATTTCAACTCTTTTACTGGAGCCAGTATTGTGCCTGCCAGACTAAATTGTTTTAGTCGTTCCAGTTAGTGTCTCTAGAAGTTCGTCAACAACGAGCCTCCATAAGCTTTATTAATCGCATCATGGGATGTGTTGTCAATCGCTGCTTCGATATCCAAGCATTGGATATTAGTCGTCATGCTATTGGGTAGTAATTTCCAACAGCAGCGGTCGCCCCTATCCCATAGAAAACTCTAAAGACAAATAATCTATCTAAACAACTACCTTGCAGACAGGCAAGGCATTTCACAGAGTTTGGCGTCATATTGTCGAAAATGCGTGCCTATGGTGTCGATGAATCTCTTCTTCAATGGATTAGAAATTACCTTTCGAACCGTTTAATTCAAGTTGTTTTGGATGGGTTCAAGTCTGATATCCACCAAGTAAACGCTGGTGTTCCCCGAGGCTCTGTTCTGTCTCCGACACTCTTTCTAATTTTTATAAATGATCTCTTGTCTGAAATTGATTTCTGATTCAGATTAAGAACAATGTTGAAATCCAAGTAATTTTCATGAACAAGGTCAATGCCACCCATGTACAGAGACGAAGGGAAGAGATCCAGCTTCTAAGGAGGACTCAGGAGGAGATGGAGAGAAAATATGATAAGGAGAAGGGATCAATTTATGGGATATCGGCACAAGTCTGTCGGAAGAATCGGACAACTGATGTTGGCAGTCGAAACCACGACTTTGGAGGAGCCAAATGTTCCCCGATACACAAGGAATTAGGCCTTACTTACTTACTTATCAGGCTAACGACTCTTGAAGGGTCCTAGTCTGAGCTATAGCTGCCTTGCATCGTTGATGATCTTGGGCACGCTGCTTTCAGTCATCAAGGCCAAGCTGTCTTGCGTCCGCGATGTCTTGGTCTTTATACCGGAGGTTCGGTCTACCTCTACTTCTGGAACTAAGTTTCCATACCCTTTTAGCTGCAGCATCGGTGTCCATACGTTCGATGTAGCCGCGACAGATTAGTCAACGGATTTTTGCTTTGCGGATTACAGACACATCCTGGTACAGGTTGTAGATGTTTCTGTGCTTTTCTTATGGCGAGTGGTCACCGCAATCTCTCATGAATGAATCGAAGTCACCCTGAGCGGCAGTAGTGATGTCCTCGATCTGTACACGATCAAGTCGTCGGCGTACGCAATTACGCGAGGAAGAGAACTTATCAGATCGCTCAAGTAAATGTTGAACAGGATCGGCGAATTAACGGCACCCTGTTGGAGACCATTTTTGACATCAAAAATACCTGTGGAGGTCATGTTGCCATTCTTAACCATTCTACCGGTCAGCATGTTACACAGTAGGTACAGCAGTGGTTTGCAAGTCAATCAAGCAGGCACCCGTACATTGTTTCTGGCTCTTGTTCCATTGGATATCCGACACCAGTTTCGACGCGGAATGGTGTCATGCCCCGCTTTGAAACCGAATTGGTTATCCGGGATTATAGCTTTGTCCTCAGTCCAGTTGATCAGAGCTCTATTTATCACCTTCTGAAATACCTTGCTGATGTTGGGAAGAAGACTAATTGACCGGAGGTTGCAGGGATTCGAAGAATATTTTCCTCGCTTCGATATGGGTTGCACAATCGATATGGTTTTCCAATGCTGTGGATAATATGCATTATTCAGAGCATTGTTAAACATGATTGTGTACATACTCGTATTAACCACTTCCAGGGGGAGATGTCTTAACACAATGTTCGAGATCCCCTCGACTCCCACTGACTTCTTCTTTCTTATTGATTCGAAGACCGCTCGAGGATCTGTCTTCGACATAAACGGGGGATGAAGCTTATCTGCGGGAACATGCATCTTATCGTTCCAATACGAATTAACAGAAAGTCTGTAATTCTGGACAATTAATGCCTGTATGTTCTTAATGAGCGATTTCAGTGTCCTGATTTCCTCATCTCGTCTGTCGGCAAACCGCCTGTACAAGGTTTTTAATCTTGACAGAAGTCTACTTTTTTCTTGGTGAAGTGCCTCGATTGTCGCGGTACATGTTTTGACTGTCTGTACGTATATACTGTGGTATCGTATTGTCCATCATTCGTTTAATTGTCTCGTCCAATTGAATTAGATACATGTCAATCTCTTAGTTTGACAAGTTCCTATTGGACGGTATGTGGAGCTCATTTGAAGAGAGTGCTCTCGTCATTTGTCTGGAGAAGCGTGTCCATCGTGCCCTACTGTAATTGATGGGATACGTTAGAACAAACTCTCCTAATTCCTCTCCTAAATGTCGTTGGGGATCTTGATTTCGGCACTGAGTCCGCAATGGTCACTGAGATACACGAATGTGTTCAAGCAGTTCACCGTTTGTGAGTTTGTGTCGGTCAGCTGCGTCTAACAGCAGGAGATCCAGATAAGAGCCACTTCTAGGGAACGACGAGGTCTCTGCTGCTTTCAAATCGAATCTATACTCGATACTGTGTAAGCAAAACCAGCTATAGAGCTGGTCGCCTCTGGGATTGGAAGATATATTCCCCCAGTATCCATGTCCAATGCAGGCCTCCAACTCCTGAAACCTTCGTACTTCCCTACTATACACATATACTTTGTGTTTTATGTTATTTTTAATGAAGATCGCAACACCGCCTTCACCACTGGAATTGGGCCGGTGTCTTCTGATAACATTATAATTACTGTGCTCCAATTTGCCTCTCTGAGTTAGTTGGTTTCGCTAATCAGCATCAGCTCTGGACTTTGATCATCCAAAGGTTTATAGAGCTCGTTTTTCGGGGGATCCCTATCAATGAACTCTCATTCACTGCAAGGATCTTGTAAGTGAACTCCCTCTGCGTAGCCAATAAAACGTTTGACGTGGTTGGCTCTGCAGGAGCACCAGAATTTGGTCTACCCGCCCCTCTAACCGATCCATATGCCTTTTAATGGACGATTTCCATTCTGGCGTTGGTTCATGTGCTAGTGGCACTGAAGGCTACGGCACTACTTTCGGTGGTTGCTGCTTTTCCGTGCTCCTCTGGCCAGACGCCATTTGGGCTAGGTCATTTGAGAGGTGACGGGTATGGCCCCGAGTGGAGTTTTCTCTGGGGGCTGCTTCTGCTTCTGCGCTCCTGGAATTTAGGGCAACCCCGATAATTAGCGGTGTGCCCCGCGTTCACGCAGAGTACGCACTTGAGCTGACTCTTGTCAGCCGCTCCCTCTTTCCCCAGAGCACACTTCTTCGCACTGTGGTTCTCTCCGCACTTTACGCAACGAGGCAGCATTTGGCAGCACTGCGAAATGCCATCGCGCCGTCTTGTGCTGTCTAAGTAGGTATGTGCGTCGACCCCATGCGCAACTGAAAATCGCTGCCTGGGTTCAATTCCCGGCCGGTACCACAAAATAATATTTACGGCTCTACCTCTTTCGAGTTACTGACAATGCTCAAAGAGCATAACTGTCTAGAAAAAGCTTCTCAAATTGGCGGTTCGGAGTCGACATAACACTGTACGGCCCTTGAACTCGTGAGAGAACAATAGGACTTACATCACGAGTGGTTGCTGAGAAGCTAGGGCCTCTAGGGACTGTTGTGCCACCCATATTATTATTATTATTTTACAAAGGTTGAAAATAAAGATTTAAATTTTGATCTCTACAACTACCTACAACTTGAGAAATACGGAGATTTTCGTCTCATCCTTTATAAATGAGAAATAAATCAAAATAACTTCTTTTTATAAAGGAGCTCAATTGTGTTGTGTAATTGAGATAAACATTTTCAATCTGTAAGAGAATATTGTTAACAAATTGTGAATCAACACTAAATTTTGTAAAATGGATTTATGTAAATGTACTACATGCTTATCTGCATGTATGCACTAACCCCCTCCATGTGCATACACAGCTGAAAACGGTACTTGTGTGCTCCTGAGTCGTGACACTCCTTCTTTCGCAATTGTTGAAAATGAACTTCCTCCAATTCATCAGTTCGACGGATTCACCCTTCCCAACTGACAAACAACCAATGAGACTGCGTTAATAAACATTGATTTCACTTCGGAAATAGGCTCGCATGACAATCAGCAACAAACCGTTGAATCTCTCCAAAAAGCCACACCTACCTCCAGCTACCACCCACCAACTATCTACCTCAATGGCAACGATTTCACCCCGTTTCTAAATGCCTCCCTCCTTCTAGTTAAGGGATGTTTGATGCCACAGGAATCAATGGGAACCCCAACCAAAATTATCAGGTATCAATGCAGAACCGAGTTTTTGTTATCAACGTTATGGCCCGAGAGCGACCGCCGCGTTGCTGCTTTCAGTTCTCGTACACACCAGCCGATACCAATAAAATCGATTTCTAGAAATCGTTTTGAAGGCATCGACTCGTTCGACTTTTACCAGGCTGCCATAAATAAGCGCTGGCATTTCCAATCACATTCGATAAAAGCATGGAGAACGCATCGAACCGAATATGTACGAACGGAGCAGGCAGCCACTTTACTCTGGCTACTCGCCGTCGTTGTAGTTGTTGTTTCAGCCTGTTATCGGATGAAACGTGCCTCATTACGATTTTACCTTTTCCCCGTCCATTTTCACTCACTCACCGAAAGTTGTGCGCACACTGGCCCTCCTATGCGATGGCCAGCGGCAGTACGTGCCACAGCTACAGCCATAGACGGCGCTGTCAGAGGCGGATACTATACCGTTTGGATCTGAATATGTGTGCAATAGGTACTTGAACTGAATCAACATAAATAACCTATCGATGAGAGCGGGGCGAGATACTTCGGATACCTACTACGGTCTCTGCCATCGGAGTACGATAGTGCGCAGAGGGGATTTTGGTTGGAGAGAAAGCAAACACGCCAATGCGAGATACGGTTGCCACTTCGCAGGGCTGTCTACGGCTGGGCTTGTATCTACAATCGATTTTCGAAGTAAAATTTAGTGGAAAGTATACCTATTGCTCGGAATGAGACTCTAGTCCGATTTGGAAACTTCGGGTTCGAAATGCCCACCTCCGAAGGTCATTCGACGAATTCGTCGTCGCTTCATGACGATTGGTTGCGGTTCGGAAACGCAAGTGTTCATTGATTCATTTCTCTTTGTGTGTCTTGCTTGGAGAAATTCCAGATTCAACTACATGTTGATGGAGACATCAATTTGTCTCTGAATGGGGTATGTGCGAGACGAGTAGGCAGAATGATAGAATATGTGTTGTGTGCTTGAATCCTATAATGAAACAAGTACAAGTGGTTTGATTGGAAAATATGTGATGATTCTGACAACAGGGAACTGCTTTGAAAAGTGTGTACTGGGCTTATTTATGCACAATCCGGAAATGAAGTGTGAGTTAAGTCATGTCCAGAAAACGACTGCGGGATGATACACGTATAGTGTATTTCACCTGATTTCATGGTGGACATGGACATCGGTTAACAAGCGCCAGTGTCTGATGTTCTTTTCCAGCTGCCGAGGTCTTAATTTACCGCGCTGTGCTTCGGAGTTTGCGACGGGCCGGAATATTGATGTCAATCGGTACGAGTGAATCGTAAAGTTAGTTCAGACTAATCCTGGACTCACCGGAAAGCATGATAATGTCTGCGCGTGTATCTGTACCACAGCAGTGGTTTGGTCATTCGATAGCAGGCTTCATTCTCCAATTACCGTCTAAGAACGAAGACACAGTGATTGACAAGAGTGATCATAAATCATTACTCGAGCTTATTCCGTAGCCCAAGCAGAACAACTTTTTCACCTACTCAAACTGTACACATGTATATTGCAAAGTTTTGTCCAAGGTAATGAGTAATGACACGTGTACTGTTGTGTCATTCAAGGCTGCAATTGACGTTGGCTTAGTAGTAGAGACCGGATTATATGCATTTGCATATTTTGACCTTTCTGTCGGTTTTTTGTATATTTTATTGAAAATATAGTGGTGGTGTCGCACCACGATTCACGCGGGATAAGTTAGGTCGAACATATTATCCAGTCTTCAGTTATCTTCCTCTCCACGAGTGATATGCCAACTTGATCCATGTGACATACTTTGCTCACGGAGTACATAGTCTCTCTGAAGCGATTAACGATTGACAAGGGGATTTCTTAATGACTGGACGTCCCCACAACGTATAAATGGGGACTAACTAGGTGGCCGGCCGTGGCGTTGAGGGTTTCTGCGTCGACCCCTGCGCACTTGAGCCTACTTTACCCAGCCTTGATTCCCGGTGCGAGCAAAATTAATCTCACGGCCCCACCTCCTTCGAATCACAGACAATGCTTAAAAATTAATTATTGTCTGTCTAGAAAAAGATCCTCAAACATTGCCTTTCGGAGTCGGCATAAAACTGTAGGTCCCTTCCACTCGTGAAGGGAACAATAGCACGCAAATTATATAGATATGTAGACGTCAAGAATATAATATCGATAGTTTAAATGTTTAGGGGCATGTGATGCTTTCTTTTTGCTGTCCTATGTTTTTTTTACAATAACTGGAGGTCTCAGAGAAAGAACGCAGAATATTTGTGCAATTTAGGCAGAGGTACGTTGGAGGTATTTATTCCTTATTTGGAAGGTGTTTCAAACAACTAGGCAATTTTTGGTAATACCTACATAATTTAAATTAAATATTATTTACGCAGCACGTGGCATTGGGACAACACGAGATAACTGGTTATTTAATAGTCGTTTAAAAACAAAGCTTTTTATTTGTCTGCACTTAAATTACTCGCGATAGATGTACAAATCGAAAAAGTAAATCAAACTCGACCGAAAAAAGTGTAACCACAAAAAAAAAAAAACGACAATTAGTTTGTTACCAAGAAAATACCGCCAGTTTACAATATAATTGCCATTGTATACAATTTCAGATAAAATGTATTGTAGTTGCATACTAGCGAGCAGCGTTCATAGACTTTATTGTGAAGCAACAGAAAGGAGTATCAGACATTCAATGTCTGACTACTTACTGTGAAGCAGTGTTAGTGGTGATAAACATTAAGTTCGTTGGACTGAAAAAAAATCCTTTAAATAAAACACACCCTAGCACCACCACTGTTTTCGAGCCTCCACCTTCTAATGACTAAAACAACCAGCCACTGAAGTTCCAACTTTTGCTGAGGAATATTATTCAATTTTTATAATTCATTTTGGACTAAATTCGCACCTACAACACACTTTTTTTGCGAATGTCTGCGACGATAGAACTCAGTTGAAAAAAAAGTACATCTGTAAGCTGAGCAGCCACGGCGGTCATCAAAAATTGTAGCAATTGTCTGCCGCAACTTTACCCTCTGTCCGACAAGTAATTATTTTCTCCCACTACTCTCCAAACATACAAATTGTGCTGTCTACACCTCATAAACACCAGCACGTCATGCGTTGCAACAAGCTTCTGCTGTGCTTTTAGCATGCATACACCAGCTGCCGGTTAACACTTTAGTCAGATTGCGCCAAATTCACTCTCTCTCTCTATCTATATCTCAATCTCAATCACTCCCTTCACTGCCCACCCACAAGCGTAGAGTTGAGGGTATTGGCAAACATGGTGCCAAGTGTACAAGTTCAGTTGATTGTGGTTCTCGTGCCAGCTGTCGATTTCACGAACAAGGTTTAATAGGGTCTGTGCCAAGTGGAATCTCATAGACTGCCGCCGGCACTGTCTGAGCGCCGGATGACTACTGCCAGTTAAATGTTTGTTTGTTGAACACGGCCGATGAGTGACTGTCTGAATTAGACGACTGTCGGTGTCATATAAATTGTAAAATCACATCCCTGACATTGGAATCTTCTAAAGTGCTCCGCTGACTTACATTGGGTCTGTAGGTCGTCCAGTGGTCGGGCTAAATGCCTGATGCCTAATGAATCCAATTAAATCCTCGTTAGCAGCTGCCCATGTGTGTCGGTCGTCGACCTACTAGTTCACACGACGGTGGCAGCACTATCCGGACGTACGGATAAACTCCCCAAATCACCAAGTGCTCAGCAAACGACTTCTGCAGGCTGCCATGCCCCATCAATTGAAGCAGCCGCTTCATATGTGTATACACGCCCTAACAGGTTGCGGAGACTATGGAATACGTTTCACAGGGTTCCATGCCTCGTAGGCGGTGTGCGGGTCTCCAGGTACGACACTCTCACCAAATAGAATGCAGGGTACATATATTTCAAACACACACGCCTCTGAGTATCCAAAGTACACCGCAGTGTATCAACATCTATTCGGTGGGAAGATATGCTCAACAGGTTGCTTCGCCACATGAGTGTCGACATATTCAGCAGACCAGCGGCACACTTCCCATGCGCACTGTGCGCCTGTTAGTCTGACTTGTTGCTGGCGCTTGAATCATGGCGAAGCAGAACTAAAAACTCTCTCCACTGCCGTTGAAGTGTAGTCGGTCAGGCCTCAGGAAGAGATATCAACGCAAACTACACTTGAATGTGGGAGAAGAGTGTAGACAAAGACCTCTTACGACTGCGGCAGCATCCACGTCGAGCCACAAATTTCATAGAGGCCTTTCCAACCAACCTGGCTGTCGTTGTTGAGTTTGACTCCCCTCCAATGGCCCATGGCAAGCAACATTCTCGCTCTCGTTCGCTCTGTTGTCGCGTTAAATCCTTAAAAGTCTGCTGCCTCAGATTTGCGCAACTTTTGTAAACTTTTCTATTGGCACAGCAGAAACGATAGCAGGCAACCTGCTGGCGACCGAGGCTCGTTCTCAATGACGCGCTGGACTGGACTCACTGGCAAATTATTGCGGCAACTTCTCGATGAATGTTGATGGTTGCTATCTGTTTCAGAGTGTCATGGGGAAAGGTGTGTAAGTTGGATGCCAGCAACAAAGGAGGAGAGTGTGGCAGAAAATCAACAAAAGAGTGCACGAATGGAGAGTATCTTCTGGTGGTAAGAGATTTTTTTCTTGAATTTCCTCCTGAAATGTGGGGAAGTTGTTGAAGTCGGAATAACAGGGAACCATGGTCGTTAGCCGAGCATGGCTTTCCTACAGTCAACTAAACGTGTTTGGTTCAGTTGTACGGACTGGTTGGTGACGGAAATGACGTCATGTTAAGTTCAAAACGGGGCTCCGTGGATACGTATCCATTTGAGGGGAATTGCGGCTTCGAACAACGCGAGATTCTGCTGCTGAGCGCCCATTTTTGATGTGGTATAGTAGGTGCAGCAGGTAGACTTTCTTAGGGGAAAATAATAGGAACACAAAATTACTGTGGACGGGTTTGTTTTTTTTAAAATGTAGTCACAGTCATTTGAACTGATGTGCTGCTCGCCTGTGTGGGCCGACATGGCGGGGTGTATGGACGCAGTTGTAGGTTCCACATTCACAGGGTAACTGTTCCATGCATACACACAGCATTTGTGTGAACAGAAATGTGTAGAGCATTTGTGTAGCACTGAATTTCGATTGAATAAAAAAAACTTAATTATTCATTGCCAAGGTGAAAAATGACGACACTTTGATATGAGACATTTAAATTGTTCGCTGCATTGAGCGACGATTGTGCTCTATTACTGATGAGTCCCTGTCATGTTCATTCAGCGTTCGGTGTCGCAATTTAGCGGAAGCTCGAAAAGGCAACCAGAATTAGACGGATCTGGTTTGCGAGAATTAATGAGCCAATTAATTGTCTTTTTTTATGTTACGTTATAAGGGTACTTGTTAACAGAGGAAGTGCACTCACTACTTCGTTGTTAACGTCATTTTCAACATATTTTGCGATGATCGCATTTTCTGGGTCTGGCTGCTTAACCTTTTGACAGCGTATTTGTATAAAGTTTTCTCGCACTGAGCAAAGGACGATATTTAGTGTAAATCATTTGGTGATTGACTGTAAAAAGAAAAACGTCGTTCAAATTTGGCGTAATTCACATGAAGGCAATTGCACGCCGTACACAATGGCAAGTTATCAGAGGAGTTTGAGATCTAAAGTGGAGTTTGTCAAGGACGCATATAGTCACCACTAGTATCGTTCCTGGTGGTTATCAGCTATGTATAGGTACTCCGGTGCAGCATTGATGGGACTGGAAGGACTATGACATCTTAAACATCTTAAACACCTCGGATAATGGACCTTCATGCTGATGGCCTGCAACCTAGAGGCAAAGAAAAAACAAAGAGGCGCTCAAAATAAGTACAACAAAGAGCATTCTATCACCCGCACCCAACTGAACATTGCCGGACAAGAAGTCGAGAAAGTTAACAACGTTCTATAATTAGGAAGTGCGGTCTCGGCTATCCGCGATGGCTCATAACAAGACTCGGAAACGCTAAACCTGCGACCAGTACGCTATCAGCTTGAGAACCAAGGTGCAAATATTGCGTTCAAACGTATAGTCAATGATACTTTATGGACACCATGACCACACGAATGTTACGAATTACGCCATACAGCGCGATCCGCTTAGCTGCACGGCTAGGTAGAATAGTTATGGCACAGAACAGTTAGTTTTTTATTGGCGTATCCCCCAAATAACTCGTCTCTGTGGAAGAGCCAGCGGAAAATGTTGGTTTTCCCTATGTTTTGTTTGACAATTCAAAACCAAAATCTTAAAAATCATATCAATCAATTCTGTTTGAAAAAGCATAATTGAGATAGCCACATAAAGTATCACCTGTTGCATACTCTGTTGGTATGTATAATCAGTTGATTTCTAGCTGGTATCAAATTGTTGTGGGACTTATAAATTGGGCTAAGGTAAATATGGTAAATGGCTAGGTAAATTGTTGGGCTGTTTAAAATAACACGTGATCGTATTATCCAACGCCATCCAACCTGCAGACAATAATGGATTCTAAGAATGTGTACCATCCTGCACAATTGTCAGTGTTATCTAACGTGAAATTTATGAACAACTGGCCAAATCTTGGATCTTTGCTGGAAGACTGGATAAAGCACTTTCAGAACTCGCTCGCCAAGAGTAAGAGTTTTGGTGAAAACCTTTCAACAATGTCAGGAATGAAGAAACAATGCCATGAATAAATTTTGAGGTAATTCCACACAAAGAAATTAATACCTTTGGGCACAAACTATCCTACTCTGCTTTCTAAAGGCAGACCCACACGGCATACTAAGGTCACTTGTATGCCATCGTATTCTTGGAGTTTCTACAAGGCATAATGTGTTGATGTCATTGTTGATATGCGAAAGATTTCTTGTCAAATATCTCATACTGCTTTGATTATTTCTTCGTTGACTGTTGGTATTTGCAGGTCGCGATGATCGCAGGATCCTTGTTACAGACAGCCACTCAGCATTTATTATCGTCCGCAGGATCTTAGATGACAGTCTTTGAATTATATTAATATTGGATGGTTTGAAAGTGCCCTACATTTGTAGTCCATAGGTTCATAGGATATAGGTTTTATTATAGTCGCCTTGGCAGTTGGCCTTCAAGTGTGTACGAATTTATTTCCATGCAGCCCAAACCTGGCCAACGAAGCGCAACCCCCCAAATGACAAGAAGAAGACTATTGGCCTCGAATATTGCCTATCCTGGTATGCCAGGGCCCCATTGGGAGCCAGACCTGAACTACGAGCAACTCGTCAGTGGTCTCGTTAGCCGCTATGGGAGTGAATGGGAAGACACGCCTTGCACTAACCAGTGCGTGCGTGGAGTAAAACGCAACATAGGTTAGGTACATGGAACGTCTCATCGCTCATAGGAAAGGATCTCGGGCTAGTTGAGGAAGCAGCCAGATATTGTTCAGATATCGTGGGGATCTCTTCGACGAAGCAAAGTGGACCTAGATCTGGGGATCTTTTGGATTGGTGGAAACTGTTGCTGTCTGGAGTTGAACCTCAAATGTCTGCACAGGCGGGAGTGGAGATTCTCACAAGTCCATTAGGAGGGAGAATCGGGATCTTAAAGCCCAAGCTTGAATGGTCACCTTTGGCTCTAGTGCAGGTGTATACACCAAATCTAAAGTCAGAGTACACGACTTTCCTGGATGAAGTTGATGCTGCCCTCAATAGGGTAGCGGAGATGGATTCCTTTATCCTGATGGATGACTTCAATGCTCACGCGGGTGTGGATGTATCCACATGGGAGAATGTGATTGGGAGAAACGGTGATCCTCACCAGAAGGCGAACGGCGGGAAGTTTGTAAGCGTTTAATTTATATCGTGTCACCCTGCACCCTTCCACATACACACACACAATCATTATCAATGCAACTCTTCTATCAACTTGCTATAATTCTCTCAATGATGTACACTTATGTTCTCAATTATGTAAGCTCTCAATTATGTATGGTCTCTGATCTCAATTACATTGTATACTGTTATACTGTTATACTAATGTTATACGAATGTTATAAAAAGCCTGATCGATGTTATTAACGCTCTCTGTTAAATAAAAGCTGTTGAGGCGATACGTTCTCGAGTGAGTTTGTGTTCTTTGTTTTATTTGTATGTGACCTTACAACCATCAGAAGTGGAATTACTGTACCCAATCGACTGTACATTAATGGAAAATAATGAAACGTGATTTAAAGATTTTTTTTTTCGAACTTGTGAACATTTATGTTATTTTATGGAATTTTATGTTACGTGTGCTGAATTTTATTGAAGAATTTTCTGCTTAATTTTATGAAACGATCGCAAGTAATCCAAAAATGAATTGTTGCGCTTCGAGATTTATCCAAACGGCAACTGTACAGCAGTTGAAAGACAAGTTGGCCGAAATGGATTTGGCAACAAATGGAATAAAGTCCACTTTAAAAATCAGGCTGGAGGAAGCGCTCGAAAAATTAGACGATGGTCAGATGGAGGAATTCTTTCCAACGAATATTTTCGACGCAGTTAGTTCAGAGGGGAACATACCAGACCTGGAAGAGGAGAACCGGTCAACGTCGCAGCAGTTGGAGCAGTTAAGGGAGCTGGTAACGAGGAGGGAAGAAATCGCTTCGCTTCAAAGGAGGTTAGCGGAGTTGAGCAATCCTGTGCAGACATCATCATGGCAGTGTTCGTTCAGGGACATTGAAGAGTCCTTGCTCAAATTCTCTGGTGACGACAACATTTCTGTAAGGAGATGGGTTCAATCGTTTGAAGATTCAATTGAACTGTACAAATTAGACGAATCCAAAACCTTAATTTACGCACAACGATTGCTTACGGGTACAGCGAAGTTGTTTCTGCGGTCATCAAAATTTCGCTCATGGGGTGATCTGAAAGCAGCTTTGCTGAACGAATTCCACCAACACACCACAGCGATGGATGTGCACAATGCGTTGCGGAATCGGAAGAAACGCAAGGGGGAGAATTTCCAGCAATATGTCCTCGCCATGCAGGAAATCGCTTCTCTAGCCGATCTGGATGAACAGGATACTATTAATTATATTGTTAAAGGTATACCTGATTCTGTGTTTAATAAACAAATATTGCTTACAGCCAACAACATAAGTGAGCTCAAACATACCTTACGAAAGTACGAAAAGATGAAGTCAGAGTTTCAACCATCGACGTCGGGTCATCTCAAGGACTTTCATGTCGCTAAAACTGTGCTTCAACAACGCATCGCAAAAAGTAAATGCTACAACTGTGGTGAAGAAGGTCATCTATCTAACAATTGTCCCAAGCCAAGACGAGAAAGAGGTTCTTGTTTCCGCTGTGGGCAGAAGGGGCATATCGTGAAACAATGCCCACAATCATCATCTGTTTTGGTTCTCCGCAACGACGAAACATCGGAGGAACCAAATGCGTCATTCCTGGACAACTTTCATGGCACCTTCAAGTACAGTTTTGTAAGCAGCACTTCAGTTTCATCATACATGCATGCAATGACGATGATTGACACCGGAAGCCCGATCAGCTTCATTCAAGAGAAGTACGTGCCGCCCTATCTGATGACACCAGTTGGATCTTCAACTCAACAATTTATGGGGATTAACAGCAGCCGACTTATTATACTTGGCAAGGTATTTTGTAAAATTCAGATTTCTAGTGATGTTACCGATTTATGTTTGTATGTAGTTAGTAATGACACAATGCAAAATGTAGTTGTCTTAGGACGAGACTTTTTAAGAAATAATAATATAAAATTGCAATTAGAAGATGTGAAATTAAAAGAAGTTTGTAATAGTGTGAATGAAAACGATGATGTACTTGAAATTTTGAATATTGATACGAACGGTGATCGCGACTGTAAATATTCTTTACAAATTAATGAACATTTGAAATTCGATGAAACGGAAAAATTAAAAGCGCTTATTCTCGGGAGTATATCAACAAGTAAATTCTTATACCAAGGCTGTGATTTTGAAATGAAGATAACGTTGACAGATGCGAATAAAGTTTTTAATTGCACTCCAAGACGGTTACCGCATGTACACAAATTAGAATTGCAGACTCTATTAGACGACCTCATTAAAAACAAAATCATTCGCGAAAGTAATTCACCTTTTACGTCTCCAGTTGTTTTAGCGAGAAAAAAGAATGGCGAGATGCGTCTTTGTATAGATTACCGCGAATTGAATAAGTTGACAGTGAAGGATAATTTTCCGCTTCCCCTTATCGAAGACCACCTAGATAGACTCCGCGGTAAAAGATATTTTTCGCTGCTTGATTTAAAAACTGGCTTCCACCACGTTAAAATGTCACCTGAGTCTATAAAGTATACGTCCTTCGTGACCCCATTAGGTCAATTTGAATATTTGCGTATGCCGTTCGGGCTTCGAAACGCACCAGCTGTATTCCAGCGTTACATATGCACCATATTCAAACAATTAATTAATTCCGGAAAACTTTTGGTCTATATTGACGATCTACTGGTAGCGTCACAGACAATTGCCGAACATTTCGAGATCTTAAAAGAAGTTTTAGATACAGTCCGAGAAAATAATTTAGAATTGCGGTTTGACAAATGCAAGTTCATGCATGAGAAAATAACCTATTTAGGTTATGAAGTTTCTGCGGATGGTATAGGACCTAATGCAAGTGGGTTGCAGGCTGTAAAAGAGTTCCCTGTCCCATCAAACGTTAAGGGCTTACATTCATTTTTAGGCTTATGTTCGTATTTCCGACGCTTTATTAAAGATTTTTCAATACATTCAAAACCATTATACGATCTTATAAAGAAAGACGCGCAATTTACATTCGGTGAAAAAGAGCTAATAGTATTTGAAGAGTTAAAAAGGAAATTGTTGAATGCACCCTTATTGAGCATATATAATCCACATGCTGATACCGAACTGCACTGTGATGCAAGCAGCCTAGGTTTCGGTGCTGTTTTACTCCAACGCCAGGATGATAAACTCTTTCACCCAATATTCTTTTTCTCAAAACGCGCTTCGGTCCCAGAGACCAAGTATCATTCTTATGAATTAGAGACATTGGCCATTATTTATGCGCTGAGGCGATTCCGAATTTATTTAACTGGTATCAAATTTAAAATCGTTACCGATTGCAAGTCTCTCACACTTACCCTCAACAAAAAGTTGCTTAATCCAAGAATCTCGCGCTGGGCCTTAGAGCTCCAAGATTTTGATTACTCCATAGAGCATAGAGATGGTAAGAAAATGACTCACGTTGATGCTCTCAGTAGGTGCCATAACATCTTAGTAGTGGAATCAGAAACATTTGAGCACGCACTTGCAGCCGCACAGCAAAAGGACATAGTAGTCAGGCGAATAGTACGAATGTTAGAAGAGAGAGAAAGTCATTCATATGAGTTAATTAACGGATTGGTCTATCGTAAGATCAATCAAAAAGTGTTTTTCTACGTGCCATCTCAGATGGAAAGAAACGTAATACAGACACACCATGACTCCTTATGTCATGCTGGTGTGGATAAATGCTATAATCACTTGCGTAGAACATATTGGTTCCCTCAAATGAAACCCAAAATTAAGAATTATATACATAATTGCCTAAAATGTATTCATTTTTCACCACCTGTAGGAAAAAAGGAAGGTGTTTTACATAGTATTCCAAAAGGTAACAAGCCATTTGAGACCATCCACATCGACCATTACGGTCCTTTGCCATTTTCAGTGCGAAATCATAAAAAGCACATATTTCTGATTGTCGATGGATTCTCTAAGTTCTCCAAATTGTATCCCGTGAAAAGTACTAGCACCAAAGAAGTACTTAAATGTTTAGAAGCATATTTTGCAGTGTATAGCAAGCCCACTCGCATTATATCAGACAGAGGAAGTTGTTTCACCTCTGAAGAATTTACGAATTTCTGCTCTGGCGCTAACATACAGCACATTAAGGTGGCGACAGGTTCGCCTCAATCGAATGGCCAAGTGGAAAGGATTAATAGAAGTCTAACGCCAATGTTAGCTAAAGAAAGCGAGATTGATCCAAGTGAATGGGCGAAACATCTGACAAAGATAGAATTTGCTTTAAATAACATAGAAAATAAGAGTACAGGATTCTGTCCGAGTGTTTTAGTCTTTGGAATAATGCAGAAGGGAGAGATAAGTGATAACATACGCGAGTATATAGAGGAGAATATTATGGCAGGAGAGGAGAGGAATATAGAGGCTATCAGGGAAAAAGCAAATGAGAACATTGTTCGTAGTCAAAATGTCAACAAAGAGTATTTCGATAAACGTCGCAAGAAACCTTATTCGTATCAAGTTGGTGACCACGTAATGATAAAAAACGTTGTAAATACTCCCGGTCTGAACAAGAAGCTTATTCCGAAGTACAAAGGTCCATTCGAAATCGTAAGAATCCTTCCGAATGATAGGTACCTGATTAAAGATTTAGAAAACATGCAAATTTCAAGGATCGCATATGAAGGGGTTGCATCCCCAGAAAACATGAAGCCGTATGTGACATTTTAAAATTCCTTGTTCACATCGATATTTTCAATTTACCAAACTCTTATGAAATTTTATGATTTTATGATATGGTATTTTATAAACTATTTTTGAAGCTAGAAGTTAACTTTAAATTGTCAAAGTATTATTTACTTATCGTATTGATTCTTGTTCACATTGCGTTATTAATAGTAAAGACAATATTATAATCGGCATACCATTAAAGTAATATGATCAAATTTGTAATTGTAAGTGTATATGTATATGGAAGGAAATCGAGGGCGATTTTAAGGTCAGGATGGCCGAGCTGTAAGCGTTTAATTTATATCGTGTCACCCTGCACCCTTCCACATACACACACACAATCATTATCAATGCAACTCTTCTATCAACTTGCTATAATTCTCTCAATGATGTACACTTATGTTCTCAATTATGTAAGCTCTCAATTATGTATGGTCTCTGATCTCAATTACATTGTATACTGTTATACTGTTATACTAATGTTATACGAATGTTATAAAAAGCCTGATCGATGTTATTAACGCTCTCTGTTAAATAAAAGCTGTTGAGGCGATACGTTCTCGAGTGAGTTTGTGTTCTTTGTTTTATTTGTATGTGACCTTACAAGTTGTTAGACCTTTGGTTTGCAAATGGCATGTCCATAACGAACACCTTCTTTCCACATAAAGGCATCCATAAGTACACATGGTTCCGTCAGAGCATTCAACAGAAGCAGTTGATAGATCTCTTTGTGAGACCATCATGTGTGAAACGGATGGTTTGTAACGTTTGTGTGATGTGAGAGGGTGAGGTGTTGTGCACTCTGTACCTCACTGATAAACTACCTCTCCTGTCGGAAGGGGGGCTCCGCTTCTAGTGACCGGTACCCTGAGCCGGAAGAAGGTCGGTGAGAGCTTAGAAAGCAACCATAGATCTGAGTAAAAGCTGTTCTGGCAAACCATTCGCCGACTTTTGTTGTGTTACTTTTCAAGGACGTGGACATCTTACGCATATGGAGCGAGCTCATCAATCCCTAACAGAGCAGACCCGCAGTCTTGAGTGGGGCGGAGAGTAGTCCAACGGTGGAGGATGTCATTTTGGCGATTGAATCGCTAAAAGTTGGCAAAACGGACGGTGTGGATGAAATACGGCCAGAAATGCTTAAGGCTATGGGTAAGGGGAGTTCTCTAGCTCTCTCGTGTTATTAAAATGGCCTGGGAACGTGGTGAACCACCCGGCGATTGGTAAACTGGGGTGAATGTCCCACTTTTCAAGAAGGGGGACAAACGAGATTGCTCCGACTACAGGGGCATATCTCTTTCTCGCTTTTAAGTCTCCCCGGGAAATCTAAGGTGTTGGAAGAGCGTTGTAGAGCTATGGTCGAGCACAGATGGGGGATGAACAGTGCGGCTTTCGTCCCGACAGAAGTAAAACCGACCAGCTTTTCGCTCTAAGAATGGTACCTGAGAAGGCTTGGGAGTATGCCAAGTCTACAGTTGTTTTGTGGATTTGGAAAAGGCTTAAGACCGAGTTCCTCGAGGTAAACTCTGGAGTGTTCTGCAGGAGTATAGGATTGACGTTCTCTTCTGAGGGCTATTCTGCCTGTAGACACAAACTGTAGCAGCTGCGTTCGGGTTAATGGTGCTAAATTAACATCCCTCACCGTGGGCTTTGGACTTCGCCAGGGGCGCGTCTTGTAACCTCTCCTTTTCATTGTATATACGGACTGGATGTTGCAGCACAGCCGAGGCGAGGAATGTTTCACATTGGGAGAGTTGAGGGTAAGTCATCGTCTTTTTGCAGATGACTTGGTTACCCTCACATCTTCCTAGACCGAACTCCAAAGCTTTCCTTTATAGATTTGTGGCCGAATGTGCTGATGCTGGGATGAAGTTTGGAAAGAAGAAGAATAGGGATGAGCAGCAGCTGCATAGATGAGGAGGAAGAGCCTCGGACTCTACTCTTCTTCCTCGGAACTTATCCAGCCCCCGCAAGTGCAAGGAATAAAATACTAGCCAACTACACTTTCAGCAGCCTAGAAGAAATGTCACACATCAAGATTCAGGACATAGGTAAGTTCATAAAGAAAACGAATTGGCTGTAACCCAGCTCAGGAGTGGATTATCCAAGATAGGCCGCTAGGATACCAGTAGGTAGCAATCAGGTGTTAATGACGATCACCTGCACCTAACCATACCTTAGGTTAGGAAACAAAGTAAGTAATACTGAACGCAAACCAAAATGCCTGTTTGCGTTGGGGTAAGGCTTATTTTTGTTTACAGCTGGGAGTGTAAACATGTGCGATAAAGAGCATGTTCGTCGTGTACGGCTACCTTGACTCAAAAGAGCGGGAAGTTCACCAGACAATTACTCAGTCATTCAGTAAGGTCATAAAACACAAGCACCTCGTCATCGCCTGGCAAATAAAACACCTCATTAAATTTCTACGGAATCGCCGGCACGTTTTTATCGACGTCGCAAGCTGCGACAGCCATAATTAACTGCACACACGTTCACACATTAGCTCTGCTGAACAAATTGTCGTTGTCAGCGCCAAACAGCGGCGGGCAAACAACCACACTTGCCAAGTGGATTATAGTGTATCTCGAGCCAGTTGACACTGGAGTGCGCACATTCCCACACACCGCCCCGTGCATGTGTTTGTCGACTCACATCTGCGGCTGACGGGTACTGATAATACGAACGCGATGACTAACACCTTCTACGTCGTCGGAGCGGGCTGGTGGTGTTCCCCAGTACCGGCAAAAACCCCAACACCAAAGGCCGTGCTCTGGTGTGCCTCCATTGCGGCTGCTGTGCGCTCTACACGGGCACGCCACTGCCCGTCTGTGTGACGTATGTGTGCACATCTATTTTCAGCTGGCCGTTGTTTGGTTGTTACTTTTGTTGTTTTCATGTGTTCTACGTCACTGGTAAGTGTGGGGCAACACTTGAATAGCAGCAGCAGCAAACATACAATGGCAAGCTACACCGTGTGACGGTGTTTTGTTTATTCGATAGCAACTCGTACACCATAAAGCAGTCGAGTGAATGTATCGTTGAATGAAATTCAATAGATACAAGCCCACTTCCGAATGGAAATGAAGGAAAATTGTTTGGAAATGTTTGTTGGCCTGGCCGAGGGTGTGTGTTTCGGAGAGAGCGCGTAGAGTGTGTGCAGACAGTGTTGTCCTAGGCTTGGTGAGGAAGATTCCCCTCTTCCGCGAACACACTCTTGCTGCGGTTGAAGACATACGAGTACACGACCAGATACTCTCGGGAATGTTGTATGCGTGGTTAAGTTATTGTCGTGTGGCAAAAAATATAAAGTATCTGTATTCAACAACTACGGCTGAGGGGAGGGCATTGCGACTCTACACTGTACAGTATAGGGACGCGAGTGTATTTTATGTGTGATGTTTTAAATATGTGAGTTTTTGGAACAGGCAAGCATAAGGTGATTGAAGGTTATCCCAGAGAATGTACAAACCACTGATTCCCGCTTAAACGGGGGTGGTTCTTAAATGGCTGCGAAGATTTCAATGAGAGGGGTAGAGTCGACCGGCATCAGAGATTTTTTCCTCTCGGTATTTCTCTTCCTTCGAGTAAGCATCATGTTTCGACGAACCAGAGAAAATTATAACGAAAAAAACATTCCTACACATGTGTCATGTATAAAGACGTAGGTACTTTCAAGGATCGTACATTTAAAGCTCTAATCTAGAAACCGGAAGATATGAAAGTGTACAATCACGAAGGCTCTTGGACCATCATCCTTAAACTGTATGGTACGTCCGAACTCCAGGGACTCATCGTTTACACTCACTCTGCTCGACTATGCAACTGATCTTCCTCCCGTAAAGACCAAATTACTTTCACAGCATAATTCGGTCCCAGAACAGGACAACAAAACCGAGCGCTTACCCACTTGACAAATATGAACGAGAAATAGCAATCGAAGTCAGAATAGGGAAAGATCTGTACGGGCTTCAAAAAACGAGAAAGAACTAGAGCGATCCAGTTAGCAGATAGGACTGAGTAAGGGCTAGTCGGTAGTACCACTTTTTGACATAACTTCGACGGGAAAGATTGTCTAATCTGCAACCGTCTTTTTGAAACCATATTGATTTAGTTCAGCCGGTAGCCGTGTGTGCTGTAGTAAGGATAGTGTGTAAGTGCGGCAACTTCTTCCCTGGGGCTGTTGGGTTCGTTGGTTCGATCATAATACGAGTCACTGAAACTGCTAAATGAATATGGTTATGGTTGGAACTGTTCTGATGGAACTTGGGTCAATTATGTGTGATCTTAATTAACTACTCTTGGTATGTTAGTGACGGGTGGCCCCGATTGAATCGGATAGACCACAAATTTTGTATAGTTATGGGGTTAGCATGAGAAAGAGAGAGAATGGGGAAGAGAGAGGGAGGGAGGATTTAATGATTTTGTGCTACGAAAACCGAAGACCACAAATTTTTTAACGACAAAATTTGTAGCGAGTCGTATCAATCACTGTACACACTCACAATATCAAAATCAATCGACAGTCGACAAGTACTATAACTTTGGCGCCGAGAAATGTTGACGGTATTTTGTAGAGTGGTTAAACGCTAGCAGAAGAAGGTCCATCTCGACCGGTCTACGAATTAGGAGCTAAGAAAAACACAATAAACGACTTAAAGCGAAAAAAAAAACTAAAAAAACCAACGGCAACACTTACAGTGAACTACTATACCGAACTGAAAGCGAGAAATCTTTAACCAGAAATGAAATATCATAGAGGTGCCCAACTTCACAGCTGATTGACCCCTAGTCCATCGACGAATTTCAGAGGATTTTTGACAGTTGTTCACGAAATAACTTAAATGTCGTTCTCTAATTGGTCAACTTAGCTTTAGAAAACGATATATAAAATGGTTGTCAAACATTTTAAGGGGCAAGAGAGGTAGCAGTTGGGTATCTCTACCTACATTTCTGTCTTTATTATAAATGTGACTTTACATCAAATTATTCATGTGAATAGTTTTTATCGCACTCAATCCCAAATTGTTGATCAAAAAATTAAGAAAAAGTTTAAAGCAATTTTTTTGAAAACGAAATATGCTCCTGATGGAAGGATGAGGTTACTCTGTTGGGTTTCTCTCATAGACAATACCATTCGTTCTATGTTCAGATCTGTGTTTCCATGTTGGTCCTTTTAGGATATTTTATATTGATATTGTGGTAGATTGTCACTGCTCTTGCCGCTCTGATAGAAGTAGAAACTGCAGCTCATCAGTTTTAGATGCTAAGGAGATGTGTGTGATTTCTGGTAAAACTTCTTGCTGCTGTGATGTTTTCGAAGGTCCCTATCGAGGGAGAGATCAGTGCATATTCGTAGCACAGTAAAGGCCCTTTAATTCTGAAGAAAAGAGATTCGTCCGAATAAATGAGAGTCGGTTTTCAACAGTTTTTAATGTAAAACTAAATTAAATTAATTTATCGAATTAATGAGCTTTCACTGTTTTATTTCGAAAACCATGCTGGTTTTGGGATAGTATGTGCAATATCGAGATACGGCATAGCTCCTTACTAACTGGTAGTAATGTGGACACTTTTCTTTTCGGATCCGAAGACATCAACATTTTGGTCGTAGAATTCTCGGCTATGCCTTTTCCTCCATTCACGGGATCATGAGCCTTTTTTTTTTTGAAACCGAAACGGGGCGTTTTACGCCTAAGTCGCATGCTCCACTAAAGGGGTAGCGGGGTTAAACCACGCACGAGGGATCTCCTGGCATCTCAACCCTCCGCCATCGACTCTAACTCATCAGGAGTTATGTCCAAGCGTAACTAATCGAGTTTTTGGACTTGGTTCTGGGTTAGCTGCCACCTGGGTTAGCTTGCCAAGCGGTCACCTACCTGATGGAATCGCATTCAACGCCCGCCTCGGAAGTCCTGATGAGAATACTCCCTCTATTATAAAACATTAGAGAATATTTTAGCTTTCAGAAAACAGTTTCCTCCCCTTTGGAGCCTGTTGGGGCATTTCCCCTCAAAAAGTGGCTTTACTTAAAAGCCTGATTTAAAAATATGGCTAGCAATATGGAAATATGTTGATGCGGTATTAAGGACAAACGTACAAAGTCCTATACAAATAAAATTTTAACTTTTGCAAATTTCAAAGTCCCAACTTTCAACTAACAGTACAGCCAAACGGATCATCAAAAGTCAACACAATTTTGGCCTTCATATTTTTAGAACCGAAAAACCTATACCATTTGGATACCATTTGGATGTCACAATCGAATTCAACGACTGCCTCAGAAGTCGTGGTGATGGTAGTTTGGTCATGTGGCACGAATGTCCACCTAGCGAGTTGCCGGTCTGAAAACGTGGATGGTCTTCTGAAGCACATAGGTGCCGGTTTTCGAGAAATTTTTTGGTTACTCCATATTGCCTAGTAGTTGTTTCAGAGTTTCGGTTCTAGTTTTCACAAAACTATACACCACCCAATAGAAAATACGCTGCTAGCTTTATTCAGTTAATTATTTGAGCTCAAGACAAAAATCATGAAAATTAGTCATGGTGAATCTTGTCATGCGAAATCGTGATTTGTGGGCAAATCCAGCGACCCACAGAAAGACTTATCGCCACGTGCGTAATTCCGACGATTCTGACAGCGGAGAATTTTTCTCTTAAAATGCATTTGAATTCCCTCACAATTTGCATAAGCTTTGCGTGCACAAAGTAAGCACCTCATTTAACTGCCCCTGATTAGCAATTTAAAACACATTCTACCATAACTATCCACGACATAAACATACCCCATAAATGTATTCCTCGTCTGCATACAAACACCGAGTAAATCTCAATTCGACACGATACACATAACTTGCAGTATATGAACGGCAGGCACCCCTAGTCGTGGTAGTCGGTTGTACTCGTATTTCCAGCTCGCAGTAGTACGTACGATACGATACCGGGATACTCGTACATTCATGTAGAGCAGCCGAGCCACCTCTTACTTTTATAATAACCACATGCATTTGTTTTTCGTTATATAATTTCATTCCTAATCGGTGTATTCATGGCCAACCATATATCTTTGCTGGCGAATGTCTACAGTGTTTGCCTTCTGGTTCTCATGTCGCCCTATTCCTTAATGCACATACAAAAGTACTTTTTTCTGTAAAACACAATGTACACGACGGCGACAAGCTGTTGCCCATTGTGTATGCTCGCAATATGAAGAGGATCGCACACCAGCTGCTTCCTGGGCTATCTGTTATTTATACTAATTTTTCTTTTCATTTTAATCTATTATCTTGTCGTGTGTAAGGCGTTGTGTTTCACATAAGTAGCTCACACACATTGTATGTACACCCGCGTGGCGGGGAAGACTGCCGAATCCAAACAAGCACCGCTCCCCTCATCAACGTTATCAAATTTCATAGTCCTTACTCATTCGTAAGATACTGCTTGTGAATCAAAAACAAACAAGGAGAAACACAACACACACAACTTTTGCACATCAATCAGATACACACTCGTGTAATTAGATACATTTTTATTGAGATTGCATAGCAGCCCGAAAGCAGCCTACTGACGTCTTATGCTCACCTATTCCAAATCTCAATACTATATTTTCATATTGCTATTGTATTGAATGAGCGAACATGTGAACAAACATCGGGTCTCGTGTGTACAACAAGAGATACAGATACTTTGCATTCACAGAGACACCGAGTCTCGTGTTCTTCCTCTGTGTATACGTCACCACACTACTCAACATCGCTCGGTGGAGGACCTGAATACACAAACATGACGCATCACATACGCTCTCGTACGCTCGTACGGTCGTTAGCTCGGATGTAGTCGAATTGAAATAGTATAAAACATCAAATTGCATGTAGTAGATACGCAGATACTCACTCAATGAATGAGGAAAAACAGGAGTGTGCTGTGCCGAGGGTATTCACCATAAAAACCATCATCAACATCATCATCATCATCGTCGTCGTCGTGTGGCGGCACACGCGAACATTTTGCATCTTCGGTGTGTTTTGTGCGGGCAAATCTTCGCACTACTTTGTCTACACATGACCTACTGAAAAGTCGACCACTAAATAAATTTATTTCATGGTGAAATACTACAAGATACGTGTGAACCGTATATACAGGCATGTATGAATGCGAGTAAGCTTGTGGCGAACACTGCGGAGCTCGGTTGTGTGGTGCCACACTTAAATCACTGACTGGCGGTTACATGTTTACTTCGTTGTGATCAGATAGCCGATACTGAGAGTCTACACTCGGCCAAATGAGTTGATCAGAATTTTGTATGATTTATTTTTAAGAAATGGCGCTAGTTACGACGTGCAACAACCACCTGCAACTGTAACGTAATCACATATCAAACCCCATTCCAACCGAGTTCAACCATTGGTCAACCGTTGAACCAAAGCTCAATGGAGGTCACCCATTGGGAGACAGTCTAGCGACCAGACAGATTGCGACATCAATTAATATTGTACTTTTCATAAATCAGCGATTAATGATTTTTTGACTAGGTGCGAGCGAAGAATAAAGGCAGATTTGTACTAGGGCTACGGCACTAGTGGTCGGCGCCTTTACCAACATCAACATGTTCTACACATTTTGCGTGATGAAGGATACACAGGGCGCATTTGCGAAAATGAAAGAAATTGGCGATGGCGCAAAGAACGCGCGCTGATATATTCTTGGATCATGTTAAACCCTATAACAACATAATCCAAAGGGAAATTGAAAAATTCCGCAATAATAAGTGGAATAGTAAACTACAAGAGCTTGATAAATTTAGCAAACCATTCTGGAACGTTACAAAATTAATGAGGAAGAAATGTATCGCAGTTCCTTCCCTTGATAACCTCCCTAAGTACACTAATCGAAAAAAGCAGATATTCTAGCTGCTTCGTTCTACACCTAGTCACCTGGTGTCTAGTTCAATGTCCGACGTTGATACCGAAATGAGTCTTAATAATACAATCAACTTTTTTAATTCGATGTCCACAGAAATTGAAGAAGGTCATTATGCAACCTTTGAAGATGTGATGGACATTGTGTCACGTCTCAAAATCCGTAAGTCAGCCGGCTTGGACAACATCAAGAATATTTATATTAAACAATTAACAAAAATCGAGTATCTACTCTCCATATTCAATTTTTGTATTAAACTAGAACATTTTCCAGCAGTCTGGACAAAAGGGAAGGTTATGCCGATTTTAAAGCCAGGAAAAACACCTAATGTGACCGATGAACGCGCCACGTTAGGGATGGTTTTCAGTCGAATAAGTCAACTGGATTAGTGCTACTGGACATTGTTGTGGGTTGATACGCAAATTGTTTGCAATCGGGTTCCCGGAATATCTTATTAAACTTATTCAAAGTTTCCTTTCCGAGCGTACTTTTGTCGTTTCTGTAAACAATTCGTTGTCCTTGGAACACAACATCCCTGCAGGTGTTCCCCAAGGTTCCGCCTTAAGTCCTGCCTTATTTAACACTTATATATCTGATTTTCCTCAACTGCCCCATTGATGTTTGCTGATGACACAGGGATATATTCCACCGATGTTCTTGGTATCGATGTCGAAACCAAAATTCAATCGGGACTGAATATCATATACCCTTATTTGGGCAAATGGGAAATAAAATTAAATGCTTCTAAGACTCAAGCCAAGAAAGGCTTGTTTTCTACCAAGCAACAACTTATCAATTAACGGTGTTGAAATCGATTGGACTGATAAGGTTAAATATCTCCGTATAAAGCTGGACAGAAAACTTTTATTTAATAAGCATATCTCTAATATCGTCAAAAAAGTTAATCAAACAATTCATTGATAATTAGAAAGTCTTTACTAAGTAATGAAAACAAACTTATTATATTTAAAGTAATCTTTCAGTCCTTTATGTTATACGGCAGTCCTGTTTGGGGAAGCTGCGCCAAAACTCACATCCAAAAGCTCCAAATAGCACAAAATAAACTATTGAAACTTATCCTCAAACTCCCACGGCATTTTTCGACGATTTGGCTAACATCGACCGTATTCAAGATAGAATAATCCAACTCAGAAAAAACTATCTATTAAGATGTGAAATATCAGATAATATATTCATCAATAATCTTGTTGGTTTATAAGCATATTCTTGTCAAACGATTTTTAGTTAATAGTTCCTACATTTTATTTATATGTATATTTTACGTATTTTTTATTACGTATATTATATACTGTATTTACTTACGTATATTATATACTTTTGTCTACATATAAATATTTATACTTATTTGTAAATATAACTACATATTAATATTTCTTTGAACTGTGATATTTGTATACATACACATTTTTTTTTCTTAAATAAAAGGTTTTTATCTTGTAGCACTTTCCTTTCAAATATTTGTATCCATAGGATCTCTTCAGAAATAATCGTACTCTTTTTATTTTTTTTAGTAGTAAGATAGATCATATCATAAGCACTTGGTATTAATTGGTGCAAAGTTCAAAAAATGTTCATATCAGTTGGAAGTAATGGGGGTAGACTACTAGCGCTCAATTTAATGCGAATTTCAGTCGTCAGCCATTGATGGCTAAACACTAAAGAAATGCAATTAAGCTTCAATTTATCTGTTGACGTAAAATATTGAAAGTTTATTTACTACTTTGATTTCACTGTTAACCAAACAAATTTTTGAGAAATGCTACTTTTCGGCCAGTTGCTAAAGTGCATGCGCACTGCCGCCGGCCGACTGCTGAAATTACGAATCTAGTGTTGTGATATCGCCCTATTAGCCTAATCTAATGCATGTAATCAAATATTTTAGAACAAGCGCCAGAAGATCCGAAGAGTCCTTCTCAAAAAGAGTCAACCCACGTCTCAGAGGAAATGAAGGATTTTTTCTCTCTTGAAGTCACCTCCTATGCACACTCAACTTCTACTAGGGATCTCTCATTAGATTCATGAGTGGTTTTTTATTCACACCAGATGTCGTTTTTTGTTCGTTAGTTTGTGTTCCCCATTTGTGGTTAAGAGTTTCGCCTAGGATTTTCCTTACTAGGTTTGTTGCAATTGAAAGGCTGTAATGTGAGGAGAGGATTACCTTATCATCATGGCTGAGGGCTTAGGGATAACTGCGCTATATAACGAAGATACAGTTTAGGTCCTACGACGCTGCCTTAAGGCACTCCTACTATACAACATTTTACCTGTCACGCGATGCACTTGCTGAATTGTCGAGTGTTTTTGTCGGAAACGAAATTGGTGGTCCGGTATAATGTGCCTTTGTGGAAATGCGATCGAGGAGTAGTTTATCACATATTTTGGATGCAGCAGGTAGTAGACTTATTGGAAGCAGGATTTGTAGCATCCTTGCCTGGCTTTGAAGTGGTGATTATTTTGACTTCTTTCCAATATCTTGGGGTAATAATTTAATTTTAAAATGGCGTTAAAGAGGTTTTTTTCATATAGACTACAGCCAGATCAGGAAGGTTTTCCATATCCTGGGGAATTTTTGTTATTTATTGTTATTTTTGTTATATATTGTTGGTTATGTACAAACTGAATAACACGTGGTTATGTAGTTTTTTTCCTTTTCTTGGGTTGCCAGTACTGGAGAAAATGTATTTAAAATTCAATTATGGAAATAAAAATAAAATAAAAATGAATAAGAAATAAGAATACTTAAAAAGAAAAGAAATTTAAAAATTATGTGTACATACATATAATAATTATTATTAGTGTTTTTCCGATAATTATAAGTTTGAAGTTATTACTGCAGGGAAATTTTGACTCACAGAAGTAATTTGATTAGCAAATATTTTCTCTGATAATAAAAATGTGATTAGTCAAATTCTATTGGCCGTCAAGAAACATGAGTAAATGAAAGGAGAAAGGGTGTCAATACCTGACACCGAAGAAGAAAATAGCGTACCTAATATATTGCTTTTGAACATTTCACTGGGTGATATTGAAATAAGATCAGGTATCTGTGAAATAGATGACAAAGGAGTACTACACATAGCTCAAACGTCAGCAAATCGAGGGAAGACTTTGAATTAAACCAAATACCGTCCTGTTCAGCTTAAAATGTCACTGTGACTGCATAACTTAGCACACGCTCGGATCCAGAAGAAGCCCACCTATCATGTCCTAAACCAGTTGACTTTAAAAGCAAACGGCCAAGAGCAAGCAGATGCTATATGTTCTCAAGGACGGACATTTTTTTCGACCAAAAAGCCATATTACAGCGAAAAGGGGACGTTTGCTCAAGAAGCTTCTTAGGCAGAAACTACCTAGAGGGAAGCCAATAAGGGGAACTATACCCAGACAAACTTCAACAACAGGCTCGAAAGGTAAACAAATTTGCATGTACGATATTATTATTCAAAGTATTGCCCATCTGAAACTATGACTATTTCCCATCTTTCTGGCAGTTTGTGGATCCCATTCCAAAAGAACTGCGCCGGCTTGGCAGCCAAGAGTGAATCAAGCCAATTTTTGCTCTGAAAATCTGCTCTGATGTGAACCGTATTTCAGTGAGGGCGATCTGCATCGATCGGAACAAATGGTAGAGGTCTGGAGGGCAAGGTCTGGGCTATATGGCGGGTGGGGTTAAACGTCCCATCCACTGTTCTCCAAGTAGTTCGTAACCGGAATAGCAACGTGGGGCCGAGCGTTGCCATGATGAAAAATTATTTCCTCGTGTCTGGTCGCATATTTCAGACGTTTTTCGGCTACTGGATTAATTGTGTTCGGTAGCGTTGTCCATTGATGGTTTCACCCGGTTTTAGCAGCTCATAATACAGCACACCCTTCTGGTCCCACCAAATAAATACCATTACCTCCGCGCGATGGATATTAGGCTTTGCCGTTGATTTGGCTGGTTGGCCAAGCCAAAATCATCAGCTAGCGCATGTTCACCATGAACTTCCACCAAAATACGATGACTTTCGGCAGCAGTTTTGTTCATATTAAAGTAATGAAGAAGAACTCCCCGCAAAAACACATTTTCAGGCACAAGGTTCGACATATTTGAGTGAAAAAAAAATTGTTTCTTACGCTTCAAATGAATGACATACTGAAATGACGTACAATGATTCCAACGCATGTTCGAATGGAAAAATACAAGTTACGCCATCTCTTAGCAAACCGCACGAATTAAGTCATAGGCCCTTGCCGATACATTCCGAAAAGTGCCAGGGCCAGTTTAAAATGTTCAAAGTGTGCTTATGTGGATGCCGGGAAATAGATAATAGCGAAGCAGACGAACTCCCTAGAAAGGGCACCACCTCAACACTATTTCCGGACGGGTTGCCTATCGCTACTAAAAAAACATCTACTAAAGCTTGAAACACTTACTCACACCAAACGTAGATGGTCTTCTGGCACTGGGTGCCTCATCACAAAGCAATTATCGGCTACTATCTATCCGAAACTCTAACGCAACCTAATCAGAATGAGTAGGCCCAATCTTAGAACTCTCATTGTCATAACCGGACACTAGAGGTGGAGAACTATTGATAGCACTATCGACTATAATTGACAGTTTTCATTATCTAGGCTATCGATCGTTTTTTGTTACTATCGATGGCACGAGTACGATAACTTTGCCAAGAATTGATAACGGTATTTTGTAGAGCGCTCAAAAACAAGCATTTCTTACTATGACGGGGGGTTCACCTCAGGGGCAGTTTTAGAAAAAAATTACTTCAAATGGAAAAACACTTACAATGAAGTACCAAACAGAATTTTGCAGCCAGAAACATATTCATTAAGCCCAAATTTAAAATTATTGCTGCAAAAAACATCCAATCCAAAAGCTGGCACACAAGCCCCAATGGTCATGCGAGGCTACGAAGGTGCTAAAAAAGGTGACTACTCCTTCCCTTCTCTCGATTTCCATATACCCTTCCGGTGCTACCTCCCAACAAGGGAGGAGTGGAACTCTAATGAACTCATCAATAGCTCAACATCCATCCATGTCTCTACGGATGGGTCGTAGGTGGAAAAATGAGATGGCGCGGGCATTTTCTCGGAATTGTTAAACATGCCCTGCTCTCAGATCAGATTACCTGGCTACGGCAGTGTTTTTCCAGGTGTCCTAACGGTCAAGGAAGCGGCGAAAATGATATAATTGTTGGAATACCCCAGATTGCCAGATATCAAGTCAAAGCTGCCGCGAAGAGCAGACAAAAAAATTGCGTCTTCCAAACGCGTTTCAACGGAAATCTTTCATGCACATATTCCAACAAACAGATCACTAGCGCATACTGTCTTTCAAAATGCACATGAAATACGCAAGCAAGAAGGCATCGCTGGCGTAAGTAGCGCTGTCCCGAATGCTTCCGAACATCGGTGGACCTGGTCATGGGCGCAGAGTACTACTTTCACGGGTAGTCAGTTCAGTCCTTTTAAAAGCAACTTTGAAAATCGTTTTTCCGTCATCATTGCATAGTCCTGCACGATACGAATAATAAGCGGCCTCAGGACAATCGGGGATGATGGTGCCTGCTTCCTAGCCGAAATGATCCCCATTGACAGCATGGCAGACGAGCTGAAAAGGGCGTTCACAGGCAAACATTGGATCGCCGAGAAATCAGAAGGATAGAAGAATAGTCTATGGCAGACTAGGTGGAACAATTCCACGAAAGGTAGGTGGACATGTAAGCTCATCCTGGATATCGCGGGAAACTGCAACTACTATATTACGCAGTTCTTGACCGGTCGTGGAGGCTATCATACGTATCTCCACAAATGTGGGCACAATATCTCGCCCCTTTGCCATACCGGGCAAATATGGAGAAAGATGCGGATCACGCAGACTTTCACTGTCGCCGCTTGTCAGAAGAAATGCAGTCGTTAAATCTGCCAAGTCCAGAAGACCTTAGTTACTGCATGACAACTTCAGGCAGTAAGTGGAGTGAAATTGCTCATTTGCGATAAATGTGTAGGATCAACTATGAGGGGCAGAAGCACAAAGAAGGGCCAATGGTGGCGCCTTCTTGAACGCTGGAGATGATCTTGTAGGCGACGTTGAGCAGGGATGTAGCACTTTAATTGTTGCAAGAGGTAAGATCGCCTTGTTTGTGGATGCTTTGTTGGAGTTGCTAATAAAAGGTGGAATTCTTTAGCCATCTGTGAGACCTCTTGAACATTATAGTCTACTTGCGAAAAAAATTCTCCAATGCAGCAAAAGGCTGTTGCGAGTGGTAGTCGAAGTGATAACTGGTCATGTCATAATCACCAAAGGCACCGCTAACAAAAAATGTCACACGCCCTTGACACTATATGCAGAGGCTATGGGGGGACTAAGAGGACATTGAGGACACTCCTCCATAAATGTTGTTAATGCCCCAATCTTTGCCTACTGCGACAATGAAAACAGAGAGAATTTATTGAAAGCTACAGATGGTTCGCGGATTAGGGCGATGATACCTACCTTGGCCCAGGTGTGGCTCCATTTTTTAGGGCCCCAAAGAAAGCGACCTAACCTAAGTGTAAATGAAATGGTAATGAAATGGTTAAAATGGTGTTCAGCTCCTCATTGAAATCAGCTCCTCATTCCCCTTGTATTCAGATTTTTGTAACAGTCGTCAGTTATAGTATTCCTTTGTCATTTTAGCAGACTTGACTTGACTTAAAGGAAAGGAAACGTTTTGACACTGAAGACAAAACACACCCAAGTACGAGTTGCTATTAAAATTCAAACTTATTTCTTTTGGGTGAATTGAGTGCTTCAAATTGCAAACTTAAAGGTTTTCCCAAAATATCTGGTATCCACAACATCAGTCAACTTGACTAGTTTTTAAGGCAATAGGTAGCTCATTTTCAGCTGGTCTGCTCTAAAATGGTTGCTCCAGAATTTTTGAAGTTCAGTCTTCATAGAAAAGGAAGCCGAATCCCATCACCGACTGCTCATCTCGGCGTCGGCTGACAAACTTCGAAAAGTGAATAGCTCTGCCTTCATCTAAATACCCACTCAGATGAACATAATGTATGTTCGTACATAGGTATTAGGTAGTACTGACTATGGCTATGAATGAGAAATTCTTTACAGCCAAGCGCCTCTTCCCCTCCGTTCGGCTCGCACACTGCTATGCGTTCTATTATTATTATATTTCCTTATTTTATTCCATACCAACACTGAATCTATATGTATTGCATTGGCGAACCTTTTGAATGCTGTCTTCCAGCTATGAGATCCTATTCCAAAATTCACATACTAAATTTTAATACGTGAGTGTGTTCAATCTTACACTGTACACAGTACACACCCTACACGAATTACCGTGTAGATACACTATGTCTGTCATCGGACGTGACAGTGGCGCGGTGCTGATGGCGGTCGTGTTGTGTGAATTTGCGAGTGTCGACGACCTTGCCGTGTGTTGCACAACGAAACGCAAAGAACAAAACGATTCAAACTAACATTCGCTTACGGGATGGATACACATCAACACACAACTCTGTGTGTAGGCATAGATACATAAATAGATACAGGGTGCCTATGTGACGTGGTGATTACGACCACCACCATCACCATCATTGTCGCTCCGCCGCCACCACCACTGTGGGTTTTGTCAGCAGCAGCGGCAGGCTACATAGTGCTGTACAAGGCGAAATGAATTTTTGTGCGTGTACAGCAAGGATGTGTTGCTGTGTTGTTCTGGCCCGTCTTCTTCTCTTACCAGGAGGTCGACCACTTCCTGTGGGCGAATGGCGTATTTTTTCTAGCGGCGTAATGAAGTTAGTAAAATTTCCCCATCACCCACGCCCTCCTCATACACAATGCAACACACAATAGAACCGAGCACATGGCACGGGCAGGAGAATATTTGTTTTGCCGGTAGTTGGCCGTTGTGTGTCGTGAATTTTTGTGCAGGTTTTTTTATCTTCTGGACTCGACCGGGAACACCCCTCGTATACAGATGAAGGAGGAATGTATTGGCCACGTGTACATTTTTATATTTTGCACAATCTAGCCCCCTCCCCCGACGCGGTGCGGTTGTGTGTATGTGTGGGCCTAGTGACGCACTGATACAGTGAGCAAGAGAGGGAACACACTTCCTGTGTATATTTCACACAAAGCCTGTGTGTTTTGTGTGTTGTACTCTCGTACAATTGACGACATACACACTAGTGTTGTTGGAATGATTTTTGTATGTGGAATTTCGACTAGGCCATCAGAATAAAGAATAGGTGCATATAGACAGATTGCTGGTAGCTAAGGCACGAAGATGACTTTCTACCACCAAAAGACAGCAGCGTCATCTTGGTGTTAAGCAAGAAACAAAAAAATGTGGTGCATGTGGTGGAAGTGTTCTTACAGTACACACTGTAGCTGTCTTTGTTGCATGGTGGCTCGGAAAATGTGTGCGGTCGTATCCGATGGGGCGAGAGGTTTCCCCGGACTGACAACCACTTATTCATTTCGCATTTTGTGTGCTTGTGTTCATTGGATCGTGCCTACCCAAATCGGATTGTCTAAAGAGCATACGAATCGGGGTGCGGTTGGCCGGGGTCTGAAGTTAATCTATTGGATTTCATTCGAAAACAGTTTGTGGCACTGACTGATGGCTACTTAATTTGTTAATGAATTCCTTCATAAGTAATTTGCGGTGTAATTCAATGAAGTGATTAAGTGGCTTAGATAGAAATGATTGGGGTGGCAATTATGGCGGTAAAGGCATTTCACGAGCCTTCATTTGGATTCAAATCTTTTCTTGTGGCGAGTGAATGGAAGGAGAAAACAAATTGACTGAATTTGGACCTGGGGCAACCTCATATGATGCAACTAATTCAAGAAACGGGTGCCAAGACACATTTTGGTTTTTGTTTGCTCATCAACCTTCAGTTGAGGAAGGATAGACAACCAAGGCAACGAGACTCGCTTAGAATTACTGCACAATGCACCATTTGGCAGTAATGTTGGTAACTGCAACAAGCAGAGCCAGTATTTATGGTGATGGCATGTTAGGTCAGCCACCGGTAGTAGTCAGCCGCTTCGGAAAAGTTTTTTTTTTTTCAGTAAATGCATAAGGTCAACCCCTCGGCTGACTACCGAATAGTTGAATACTACAGTTGTCAACTACTTGAGTATCCAGTAGGCAGCCTCAATTAGGTGTCTGACTACTGGATACAGCTATAGCTGGCTCCTAATTGAGGCCGTCTACTGGATACTCGAGTGGCTGGCAACTGGATCAGAAGTGACTGACTTTTTTCACTATCATTGCAAATAATTTCAGATAATCTAAATTCTCTACTAAAACAAAGAAAACATAGAAAAACGTTCAAGAACTGACTACTATTGTCATCACCCTATTTGTAGGAACAAAATTCAGAGCTAATCAACTAACCCAATTATTATGGGGGGTTATCAAGCCCCCAGATCGACTTACTTACTAACACCTGGAAGGGTAATGCTTTAGAAGGGAGATGCAAAGTGGCATTGTGGCCTTAAGCACGTGTAGAAACCCCTACTCGTCAAACTAAGCAACTTGGATCTGTCATGGTTGACATCCCTTGCAGTACCTATGCCATTACTCGATCGCTCTAACCTGATTAAGTAGCAACCATTTGTTAAATCCCGAAATAAAATAAAGCCTATTTTCTACTCTCGCACATAAGGTTATTTGCATCAAAAAAAGCGATCAAAAGTCCATTTTTCAAAATGAAAACTTAAGAAGTAGTTTTTTTCCAAGCACCGATATTATTTCTATTTTGTGTGCAAATTAATATTTTCATCCACGAATGGGTTTATTTAAAAGAGTAAAAAACTTTATTTGTGGTATTATGAGTGGTTTTTATTTCGAATGTGGCTTGGTTGGAGTACAAAATCGGACTGAGAAACTGATTCCCTTTTACAAGAGTTTCTGTTATTTTGGCAAGCGTCAGTATTTTTATTGTTTACATTGAAACTAATTGATTAAGATAGTCGTGATGGAAATCCGCTGTTGAATCCAATTTTTATCGATGTGTGGTTGAAATCCATTAGGATGGAGACCGATTATTGGAATCAATTAAACACTTGAGTCCATTAGTGTGGTGACATTTGTGTCCCCTCGTGTAGTGCTGATCCACAGCATCAGCCCAAGGTCATCGGTCGAAATACTCGAATTAGTTTTACAATTTATTTTCTTCCCCTTTCGCACATTGTGTGGTAATGTGTGATTATGAATAATTCAGTATGTATTTAAGTACCAAGTATGTACGTTAGTTTAAACCAATTTTCATGATCCTTTCTGCTGTCGATATGGCGAAATTCGTATCGGTTTGGTTTTTGTTTATTATGTTGTAACGCCATACTTCTGTGTTCGTCTTATTATTATTCAATTATTGTATCATTTCCTTAAATTTATTGAATTACTTTTAATTATATTATTTTATTATAACTATTGAGTTGTGAATTATAAATGAAATAAATATTGTTAATTGATTTATTATATCAATGTCAAAAGAAATTATTTCAAAATTTAAATCTGGCGGCATGACAAACCTGGACATAGTGTATTCGAAGAAGGTCGTTACGGACCTTCCGCGAGGAGGAGTATAAAAGCCGCCGTCCGATTAGTGGATCAGTCATATTTCGAGTAAAAGCACCACACTTGCGTCCCCAAGCGAATTTGCGATCATTCTGATGGGTTGTTGTTGTATTACTGTTGTTGAATAAATATTTGAAATTGAAAACAAGGAGTTTTACATCACAACTTCACTTCATTAACTATCCTTTGTTTCATTGCCTATTAAGTGTGTACTGCGGTTCTTGGACAACATTCGCGCGGTAGAGAGTAAAGCAAATTTGTTTTTCTTCATTCTTTTTCCATCACAGAACACACAAAACACTACGTTCTCTAAGTGTTAACTCTTAGTATAGCTTTATACAGCAGATTTTTGCTGCGCGACGAAGGATCATCTACCAATTTTGCATCTCATAGATTACATCAAATAAACAGTTTTAATTAAAGAACAGTGCATGGATACATTTTGTAAACTCCAATCGAAACAAGCTAAAATCAATTTCTTTGCAAAGTTCATTTAAAGGGTTTACACAGCTTGTAATAGGTTCATTACAACCATAGTTGGTTCCATTCCTCTTTTAGTATACTCAATTTCTCACCCGAAGAAATCTTTCGGGAGCATATACGTTTATGAGAAAAGGTAAATCTGGTGAATTTACACGGCAATCAATAATATCGCGGATGAACATGGCTCACACTGCCTTACGTCTCAAACTTAAGGTTTGCAAGCGTATGATTTTACATCTATCGTCATATTTAGGGAGTTCTTCGAAGGAATATAATTTACGGACATCATATCTCGTGAAATGTTTTTTGGGGAATCCCAAATGATGGATTCTAAATACGGTCTGACTAACGAACAATAGATGAACTTAAGACTAGGTATATCCCGAAGATCTCTACTATTTCTTTTCAGAAAACCTAACAAGCGTTAGACTTCGCAATTGTATAATCATAATGCAATGAAAAATTAAATTTCCTATCAACAAATACACCCAGATTTTTAATCTCTTCTAGGCGACTAAGTCTATGATGATTATGAAATAATCCTAGACAACCGGGGATGTAATTCGATATGTCGTAGAAATATTACATTTTTGAATATTCGGCTCTAGTGCACTGTGCTTGCACCATTCCACTAGTGCATCAATATCCAATTGGAAATTATTACAATCAGTTTAACTATTAATAGATAAATACAATTTAAAGTCGTCTGTGAACATCGTTTATGAACAAAAGTAAGAGTAACTTACATTGCGCGATGTAACTTTTATTACTCGAGGTCTAAAACTACCGATCTTTATCAATTGCTTCCTGTCCTTTGAGTAATTGGAAAACCAATCTAACATTGACGAATTGAATCACAAAGACTTTAGCTTGTTTAAAAGCAAAGTAATGTAAGTAAAGTACATGAACATATAATTGATTTTCTAAATTTGTATAAATGTAAAATAAAAATTAGCTGGCAGATGGAGTTCTGGAAGAGTGGAGATCTGGAAGAGCTATTGCCGAGCTCTATTGTATGTAAATAACATACTTTTTTTTGTAATTCGTCATTATTCGTTAGAACGCTTTGTGTCACACGATAAAACAAGACTTTGAAAAATTGTCTGGCTTTTTAGATTTGTGGCACTCAAATGGATAAGGTAAAGGCACTAGTTAGCCGAACAATGCTAGCAGCCGGACACTCCGTCGTTTATTGTCAAGTAATAAGAGAATTTGCCGGATTGAGTGTGAAAAATTAATACAAAAACAACCATCGATGTTTCTTTCATACACGTAGTTTCCAAAAGATGCGATAACTGTGCAGCTATGTGCACTCTATAGAGCAAGTATTTCCTATATGAAATATTAGAGCTATTTTCAAAATGTTAGAACCTTAAACGTTATTTATTGCATTTTCACATCAAAGTAGGTTTAATTTTAATTGAATATAAATGATTTCTGTGTTCAATGAAAGAAAGGTCAATTTGAGGCAAATTATTTGGTGTCCAGATACTTCTTCTTCTTCTTTGTTTGGCGCTACAGTCCGGGGTGGACCTGGGCCTCAACCAACAAGCCTCTCCAGCCAGCACGATCTTTCGCCAGCTGCCTCCAGTTGTGCACACCAAGTTGGTTGAGGTCCTTCTCCACTTGTGTGCGCCATCTCGTTCTAGGACGACCTCTTATGCGTTGTCCCAAAGGCTCGGAATCGAAGACTCTTCGGGCCGGAGCTGTGGTGTCAATCCGCTCTACGTGACCTAGCCATCTTAAGCGTTGGATCCGAAGACGCTTAACTAGGTGCATGCCGCTGTACAGCCCGTACAGTTCGTGGTTGAATCTCCTTCTCCAGACGCCATCAATACAAACAGGACCAAAGATCGTACGCAGAACTTTTCTCTCAAAACGACCAAGAGCTTCTTCATCCGCTTTCAATAGCTCCCATGTCTCTGCGCCATAGAGCATGACGGGGATGATTAGGGTGTTATATAAAGTCAACTTGGTGTTTCGAGAGATGGCTCTGTTACTCAATTGCCTCTTGAGCCCAAAGAAACAGCGACTGGCAAGAGTAATTCTGCGCTTGATCTCGGTACTGTCCGGATACTGGAGCACACATTTTATACAAATTTTAGTTTCCGGACAGCGTGTCAGGCTACCGAAACTTCAATGGAAATTTTAAATTCGCGTTTAATACTTTTAAACAACACCTATGTGTGGTTTGCTTAATTTATATAATGAATATTGCATTGTTCCTGCACAATTTCAGTATGCCGGCAGTGTTTCTTTTCTTTAACTAAGAAGCCGGTTTTTAGCAAAGAAACTGACTGTCGGGGTATTGACACATTAAATGATGTAAAACGTTCAAAATGACATATTCAGAATGGAGGAAGGCAGTTTAAGAAGAGCTTTAGAAGATATTCGGGCAAATAATTTGTGTTTAATATGAGCAGCTGCCAAATATGATGTTTGTCGATGAACTCTTCATGACATATTTGAAAGGCTAATTAGTGAAAATGTTGATGGAAAACTCTTTGAACCTGTGGTAGTGTTCCCATACTAGCGCCCTCGAAAGGACATTATTGAAAGTACGCCCCAATATTGGATAGTAGGACTATCTTCATATTGAATATCTTTTATGAAGAGTGTTTTGCTAAAGAGTCCATAGATCCACATTTTTATTGTTATGTACATACTAGTTAGTTAACAAGTATGTGAATCAATTTTATGTTTTCGTACAAAACTACATGTTTCAAATAATATGTTTCAAATTTCATTAATCCAAAAGAAAACGTGAAAAGTTGATGTGAAATTTTGGTGTCCGGCTTCTGAAACTAAAACGCACGGTAACTAAATATTACTGCCGGGGTATGAGCGCAAACAGAATTCTTAAAAAAACAATTATCCGCAATACTATCTTTTTTTATTATTTGCAATGTATTGTTAATACCCTTAAGTGTCCGGAGTCAAGACACGGCAGTGGTCGAAGGTATAGAGGGAGAAATTGAGAGGAGGTACCTGTGCACATTGGTCTTAAATATCTGTCGATTGTAGTCTGTGGGAGATATTAGGCTGGGAAGAGCATTGTACTGAAACTCAAATGCTACCAACTTGTGCTTATGCCCTGCTCATGAACAAATCCAATGGAGACAGAAAAATCCTTGTCCATACGGATGGAGGATTTCGATTTTGAGACAAATGCTGGGTACGAGGTTTGGACGTTTAACTTTTTTTTTAATTTAGTGATCGAATCGTGGTGGTGATGTTGAACATCTGCATGTCCAGTGGGAAACGTTTGTAATTCAGGGGAGGTTGTGTAATGAAGAGTTATTCACTTCGATCCTGTTGGACAGTGAAACTGTTCACACGGACTTTTATGGGGGCAAACACAACTTAAGAAGGAAAACCTAGTACGAACTGTTTCTGTCCTTCGGTAGATAAGCTAAGTTAGTGGAAGTCGCTCATAATTTGTATGTCCATGTATGACCGTGTCTATTGCGATTTCACAACTGTCGCCGATGTTAATGACACTTATCGCAACGACAACAATCGAATTATGTTATGTTTATGTCCGACTCCTATGTTCGTCATGCGTCGGCTCAAAGGGCACAGTGAGCAGTAGCGAAGTCATTAGATATGAGCAAGTTGAGATTTTTTCCATTTTGGTACATCTGACAAATATAGTGTTTCCAAATCATAAAAGCACGTATTTTAGAAGACGGAGGACGGACTCTGAATATGCATCCTCTAATGGATAGAGCACCCATCAATGGCTGGTTGAACCTCTCGTTGCACATGATCACGCCGCTGTGTTGGCAGAACACACAGGTGTTCGTTGCCTCATGTGTACACGAGTTCAGTGTCCTAAAAAAAATAAAACAACCAACCTCTTTATCGAATTATCATCCAACCACCACGATAGTTCGGGTATGATGTACATATAAGCAGACTGGGCCGCATCCAAGTGGATGCTATTCTCTCTCCTTCGCCATGGCACTGTATGCGAGGCCACCTAAAGCCGCCAATTTGAACAGGCCCTCGTCGAAGCATAACAGCCATCCAGACTCCTGCTTGGAATTCATGCTAGCCTATTCGAGATTCTACATCTTCAATTTCAAATCGATGTGTTTCCATATCCATACACGACAACTCGTTTCATAGTGTAAATAGTCCACAATAGCTATCTCCACACCCGAACACCAAACGCCGAGCAACAAGCACCAAGCCCCGAACACCATGTCACCCTGTTCTGTCATGGTGTACTGTCGAAAACAATATACACACGGCTTTTCTCGTATGAATTGTTAAGGTGTTTACTTCTTCCATAACATTTATACTTCTTTTTTGCTGCGGGTGCTCCGTGGTGCCTTTCATTTTTCTTGTTCGCGTATTTGTTTGCGCCGTGCTATGTTATGAGTGTAAGGCAGCCTTCCGTGGCAATTCAACTACATAAACTCATTTGTGTTCGTTTCGTCATTTATTGCTCCTGCGGATTTCATCCCACACACTTGTCGTACGCGAACACCAGCTACAGTGCTGCTCTTCCCCTGTGTACCCGAACACAATGATGCCGTGCTGGCTTCATGATACGATGCGAACAACCCCGCTTGCCTTCAGTTCCCCCTCTCGCATTCGTATCTCTGGTCGGGGATATCAAAGAAATGTACACCAGCATACGCAACGCACCACATACAAGCAATTTTTTCTGAAGTTCTATGTTGTCGCCTTTCTTCCCCTTGTCAGTTGGTGCGTCTTGTTTTAAAACGATCCCTTATCGCTTGCCGTATTTCTTACGAATTTGTTTCGTTTTTCAGACGAATGGTCTATTTTATGCGATCCTTGTACCATGGAATCACGTCCATATACATAATGGAGACATTTAGGAGAGGGAGATTGGGAAAGAGAGAGACGACAGTCCCTTTAGGGAGTAGGTCAGATGCGGTTCAAACGGCAGACTGTGGAAATATGTAAATCACTCTTAAATATCCGGAAATATGAACATTTCGTTACCACATGGCAGTAACTTAAGTTCAGCTATCTCAGGGAGGGATGCCTATGCGGACGGTGTTCCTATGGTTGCAGGGTCATAGGGCGGGTGCGTTATAAGTCCACAGTCCACTTGTGATCATTTACGAACACTTAGGTGTATCGTTGCTTGTCACTGCTCGGGACTCTATAGGATCTGCAGAAGGTGGGAGGTTCTGAGTTTGCAAAATGTTGGTAAGGTCTATGGCAAACAGAAGAAAGAAACTCATTCAAAAGAGTGTGCACCCACTCATGAGTATGTTTCGTAATTCCGGAGACAAGCACTTTAGAACATTCGATCAAGCTGATAACGTAATGAATACACTGTTTCATTTTTGCATGCGTCGCGTGTGCCTTGCTCAAATGAAAAAAAAAAATCCACGTTAAGGGCAAGTGCGGCAAATATGGTCCACGTGGGTAATACGGCCCACTCTTATATTTCTTAAAAGGGGAGACGCATAGCGACAGAATGTGCGTGTTTGTTGTATACAATCGAACACGGATAATAGCACATCAACGCTAGCAAAGAAATATTGTGCGAGGTACATCCTGCATTCATATCGAAGACATAACTCCAAGCGGTCTTCGAGTCAATAAGGAAAGTCAGTTGGATTCGCCGGGATCTCGAACATTGTGCTACAACATCTCCTCATAGATGTGGTTAATATGTTTGTTAATATGTCTGTTTAACAATGCTCTGAATAACGCACATTATCCGGGGCATTGGACACTGCGATTGTACAACCCATATCCAGGAGGAGGAGAAGAAAAGATTCTTCGAATCCGTGCAACCTCCGGTCAATTAGTCTCCTGTTGAACATCAGCAAGGTATTCTAGAAGGTGATGAATAGAGCTCTGATTAACTGGACTGAGGACAATCGTATAATTCCGGATAACCAATTCGGTTTCAAAGCTGGGCATGACAACATTCATGCCGCGTCGAAACTGGTGTCGGATATCCAATGGAACAAGAGCCAGAAACAATGTACGGGTGCCTGCCTGATTGCCCTAGAGAAGGCCTTTGACACCGTATGGTTAGGTGGAGTTATCTGGTTCTTTCACAGGTGCAATTTGAAAGTTAAAACCATGCGATTTGAGTGAATGAAAGCAAACCCAGAAGTTGAAGAGAAAAATCACGAAGTTGTGTTCACCCAGTCAATTTCAATGTTTTTGCATTGTTGAGCGGATCACCACGGCGGGAGTTGCACAAAGATCAATGCTGGGACCGTGGCTTTTCAACATCTACACAACAGATCAACCACATCCAACTGACACAGTGAAATGCTGTCTATTTGCGGATGACTCGCTGATTTATGCCAGCTCGACATCACTCTTTCGCCCTCCACACCTTCGGCCCCTGCTGTGTCTTGATCGCGGACACGCGGACACGCGGGTATTAACAATCCAATTTGCGCTCCCAAATTACAAAAAAAAACCACAGATAGCTGCGCAAAGGGGTCGAAATCCAAACAGCGAACCAATTTTACTACCATACCAAAAGGGGTATTCGTATCAATGCTGAGAAATTGGTAATTATGTGCTTAAGGAGACCATCCAGAGGTGGATGCAGATCAGCAGCCAAATGTCGAAGCATAAAGGTAGTGCTCCCTAACGGCACTGAAATATCAACAAACGAAAAGATCAAGTATCTTGGCATTAACTTCACGGAAAGGTTGATGTTCAACAGTCATTCGAAACTGACCCTTAAGAAGGCCAACCTAGGCTTCCATCGCATCTATCCCTTGATGCGCAAGCAAAATGGATAAAGCCGAAGGACAAGACTGCTGTTATACAAGCAGCTTTTACGGCTTCCCAATCTGCCACACCATCTCTAAGACCAGCATGACGAAGCTTGCAATTTTCGAAAGAAATATGCTGCGCATATGTACCGGACTCACATTCGACAGGGACCGTCAGAGGCAGCACAGCAACAATAGGCACTACGACCAAGCACGCTTCGTCCCCCTGCAACAGTACATGGTGACACTATTCAAAAAGCAGCTACTAGAAATCAACAACCATCCCAACGAGGAAATCAGGAACCTGAGAAACACAATCCTTGAACAACGCTACATCAACGCGTCAAATCTGCTGAACGAGCAGAACTTTCTAACGACGTCGAACAACGAGCTGCATGGATTCTACCAGAGCAGCGATAGCAATCACCATCGAGGCTAACACATCACCACCCCATCCAAAAAGGACCACCATGGATGTAAGCACCAGCCATTGTAGGACATACAAAATAAACAATAAACCGACAATAATAATAAAAATTAAATCAAACAAAGTACATCAGTTGGGTCCCTATGGTTGAGCCCACACCTTAACCTTTAGTTTGTAAGCCTAGTTGTAAAGTCAATTGTAAAAATATTTCCGTTGAAATAAATTTTAGATTAAAACTATCCGGTCTTATTTCACAAGCAGAGATAAATATCAAGGGTAACTAAGGGCATTCAAATTGAAATTTAAGCGCGTATACGCCTAAAGTTGTGTTCACTACAAACATGATGAAATAGGTTTCTATCGTCGTTGGCCTGGTGCTTGGAAATGTGCAAAATATTCGTCGTATATTCTTCAGCTCGTTGTGCGACGGAGCGGTCGTGGTTGAGTCGCAGATCCGCAGTTGAACGGGCGGTATGAAAGAGGAGCTGTACCGCATTTATGTCTTGTATCAGACTGTGCTTGTCTACAACAGGTTTGCCCTGTTGTATAGGACCTCATTGGTATAGAATTTCTGTACTGGGACTCTGGAGTTCTATAAAGGCGAAAGCAAACCATAAGACAAGCTCTCTCAAACAACTGAGTCTTTACCATCAAGCTTACAGTCACGTTAAACCATTCGTAGGATGAGGTCCATATAGCAGATAACCTTCATCCGCGCATCGAGTTGGCTGTTGTAAAACAATCCTCTGTAAGGACAAAAGCGCCTCGGGGACTGGCCAGAGCAGCATCTACATGTTTGTTAAAATATAAATATTGATCTAGCCAGGTATTTGACTACAGTCCTTTGCGCCAGTAGTTGCCCGTGTCGTCCAACAAGAACTTTATACAACGGCGAACTTATATGAAGAGTATGGTTTCCAAGTTCTGAAAGTTGATTTTCAACTTCCAGTAGTCGCAGTCTTTCATGCATGAATCGAGGTCACCCTGAGCGGCAGTGGTGATGTAATCGATCTGTACACGATCAAGTCGTCGGCGTACGCAATTACGTGAGGAAGAGAACTTGTCAGATCGCTCAAGTAAATGTTGAACAGGATCGACGAATTAACGCCACCCTGTTGGAGACCATTTTTTAACATCAAAAATACCTGTGGAGGTTACGCTCCCATTCTTGCCGACTAACCGTCTGACGGTGAGCATGTTAAACAGTTGGTACAGCAGTGGTTTGCTAATGCCCCGTCGATTGAGCTTGCAAAAAGACATACGGTGTCAAAGGCCTACTTCAGGTCCATTAAGCAGGCACCCGTACACTCTTTCTGGCTCTTGTTCCATTGAATATCCGCCACCAGTTTCGACGCGGCATGAATAGTGCCATGCCCCGCTTTGAAACCGAATTGGCAATCCGGAATTATACTTTTGTCCTTAGTCCAGTTGATCAGAGAAGCATCCAAGGGACCTACAGTTGTCGACTCTGAACGGCCAAGTTTGAGAAGCTTTTTTTTAGACAGGTATTACTCCTTGACCATTGTCAGTGACTTGAAAGAGGTGGCTGGCGAGAGACATGAGCCGTGAAAGATTTTCTTGTCGCACCGACCGGGAATCGAACCCAGGCAGCGGGTTTTAGGTTTAGGTACAGCTATTGTCATTTGTTTAGACAGCCAGGCAGCATTACATTTAACTCCAAGGCCAAGTATGTTAGCATCCAACTTATGTGGTTGCCGGGACATAGTCACATCGCAGAGAATTGCGCAGCAGACGAACTCGCTGGAAAGGGCACCACCTCAGCACTCTGTCCGGAAGGGGAACTGCAGTCCATGCCTACCGCCACTGCAAAACATCTACTTAAGCTTGAAACGGTTACTCACACCAAACGTAGATGGTCTCCTGACTCTGAATGCCTCATCACAAAGCAAGAATGAGAAGACCGATTCTTAGAACTCTCATCGTTATAACAGGGATTCACAACCTTAAGACTAGGTATCGCCTATGAAGACATTTGCAAAAGTTGAAGGGTTGAAGGGGAAGAATAAACCATTTGCAACTTGCAGATTTAGTCACTTGGACGGCCCGTATATCTACGACTTGGCAGATCTAAGCAGTATTAGCATCAGTCAAATCCATCGGTTTCGACCTCGTGGATTATGATCGGGGGTCTACTCGTGGCCTAGATGTGGATACCTTTAAGGTAGTCAGCCTCTCTAACTAAACCTAGCTGGTGCAGCTTTCTTTGCAGAATATTTGATACATGTCGGTTGACGTTTCGACCAGCGATTGCTATGAGGGAACCTCGTGCTACATATTACTGTATTACTTACTTTCCGAAAGTTCGATACTGAAGTCTCTGAGTAGAATCTTAACATCACAGTCCGCACGGGCTCCGTAGGTACCCTCCAAGAGGCTATAGAAGTCCACATTAATGCTAGGTGATCACGCCATGGTTTGAACTCAGTGAGTTTCAACTTTAACCGTTTTTCGGCAAACACGGCTCTGAATGCCACTCTACAAGCGAATCGATGGACCAATTAAGGACAGAGGGGTAAAGGTGCTTAGGCTCCAAACCTTCGTGGGACCCCCAAAACATTTTTCATTTCAGAGTCACTATCCTGTCGAACTGTTCTCGTAAGTATGGTTCACTGTTTCAGATCTGGCGACCTCGAGATCGGTTCAGTACCAGTCCTCCGGAATGCTACACACCCTGTAGCGGTGTGAATGATGTTAAAATGAACGCATCAGTGCCCCCCTAAGAGCATTTTTCCGCAATTTCATTCCAACCTCGAGACATTTGAAGCAAGAAATCTGCAGCAAGTCATTGAATAGGTGTGCTCCGTAGCCAACTCTGAGATCTAACATGAATCTCGTCCTTTGCGTCCATCCTTCAGTAATCACTTCCCAGCAAGCTTTGTTAGGCAAGCTTCTGAAGTATGCAAAAGCATGTGGTGCATAGTGTAAAAATCGATTTTAAAAACTTGTTAAACTCGTTTTGAGAAAAATAAACGCTTATCAGCTTTAACCGAAAGTTGTGGGTTATTTTTAGAACGAAACTTCGCAAGCTTCGGAACGACGTATTCGACTTTTGTGATTCGAATCGAAACGTACAATATCGCGCCACTCAAGACATCAGCACGAAAAGCTATTAGTCTCAACTTTATCTTTCCTTACTTGCTTTAAGCTCGACAACGCAAAGCTAATACCACCCGACTCGAGCGCGCGTAATTCGGAAATTCCGTAAAACAAGCGCTTGATTGCCAGTAAAAAAAAAAAAAAGAAAAAGCAAACAATGCCGTGAAGCTTCTATAAAACAGGGGAGCATCCCGTTAGCAGCCAAACTCTTACCCGAAAATCCAGCAAAACTAGCACAGCAAGAGTCTAAGGAGTGCACAGGCAAACCTCCCTCGCCATCAATTTCGGTCACAGCAAGTTCAACGCCTATTCCCAGTTGACCGAGAGAGAAGCTCCGCACCGCACAGTACCGATACCCCTGCCCAGTCATCAGACGGCAAAGGTGGAATGGTTGAGAGAGCGTGTGTGCATACGAAAACTTTTCTTTCTATTCACTCGCCCGCCACCCCAAAATAACACATAGAGTAAAAAAAACATCGTGTGCGGACTTAGAAAGAGCATTAGAAAATGGTGAACATGTGAATTTTCGACCAGGCCTCCAGGAATGCCAGCAACGAGTCGCGTCTTTCTAATGCCTGTTGGCTGGGATTAGATTTCGCTTTGCTGTGCCGTGCAAACTGGCGGCAAACTAGTTGCCAGCTGGTGGAGCCGAACCGGGTACTCTCAGTGGTTCGCTGTGCGGTGGATGGCGCGGCGTCGCGTCTGTGCAGGGGGAAGAGGCAAATGTTTAGTTGATAGGCGCTAGAGATAAACAAACCAGCTACGAGTGCGACCAAGTTTGGATATCCACTGACTTGGCGTACTGTGTGTATCCATTGGATATACACTCACTCGCCGCGGTTGCAAGTGAAGGATGGAGAAACATTTGGGTTTTGCAGTTTGGTAACTTTTTTGATCAACTATAATAGGCGAGCAGAAAAGTTGATATCTTAACCGCGAGAAGATGTATCTTTTCTCGCCTTGATGATGGATACACTCGCATTGCCGCCAAATGATTTTCTCTCGCTGTGATATCCCAAATGAGTGAGAGGCAGCCGCCGCGGCAGCCGAGGGAAGGGGGTAGAGCAGTCACATAATTTCCTGATTTCAACACGTTGTTGTGCTCGTCTGGTCTCGCAGTCACAGAAGGTGGTGTTGCTGAACTTTGCTTGGAAGCAAAACATTGAACAAGTTGAACTCAAAACATCTGATACTTGACAACAGGCGAACATGCGAATTAGAAGGCGACTTTCAGTCGCTGTCGAAGCGTTTTTGTTGAACACACTCACAGTCGATGAGCCGAGTGTGTCATGGGAGTGAAATGCGCACATCGGCGAGTTTTGTTGGGGAATGTCGCGGTTATCTTATCACGCGCCGTCACAGTAGAGGGGTGAAAAATTAATCGAATAATGTGATTATGTGTGGATGTGATGTGTGAAGGTGCAAGGTGGAAGTGGGTGACGATTAGGGTGAACTGAAACGATAAACTGCAAAATATGCAGTTATTGCCGGTTTCTACTCTTGTTTGGGAAATACGCATTTATAACATTTCTATTTGGTTTCACAGTAACAGCCGGGACACATAGGAAGGAAGTGTGCGGCAGGTGGGCAAGTGGGCCATCGGTAACTGCCGTAGATACTCGTGGAAGATCAAACCAAATTCTGAACAGACGAACAGAGGAATTTCAATTCGCTAATTGTACTTAGAAGAAAGAAAGATGGTGGCGATAGATTTTGTGTGGACTAGGGCATGCTGAATAAGGCAACGATAAAACGCAAGTCTTACTTGCCGGTCACCGACCAAGTTCTAGCGTTATTGGACAGAAACAAGTTCTTTACAATGTTAGATCTAGTTTGTGAGTACCCCCAAATTGTTGTGTAAAAGAGCAGCCGAACGTACACTGCGTTTTTCACGAGGTTGGGTACGAATTCAGTCGAATAGCCTACGGATTGGTAAATGCTCTTGCACACTTGCAGTACATGGTGAACGAATTAAAGTCAAGATTGGCAACGGAGGATGTTGCCATTTATGGCGGCCCTGTAAGTGCTTTTACTACGCTAATTGTATTTTAGTTTTTCTGATTCGCTGATTACTTTCCTGGAATTCTTCATTCACTGATGAAAGGGTACCATCCACTCATTACTTCACAGAGTTTCACTTAATTGCGCCCGTGCGTTAAGACTGTCACCGAGAGAATACGAGACTTCCATGAAGTGGGGTGGAATGGGCCGGGCCAAAAGGGGATGAGAAACAGCGACTATTTATTTGCGCCCACGACGCGACAGAGGACAAAGACGACAACAGCAATGATGATGACTTCTATGATATCCTAGGACGAACATACGATCAATGTTATTGAAATGTTTAGATTATTTGAAGCTCATATTTCGGACGACTCTCCTAGGCGGACAATTTCTCACGGCCGTGTATCTTGAATTGAGGTCCCATAAATTTTACATTCCCTTCAGCGGACGCTCCCTAACCCGGACGCGGACACGGATATCAGATCAGGATATTCTCTTAGGCGAACAAAACATTCCAGTAACTTTTTTTGCATGATATGCGAACGATAAATACAACAGAACTGACTTTGCAAGGAATGCAACAAAACAGCACACTGTATGTTTGTGCCATCAAATCATTGTCTTCACTCAAATGTGAAATCTAGAGATTTCGTTCCGTGGAAACAACGACGGCCAGCTGCCTTACACGGACACAGTATAACTGCGAGGCCTTCTACATTTTTGTGTTTATTTTTTATTTTTGGCTACACGGGAGAAGATTTTATCGCGAATATGGAAAATCTTTTGTAATTATACCTGGTTTGGAGGGATTCAGTATATGAAGCTTTTTAAATAACTGACAATACACAATTAATTTGGGGGTCGAAAAAATATTTTTACTAACAACGGGGTCCTTTACTCCAAAATTGTGATAAACACTGCCCTCCTCAATAACTGTCATTCTATAGTTTTCCTTCCGTTCCCTTTGTTCTGGCACTCATTCAAGCATGTACACCATACAAGATCGGCGGACATGAAGTATGAGGAAAATGTAGTGGTAGTTTCTTAAGCTCCTGAATGTTGTCATCCTACTCAATTTCCCTCGACGTGGCACAACCAGTAACCACTGCTCTTGGATAATACAAAATGTTTGATCGATCTTCTAGTCGATCTCTAACTTGATCTACATGCCGTCTTGCAATCCCATTTTCAGAAGTTTGAATAATATCGTCAGCAGTTTGACTGGTTTGACACTTAAACTCGTTAATTCGCAAAATTAAACTCGATATTTCCCATCCGGATGAATCCAAGCAATTCAGCATCTTTTAAACTTTTGAAGTGAGTTCACAATTATCAGAGTTAAACACTTTTCCACTACCCTAGTCTACTGAATATCGTATGATGACTCTAGAACGGGATCTGTTCATAGAAATACATTTCAAGGACTTGTGGGCTTTTTTCATCGCCTCTACTGTTCCAACACGTTTTATCGCTCCCATTCCCATTTCGACAGACAAGCAGCAACTGCGTCAATACACAATTCCCGCAGCCCCCCGGCCATTCACAAACTCCGTGCTTATCTATGAACACATTGAACGTGTGCGATGAAGAACCAGTTCTACACCCAGTCACAGGGAAGGGGGCACCTTACTCGCCACCTATCACAGTGTGCTCGCTCTCATTCAACAATCCCCCTATCGCCGGTTCTCAGCGCCCAGTTGAACGAAAGACAGTGCTCCATTTGATGAGGCCACCTCGGTTCCATGTTTAGGGGCGATTGTCGACTCCTCTGCAATCCAGCGATGTTCACACACACTGCAAATCGGATCGAACTGCTTTCGCAGTCGCACACTGCCGACAGACACACCCACCCGAAAACTGGTAGTTGCCAGAGCAACGTTGTCATCGGCGAAGCGCCAAGTGAATTTGAGTTAGGAAAGCGGACAGCAACTCAGCTGCTGCCTTCCATGGTCGCCCGGTAGAAACTACGGTTTGACTGAAAATATTGCCATAACATGTTATTTGTTTGATGTGGTTGGCTGCGGCTGCCCGTTTCAGCTGTCACACTGTTAATCGAACGGTCGCCCCAAATTAAACACCGCTACCTGACAGTTGTGGGGAAACATGGTTTTAATGGATCCCCACCTGACGGGCGAAATAAATAAATTTCATGGCCGGCAATGTCAGTTTCTTAATTTTCAACTAGGTGTGCAGACGGCTCAGCAGGCGTCTGAAGTCGACTTTAGCTGCTGGTACTTGTGGCGGGCATTGTGGTTTTTTCTGAACTCATTTGGGAGCATTGCTGGACTCGATGGGAGGGCAGCCAGTGCCATAGGCACGGCATCCCCGCCACTGCTGCTGCATGGACTGTGTGTTGCGAATATGACTGTCGTTGCATGGCATCATGGGAGCCTAGGAGTGTATCGCTACAAGAGAAGGTGGCGTCTTTGAACTTCGAAGTGTGTCCTAACACCGACAGTGCTGATGCATCCACCCACCCAGGGATGTTTCCCCCAGACTCGTGCTGCCATCGCTGATCTCCTAGCAGATCTCAGGTCTCAACCATAATATGGCAACTTTGTCAGACCCCATAACGACTTTGAAAGATTCCAATTGTTGTGGCACTTGGGAACAGCTGCTACGCAGTCACAGACTGAGACCGCTAAATGTTATTTGCGTCAGACTTCCGATTGGGTTTATTGGCGACGAACGATTGTGGCGACTCTGCCGACAGTGAAGAACGTCATCGGTTAAATCCACCAGGTTCACAGCAAATGTGTCCGCATGGAATTTACTTTCCCGCTCGTGGATTAGTGGATTACGTATGGCATCGATGAGGTTGATCCCGTTTCAAGTGGGAAGAGGGTTTTTTTTTTATATCGACGCGGCGTTTCAGCCAAAGTGTGAGTCTACTTTGAGGGGTCTCGAGGTGATGGTGACTAGTGAGATGCCTTGTCTGCCTGGTTGCCTGGTTGTTAGCCAACATGTTAAAGTATTGATTTCAATTTTGATGTCAGCGGTTGGCAGCCATCGGTTGGGTGCTCGTTTGCTGCTGGTGAAAGTTTAGATGAAAAGTTTTTCTGTTTTTTTTTTCCCGAGGCACAGTTTTTTGGTCATCTCCAATTCAAGTTGTTTATGTTACCTACGTTTTACTACTTTTTTCATTTTTTATCAACAATTTTGAGCTTGAAGTTGCATTATTCAAAAAACTATTCACATGAATAATTTGGTGTAAATTTGATCTTAAAGAACTAGCTTTAAATGTTATTATAGTACTTTACTGTAAGTGTTGCCGTTGTTTTTCGTAAATAATTTTTTCAATTTTATGTCATTTTAACTCCTAGATGGAGCGAAATGGACCCCTCCCTCCCATAGTAAAAGCTGCTAGTTTTAAAACCTCTACAAATAAATACCGTTATCATTTCATGGCGTCAAAGTCATAGTTCCCTCCCCGTAAACTGGAACGATTGAAAAAAAATTAGTCTGGCAGGCATTGTGCCTGGCTGGCTTCAGTGAAAGAGGTGAAATTTCTAAGAGTCCACTTAGACAGCAAACTCATCGGGAAAAGACGCAAAGAAGGCTTTCTTTGTCTCTTCCCATCGTAAGTTTCATCAATATGTCCTCAAAAAACCCTGGCGTGTGTCACTTATGGACAAATGCGCGCTAGTTGAGCAATTCCTTAGCAACACATTCTACTATTTGTGCAAAAAGATTGAACAAATTTTAAATTGTGCGAACAATGCATTTTCGGTTCCAGGCAAAAGAAGAACACTTTGTCATTCGCAAATTAAAGAGAAGAAAATCAGCTTCAATGCATTTCAATATATTTCAATAAATTCTTAGGTAACATCATTTATGAAAAATCAGAGTCTACCAGTGAAGATCCTTCTGCTGTTAGACAATGCTCCATCGCATCCTCCAGTAAGTGAGTCAACCACAGATGATCACTCTAATACAGCGATGTTTATGCCTCCAAAAGTGACGCCACTGATCCAACACATGGACCAAGATGAATAACAAAGAATAGCAAGGCTTAACTATAGAACTAGTCTGTTAGCTTCGGTTGTAGCGATACAAGCGGATATTCCAGAATTATTGAAAAAATTGACTTTAAGAGATTCCATTTCAGTTTTGAAGTCAGCTTTGAACCGTTTGGAAAAGCACATACTCGCAAAGTGCTGAAAACATATTTTAAGTTCCGTAGGCAATGAAAATAACCCGATGATATTCCACTAAGTATTTCGAAAGAGAAATTGTATCGAGAAATCAATTTTGATGTGGAGAATGCACTGCACAGCTGAAGACACCCATAAATGGAACGAATACGAAGAAGACCATAAGGTAGCTCAGAGTACGAACATCATTAGTGATGAGGAAAGTGAACTCCAATTTCAAATGTTCACGTTATAGAGAGTCTACTGTATATTTCTTGAAAAAACAAAATGTTTTTCATTTTATTGCATACATCTTCTTATAAAGTAAAAAAAAAAATAGTAAATAAAGAATTGTTGGTTTTAAGGGTTCGAGGTGAAGTATATTATACACACGCTCATTATTATCCAATATTTCAATAAAATCCTATATAACTAATATGTAATGAATAATATATGAGTAGGACAGAAAATCGATCTTGTAATGAATACTCTTTAATCCACTAGTCAAAGAAAAATTTAGAGTAATGACATAAAATGACTAACGTGAAAAAAATAACACCGATTACAATTTCGAACACCTTCAAGCACTTATGACTGTTCTCTCTAAGATTCAAAATACATCTCCCAGATTCTTCGTTAGCAAACGATGGACACCCATTTCCATCTATGCCGGCGAAATGGTTTCTTATCATGTTTAGATTGTAAGCATTGTGGTAATAAACTGCAATTGAAGTAAGAAACTGATAAGTGGTTCCGATCGATGTATTTACAAAGGATATTTACAGGTCCAGCACATGTTTTATTTGCATGTTTTTATGGGTGTACAAAAAGGGTTTTGCTTATCGACTCAATGGTGCGCACAAAGGACATTTATTATATGACGGGATATTGCGCACAATGGATATCATTTTTGTCTGCAGAGTGGATAGAAATTGGCACCCCATGAAATATCCTTAAAATTTGGCTAGGCAGCCAATGTGACGTACATATAAACACTTTCTGCGCAGTAATCAGCTGTTCTACTGTAATCTATAATTTAGAGCAGTTGTCTAATGATCTGTAGAAGCCTAGCGGACAAGTCCCAGGGATGCAGTCCAAGATGGATGAACTCAGCTATTGTTAGACCCATAGTCACTTATGGGACAATGGCATGAACCAAAAGCCCCAACCTATTTAGTGCGAGGAAACACTCAGTAAGGTCCATGGAGTGGCATGCCTCTGTATGACAGGGGCAATGAGAACCTGTCCAATTGCTGCCATGTAGGTGCTATTGGAGCTGACTCCATTGCATCTGGTGGTTGCAGAATGTGCAAATAAAACAATCATGAGAATGGCCAAAGAAGGGATAGAAAAAGACAGTTGCATTACATCGAGAGAATTCGATAAACTAGTCAAAAAGCCACCCCTCCTGGCAACTACTCCACGACATGATAAGAAAATTCAATTTCCAAAAGAAGTGCACCATCAAGCTCAACACTGGAGGAATGAATCCACAGCCTACAGAGGGAGTAGTAACACGATCAAATGGTGCACAGATGGATCAAGAACTGATGAAGGGACAGTGGCAGGAGTATTTGGATCAAGGACAAAATACTTCGAAACCATGAGCAGACTCTACAGCATCTTACAGCCGGAAATCGGTGCCATAGACAGATGCGTTCAACTCAATCTTGATAGGAACTACACCAACTGCGACATAGCAATAATACCGGACAGTGGTATTATTGCCTTCTTAGCACTAGACGCCGACATCAAGGAATTGAGTAAAAATCCGATGTATACCTGGCCATATAGAGACTAACGGCAATGAAATCGTAGATTCCCTAGCCAGGAAGGGCACCATTCTGTGCTGTAGGAGACCACGTCCGCAGAGAATTCTGGGAACTAGAAAAAAGGCACCGGGCAGAGACATGGAACAATGCTCACGCCATGAAACAGGCCAAACGTCTTGTGGGCCAATGCAACTGAGGTTTGAGACATGTATAAAAAATGAGCAAAAAAAACCTTCGCATCGTCCTCAATGTAAATCTGGAAAGAAGTATATATGAGAGGAACTGGAGTGAGCAAGGAGTAGGAGGGCACAATAGACCTTAATGCCACGGTGCAACATACCCTGAATAATAACAATCATGTGCAAGCTGGCACGCTGCAGTCGGATGCATTTCGATAAAACCATTGGGCTAGCACTACATCAATGTATTTGTTCAGAGAGCTCGTGGAAGTGAACCATTGTAATTCTCTGTTAGGTCTTAAAAATCTGACTATCCGACGAAGAAGCTTTCTTACAAGAGCCACAATTAGTTCTCAAACGTTTTGATGTCACGCCATGCTGTAATCAGTGCGGAGAGCAAAAGGCAACGGACAACACCATCGACTTGGGATAAACACGTGGATCATCTCATCGCTCACATCAAAGGATGTCGAGCTAGTTGGGGAAGCTGCCAGGTATCGTGGGTATCTCTTCGACGGAGGTGATGTAGAACTGTGGACCTTTTGGATGGGTGGAAACTCCTACTGTCGGGAGTGAGGCACAGGTGGAAGTCCCAGGCTGGCAGGCAAGGGATTTGAGTCGTAGGAGGTAGAGTCCGGATCTTAAAAACCAAGTTTGAAAGATCAACGTTGGCTCTAGTGCAGGTGCATGCACCAAATCTAGGGCCCTACGCGGCTTTCTGTATGAAGTTGATGCTGCCCTTGATATGATAGCGGATATGAATCCCACAACCAGATGGGTGATTTCAAGGCTCATGTGGGTGTGGATGTAACGACATGGGGGAGTGTGATTGGAAAGAACGGCCATTCTCAAAAGAACGCGGTTTGCATGTAATGAACACCTTCTTTCCACACAAATCCATCCATAAACACACATGGTACCGTCAGAGTATTCAACAGAAACCGTTGATAGATCTCTTTGTAGTACCATCGTGTGTGAACCGGATGGTTTGTCACGTTTGTGTGATGTGAGGGGCTACTTTACTGCTAAAGTACCTCTCCTGCCAAGGCTAAAACCAAGACTTTAAATAAAGCGACCAAGGATCTGCGAAAAACGTGTTCTGGCAAACCATTCGCCGACCAAGAGGAAGAAAAATCAATATCTTCGAAGGAGACAAATCCAAAGATGGTGTTGCTGTCTAATGACATCGACATCTTACGCAGATGGAGCGGGCTGCTGAATAGGGCACTGAGGATGGCAGACCCATGGTGGAAAATCTGTTAGTTTTGTTTGTTATTACTGTACGGAAACTGGGATAATCCGGTATAATACACAATCATCATATCCTGAAACGCATGCTCCACTAAAGTGGGTAAATCACGCACGAGAGATCTCCAGGCAACTCGATCCTCCGCCATCGACTCTGGAGTTATGCCCACGCGTAACCAGGTGAGTTTTTGTACTTGGTCCAACCACCTCGTCCAAGCGGTCGCCTACCTGATGGAATCGCATTCAAAGCCCGCCTCGGAAGTCCTGATGATGGTAAGTTCTTCCCTCATGAAATGGCAATGCAAACTAACACTTGTCACGTGGAACCTGTCAGAAGTGGAACAGACTAATCACAATTTACATACAGGGTGTTTGATCTGCTTTTTAACATTGTATAGCAACCATTCTTTTTCCATGATGTGTACTTGGGGTCATTATCCTGTTGGAATATGAAGGTATTGCCGAGACCCAGTTTTCCAGCACTTGAATGTAGAATGTTCAAGTATCCATATTTGTTCATAGTTGATTCAATAAAAACTAGATTTCCAACGCCGGAAGAGGCCATACATCCCCACACCATTACGTTGCCTCCGCCATGCTTTACTGTAGGGATTAAGTTTTTCGGTTTAAGAGCAGTGTCTGGCTTCCTCCGCACCATCCGTCGTCCATCTCAAACAAATACGTTGTTCAGTAAATATCACTTGATCCCAGAAAGAATTATCTTTTTCTAAATGTTCACTAGCATACTGCAGCCTCGCCTTCATATTGGCTTTCCGTATGTATGGCTTCTTCCGGCTCACTCGACCTTGTACCCATTTCTTACCGTCTGGGGAGTCACATCTATTCCATCATTGGTTTTCAATTTACCGGCAATTACAGGGACAGAGGATCTTCTTCGACATTTCTGACCAATCGCCTCTCCGTACGACTATCTATTGTTCTTGGGCGGCCAGGTCTTGGTTTGTTGGCAATAGTTTTTGTTTCTTAAAATTTTTCCAAGACGTTTCCAAGATGGGCTTTTGGAATTTCTCTCAGCGACTTTCCTTCATTTCTCAGGTCAATTAGAATTTTCTAGTTTGCCAAATTTTTGCACTCCATTGTATTTTCCTTTTTAAAAAAACCAACGAAATAATCGCTGAAATACAATTAAGATGTTTAAACTTACCAAAAAACCAAATAATCCTGGATCACACACTTTACGAGCGATTTAAAGCGATTTAAAAATGTATTTGAACGGAAAGTATTTTTTCAATTGAGATTACAATTGAGACTTACAAGCTAAAGGTGAGTATTTATTATTATTGTCTTTATATATTTATTTGTTTTTTTTTATGTCCTACAATGGCTGGTACTTACATCGGGTTGTTCAAGTCCGTGTGTCCATGGTGGTCCTTTTTGGATGGGGTGGTGATGTCGTAGCCGACTCGGCCTCGATGGTGATTGCTATCGCTGCTCTGGTAGAATCCATACAGCTCGTTGTTCGACGTTGTTGGAAAGTTCTGCTCGTTCAGCAAATTTAACGCATTGAGGTAGCGTTGTTCAAGGATTGTGTTTCTCAGGTTCCTGATATCCTCGTTGGGATGGTTGTTGATGCTTAGTAGCTGATTCCTGAATAGTGTCACCATGTACTGTTGCAGCGGGATGATGCGTGCTTGGTTGTAGTGCCTATTGTTGCTGTGGTGCCTCTGACGGTCCCTGTCGAAGGTGAGTCCGGTACATATGCGCAGGATTTTTCATGCTGGTCTTAGAGATGGTGTGCCATATTGGGAAGCCGTACGGTAAGACAGGCCGTATAAGCTGCTTGTACAGCAGCAGTTTTATCTCCTGGCTTCATCCATTTTGCTTGTGCATCAAGGGATAGATGCGATGGAAGCCTAGGTTGGAATTCTTAAGGGTCAGTTTCAAATGATTGTTGAATTTCAACCTTTCCTTGAAGTTAACTCCGAGATACTTGACCTTTTCATTTGTTATTATTTCTGTACCGTTAGGGAGCGCTACCTTTGGCTGCTGATCTGCATCCACCTCTGGATGGTCTCCTTAAGCACATAAGTACCAATTTCCCAGCATTGATACGAATACCCCCTGTGGTTTAGTAGTGAAATTGGTTCGCTGTTTGGACTTCGACCCTTTGCGCGGCTATCTGTGGTGACGTCGAGCTGGCATAAGTCAGCGAGTCATCTGCAAATAGACAGCATTTCACTGTGTCGGTTGGATGTGGTTGATCTGCCGTGTAGATGTTGAAAAGCCACGGTCCCGGCTTTGATCCTTGTGCAACTCCCGCCTTGGTGCTCCGCTATCACACACTTTACGTTGCCAAACAAAACACAAGAACGACATCGGTACGGAAACTTTTTTGTCTCGACTAACAACTGATCGCAGAGAAGGATATTTTTTTTTTCGTTCGAAAAAATACGCTCATTTGATTTTTCTTAAATATTTTATTGAAACATTATCGTTTTGTTTGTGAAAAAATTTCTTACACATAGAAAAGGTTTAATTACAAATTAAGACTAACATTGTCCCTTCGAGTACTATGTACACGTATCTACGGATACATACAAAACTAGTTGAAGGCCTTAACAAAAATGGGGCTTAACAATAATTACACTTCAATTTAACGCGCCAGGCAGCGTTCTTGTCGGACAATTGTAAATTATATCTCGTTTATCGGTTAAGATTGTATTTGTGTGTGTGTGTATATTTAGCGGTACTACATACAAAATATATGGCAGTTTGTAGTTGATTTCGATTATTTACTGATCCTAAGGTTTCACATAGATTTACAAGTTCATTAAGCGATCCATCCGGAGGACGGCGGTTGTCTGCAGGAAGTGCGTGAGATATTTGTACAGTGTCTTGGGAGGATTGGAGCTTATTCTTATCGTCTAGGCTAGGTATTTATTTACATTTTGTGTTATAGGATATGTACAAATGCGAAGAGAAAATAAAGTATAATTAGAATTACGCTTTTGAAGCGCAACGTATCTATCACAACGATTTTTAGTCTAGAGAAATACAAAGTGCCAGGACATCGAGGACATCTGCTTGCGGCTGGTGTTGGGAGTGTCCTTCACCAGGACGTGGACTTGGACGTGAGATATTTCTGCTAGGAGTGAGCCTGCGTAGCTGTGGGTCCCTCTGTCTGTTATGAGTACTGAGGAGAGTCGCTTTCCGATTGGATCTTCTGCACTCGACTGACATCGTCGTAGGCAATTGAGAAGACACTCTTCTTTTCGGCGATCGGATTGCGCCGGCCCATGCTATTGAGGAGCGAGTTCATCGCGATGCCGGAGTCGTGGTCGTCCTCCAGTGTTGATACGTTCAGCTGCTTGGAGTGGGTGGACGAGTCGGCGATGTAAATCTTGGAGTTGGTGACTTTGATCTCGTTCTCCTTGATCGGCGACGGCTTGGGCTTGAGCTCTTTGGATTTGGAGATCACCTTCGGCTGGGGCGGCGTCTCGGGGTACATGTAGTGCGGGAGTTTGGTCGGCGCCACTGGCAGTTCGGCGGCATTTTCATATTCGTGCTCGTATCGATGCTCGGAGTGCTGGAGCAGGGGGTGGTTTGTGTCGGTCTCGATTTTGGGCTTGTGGTTCTTGTTCATCATGACATCCTCTTTGAGGAGCCGGGCACCCTTGGGCGGGGATTTGCGGGGCGCTGGCTCGGGCTTGTACTTGTCGTCGTTCGGCGGAACGGGGGTCGATGAGGTCGTGGTCGGCGGGTGACTGTCGTCTGACTTGGGAAGACGGGTCTTGGTGATGCGTTTCTCCGATCCGCTGATCAGTTTCTTTGTACTTGACTTTGACTTGGTGGACTTTATGTCACTGCTGCCAGAGGGCTTCTTCTTGCTGTAGTACCAGTCCATGTACTTGGGCACGCTTTTGGAGGAACTCAACTCGTCTTGAGCTTCGTCGTGGTCAAGGAGGTTGGTATCGCTTTGGAATTCCCGATCTTTTATGCGCTTTGAGCCGCGGACCTCGGATGTGCTGGCCGTGGATGCTTTCGACTGCTTGGACATCGTGCCTCTGCCTTGAGGCGGTTCGGATGCAGTTTGCGTCCTTCTTAGCGAGCTGCGCAGGTGGGTGTTGTCCTTCCGCGAAAGTCGTGGCTTAGGGTTGGGGCTTTGCATGTGACGATCGTGGTCGTCGGTGTGGTTTCTCTGCTCAGAGGATGACCGCGAGTAGACCTTGTTGTTGCTGCTGTCGGTAACGTGGATCTCGAAGTGTGAGTTTTCTGGTCGCCGGCTGCTTGATGGTAAATGATGGCTCTTGATAACAATCTCGTCGGCGTCGGAGTCATCGTCGGAGTTTCCATAGAACTCCAGCTGCTCGACGTTTATCTTCCTCCGAATGCGCTCGTCCGGGCTGGCCTTCTCGTCTAGGGAGTCGGAGATTTCCATCAGAACCTCTCGATTGAGGGAAGCTGACTTCTGTGCGGCCGCTTTGCGGTTTTCCTCATTCTTCATTCTACGAAGCAGGCTGGCCCTTGTCTCGCCGTGGTAGCGAATTGGCTTTTTGGGCGGCGATCTCTTGCGGTATTCATAGAACTCATCGTCGTCCTCCTCCTTGATGGGAGTGCGTATCTTTCGCTTGATCTCCTCCACCATGACTACTCGCTTTCGGGGCTGCGAAGTCCCGCGGAGCTTGGAGCGCTTCTTTTGCCGCCTCCGCTTGATCCAGTAGACGCCCTCCGGGCTGTTTGGTGGACTGAATCTCACGTACTCGAACTCATCGTCCGACCCCGAGTCGTCGTTCTCACTTCTCGCCCGACGTTGTCGCCGAACTTCTGACGATGTTACCATCAGATCTCCCTCGGTCTGGGTCCCCGCGTCGCATTCGGTTTGCGTCGCAATGGCCATAGACTGGCCTGGCAAGCTCTGCGTTTCCAGGGCCACTTCCTGGTGAGAATATCGCAAGTCGATTTTCTCTTTCTCCATTAGTATCTGACGGAGCAGGGCGTTCTGCTGCTTCAGGGAGTTCTCCAGCTCTTGGGTGAGCGATTGATTGGATATGGCCGGCTGCATTTGCGTGCCGATATCGCCCCCAACCGCGCCTTCCTGCATCGGCTGGGTGTGGATGATCTTCACCTCGGGCTCGGCTTGCGAGTAGACGATGCTATTGGGACCGCTCTTGCCCAAGGGAAATGTGTCCTTGTACGTCGAGTGCTGGACCTCGTTTGGCATCGACTGTATGTAGCTGGCTCCGGGGACAATCTGGTAGTGCTCTCTGATGATCTGCTTTCCATCCGGCTGCTCCTCAATGAACCGCCGCATAAGGATCTCCTTTCCACTCTGGTCCACCATCAGCAGCTGGGGGTGAGACAGACTGTTCGCCGCCTTCAAGGGGACATTCACGTAGATACTGTCATCCGCATCGCCCTGTTTGTCGCGCGTCATCAACTGAAGGATCTCCACATTGCCGTCCTTCGTGAAGTACTCCCGCTTTGCTTTCAGGCTCTCTCGTGCCCCGCCATTGTACTCCAGGTCGCTGCCCCTGTCAATCTCGTGCCGCCTCATTGAATCATCGTCAGTCTGGTGCTGCGTCGCCCTCTGCTGCCTGTTCCGCTGTCTGCTCCGGAACGAATGTGTTCCCATGTCCTGCTCCTCGTCAATGATATCTTCAATGTATACGTCGCGTTCGTTGTTGATTAAATTAGTCCTAGAGTTGTGAAAACTACTTAAGTGAGTATCGTCTTTGGCTGTTTGTGTGTTCCTAAGATGAAGACGCATTAGTTGCGGAAGGGATTGGCTGCTTTCCTGCGCATACTCACTTTATTCTAACTCTCCTCTGATGCTCCTCGGCGGATTTGATCCTTCGGTCATGACGTTCCTCATGAGCCAAGTTATCAATCCCGTCCTCAGCATCGGCGGCGCCTGGTCGTCCTAAGCTTTCGTCAGGCTGTTCACCACGTCCATTGTGGAACTCCCAACGGGTAGGCTTCGTTCGTGTATCGGATGATTTCTCTGCCGACCACGCCTCTCTTCTTCCCATCCACTCGGCGACCTAAAACAAACAAAACACCTTAAGTACCTCTCACATTCCCGATCCAATTTTATTGAAATTAAAATTATTAAAATAGAAAAGAACAAGAAAAGCGCTGCTCCAAGCAGAAGTACACAATTTCGCAAGATTGCTACGCAACGTAACGGTGATAGACTACTTTGGTGTTAATCAAGTGCTTTTTTATTTGTTCTACTAAACCGAAATGCTGTTTTCGTTTTTTGGTTTCCAAATACTTTCGTGTGTGTTAAGAGCAGAATCAAAAACAAAAAAAAAACAAAATACCCAAAAACTAAGGATGACTTAGAAAATATGAAATTACAACTAGAGGGGAAAAAAGAAACAAAACAATACCGCAACTTCTACTGAATGTGACTGATTTTTGTGATTTGGAAAATAATCAAAATCAAATCAAAAGGAAACAACTAATTAAGTGCATATACATATTTTTTTTTGTTTTTTTTTTTTGTGATTGGCAAAATCTACCTGAACAGATTTTGTTTGCTTTCCATTTGCGATTTCCCTATGAACTAGATGAACATCGTCTTCAGTTCTACTGATATTAACTATTCTCTTGCTACAAGTAAAAAAGAGAGAACGAGAAAATGATGTTTTAGGATTTGTTGTTGTTTGTTTTTTTTTTTGATTTTTGTTTTATTGGTGAAAGCAGATGAATGTTAGTTGTAACTTTGCTTATTAAGAGTTATGGTTTTATTTGCGAATGGTTTTAATGAAGTGATTTTTTTTTAAATTGGGTCCTAAGTTCTAACTACGATATAGTGGACTTCTACCTTTTTACCAGTCGTAGGTGTTTTTTTTTTTCTTACTGACTTTTTGTGATGGACTTACGATGGCTGAAGGTTCAGCTGCTTCCCTCGGGGGAAGGCGTACCACACTGCAGCCGTCGTGAAATAGTCGGCACGTGTGGCGACTCCTATGCACATTAATCAATGGCTTGAGAGAGGTTGATAGGGTTGTAATTCTGAGTGGGAAGGTTGTGGTGGTAAAATGACTGCTATTTTTGACAGTTCACAGTTTATTGGTGGCATATGTCGAAGTCAAATATGCTCAGTTGACATTGCCATTTCATCACGAAAAGAACATCACTCAAAAAACGCTATTGAATTTTACTCTCAAAAATCATACTCTACGAAAAACCGCTTACTAACTGAGGAAACGTTTCAAGCTATTGCAGCCAAATTCAGCACAAATATAAATACAGACACCCTGTCGTAGGCTCTTTCCGTATCAGTACAGTGCGTACCGAGAAAACTATCGCTGCTGTATCCGGAAGTGGGTATCAAGACCGACGGATTTGGGCATTCTTTGCCGTTCGCAGAGTTTTTTAGAAGATTCTCGGCAGATTCAACGCAAGGATTTTGGTCGAAAACTATCAGAATACAGCTTGCGGAAAAACAGAAGCCATACCACGGCATGTACAACCGATGAACGTCCCCGTTTTTATTATCTCAAATTGTCTTCAGCAACTAAGCTCATTTCTGCTCGAATTGGTGTGTAACTAAACTATGAGCCTAGGCGATACAAAGCGTCAGCAGAAAAAAAGCACTGCTTGGTGCGGTTTATGGCCGCCATGATGTAGTGGTTGACTTTATCCCAGAATCGATCAACTTTCATAAATCACGGCTTCACCCCATATCGAGTTACTGACTGGGCTCAAGAGATCGGAATCGGCATAAATGCCCAAACCCATAAATGTCTCACGCTTGACAATTTATAAGCCCGAATGGGAGAGAGCTCTCTCTCGGCAAATGCGGCTCCCTTTCCTACTGGAATACGTAGCGTCGGATGAAAATCGTCAACTTTCTTTGTGCAATTGACAGATGTTTCCATGGAAATGCATGTCCAAGTGTTTGTCCTTAAGTTTTGTTTTGAATTTCCTTTTTTAACAATTCCTAATAATTCAGAAACATGGACATTTTGGAATTTCTTGGATTTATGCAAAAGTTGATGAAGTTGGTCGACTGACACTTCCTTTCGCACCTAAGTCATTTTATGATGAAGTTGTCGTAGTGGGTTTTGGCACTGTTGGTGGCACCTCTTTGCAATCTGGCAATTACGGTTTTTGTGGATTTCAACACAACGCACTCAACGGATTCTATAAGTTTTGGGCTTTAAACCGTAAGTGGTTGCTGCAGAAGCCAGGATTAGGTCCACCTCGGATTGTTGTGGCACCCATATTGCACGGTTTCTGATCCTGCGGAGAGCAACACAATCGATTGAGTCCACTTTTGTTCAATGCTTGTGAACTTTTGAACCTGGTCGACATGTGGCCCAAGCCACTTGCCACTAGAATCGATTGAAATAACTGCGGTGGGTAAATTATTTCTCGTTTTTGACGTGAATTGACCGGTTGGTCGGGTAATTTAACGCCTACAGTTTCATAAGTGTTAGCCAGTTAAAGAAAAATTAAACAGCAAAATTTAAATAATTTAACAACATGCTGAGATTCAGTCGTCAAGCTCGATACAGCATAAAACATGTGATGGGATTGTCTATGGGCAGCGGCATCCGTTAAAATATCGCTTGATAATACATGGCTTGGCTTCTTCTTTCTGTTGCTAGGCTCGAAACAGTCAACTCTTAGAATCATATTTTATGGGCGGACATTAATCTAAGTTGGAAAACAACATAACACATGGCATCGCCACATCAATGAATGTAAATGCAATGTAATGCAAATACTCTTTGCCTCTTGCCCTTTATAAACGCATACTCTACAGACTGTAGAGTCTGCTAAGTCTAATGCTGTCTAAGTCTACACTGTCTAAAGCTAAGTTCCCATCGACCCGAAACCGCGAGGTTTGAATGAACTTTTACAGAAATCTCAATAGGCCGACTTTGAAGTGTTTTCAAATGTCATTAGCTCTCAATTTTCAAGTCATTCTGCTCTAGCGAGGTAAAAGTTTGGAACGGAAACAAGCGAATCGGAGGATTTTTGCTTCGAAGTAACATTCCGAAGAACTTTGGGACATTTTTCCTTTTTTTTATTTTTTTTTCTACGCGTTCAATTTCGTTTTTTGACAAACATTCGTGTCAGCCAAACTTCAAATTTGCCCGAATTTATAGCGGCATTACGGAAAAATATCTTGGCGGATAAGTTCTAAATTTATAAGTACCAAACAAAACAAATGTCACCCTCTCTCAATTTTTAAATGGCCGTCAAAGCAGTAGTTTGTTGACAGGAAATAAATAACGCCAGAATACCAAAAAATAGAGAGAGATAAAACAAGACAATGAACATCAAGAGGACCAAAATAAAATTAAGTTCACGCTTTAGGCTTGTTCGATTTAACAACCTTTCACGGACGAATGAACTCAAGGGGACAACTCAGTTTCGCGAAAAGCACAAGGTTTCGATGTTCCGAAAACGTATGGCAAAACCTCGTAGGTTTTGAGAAATTTTACGAAATATCGCGGTTTTGTTCGGTGGGAAAGCAGAATAAAATGTTGTTTTGTTACGCAAACGTTCCATTAAATTTCAAACATTCAATACTTCTTTTGTGTCTAAAATCACGTGACAGCTTATATCTCCAGATGTAGAATCATTTTCACTAACCTCTGCGACATTTTTTCCACAAAAAACGCCCTTGCTCGTGTCTTGATTCTCTGTCAGAGTTTGATTGATTTGAGGGAGGAGGGCAGATGATCTGTCTAGTAAAGAATAAGCTCTTGTCTGAAGAATATTCACGTTTCATTTTGTACAGCTAGTCAAAATTGCATGGCAAGGGTTGAAGTCGTAAAAAATTTGGTCCAAAAACGAGTAATAGGGGCGATAACCAGATCTAGGGAATCAGGGGTTCATATCTGGCTTAAGCGACAGATTGACCTACATTAACCAAAATCGAAGTTGTCATTTTGTTCAAACTGTATGGAGATGCTCTGACGAGTATGCTCTTATAGCTTATCACTCATTGACAACATGAATACGGCCTTTAACCAAATTCAACTCAATTTCCTTAAATCGAACGCGCGTTTGTTTCTGTATACTAAACTTCTGAATCATTAGACTGATCCTTATGACATTTTGACACTGTATTGGAATCGATAAAGAATCGGTTGTAGGCTGTACAACTCCTCCCAAAGAAGACACCGCTAGAGAAGCAGGCGGGGTACTTTAGTTCAAAATAAATTTCAGATGTTTCATCCAGTATCAATGAGAAGTTTCAGTCACTGGGTGCGTGTGTAAGAAAGAGAAAAATTAAATCCTTAGTTTTCGAAATGCATGTGAAATATGTAAACTGAAAACCAAAGTCTAGGGGCGCGGTTGATTGTCTGACGGGACAGTCAAGGCGGTCTCTTTGACATAGATGACTAAATTCACAAGAGATATACAAAAAACAAGTTTGTTAAAAAAAAGTACGTTCTGCTACAGCTGGACAAAAGAACACAAATATTTAATCTCTGCTCAAAACTATTTTTTTTTTTCTTTTTTTGAAGAGCAATCAAATGCATCCCAGGCAGTTCACATTCGATTTAAATTTTCCACGTAGTTTTCATTAGCGCCACGTCTAGACGGTGTGACTCCCACAGAGGCCAGCCAGCGGTGTTAATTACCGCGTCTGAGTGTGGTTGGATGAAAGTGTGAATTTTCAGAAGCGTACAAATTCCATTGCATACAATGAATGAGATGTGAAACAGCAAAGAATTGAGTTCAAGTGCATGTGAGAAGTTGAAGACTCCATCCGGAAAACTCGAACAATAGTTCTCAAGAGTCTGTTAATTGATATGCATTCTCCTCCTCTTCAAGAGTGTGGATTATTTGTGTATGATGTTGTTGTTAGAACAGGAGCGGGTTGAAAGGCAGTGGAGTCACTGCTTGTTTATCGCTGGTAAACAACAACTAAAGGACCAGAGAGCTCTCAACGCAGGCTTCAAGCCTGCGACTGAAGTGTTGAAGACTGAAAAAGGAAGTCAAAAATATTTACTCAATGATTCTATTTAAGGGAGTACAATTGAGTTGTGGCGGCCGTGGCGTTGTGGGTATGTGCCTCGACTCGAAACTCGCTGCCAGGTCTCGATTCCCGGCCGGTACGACCAAAAATAATTTTCATGGCTCCACTTCTTTCGATGGAGCTCAAAGACTAAGAGAGTCTAGAAAAAAGCTTCTCAAACTCGGCCATTCGAAGTCGGCGTAAAACACGAGTGGTTGCTGAGAAGCTAAGCCCTGGTTCTCTACGGGCTGTAGCTGCAATTGAGAGACCCTGAATGGTGATGTGCCACGTAGAGGTTATAGTCAATTTTTTTGGGAAAACTAACGCTGTTAGAATCCCTGCAGAGGTCAGACAATAAGTTAGTACAGACTTTTGTATTCTTAAGTGAGTTACAGGAAGAACTTATGATTTGTTCATTCATGATAGTGGACAACAGACACCGCGGAGGACCGGAGAAAAAGTTTGAAAATGGGAAAATTTCAACACAAGACGGAGATCAATTCGAACACAAGGACATCTTGCGGCATGCCGAGGAAGGAAGTTGGTCGTCTTATTTCACAAAGCATATAAGCTCTGAGTAAAAAGTAAAAAAGATGAACAAAAGCTTCACTGTCAATTGAAAGAAACAGCTCGATCGCCAGGTTTTAACATCTGATTTTGACATGGAATGAATTTGAACATATATCGAATATCCATTGCGGAACAGCAGGGTGTCGCACTGATCGCGCTACAAAAGCGAAGCGTAATAACTTTTCTCCTGTGTGAGGAATCGGCTTAAATTGCATTTTTATTTGCGATTTATTAAAATTAATGCTTGTGTACCGAAAATAGAATTTTGCTAGTGCAGCGGTACCATGCTTTGCATGCCTTCATTCCCGTCCAAAGGGAACAAAGCCGCTCTCCTACCTATAGGGTGATGTATAGAAGCAAAATTGGAGTGAGTCTAAACCAGAAATACTCCATGAGACAGAACAGCACCAACAACAAGTCACTGTGTGGTGCCCAGTTTCATAAAGGTGCATTGTAGGCTCATACTTGTTAGAAGAAAACGGCTACCAATGGGGCCGTTATTTAGAGATGTTGACGGAGTTTGTTTTTATAGAGAACTGCGCCGAAGATTTATCCGTTTCAAAAGCATTTGGTTCCAGCAACATGGAGCAACTGCACTCCACTTGCCGCTGGCCCCTATGTCACCTAACCTCACTGCACCAGACTTTTTTTTTGTCAAGCAAGAGGTGTACAATACGAAACTTTGACTAAATTGAAGCGGTCTATTATAATAATAATTAGGGGTCCCAACTTCAACGCTTCCCGACGCAATGAATAATTTTCAGTAATAAGCTGTCACCTATGAGTGGATGAGCATGGAGGTCATTTACCGACTGTCATCTTCAAGAACAATTAAAAAATAAAATTGAATTTTCTATAAAATACAAATGAAATACATTGATTTTAAAAAAAGTTGTTTAAATTTTTTATTGTAGCACAATTGGCGCGCCACCCTATAGTGCACAATATACATGGAAAGAAGTGGATCGCGCAGGAAATGAGTTCCATAAACTGCCAAGCCAATTGAAGCGAATCCCGGGGATAGTTACCGTAAGCCACTTATCAAAATGAATCGCTCATTGAAGAAAAAACAGCCTAAAATTTACCATCACTTAGGGCACTCTGAAATTCGTACGCAAGCCCGAAGAATGTGTGTTCCAAGAAGAAGATGAGAGGACCACATCACCTCCTCTGCTCGTGCGGTGCTATGGTAAACTGAAGGAAATCATCTAAGGCCTCATATTTTTAAAAATTGAACAAAGTAAGCTCTAACTGGATCCAGGAACAGAAGTTAGTCTATCCGGCTCTCATCGCAATGAGCTTGTACATGCCTTAGTGAGTCAACCACCCTCAACTCATAGTGCTCACTGAAATCACATCTCAGCACCAGCTTTTTTGAAGAACAAGCACTTCAAAACCCGTCCAAATTCTAAAATTTTCTTAAGATTTGACAAAATTTCCGACAGGACTTCCATCACCAAAGATAGTTTCAGTGATTCTATCGGAAGGGCTTTACTCAACCGCCGTTAGCATCATAGCGCTAGCCCATTGAACCCGTTGCGTGGGTGTAGATTCCAAACAAAACTGCATTTTTTGTTGCGTTAAGATGACATTCACATAACAGTTTGCATACTCGAAGACGGACGATAAAGCGCTAAGCGTGACAAGCGATACCTAAAAATTGTAAGATGAGGCGATAGAATGGCTCGGTTATTGGTTCACCCATTCTAATATAAAATAAATAATAAATCCAATTGAATTTCAAAAACTAGCTCAACCAACACCAACTGATATTTACAAAATTAGCACGAACCCGCATTAATGGTCTGTCAAAGGTTAAAAGTTTGCCAACTTCATCCTTCGTCATGTATTCCACTTGTGGACCCCATTTGCTGTCTTTCCGTGTCATTATTTTGGAAGCTCACAGCGCACGCAATGAATTCTGTGGGCTGGGGTCTCTTGTTGGAGCCTTGTTTCTTGGCCACACTTGGTCGTGTGATCTCTTAAATGTGACTCCTGGACGGAGAGTGCAAAAGCCACCTCTTATCCGAAACATGATGCTCAGTTAACACACCTACCTAATTCTGTACACTCTAAGGCCCACTCAAATGGTATGCAGACAGCTCTCAATCAATCGCTTCAATGCGCCGATCGTATTCTAACGTCTAGCCCCTCGTCTAACCCCTCCCATACACTTATTTAGTGACTTCAAAGGAACACCCCCATGGAAAAGCATGCATTAGACTTCCTTGTCCTATCACAGACTATGTTCCAATTTAGAAAGCGAGAAGGATACACAAATAGTTAGCTACTACGGGGTGTACACCGGGGAGGGAAACCCAACGTGTGTTGCAGTTGGCTTACCTTGCCGCGCCGTAGAGGGGGCACCAGGAGCAAATGCAGCACAGAAGCAGAATTAGAATCGTCAATGCCACCAGCGTTGCCAGTAGAATTAGAAGCCAAAACAGCAACTTGTTCTCAGCCTTATACAGTGCCTGCAATGAAACGAATCAGTCAAAAGTTAATGATGGGGTCTGAGGTGCACTCACATCACTGTCCATGTCCTCCTTTGTCATGATCGCGTACGAACCGTTGTGCTGCGACAACCGCTGCTGGATCTGCGAAATATCAACCACCGACTGCCCGTCGTACAACACTGTGGCGGTGACCACGCTGCGCTCCTTGATGTCACCTTTGAGGTTCCTTGCGCCAGGCTCGTCCGGGCGCATCGGACGGATGTCGTGAATGATCACTCGCCCGCCAGTGATGGCGGACAGTGTGTCGGCTGTCTTCTGCTTATCGGGATTGTATCCCGGCACCACAAAGGTCACAGTTCGCGTCCGGCTCTCTGGTGGGTAGATTCGAATGGTGGTGGTGGAGAACCTCACCGGAACTCCCAGGTCATACGCTCTGGCTGTCAGCATGAACATGTCGTTCTCAAGGGGGGACGACGTGACCTGCCTCCGGCTCCTGCTGGCCACCTCCTTCTTCGAGCGCAGCAGCACCTTCTCCTGCACGGTCAACTCGCCGGTGACTTTGTTCAAGGAGAACTTGTTGTCGTAGTTGCCGTTGATGATCTCGTAGCGCACCTCGTTGTTGGGAGCTGTGGCATCCTTGTCCACCGCCTTAATGATAGCCGGCGACGTGAAGCTTTGCAGGTCGGCAGCCAAAATGAACTCGTATACACTCTTTTCGAAGATCGGCGTCTCGTCGTTCACATCGATCATCTTTATGACCAGCGGCACCTGCGCTCGGTTGCCCGTGCCATCGTTGTCACGCGCCTCCACGTACAAGTGGTACTCCGGCATGACTTCCCGATCGAAGCCGTGGGTATTCGTGGAGACGGTGATTATGCCGTTTTCCGCATCCAGATTCAGCGAGGTGTTCAGATAACCCGAAATCGCTGTGTATCGGACACGCCCTCCCATGCCGGTGTCAACGTCGTCCGCGTGCACTTGCACCACCTTGGTGCCGACTGTCACATTCTCGGGTAGCTCAACCGTGTACACAGGCTGACTGAAGACTGGCGAATTATCGTTCACGTCGTTGATGTACACCGTTACATTGACAATCGCCGACAGGTTTGTCGCTGGGCCGAGTTCCTGAGCCATGACTTGAAACTCCACCGATTGGCGTTCCTCGTAGTCCAACAGCATGTTGTCACGCACGCGTATTAGGAATGACGCGCTGCGCTCGGCCACGTTGGGCGATATCTCGAAAGTGCCGTTGTTGTTCAGCAGGGTCAGGGAGAAGACGCCGTTCTTCCCGGTGTCGTCGTCATACACTCGCGGCACATACGGATCGACGAATGTCAGTGCAGTTCCCTGTGGCGCATTCTCATCCACGCGTGAGACATAGCTGCAAGGGAAGATGATGAGTTGTGGCATACTTGTTGCACTTGCATATGTGTATACTTACTGATCGTTCTCGAAGTATGGGGCAGAATTGCTGCGCTCTGGCAGGAAGAATGCCAATTGCACGGTTGTTGCTGCAGCCGGCGGCTCGTCACGGCCAACCTTAACCTCTTCGGCGATCACAGTCAACAGCACGGGGTCACCCACATGCGAGATAGCCGCAATGTCTTCCAATGGCTGCATGAGGAATATTTCACCTGGAATGGAATGTTGATTGATTAGTAAGAGCACTGATCTCGGTCTCTGTGAAATGGGAAAAACGAGGAAGTTCTTGTGCGATTCAGTGATTTCGCTCTACGTCATCAGAGGAAGTCATCAGGAAAGATGCGAAGATGTGTGTTGAAAAGTTTAATAATGGCCTTAAAATGCAATGCTGGATAGTTTACTAACGGTCCGGTGTGAAATGACACCCCTGGAAAGGCTATGGTTGCTCTGATGTGATTTAGGACATCTAGGCGATTCAATAGGAGGCCACAATTTCGCTGATGTCCTTTTGGTGCGAAAGAAAAGGGAAAGAAAAGTGAACTGCACAAATTGGACTGTTTGGTGGGGCAACCAAACTATTTTCGAAATCTTTAAAATGTTCGCTAGCAACTTTGTTGAAGGTGGTCGTCAGTAAAGGCGTATGAGGTCACCGTTTTATTTCGATCTCGCAGGAACTTGATCGCGTCTTTTTTCATCCAGAGTTTCTTGAGTTAAGAAGGGACACACAGTGTGTTGTTTTGTGAAAGTAGAACAATATTACTGTGCCGCTTGGTATCGATGCACCAGCATGAACTAGGGACTTCAGTCATCGAGATCTTTAAATAACTGAATGATCACTCGAAATGCGAGCATTCGAATGATTATTCGAGGGATAATCTATTAGTGAAACAGCTCAATTTTTAGGAACGACTCCTAAATAATAACTAACTTCGAACACAAAATAACTCGAAAAATGTCTCACTTCCGTGAGAGAAATACGAATCGGGAGCATAACCAATGTTCATCAACAGCTCTTGCGTGCATTTCATTCCAATTTTGAAAAAAATAGGCTACGAATAGTGTTTTGAGTTCTGTCAGTGTCAATTTGTTAAGATATAGTGAACAAAAATATAGCCAAAATGGGTCTTAGCCTTCATTGCATCGATACTGAGCGGGAGATGATTAAAAACAAAAAGACGGGAAAACGTTGGATGAAATATCACGGCCATTCATGTTAGCCCCCAACCGTAGTTGGTTCTTCCCATGGGTCGAAGGTGCGCTGCTGTGATGAAAAACAAAGGTTCAACGTCGAAATATTAATGAATATGATGCATCCAAACTCACTTTGTTTCTAAAGGGTGATTTTTTAAAAGCTATATGAAAGTTTTTCAAAAAAAAAAAAACACATAAAATTCAGAAATCTTTATTTGAATCGATAGTACGGTCCATATAATTTAATGTTTGAAGATTATTTCATGCAAATGTTGACCTTGACTGCGCCTCAAATGGTCCATCCGCTTAGTCCAATTTTGGCATACTCATTCCAACATTTCCGCCGGTTTCTCACGAATAAATGCTTCAATGTTGTCTTCCAGTGCGTCAATTGAAGCGGGCTTTTCTGTATAGACATGAGCTTTAACATAGCCCCACAAAAAATAGTCTAAAGGCGTTAAATCGCACGATCTAGGCGGCCAATCGACCGGTCCCGTACGTGAAATAAAATGTTCACCGAACTCGCCTCTCAATAAGTCCATTGTTGCGCGTGCTGTGTGGCATGTGGCACCGTCTTGTTGAAACCACATGTCATGCAAATCAAGCTCTTGCGTTTTGGGCAAAAAGAAGTTGGATATACGACACGTTACGATTCGCATCATCTTTGAAGAAGTACGGTCCAATGATGCCATCAGCCCATAAACCGCAGCAAATTGTGACTTTTTCTGGATGCATTGGTAGCTCTTGCAATGCTTCTGGCTGATATACACTCCAAAATCGACAATTCTGCTTATTTACGAACCCATTGAGCCAAAAATGAGCTTCGTCTTAAATTGACCATAAAATGGAAGAAGCGCGCGATGAACTTTCTTAATTTGCAAGCGCTGTTCGTTTGTAAGACGATTCATGGTTAAATTATAGACCAAACTGAAGATGTCTGACAGTGAAAGAAAACACGAAACGTGCGTCAGCTGTTTAAACCAGTGTTGCCAAAAAGATAATAGCTAAAAAATCACCCTTTATTATTTTTTCCAGACAAAATCCATTTTTACATAAGACCAATAAAAAGCGTGTTATTTATGACAGTACACACTATAAACCACCACCAGTTTGTGCTTGATGCCTGTCCTGACGTCTTCTGTCAAATAAATGTTGCTTTCGTTAATAAGTACCACGAATCCATCTTGTTTCTATTGTTTTTTCCACCACTGGATTTACAGAGGTTTGCAAATTATGCAGGTTCGATTTATCGAGAGTTCACTGTACTAGTAAAGTCTCCGGCAAATGATTTTCAACTGAATCGAACAGATCCGCTCCTTTATCCATCATATTTTAGAAGCATCAATGTCACTCAGGTTTGTCAGACAACACACAACATCACAATCGAAATCCTGCATATGGGTCTCACGGTCATCAAAAAAACCTGAGTAAATCGTTTACCCGATGACATTCGTCGCGCATTATATCATATTTCCATTGGACAATAACAATGACATAATTGACACACGAAAAGAGACAAAGATTCACTTGATTGCCCGTCCAAGTGCTTGGATGGATTCGCTTTATGATCGCACAATATAACAATTTTATTGACACAAACATTTAGCGTGTATTTACCGAGAGGGAATACGACACAAATTAACCTTTCAAAGTGTGAACAGATTGATTGGGCTAAGTGGTGGATACAAAAAACAAAAAAAAAAACACCGTTAAAGAGTACCTCGAATTGTGCACGACAAAGAAATTCATTTGATTCGTAGTGTTGTAACGAGTTGTTTATTAGTTTGTGTGGAATGTTGTGAAATTTTGCTCGATTTATCAGCTTTTCATTCGAATGGATAGTGAAACGAATGAAAAATGGAATTATCACAGTGGACGCTTAAACTACACTGCAACGAGCGCACTTCATTTGAACCGTGCTTCTTTTGTGGAAATGGTATTTGTTGGCCCAAAATTTTGGTCGAGCATTTTTGTCAGAACTTAAAACATTTTTCACAGAATTCACACGGAGTAAAGATAATCTTTCTTTTGACGCTCAGCGCATTCGAAAAAGACAGAGATGAGCTGAAACTAGTCAAATATGAGGCACTTGCAACACAAGGCATTCATCGAAATACCATGAGCTAAGCAAAACTGCCAGACTAACAAAAGATAAATAGTCACAAATACCAAGATTGTGATTACAGCAATTTTGAAAGACCACCTTTTGCGTCTTAATTGTGTGGCGCCACGATGCGGGGTGAACTTGTTGTTATGGTCGTATGCCGAGTTGTGTGAAGTAATCGCATACTTCATTACCTTGTTCCACCAGCTCAAAGTTGAAGACTCGCTGGGGGCAGCTAAGTTGCCCACAAGTTCTGTACGAATTAGAAACATTATGCGTTGGCTTCCCGGACTAGACAAACAGTTCTTGGTTGCAGTTCCGCCTCCAGATGTCATCACCGCCACAACAGCTTTTTCAGCCTCTTTTCAAACAGTGCAGATATTGTGGATTGGAATGAGCAAGTTCTTGTTTAAGTCCATTTTGGTCGTTTCAGCAACCACTACTCAATTTCCCTTTTGCCAAAAACACAGAGGATGGCTAGATATTTATATTTGATCTGCAAACTTAACTGCTCATTAACACTAAGTTATGGTACCCTCTGAGACACGAGGAGTCCCGGCTTGGATGGCAATTATCGACAAGCCCACTGTAACCCCATCAACGCGGCCTTTGCTACAATGCGAGTAATCTCCTTACTGGCGACTTGGGTAAGGCCAGTGCTTTAATACAGATCCACTAAAGACAAATAGATAAAGCTAGCTTGAAACCTCGGGGCGTTGCTGTTAAATGGCAGAGCCACGGTAAGACGCCATAGCCATCTTAAGATGGAGGGGTAAGACCACAGACGTGTCTTGAGATGGCAGAGCCACTTTGAGGCGTCGAAGCCACGGTAAGATGGCAATTTTGAGATATCAGAGGCAGCTTGAGATGCCACAATGAGAGTAAGACGACAGAGCCGACTTGATATACCGGAGCCCTTTTGAGACGCCAAAGTCACATTGACGCGCCAGACTCATGGCTAAGCTGCAGAGCCAGCTTGAGACGCCAGAGCCACGGTAAGACAGTGCCAGCTTGAAATACCATAGTCAGCTTGAGATACCAGAGTCAGTGTAAGTCGCAGAGTCAGCTTGAGACGCCAGAGCCACGGTAAGACAGCGCCAGCTAGAAATACCATAGCCATCTGGAGACACCAGAGTCAGTATAAGTCGCAGAGTCAGCTTGAGACGCCAGAGCCACGGTAAGACAGCGCCAGCTTGAAATACCATAGCCATCTGGAGACACCAGAGTCAGTGTAAGTCGCAGAGCCAGCTTGAGACGCCAGAGCCACGGTAAGACAGCGCCAGCTTGAAATACCATAGTCAGCTTGAGACACCAGAGTCAGTGTAAGTCGCAGAGTCAGCTTGAGACGCCAGAGCCACGGTAAGACAGCACCAGCTTGAAATACCATAGTCAGCTTGAGACACCAGAGTCAGTGTAAGTCGCAGAGTCAGCTTGAGACGCCAGAGCCACGGTAAGACAGTGCCAGCTTGAGACGCCAGAGCCACGGTAAGACAGTGCCAGCTTGAGACACCAGAGTCAGTGTAAGTCGCAGAGCCAGCTTGAGACGCCAGAGCCACGGTAAGACAGTGCCAGCTTGAATTACCATAGTCAGCTCGAGACACCAGAGTCAGTGTAAGTCGCAGAGTCAGCTTGAGACGCCAGAGAGACGGTAAGACAGTGCCAGCTTGAAATACCATAGCCAGCTTGAGACACCAGAGTCAGTGTAAGTCGACATAGTCGGAGTCACCGACGCATTGATGCGGCAGAGTCATGGTTAATAGCAATGCCAGCTTGAGCTATAGTGATTCCAAGATACGTCATTCAGTGCTTTCTTATATTTTCAAAAGGAAACTTGAACTCAGACGGTGTCTTTGTGTACAAAAGATGATCCACGGATTAAGTGCATTTCTTTTAGCAATAAATCTGCTTCAAAATAAATTCCTTTATCCTTAGAACACTAAAGTACACCACAACGCAGTGGAGTCGTTAAGAGAATTCGTGCCCATCTCTTCAGCGTGTAACTTCATATTTCCTGTAATCAAATATTGCAATGGTCTGGCTATTAAAGACGAACACTTAATCGAGACAGTCGCACCCTCCCATGAGGCCACCAACAACTTGCCAGGCGATCTCAGGCGAATCACTTCAGTCCAACTGTTAATGGCTAGTAAATGAACTCATCCTGTGTGTGCAGGCGGACTCCCTCAACCAGAGGTCACCAAATTGCTTTGCATGGAACAGCAATCGGTTTCAGTTCATTGTCCTCGACCACGATGTCGTTGGTCCGGGCTACACCGGGGCAACGAATATGTTCATTTAAACGCCGATGACGATGGCCAGACGACGACTGCAATACCGGTGATGATGATGACGACGACGACGACGAAGAAGCCGAAGACGATAACCGCGATCACGACCAGTGAACGACGACGACGATGTGGATGATGATGATGATGATGATGATGACGGTCCTCAGTTGCCGTCTTCGCTTATATGTACATCGGTATGCCAAGTCCCCCGGTCGACTCCTGGCCATTATTAGGATTATAGCCAAACACAGCACCCATGACTATTGAGAATGGCCGCATGGCAGAGCGTAATGTGCCATGCCCATGATGCCATAGTTAACCACGTGACATACGTACATTATTGGCCAAAAGTACAGCCAAAGACTTAGGTCTTCAGTTCATCGTCATCGTCATCGTCATCGTTGTCGTCGTCGTTGCCGTTGTCGTGGTCGTTGCAGCCGCCCCAACAACAACCGTGACTTGTCTTGTAATTTGAATAAATCTTAGCCGCGATATAATAGTGGGACGTGGACGAGTTGCTCCAAGGACGAGCAGGGGAGTTGTTTGGGACGCTGCTAGCTGTGGCCAGTAGGAAGGAATTCCATACCCAACAGTCCCATAATGAACCATGCAGACAAACGACGAGCAACGGGCGATGGGTAGGGTGGTAACAGAAAACAGAAAATAGAAAAAAAGAGACAGACCTCATTCCATGTTGGCGATTTTGATTTCCTTTGTTGGACCCACATACACACAAAATTGTCTCTGGAAGAAGCCACAGCAGCAGCAGTAGAAGGCGTCTTAGCCGAAACGTCGGACAAAAAAAAATACAAAATTCTAAAGTGGAATGGACAATAGTTGTTGTAGGTACTCGTACACGGTACACACGGGTCTCCCGGAGGTCGTTGATGTTGGCTGTTGCCGGCGTGGCTTGCCGTCTTAGTCGTGGCCATTCTCGAATGGCATACACCGGCCAACTGACGGAGGTACGGGCCATCGTATGTACGTACGAATAATGTATGCGCAACATATTAACGAGTGACTCCTTGTCGAACAACAAATTCACATATTTATGGAAGGCCTTTGTTTTGGCTAGGTTTTGCAGAGAAGCAGCAACTCGCTTTGGACGTCACCCCGTGTGACCTTATCTCTGCTTCTGCACCTCCCCACCGACCGTGCCGCGTGAGTTTGTGTACTTTGCCAAATTGCCATATCGACAGTAAGGCACAGCGGCATCGTTTAATGAAGCAATGAAGGAATCGAAAACAAACACAAACAAAACAAGCCCAAAAGAGCTATCCTTCCTCGAAAGTCCTGCAGAGGCACACAAGAGGAATCCCTCTACCAAAGAAGGTCCAAATGTCAGTTGTGACCATTTTCTCATGTTATCTTGAGCATGTTTCATGTCGAAGCGACGCCGCGGTATCCATACAGCAGATACAATGCGTTGCGGAGGGGTCAGCCAGAGGCGCACCTTTCGCACGGACACATGAGAGAGACCACCAGACAGACACACACGAGACCAGGCCGATGCATGTGATGCCATTAACCCCTCTCGACGAGTGGTTATGTCATGTGCCACTTCTGTTTAAGTGACAATCTGCCGGCTTGACATGTCGACAAATTACCAATTAAGAAACTTGACAGACACCACACGTTGACAATATGACGTCAGTTGGAGGCGAAGACAGGAGCCGATGACAGGGCGAGTTGCAGGCACCACTGAGCTGGGAGTTTCATTGATTATTCTGTCCAGTGTGTTGGCTCTGAACACTGGACGGGTTCAGTCACCTTGTGGCGGTGGCGGTAGTGGCAAGGCGAGCAAGAGGGTGCATCTATGACCCCACGGAAGTTGGGTAATTTTTCCCTATTCAACTGCAAGCGGAAGAATAAATCCACGGTCACGACATGAAGTACAATGGTTTGCTATCGTCGTCGTCGTGTGGCGTGCGACGGGCGTCGGGTGTACTGTAAAGGCGAAGCGGAAGAAGGTGGCGGGAATGGTGGCTATTAAATTACACATTTTGAGGCTACAAGGGGACTGTTGTTGGAGACTGGCTCCCCCCGCCCACGAGAGACCCGTGTTAATGGTGTCAAAGCTATTAATGGATTATGCCACAGAAGTAGAACTTTCTCTAGCTCCGGGGAAGTCCACACGATAGGGATCAAATGGAAAATTAATTGACTGCCCAACGAATTGAACCATTCCCAGGACGTCCACAAAACGAAGCTGCATTTTGAGGCACCAATTGAAACCCTCATCATTTTCTCCTCCAAGCGATGCCAGATGAGATAGAACTTTCAAATTCTTGGTGAGATATCGACGCCATGCTGATGCCCCACCCATGTGACCCCCCATGTACGGTGAAACAAATGCACTCTCGACTCTGTCCATACAAAAAGATCAACTCATCGTTCTCTATTCCACGAATTATCTTCAAAAACAAACCACAGTGCTGACCCCGATTCGAGGTACACCATCAGCGTGCACAGCATCAACCGTCAATCAGACGTCACACACAAACAATAGCGCATTGCTCGGTCGATATATTCAAAATGCACTTATAACTGTCTCACTGTAACCCTTTGAATCTCGCTCTCATTCATCTAGACCCATGATCGGTTGGCTATCCGCATCCAGAGCGAATGTGATTCGAATGTGCCCGCTGTCCATAGCTGAACCCGACGCAGGCGGCACATCGTGCGAAGTAGGACACCGTGAGTGGCTTCTAGTAGAATGATTCCCTCCTCTTTTCTCCACTCGTCACCATGGCATCACACAGTGTACCCGCACCTCACCTTGGCTAATGAGTAAGTCGGGTAGCGCTAGTGCTGATGATACCACTTCTCGAGTAACACTCTGACCATTGTTAACACCAAGACGAGTGCTGCTGCTGTTGGTGTTGCTGCGCTCTATTCCGATCGTGAAGCGTCCTTTTTATCTTGTTGTTGCTGTTTGCAGTGCGAATTAATGCGCCTTGACACTTGGCTGAGACCCATGGGAAACGAAATCATCACAAGGATGGGCTTGGATACCACTCTCGAAGGTTGTTAAGTCGTGTCCCCTCCTCCACCCACTGGACTGTGGCTGGGACTGAAAGAGCCGACCTTATGAGTGCATAACAAACAGAGACTTATGTGTGTTTGCCTCACGAAGTGCTGTTTCCAGGAAGAAATTTGCAACAAAGTGCACACATTCACATGCAGGGAGGGGGACTTTTGTCCATTCCCATGGGCAGGCAACGTAACGCAAGAGGGAACTATGCTGCTGCAAATGCAAATAGAATAGAGTCCCATAAGGTAAGCGTCACAAGAGCGTTGAGCTGAGAGAGGGAGAGAGTAGGAGAGCGGCTAAGGGGGCTTGACTGAAAGGATCGTTACTGGTCGTAGTGGCTGTGTTCGGTGTTGCCTGACAAGGAGGTCGCAAGGGGGCAAAGCAAATATGTGATCTAAGAGAATGAACGAAGATGGATGCTTTGAGAAGAAGTGACATGGTGATTCTGAGGGTTACTCAGACACGAGAGTCGACCATCTCCTCCATCGGGGAGTCTATTTGCAGTCTGCTCTGAAATAGACTACGCATCCGATCTTCCGAATGCAAGGCAGCCAGCTGTAGATGATAACAATATACCAAAAATGGCTGCTGCGTTACAAGATAAAGAGTACACAGCGGTATATCTCAGGGAAGAATTCTCGCGACGCAATTATGGGCTTGTGACAGTTACGAGTTCCTCCAACCACTTGATCATTGCCAAGCCATAACATATGCGGACATTGCGATCTGCAGCCAACGGGAAACAACATAAAAGTCTTTGTGGTCTGAATCGAAGAAGGTACTCACGACGTGGACAAGCGGATGTCACTTTCAACTTGGAATAAACGCAACTCGGTAGGACCTCATTGGTTACGATACTGATTTACTTTTATTCACGTGAAATTATTATGACGGAAACTAAATGGAGGCCGCCTGCCATTGGATACCACGCGGATTAACTGGTTCTTCTGACCAAGTGGTTCATCTGGCGCCATTCAGTTCGATGAGCTTGGTCTCTAGGTGTGAACAGAGGACGATTACGGTTTCTAGTTCCATTATTCCTGAATGTTCATGCGCAGTGTGCTGTTATGGCGGCGATGAGTGTGCTGAGTGTAAGTCTACTTAGTCTGAGCAGGCAGAGTGGTCTCTAGAGAGTTATTGTTATCCATGTTTCCTTTGTTTCAAGGCAGGTGGTGCCTTCTAGACATTTGTGGTTGGTTGTAGCTATCGGCATAGAGGCTGTAGCGACCGGGATAGAGGGCTAATCTCATCCTTCCTGTGTGAGTGTAGAGGTTATACCACACGGTATGTCAGTGTCCTGGCACCCACATGAGGTGTGGCTGAAAATGCCCACGTTTGTGGTTGACAATGACATGGTTTAGGGACTTAATGTCGGTCTGTTTCTCTGGACAGACATGCTTATCCTTTCTTGAGCCAGAACAATGACTATTTTATCGCAATGGCTTCTGTCTGAAAAGGCTATAGTGGTTAGAGGCCTTTGGAGTATACTCCTACACCCACCCTTCATCCATCTTCAATTAGTCTGTAAATATTCGCAAGGTCTGTTTGTCAGACATCCAATCTGGTCTAGAGAGAATGCTGGTTGAGAAGATTGCGTGGAGCAGTAGTTGTTGGTAGTAGGAGCAGTAGATAGTTGGTGTCGTTGGGAAGGAAGTTGCCTTCATTAGGAACAGATGAGTGACCGATGGTGAGTTCGGACCATAGTCTAAGTGTTTTGAGTCTAAAACGTTTGCCGAATACTTCCAGTGGAGGAAGGTGCAGTAGCTTGTTAAGTGAATATATGATACACATGCAAGCCAGTCCTTGCACCCCTTGGGCTTACAAAAATACAATCTCTTCGTATGCCACTTGAGCATCATCCCATGAGAAGGAGCAGTCTTTTCAGTGATGTCTTTGAATGTCATGTAAGTGTGCGCCATAAATCAGTGGATGTATCGAAAATGCATCTAATCAAGTGATCATGATGATTTGGTCCGCTTTCCAAAAGAGAAAAACATCCAAGAAGCGTCTACTGTTGAACAATGCGTTTGCTGGGGCTTGATGAATGTGGGGCGTCTGTCTTGTTTGGGCGGATAGGAGTGCAGTTAGGAGTTTTCAATAATTTCCTAGACAGCGTGGGGATATACCGCTGGCTGAAGGATTGAAGACAAATCATTGAACAAAAATGTTTGACCAAGGTTTAGCCTTAGAAGAGTGATTCTCTGGAATACATTTTGACGTCAAAGAGGGTAAAGAATGGCATCCTATTACGTCTGCAGTTAGAAAGCCACTTAAACCCAACCTATTTGAATCGTGCATACGAACGAACATCAAGCCCTGTTGAGGGCGGAGAAGGTAAAACGTGTGCGAACTGAGTTTCGGACTGGAATTATGCCTTCCGTTCATCTGCCAGAAAGGTGATAAATATTTTGTCATTTCAACAATTGCCAACACATCAACCATTTGACTACAGGGAATGCAAGACTTCGCAGAATTCTTCTGACCTATGCGCTGCACCAATAAAAACAGTTGTGCCTTATTCACAACCTACGTATGTATATAATAGCAAAATTGATGCTCCAGGTTCGAAAATGTTAGTATTGTTGATTATATTATTATTTTTGATCTATGGTTCCCCATTTTCATTCCTTTGCTCTCACATGCAGTTATTTTCAGAGTTGTAATCAGAGATAATGGAGGATGGAGGTATCCAACTTCTACCTCCCTTGCCCTTGATTTCATCTAACAGCGTTTTTTATACGGTGTTGCGATGAGTGGTGGAGCCGGAAATTTTGTAAGAGTAAGTGTGAAATGCAAAGGGCATTCCACTTCTCTCTTGTTCTTTACTGCTCAATGCCGCTATGGACAAGGGGTTAAAAATGGCCGAAGTTGGATATCCCTATCCTTCATTATCTCTGGCTGTAATGTGGGCTGTGGACTCCTGATGCACTAGATGGACGACATAAGTTTGAGAGTTTGCTCTCTAAGCCAGTTTCATTTAGGAATCTGAGAATGAGTAATGGTTCTGGTGACTTCAATTCTTCCTCTGATACAAGACTGATCTGGCACACGCCTGAAACCTCGTTCGGTTGTATTGAGCCAAAATCGCTCTTCTAAGTTTCTATCCGATTCCTTCTTTCTTGTTACCAGAATTCTTCTATAGCGCAGAATGGTTCACGGCCTGTGAAGGGTTCCTATGCCCCTTTCCTAGCCAGGAAGTCGGAGGTATTGAAATGGATACCGCGAAAATACGCAATTTGAGAAGTAGTAAAAGTCATCCCTACTACTGCCCTCGGTAACAGTCGTTGGTTGGATTGCATACAACTGCAATAATTTTACAAAACAAAATTTTTATAAACTTTTCACAGATATACCTTACCATGAAACAGTCCGGCAACAACTGTTCGAAATTTTTGAAGATCTGAATAATTATTAATTTCAGACATAAATGCAAACAACCTACAATGAGACAACTCGATCCTCGGGAAAACTGCAATAAAATATATAACACACAACTTTAGTTTAGTCAGATGAGGTATACTTCAAAATTTGTCTGTACACGTAACAAATTCACTAAGGGTTGCTCATTGTTCACTAAATGCTAAACACAACTTTAGGATTTTGCTCTTCAACTTCTGGATTTACTTTCTCTCATTCTAATTTTATGGTTTCAACTTTCAATTTACAAATCGACAATCTGCAGTCATTGATTCTTCAATGACTGCCTTGGAACAATTTCCACTTGTGATGCTGGTATGATTTGAGTCCTTAGTCAAATTGGTGCACAAATACTGTGGACTCTTTAAATTTCAGAAGAATCACTCCAAGCACGCGTGTAACAGAATCCAGTTCTTTATGCCCATTTCTGAAAGCCACGTTAGTGCGTCGGTCGCTTCATTTTTCAAACTACTAATGGCTCCATGTCATTCATTGCGTCGTGCTACGTTTTGAGAGAAATATGGGAACTTTGCGGCGAGGGCAACGTACTCTCTCAGCAAAACTCAGTTTTCAACACGCTAAAACATTTCGGTCCTTTTTGACACTTCCCTACGTTTAGTCCACAAGTTCAACAGAAGTCGACAATGCTTGAAATGAACAAAAAAACAGATGATTGTTGTTGTCGAAGGAGCATTGTGAAATGGACCCTACCTCCTCATGCCGCTCACAGATATCTGATGAGTTCAAAAGCCAAAACGTTTGTCCAAAAAATTGACTTTGCACAAATTTGTGCACCAGTTTCGATGGAGTTGTGTTTAAGAAAGCCACTCAACGATACATGCATGTGCCCCTTTCCCACTAAAGTAACGCCACTGTTTTAGACAGCCGCGGTCGTTCATTCTCCATCCCGCCATCAACAACGATCAAGTAAATATGCTAATGGGGGCTATATGCTAACTACACGACTATGGAACACATTTCTTTTCTTTCACATTTTTGTTTCTTGCTTTTCGCGTCTACCCAACTTCCCCCATTCGGTGGCAGACCCACACACACCTTCCATAGGACCTACAGTTGCCTTGAATGCATTTGCTTCCATGAATTCCTGGTACTCAAGTCAAAAGCATACTTCCTTGTTACGACGTTAACTTAATGGGTTTCCCTAGCACGGAGTGGCCACCAGTCCACCACCACAAAAGGTTTCCCGAGAAGGAGCAGTGTCGGACTAACAAGCACTCCCTGTGACTTGTTGCTGGGTCTGCCATAGAATTGTCTTCACCTTCAAATGCTTGCTCGTCGTTTTGTGTATCACAATTCCACTATTCGTGAGTTTGATGATGCGCTCGCCTGCCTACCCACATCGCCCCAAGGGGGAAACAGAATATCGCAGTGGACCCATATGCAAAACCGAAAAAGACTCTACAGCATAGCACAAGGAACTTCAACGATGTTGCAACATCCCATGAACACACATAAATTTGTTGCTTGTGATTTGTTCAGTTTGGTCGTTGTTGTTGTTGCTGTTGGGGAATTATCCTGAACGGCCCCGGCTTGTTTCGTGGTTCCATTTGATGGCTGTACGGACTACAATTTGTATGTCGGGAGGGTTCTCATGTTATTAAACGGTTGCGCATGTGAACAAGCCTGGAATTTGTGCGCAAGCTCGCGCACGCTCATCCCGGTGAGGAGTTGGCTGCCATCACATTTCAATCAGTTCTTATGCAAGTCAATGAATCAATAGCTACTGCAATAGAGCCGAGGGTTGAATGGAGATGGGGCCACATCAAGATGATGACGATGCATAATCAACGGCAGACGTCTCGAGAGGCGACTCTCTGTTCTGGTTCCTCATGTGGCCGCAGATTGGCATGAGGATGATGTAGTCCCTCATGAACGGTACGAGAGTGCACATTAGGGGTGGTCTCAGTTCGCGATGATCGAATTGTGCTCTCAGCTATGCGGGGAGCTCTTTGAATTGCATGTATTTGGGATGTGCTGGGAAATTCAATTTATGGGTGGAAGGTCAATTGATTGACGCAACTGAGGTGAATCCCAGCGAATTCTTCAATATTTCCATATCGAGTTGCAGCATAACTTGGGCCCATGTGCACGTTAAGAGAAGGCATGTATGGAGCGCTCTAGAAGGGGTAAGAGAGCCTTGACATCGCAGGATGGTGTGTGCAACGACAATTGTTAGTTGTTCAGGCAACTTAAGGTCGAAGTGATGCTGAAATTCAGAAGATGAGGTTCTGGGGAACTGCCATTCGTTGCAGTGCTTCGTCGATTAGTCCGGCAGTGAAATGGTGTCTGTCATTTCGATTGTCAGCTGAATCAACTTCCTGTAGCCAATAGGAGGATCTGGGGAATTTTTCGAAAGATGAGTTGATCGTGGGGTTTGTTACTGCGAGATTCTTGCCTTGGTTTGATACATATTTGACGTTCGGAACGGTACTACAGAACACAAGCGATTGGCTTGATGGATGGTTTGTTGAAGGAAAATGTGCAGTTCGGCAAAGAAGTATTGTTTCAAGTTTCTTGCAACAGAAGCATTCAGAGGGATGCGCTAAGCTTCAACGAGACATTAGAGGTGGAAAATGAAACCGATGTTTTAGTGGGTAGCGCCGGCTAATGGTTATGTCACTGGTAATGCTCTGTAGGAAAACCGGGCGTCTAAGTCACCTGAGAGAAGAATTGGACACTGTGGTCCGTGGTCAGATGCTGTAACAGAAAATATAACTAATTGTGACAAAAAATGCTAGCTAGACGATGTTGTTACAGCATTCGGTGACATTTGCCTCAGGTTCCAAGCTGGAAACTGGGCATTGACTGGACCTTCGTGAAATTTCAACTGAACATGACTTGTGAACACTGCGGTGGAGCATAAGAAGAAACCAGTATGAGATCCTTGCATCCCTGTAACTTAAACGTCAACTACAGGCTCGAGAAACCAAGCACGTCATATAATCAGGCAAGGTCTCTTGAAATCTTGGTTGGTGCATGTGGGAGCGTATGAAAAACTATGTAAATATGTAGACCTGGCCCAAGAACTTGAAACAGCGACTATATGCAGTGTAATTCTCTCAAATTGAACTCTGAAGCAAGTGGAAGCTGTCAGTAATATCGCCAACGATGTCTATTTTTGGGCGAATGGAGTCGAATAGTTGGTGCAACCTGCGAACAAAGATTTGAATGCAATCCGAAAGGCTTAACTTGACTGTACCGACTGGCGCCCGCAGAAATTTGTCCCGTGTAGTAAAATAAATGAAAACCATTGCTTCATCTTAAACGGTATTCGAATTCGAAAGAGATGAAGATCGGAGCTCTGGCTAGTAGCCACTGAAAATAATTCAATGTGATTTCTTCTTGTGAGGATGATGCTACAGTCGTTAGTCGACCTGGGTCTCAACCAATCGACGAAATCATTTCTTCAAAACCGCAATTAAGTCACCCTCCTTCAAACTATATAAGGGCTTCAACTTGTTTAATTCCGTTGCATTAGGTATGGTCTTCGAATCCAAACCTCCAGGGCAGAGAGAAGCAGAAGAAGGTCGAACCTACATCTCGGATTTGATGACCGAAAGCAGTACGAACGGAACGGTTATGGATGGAAGGCGCCATTCAACTCGGCCTCACTAAGAAACAAGGTTCATGTAAAGTTTCTCATCATCGATCTAGTGCCGGCCGATGTGCACAATGCCGGTTTTTTTTTACATGAACTGGTGGTTATATTTTCCATAAAAAGACCGGCATTGTGCACATCGGCCGGCACTAGATCGATGATGAGAAACTTTTTGTGGTTTGAACTAGATCATGTGGTTGGCAATGACATGCACTACATGCCACACAGAGTCTGTTAAGATGGACATTCCATACAAATTCAAGGGAATGAGCACAACGCTCGACATTAATTGGAAACGGAGATCATGAGATTTAATGGTCTTGTCTCTCTGGAATACGCGAATGGACTTTTGAGAGTCAACACAACGAATGAGCTTATGGATCCAGGTTTTTGGTACTGCCTCCACCTAATAGAGGACGTTCCATCGTGCATCTCCATTACGACACAACTCTTATCATCCCAGAGGTCTGCACCGACCGAAGACAAAACCCGCAGTCCACAATCAAAATGCGCGGAAGAAAATATGTCGGCATTTTCCAGATTTTCAAGATTAGATCGATTATATGCGTCGGGTATACTTTTCCACCCTTTTGTGCCTTTCAATTGCGTCACACTCTGCCGCGCCGTAACAAGCACTTACACAGACAGGGAAGAGAAAGGGAGAAGAAGAAATTAAAAGAAAATCCGACTTACAACTTGTGCCACACGTCTAATTCCTTTCCTCAAAGTGACACCTGTCTCAGGGGGAGAGTGAAAAATTGAAATCCCCCCACCCACACAGTCGCAGCAAAAGGGTCTCAAGCTGATGTGTCTCTTGTGGCGATCGTTTGTCAAACTACACCACAAGCAGGTGTCAAAACGATTTTCCCTCCCAACGACCATCGAAGCAGCCAGCCGCCAGTCCATTGTGGGCTGAGATTTTCCGTCCTAAGCCCGGCTTACAGCTCATTGTGCAGACAAATGTGGAAAATACACTTTCACGTTGCCGCGGCAGTTGGAGCTTTACGAGACGTGCGATAATACGCGATAACATGCGTTCGGTGTTCCTCGAAGACAATCATTTTCACGGCGGATCGACCGGACGGGGGAGTGAGGGTCGCCCACTCAGAGGCGAACAACTTCAAAACTAAATTTTATGTTAATTTCGCTTCAGCATAAGATAAGATACAACCAAATCTCGCGCAGAGTTAACGACCCCACTAAATGGGAACAATCGGTTGTCGCCGCGCCGCCATGCCCAGAGATCCGAATCTCCCTCTCTCTCCAATGGCATCGGGCAGCAGCAGCAGCTGGGGCAGCAGCGAGTGAGTTCGACTGAAGTGAGATGTGACCGGGAGATAGTGCTATTTCTGGTTTCATGTTTTGTAATAGGGTTCCGGCCGAAAAATGAATAAGCCACTCGTACCCAAATGGTGTGGCATTCAAATTAACCACCCACACTGTGCACATTTCCCGTGTGTGGCGGCTTTCAAAACGGAAAAACCAAAGGCGACCAGATAAAGTGCTTTGTAATGATTGCAATAATCATCATAATGTATTGAGATGTAATTTATTTTGGGTTTGGTTTGGTGGGGCGATAAAAGATACAGCGTTGCTGTTGAATTGCACTCGTGTGGTTCATGTGGCGCACAACGTCGCGGACGGGCCCGTCAAGGTGACAGCTTGTCAAAAGTCGATACTCAAGTACGTTGACTTGTGAGAAACTGCGCACAAACAAGATACGAATAGATTCGCGCCAATTGCGTGGGAACTCACCCCGCCGAGTGTATTTCTTGTTCGTTTCGATGTGAGAATCGCGCATGTTTGGTCCGCTGATGGATGGAGAATTCGGAATTCGATGTTTTCTTATCGCAAGCGATAAAATTCAGTGACAAATGGGGTGCCAGACCATGGGTTGCGATAAATGTCACCGAGTTGAAGAGAATTTATGTTTGAAAGTCATTTGGGTGCTGATGCATGTAAATCGACTGACAAGCATCGAATGAGTGGTACTTAGCGCACCCAGTTGCTGTTGCTGGTACTGTTGCATAACTTCGAAAGCTGTCAAGGAAGAGATTTTGCTGAGTGAACAAGCTGATTTTATGTGTTACCATGCGCTGGTGACCACCCATCGTGCCATCATAGCCAGTAAAGAGGGAGGAAACTGTGTTCTTGGAGTAGTCGGCAGGATTAATGGGGGATTGAGGAGCAGAAATGGGACAACCTGTTAAGACTTTTAACGACTTGTGCACACTGTAGAATATCAGTTGTCGATCTTGGTGTGACGATCGACGCCTGTTTGTTGATGTTCATGACTTTTCAAGAAAGGGAAAACCACGGACGACCAGTGGAGATGTTCCTGCTCACACCGAGAGGGAAATTACTCTGGTACACTGATTTCCTTTTAACATGACCGAGTGAGAAAGACGTGCCTAGTGATGAAAAGCCTTCATTTCACTGCATTGTCAAGTGGGTATCGGATGGAGCACTCGGTTTATCCTCCTATTCCGGCAAATTGACTTAACATAAACAAAGCGTGGGTGCATGAGACAGAGTGCAGCGGGCTTAGGCATAAGGTTGTCTTTCTATTGGGTCTATAACTTAATTCGTGTGTTTTTTGTTCGTCTGGTCGCATATTCCGGGCGTTTTTCGGGTACTGCTCTCTTCAAACGGATTAATTGTGTTCGATAGCGTTGTCCATTGATGGTTTCGCCCCGTTTTAGCAGCTCATAATACAGCACACCCTTTTGATCCCACCAAATACAGAGCGTTACCTTCGCGACATGGATATTCGGCTTTGCCGTTGATTTGGCACGAGCACTTTTAAGTCGTGAAAACCTCTTTTAACCATAAACTTCCAACAAAATGCGATGACTTTCGGCAGCAAATTTTCTTCGTATTAAAGTAATGAACTCCCCGCAAAAACACTTTTTCAGGCACAAAGTTCGACTTATTTGAATGAAAAAAAAATAAAATTGTTGTTTACGCTTCAAATGAATGACATGTACTGAAATGACGTACAATGAGAGTAGCTTTCCAACGCATGTTCCAATGGAATAATACAACTTACGCCATCTCTCAGCAAACCTAAATATAAAAACTAAGGGAACACTCCGAGTGAAAACACACGAGTCAAGTATTTTCGTTAAAGGAAGCGCTCAATTTGGTGTGAATTAAAAATTTCCTCGAAGTAGGGTCTTTACCTCAAGTTGACGTTTGAAAACTATATTAAGGGTGGGTGCAAAGGTGGGTAACGGTGCGTGCAAAGTCGGGGCAATAATGGTTTTAAACATTACAAGCGAAGATCTATAATTAACGACGTTTCGGGGGCACAGGGGATCACTTCAAGAACCTGGATAGATTCAAGTTTCATAACATGGAACGATGGAACCCGTGCTGTGCCATGCCAAGAACTGAGATGATGAAAATATATGTTCCCTCCAAAATGATGAGAAAACTCTCATACTCAATTTTTATTCACACCACCCAAGATAATTTTTTGAGAAAGATGTTCTAAGTGTGATCACCCCTTCGCCTGACATCGAAAGAGAAGATTCGACTACGAACTATACGGGCTCTACAGCGGTACTTAGTGGCTACATGGAGCGCAAAAGTGAAGAAGGTTCTTAACCAACTTGGCGTGCAGAATTGAAGGTAACTGGATATAGATATATAGGAGAATTTGGCAACATTTCTGACTCTGTGGCAAGCCTGAGGGGATACCAAAACCAAAGGCAGATGGACCCACACACTGATCCCTACAATTGAAGTTTTATGATCAGTTTTATGATCATTGCAGGTGCTTCGCAGGCCAAATGTACCAAGCCACGAGCTCCTAAACTGATTAGAGAACTGCTTCTTTATAACTAGCGTGCAAAAGAGCAAGACACGAAAGAGTAAGGCGAGCCGAATCGGCCAATATGGAGCACATAGCCTGATATACTAACCAGCCTTGCGAACTAATACCTAACGGCAGGGAGAGTGATTGAAGAGGTCTGGGAATGGATTAGTAAGTAGGCGCATTGCTGGCATCGAAAAGTACGGAATTCCATTCGATGCTAGTGAACAAGTATGCGTACTGTCTGAAGTGCGCACACACGCAACTTCTAGTAAGTATACCTCCGCACATACTACTCACGATGTTAACCCACATTTCAATCAAGTTGCCAGTATACCACGTGAACCCTGTCTTTCCCCATGAACTTGTACCCATCGCCTACGCCCTCAGCAGTCGCCAGCCTGTGATGTCATATTTCCACACATGATTGCATGTATCTCCCAATCCGAAAGGTGATACAAAAATCAATTGGTGTGATTTGTCTGGACACGCACAAGGCCTTCGAGATCGTAATTAATGATCGAATGTCGGAAGCACATATTGAAAGCTCTTGCAAACTCATCTCGCGCCTTGTTGTGCGACACACCTTTCGTCTGATCGAAGGCCAGTTTCCAGAGACTCATCCAATTAACCTTCGATAATTGAACATGGTTGTTGGGGGAGAGTACCTTCCCGTAAATTAGTTAAATTTATCCCTTCCGGTTCGTTCCAGTCGTGTACCTATGCTGGGTGTATGCGAGTGGCAGACAATCACATGGGGAACGGCTTGACTTAACAAGCGCGATACAGACTCAAACTACGTCATTTATTTAATGAGCAAAAATGGGGTCTTGTGAATTAGTTTGCAACCGTAGATTTAAAATCCGAGACTTATCTTCGGTGTTGTGTGGATGGTATTTCGTGGCGGCTATCCAGCCTTCTTGTCATGTGAACTATCAGCTGCCTTGACGAAGTTTCCTGGAAGTTGTCAGACCCCTTATTAGGGCCAGCCGAAGGAACGAGTTCAAGGTTACGGAAAAGTTAAGGACGAGAGGATTTTCGCATTTACATGAGAACTTTCTTTTGAATCGGTTTATTTGTCTGCAGACTTTCGCAAAGCAGATTATATTGAAAACACGGTTAGATCCAAAAATTTGGCCACAAGAAGGAGATCTAGTACTTTAGATTGCCCAAAACCTACACACTTACAAAGTAATTGCGATCAAGTAGGACTGATCCAGTTGGCATCTTGGTGGTGGTTGGAAGAGTTCGCATTCTGTGACGCCGGAAAATGCTTAGCGTAAGGCACATCTTGGATTTAAAGTTAACCTCTTAAACTGCAACAACAAAGTTGGACACTTTTGCAATAATGGAGACGACCCCAGAAGACTTTAGTTTCAGATTTTATAAGAGCAGAGGTCTTGGCAGTCTGGCGTTTGGTTTATATGGAGTGAATGTCTTGTGACTGCAGGCGTAAAGTTCGCAAAGAAGAATACAATCTCAGTCAGTGCGAGTCTCCAAAAATATTGTGTACTTGACGCGGGAATAAGATGAATAATTATTTATCCACATGGACTCATGTAGGTAGGTAGAGGAGCTGTGGTATCCACATCTAGAGTACTACCACTGATGGAGCACTCCACTGAGGGTTCGTTTGATTGTATCACAACGGCAAATGGTGACTCGATTTAATTGGGAGTCGAACAAAGGACCTCACTAACCAATGGCAGACACTTAACTAACATAGCTTAAGTGAACTTAAGAAGTACCCAGCAGTGGTACACCGGGACGAAAATGACCACACTTACCGCTCTCTAAGTGCCCACTCATCAGGCAGCTTGACTGATAATAATAAAAATAATAAGCGCCACACTCTCACGAGTAGAGGGCCACTCTCACAGCTTAATGCTGAATTGGCAAAGTTTCAGAAGCATCTTCTATACAGGCCGAAACTGTGTGAGCATTGTAAGTGACTCGAAGGAGGTGAAGCGGTGAATTATGAAATTTGCTCATGTTGGAGATTGAACCCAGAATATTTAGGAAACCTACCCATAAGGCCAGTGTGAATGCTAGAGTCTGGGAACTGGCAAAGATGGTGAAGTCGGATGAACAAAAATCGTCTTTTTTTCTCTTTCAGTTATGTTCTCTCTAGGTTACTTAGGCTTAAGTAAGTACTTAGCAATCAGCCACATTTGAGCTTTTAGATAAAGATGTTCTCAAGTGACCATGCAAATATTATTTTTATAATCATAACAACATCAGACCACCGCTCATGGCGTCGGTTGTGCCGACCGATTATTTCTGGTTACCCTGGGCTCCACTCATTTTCAGCGTTTTGTATTTATGTTCGCATGGATTCTCGGCAGTGTATTGAAATGCTTGCCGTGTAAATTGAGACATTTTCTCGAGACGGCCGCTTGCTAACCGAATAGAGAATCGTTTCTGGGGATTCAGAAAAAAAATGTACCCGAATGTTCACAATTAATTGTGTTGCGTGAGAGACAAAACGCTCTGATTGTTAAAACACGCTTGTCACTACCATGTTGCCTTTTTACAATTATTCTATTGGACACTGTACTGCAGTAGAATTAAGAACTGTTGATGATGGTGTCTGATGGTGTCTATTTCGCCTTGAAGTCCATGTTGCCGTAGACTGGTCTTCATGCCCTGGTAACCTTCGCCGTGACATGCACCTGACATCCCATCATTCCAGGACCTGGTATCTTGGTTGCAGTACAACTCGACAGTAGTGGTCGCATTCTCGAACAGAATTTTTGTAAGAACACCCCCTCTATTGCCCTTGATTAGGGCAATTTCCAGGGATTCCTTTCAGTCCCTAATTGCACTCGCCCACCGATTCATGTCCATATTCCCATTGCCAGTCAAAAGCCCGCAGCCAAGATTGCGATTTACGATCGCTTTTTGCTTTAAAGTGATGTCTAATTGGTCATGTGGCTGATTTATGATTGTTTCGAGCTGGTGTCTAACTTGCCCCCATTTCGTCTGCAGCTCATTTTTATAGCCAGCATAAACAGCCAAGACTACGTCTGCGCACTGTGTACTGCAGCGAGGTGTCCATTAAGCTCAACGTCAATAAAACTGTCCTGTCCTGGTCCTCCCAGACAGCACAAGTGTCTTACCAAGCAAGCGTCCTCAAGACGGGCTCGCCACTCGTGGCCAGTGTATGCAAAGTCTGAAGATTCAAGTTTCAAGCGGATATCTATCCATTAATTTCGAACAAAGTAAAACCACATCCCCCCGAGAGGCTGAGTGCACTTAATTAAACAAAAAAGGAAGAGAATACAAAGAAAGACACATGTAAACAGAGGACTTACCACTGGTATCGTTGATATCAAAGAACGAGGTAAATGGATTCCCTTCAGAGACTAGACCGTATCTGACCTCACGAGGATTACCTTTATCGCCATCTTCAGCATGAACTTGAAGTATCTGCACGTTGGATGCCGCAGAACATGCGTTGTAAAGGAGTATTGCAGCATTCCCGTCATTTGATGGGATCACATGGGAAGAAACAAAAATGAGAAAAAGAAATTAAATGAGAAAGAGAATAAACACACAAAAAGACAAGAAACAACAAAAAGATGCACAATCCTTCAGGCAACGTTCTAGGTTGTTGCACTTGGCCGTGTTGCTGCCTCCTTCCGCGTGGCATCGATTAATTAGCACATACCCGCCGTAGAAACTCGCCGGACACACACACAAATCTCACATGTGATGTGTCTCAGAGATATTTTGCGATTCTTTTATGAAAAACTCATTAAAAGGCTTCTCTAACGCTCTGCGATGCTGCACACCCCGATGGCCCACGAAGAGGGCATACACATTTGTGAAACTATTCCAGTGCACTGCTGCAGAGCAGTCGCGGTCGTCGCGACTCCATTGCTGTTGGCCGGTGTGTGTGTTAATGGCACGCTAAAATGCATCCAGAAATGGTGGATACCCGATAGTACTTCATAGATATCAATGCTTGCCGGGGTAAGGTATGCTGGGAGGCATCTCTTTCGCCGCCATATGCACATAAATTTGCTGCCAAAAGGTTATCTCCTCAATTCACCAGAGTGTGCTTGTGTGCGCTGCTGCTGCTGAGGGAGATACACTTCGGTGTTATCAACGAACCCGCCGAATGGTTGTCGTTTGGCTGGCCAGGGGGAGGTTCGCAGTTAGAGCTCAATAAATGTCTAAGACCCAATCAGATAAAGTGCGCCTTTGGCCAAGCCAAGTACGTGCATGGACATGTGTCCGATGCTCGCGGACAGAGTCGTTGTCGTTGGTGCGGTTAAAGTGCGTTGCTGCCATTGCGAGGCTAAATTACAGGCGAATTGGACTCATAAACGGCATGACAGCTGTTGCCAGGCGATACGGATACGCAGCGTAGACTGAGGACTCTCGTGTTTCCTTTCGACTAACCCTCGAAGGTCGTCATTTGCGCGGTACAAGAAATGCCTGAAGACTGGCCCATGCACTGAGATTATGACAGATGACGAGCCGTTCATATGAAACCTCGGCGATAATCTCGGTAGATAGTGCCACCGGCCAATGGGTGGTTGTGAGATTCGAGTGGTAGGAGGAACGTTTGTCCGTAAGCTCTACAGTCTGACATTAAGTCGTGACCAGTCTGGATATTTTATTGATGACAGCGGAATAAGTTGAACATTTTGTTTTTGGACTGCTTTACTGCAGCTTGAGAGCAGACACACTCGCTGGGAACGGTTCATTTTAGACTCATGTTTCCCTGTCTCATGTTTTTTCTGTAATTTCGATTTGGAGGCTGGCTTCTAGGCTTCTAGGTTGTGGTTGTTGTGTTGCTGTAAGCCTTTTCCTTAAAGTTAGGTTAGATTAAGATTGCTGACCACTTGCATGCAGTCGGTAATATTCCGCAAAACTGTCGTTACTATTGACAGAGTGAGAAGTAAGTCCCTAGGTGACTTCCTCCGCCGACCAGAGGGCGGTGCATAGAAGGTTGACGGTGTGTTCCTCCTTCGTCCTCTGTGCAAATTCTTCAGAAGTCACTGCGGGTCAGACCCAATCTAAAGGCGAGGTTTTCGGACTCCGATGGGAGTCCTGCGTCCCAGCCTGCTCTGTTTGATCCGGTTGTGTGATCATTTCGGATAAAGACCGGGTCACAATTGCTTCGAGGCGTGGGAGTTAATGCACGCTACCAAGTATTAGTTTCCGGAGAAGACTTTTTTCTTTTGTTCGAATCGGATGAAGAAGTGTCCATTGAAATAGAAGTTGAGGGATTTTTCATGCGACACCTTTTCTTGTTAAGTTGATTCTTGTTCGTCTCGTCCGTGAGCGTCTTAAAACTTGCTTCGCAATTCGAGTTTAGAGCGAAAAGTAGGGACGGCGGATCCTTGGTAAGATTCAAGAAACACAAATCGACTCCCACTACCTAGTCGTCATCATCGACTCACTGATGAACACTAGGAAATTCATCTTCCACAACTTCTTAAAATCAATAACCTGACCAGTTACACAATCCTTGTTATCAAATGAGACTCGCATTGAGACGGAAGCGGATACAGTGAGCCAGGAGGTTGAACTAGGGGAAATCAAAGTAAATGCATGCTGCCCCCACAAAAGAGGAAATACAACATCGACTTAGAAGTCGTTTTCAGCATTAGGCTGTTGTTTGTGGGGTTCATTCAGCCATTTGTGTAATAGAGCCGGCTGTTACAGGATTAAGCCAGCGTTGATCGACAAGATCATCACAGTTCTGCTCATCGATGCAGAGACTAGGGCCATATTGTAAGCAGATGGAGAAGTTACTGAGGCAAAAGTTCTGCTTGCGATCCTTGGTAATGTTTGCGTTGATGGCAGTGGAAGATTCAGACACGGATTTAATTAGGTGTCAACCCCTCCGATGGGTGAAGTAGCTGGGCTAAGTAGAACGTATAAACATTGTGTCTTCACTCCGAAGATTCTTCTCTTCCAATCCTGTGAGTCAACGCAGCAGTAGACGTTTACACTTCATCGGTCTCCTGGTCAAGCTGCAGTGATCACTCGATTGAAGTCAAATCCCCCGTTTTGATAGGCGTCTCTACGTTGCCTCGAATGTGATGTGCAACATTTAGTGAATGCCCGAATCACAGAAAAGCCTTCCTTCTTCCTCCACTTCCTCCCACTCCACCACTGAACAGAACCATCTGACTCGATGTCTAGTCAAACAATTTGTCTCACGGATATTCTCTGTATTCTCGCCTTTCCGCCACCAACCCGATTCGTGTTCGACAGGAAATTATTGTGAATATCGTCCACAATGCCCCGGTCGGTATCTCTGGTATTTATCAGATCTGCAAGAAGCTGCAAGTGTACTGAATGGATGCCACGACGGAGGGAGCGAAGAAGAGAAGCAGCCCCAAACCAGACCCTAAGAGGATCACGTTCGATGCCCGAGTGAAGGAGACCCCAGCGTGGCCACGTAATGAGTTCCTCCCATGACTTGGTGGTCTCATTAACTTTTTTTTATTGCCCGTCCTCTTTTAAATTCATAACTGTGCATTTTGAGAGGTCCCCTTTGCAGTGCATGTGTTCGGTTGTACGTACCTTGTCACCAGGAAGTATACCAGGTGGTAATTTCGTAACAGGTGGAGCCATTGTGAAAACAGGTGGCTGATCTTGAACGTCTTGCACGATCACAACCACTTCTAGGCCGGCGATGTTTCTGCTGTCTTGGCCAGACTCAGCGTAGGCATCCTGTGAAATAAATAAAAGAAAATGCAAATAAAATTTGTTGAATGAACACGGATCGGAGGTAAGTTGAGATGCAGCGCTCATAAAAAATGCGCGTGTGGGTAATTAAAGATCAGTGACATGGTGAGCTAATATCGGTGCGGCGCGGAGTGGTCTCATTGATTAGAATCGATTTGGACCGTTTGACCGAAGTGAGCGGTGCCTTTTAATTGGCGACGGTTCGTTGGCATGGATATTGAGATGGGATTTTTATTGCGAGCGCGTTTGAATGACAGCTAACGAGGGTCAGGTTTGCTTCGAATCGCTTCCTTAATGCATCGTGACGGGTTTTCCCAAGTGGAACTGAAACAAGGTGATGGACATGGTCAGTCATCGGATGTGTCGATTCATTGCAAGCTTGTATCGTTCGAGTGATGTTCGATTTCCGCTTCAGGTAAGGCTAGAAATGGGGATTACTTAATCGCCAACTATACCTGATTTAATTCTCAGTGACAGTGCCAGTTGACATTGTGTCTTCTGGGGGTTTGAGGAATTGCTGGGGGCTGTGAGTCAAGTGAGTACAGTGGATGCCTTCGGATGGGACGTAATACCATTTGTGCATGCTGTTGCCATTTAAAGGGACACTTTAGACGGAGTGGAGAATACTGCATGACTGCAGAGATCAACAGTCTTTGTTCGGCTAGCCGGGGAGAGCCGATACAAAGTATTAATTGTATATAGTTGACTGTTGGAAAACCAAATTCTTTTGGCGAGTACAGACTCGGTCAGGGAATACAAATATGGTTGTTAAGGTTTTTTTCTTGTGGCGTATGTGGGCAGTCTTGAATTTTAATCGACTTCAAGAAGTCCCCAATCGCCATAGTTGGTTGGTTTTTGGAATAAGTTGCCAAAGTGGAAAACCATTCAATGCATACCAGGTTTTTTAAGCCAACAACATCGAGCCGCCAAAGAAAACCGACTACTGTCGGCAACAATGCTACTTCCATCAATTGATGGAGATAGTTCAGTAAGTTGTCGTACACGCAAGGGTAGACCCCTTTGACATCGCTTACAAGATCCTTTGTGCCGTTTTGTGTGGCTGCCTGAAGCTGCTTGGTGGCTTTAGACCAGGGAGGTCCAACATCGACATACAACGCTATGTCAAGTTTTGACGTTTCTGCAAAATTCGTCAGGTTGTGCAGGTTGATGATGCAGAGCTCTCGCTGCTCCATCAAGGTCGGCAAAGAACTCACCGAAACCAGTTCGGCGAAGGCGCGCTATAATGCGGCTGTTAAAGATAACACCATCCTGTCGAAGATCATGCAAGACTCACAAGCCCACACTGGAGGCACGATTATCTAGAAGTCCCTACAACTGTTAGCATATGCGGTTGACAGTGACATGATTGGCAGAACACAGTGACCCGTCAATGAGGACATGCATTGAGACGGAAGCGGTGAACGAAAGCAAAACGACATCTGGGATGAGCGTCACAATGGGCGGCTACAACTTTGTGGTGGTCAAGGACTTTGTCTGCCTCTTCTTCGAAGTAAACAGTACGAACAAAATTAGTACCGAGATCAACCGCAGAGCATCTCATCCAATCCGCTGTTTGTAGGGGCTGCAATTGAGTAACAGAGCCATCTTTCGAAGGACTAAGCTGACTCTACATCCCAGTCCTGCGGGACGGCGCGGAGGCATGGATAATCTCAAAAGCAGATGATGGAGTGCATCATCTCTTCGAGAGAAAAGTTCTGCGTGCGATCTTTGGCCATGTTTGCGTTCACGGTTTTTGGATGAACCACGCACTGTAAGGGCTGTAGAGAGACATGAACCTAGTAAGGCGTTTGTAGAAATGTCTAAACCACGCACGAGACATCTCCAGGCAACTCGATCCTCTGCCATCGACTCCCACTCATCAGGAGGTATGCCCAGGCGAGATTTTGGAGAGTTTCAAAACACCACCAGAATCATGCGGTGAGAGATAAAATAGTTAAAGGAAGATGCTGCTCTAAAATGAAGGAGTTGAGGCCCCATATACAGGCAGCCTACACCTACACGGGAAAACTGGTGAAATCCATGGCCCGGCGGTTAGAAGTTGTTAGGCTGGAGGCAGCGCGATGGGAATCGAATTAGTTACTGGCTTTGGTTTCTTTACTTAGCATTACGTTGGCTTCAAATTTGGATTGTTTGTATGCTCAATTGTGTGTGTAAACATTTCCTGAGAAGTATTTTGTATATTTTTTAGGTCCCTTCCTCTCGTGAGTGAACAACAGCAAGCGCAACGAGTGGTTGCTGAGGAGCTAGTCCCCCTACGGGCTAGAGTTACCCATATTATGATTATTATTATAATTTATGAAGAAGCAAGAATTTCAACAATAGTCAGTCACGCGGCACAGCAAGCCCAAGTTCATGTGAGGCCAAGGTGGTCTCATGTGTCACTCAACGTGTGCAATGAAATATGCAATTAAAGTGCACTTTTGTTGTTTTTTGAAGTTCATTATCGTATCGCCTCTTCGAATCCTTGAATGAGGCAGCACGATCTTAACCAACCGATTATGAACTCGTTGCATAAGGTCTCTCACAAGCAGAACGCTGAACTTTTTCCTTTGATTGTTAAAGCAAGTTCTGAACACCAGAACTGTACACACGCAAAGTATTTCTTGATCCTGGGAACCTTAAAAGTTGAGTATGTAGGGGTAGACTCAATCTATGAACATGTCACCTAAACACTGGTGGTTTGATAACTGCCAGAAAACCTCTTAATCTTAAGGGAACATTTTCAAGCCAATTAAATCGCGAACTAATCGTCGAATCGAATCTCGTAAACTAAGAACGCTTTCTTGATCTCCCCAGGCCATAGCCACAAGTCAATGAATCTTATTTGTACACTTCAAGCAGAGAGAACAAACGCAATAGCAGCCGTAATTATTTCCTTAAGCCATGGGAGAAACCGTCACTTAGAAGGGTGTCCTTGGGAGCCATTGCCATTAACGACTGCGATAAATAAAAACCAGCAGCCCCGAAGGAGTGTCATAAAACTCACAAGGAGGCCGTTGATCATATTCCCCGCCCCACACATGTCTCCCCGGATTCAGATCCCCATCGTACTTGGCCGAGTCGCAAGAGAACATCTCGAATTGCACTCAACATGCCGTCGCAATGTATGCATACTGCCAGTCCAGTCCTCCTAACAAACAGATCTGTTATCCGAAAATAACCCCCTTTACCACGGCACTTTGACATTTATGACAATTTATTGGTTTTAATTAAGCCTCCTCACTTAAAACGGCCGGATAAGATCTGGTGGGCATTCCATCCCGTAGCCTGGGCCCGAACAAAGGGCCCCAGTTGAAGGCGCGATAACGATCAGTTCTATGATTTATGCTAACCACTGCACTGGCCAGTCGTGTCATTCGATCGCCCATCAAATTGGCCCTAGTTGGCCTCATTACCATCCCTTAGTCAGTACCCAGCCGGGCCACTGGGGGCAATTTATATGCAGAACATTCCCAACACGGCATCAGCGCCCCAGGCATCCCGACGATCTGATGTTAATTTGGAGCGATTGTAATTACCCGTCGGATGTGAGGATCGAACGATCCGGAGGACATGTCACAGACATCGCCGGAATCCCACGCAGCCATGCAAATACCAATAATGACGCTCGATCACCGAAAAGATACTCATTTTCTGGTTGCGAACTAATAAAGTCCTGTCCTCATGGGGCACTGCCAAGGAATGGCGCGGTGCAAATGCAATATGCGGTGAAATATTGCCGCGGGCAAATCAGAAAGAGCATCTTGTTAGTGTTGCTGCAGCATGCGGAGGGATGCGGGATGCGGGACCCAAATCGAGGAAAGCCGGCATAATCTAGGCAAAATTACCGACCGGCGCGAGGTGGAGACCAGGGTCTGGGCGAGATGTAGATCGAGGCTGTTGTACAATATTTTGTGCGCACTGCTGCAAGGTCTATGGACAAATAATGGGTGTGCCAACTACTGCAGTTGCAATGCGCTGCAGTAATTGGCAGTGTGCGGTGCGACGGTGGTAGAGGTGGAGGTGGCGTTGGAGGGGATATCATAGTGTTGTGTATTACCAGACGAGAGGCGGTTACACGGAAACCATTTGAAAAAAGTGTGTGTTATGCTGTACTGCGTTGACCTGAAACCCTAACACTGCTTGGGAATACATTGGAACTCATTGAGTTGTAGACGCGGACGTTATGCCCGATGTCCATAAGCGGTTTTGTGCAATTGCGGGTGACATTTTGAACTCTTGAACGATGTTTCAAATGGAGGCACATGCGAGAATATCAAGCAGGCAACATGAGGCGGGAAATATTCCAGGAAGACGGACGAAGAGAAACGAAGCGTCTCCGTCTGTTGCTTGAGGGTAAAGGCGAGTTTGTCTGTGAGATGTCGAATGTTAAATGTGTAATTTGGTGAAGCAATTAACGAACTGCTATGAGTTAGGTGTTGTTTTCTGCTTCTGCTTTGCGTGGCGCTTAAATACGGGGTTGACATGGGTCTCAACCGGGGTAAGTACGAGTATGTTAGATGTTTGACTATCTTATTCCTAGCAGCAATTTCAATTTAAGATAGAAGACAAAAGGCTCCCAGGCGTTTTCTGGTGTAGCTATACATTTTTGTCATCAACGCTTTTGCCTTCAACCAAGTACAGGAACGCCGAGCTGAGCTAGCGTCTGTCTTTTATCTGGGCTCCAATTCGCAGTGATATCCCGGGAAATGTGAAGCCGATGAACTGGCCAAGCTCGAGGAGGTGCACATCCCACTAAGAGCAATTTAGCAGACCTCAGATGGGCCAGTTGTGCAACATCATGAAAATATGGTCTGAGTACGACAAATCTAAAAGAAAAGATCTCCTTAGGCGAGCTCGCAACCATATCGCTGGGTTGTTGAGGGCCTATAAAGGATCGGTCGATAACACACATTGTCCGGCTCTTGCTATAACCAGAGAGCGACAGCTAAGTAGGCTCTTTTTCATCTCATCTGATGACTCTCTGCGGCGGATATTAAGAAACAAATGTTTTTCTTAAATAACTCAGAAATAGGATTTATAAACAAGGAAACAGAACTATGACAGACACTTATGCTCAGTTTGACAGTGCAAGTCTAAACTCCACTTTTGGTTTAAACTTCACAGTTTCGTTTACGTTTATACAACAGTTTGTAGTTTAAGTTGAACGAGAGTGTACTCAAGTTTAAACTTCAGTTCAACAACACAGCTGCGTTTTATTTCGCTCTTTTGAGAGCGAGAGCATTTTCCTCCCAATACAACTGAAATTCGATATTTTAATCCATCCATGCCTCATTTTTCCTTTTATTTTACGTTTTTTGTTCGACATTATTTGCCTTTCTCTGGTCAGACAGAGAGATGTATTGTCTGAAGTGATTTTGTAGGTTTGTGTCCTCTATAGAGAGGGGTCTCCTATAGAGAGGTGTCCCCTAAAGAGGGGTGTCCTCTATAGAGAGGGGTCTCCTATAGAGAGGTGTCCCCTACAGAGGGGTGTCCTCTACAGAGGGGTGTCCCCTATAGAGGAGTGTCACCTATAGAAGGGTGCCCGCCATAGGGAGGTGTCTCCTATAGAGGGGTGTCCCCTATAGGCAGGTGTCCCCTACAGAGAGGTGTCCCCTATAGAGAGGTGTCCCCTACAGAGAGGTGTACCCTATAGAGAGGTGTCCCCTATGGAGTGGTGTTTCCTACAGAGATGTGTCCTCTATAGAGGGGTGTCCAATACAGAGAGGTATCTCCTATACAGACGTGTCCTCTAGAGTTTAATTTTACAAAGTATAGCAAATACATCAACAATCCAAAAGAATTTCAGTCTGTTGGAAGGGTTAACATTTTTTTTCGATCGCTCTACATAATCGAAGTCCAGATTTAACTGTGAAACCGGACGTCTTAAACCAAAAATTTGCACTCTTTTGTAACGTTCAGCTGAATTTAAGTTTGAACCGTCTTTGTGAAACTGGGTATTAGAGCGGAGGATCTTGCCGTAGTCGTCATCGTCTTTTGATCCGCATGATACGCATAAAGGGCTTAGTGGGGGTTAAACCACGGACGAGAGATCTCCAGGCAACTCGATCCTCCGCCATCGACTCTATCTCATCAGGAGCTACATAAGTCTATGCGCGACCAGGCGAGTTTTTGGACTTCCGTCCAACCTCCTCTTCCTGGGTCTGGCAAGCGGTCGCCTACCTGATGTGACGATGGGGACATTCGTGCCACGTGACCAAACCATCTTAGCATAGACTTTTTCATTTGAAGAAGCAGCTGCTCAATGATAAGTTTCTAGCGCAATGCCGGCATTCTACCGCACGAAGAAATCCCATCTCAGCAGCTTGTATTCGCGATCTTATTCTTTCGCCATCCCATGTCTCGAAAAATGTGCCTCCCGGTCAGAGATATGGTTCAGAGTACCTTTTTCAAATTCGATATGTGGGCAAAAATATGAGGACTCGGAGTCGGTTCAATGAAGACGTAATTAATACTTTTGCCAGGAGATAGAAATCCCTCCTTCGATCATCTAAAATCTGGATATCCAAGATCCATCAGCGAATCAGGAAAGCTTGTTGAAGGTTATTGCTTGTTCTTCTTCATGTAGTCTACGACCCTGTCGATGTATGCCGACATATGGGTCCTCCTCTTACACTCGTTGGAGAACAACAACACGCACAATAATAGAGGGCTCCGTAGAACTTCAAGGCCTTGATCCATCCAGGACTGTCTGAAGTCCACAGTCGAGGAATTCAAGATAAGTGAACATTGGACTCAGCAAAGTCGGCGGAAGTGATTTTGGTATATCGAGAAGGTTCTTTTGCTATGCATGATCATCAATCAACCATAAACATCCAAACTTTCTAAATTTATGATATCAGTGCCGCGGATATTCGTCCATTACAAATACCCCATTCAAAGTTTAATGGCTTTTCGTTTTCACTTTCTAACGTTACTACATCACATATCTCAGTTCAGCAGAGAAAGTTGAACATAATTAAGAGATAAAATGCGTAGTTTTGCGACGCTAAAGAAATCTAGAGCAGTTCGAAGATGATGAAATTCGCTTAGCAAAAGCAAAAAAAATTGCTTTCGAAAATGCAGAGAATTCTGTGATCAACAGTTCATTTTGGAGATCATCATTTAACAGTCTCTGAGAATTTTTAAGTATTTTTCTGTCAAGGAAACATATTTCATTCTTTCCGCGGCGATTAAAGACCTGGATTGAGTATAAATGACGACAAAGTTAAATAATCAAGATTATTACGAATAAGAAGTGACAGCAGTTTAAGTGTAACCAGCTATCCGAGCTGTACAGCGGCTTGAGTTTAGTCAAGGATCTACGGATTAAAAGCATAAGGTGGCTGTGCTATATAGAGCACCTGGGCAAGAGGCATGGCCCGAATGTATAGAGCGACAACGGGAAGAGACTGTGCACATTTTACGTTACGCCTGTGCGTATTTGGAAGTTTGTGGAGCTGTAGTTCATATAAGGCTGTATTTGTTCCTGTTTTCTCCAGTCCAAGTCGGCATAAAACTGTGGCCCCTACACTCTTGAGAGAGCAATTCATCACGTACAATATGCGTGCGTGTAGAAGGTAGCCCCAGATCCATCTTGGACTGTCGCACCACCCATATTTTAATTATTAAAATTATTATTATCTCATACATTAGCTTAGCTAAGCAATCTTTGAACTCTTACCGTATAACTAGAGTGAAGGCAATAATGGACAACTCTCTTAGGCGGACATTCCCTTTGAGCGGACAATTTCTCCCGACCGTGGATCTTGAATTGAAGTTCCACACATTTTAAATTCCCTTTAACGGACATTCCCTAACACGGACGCGGACAGACACATTTTTGATGACTAAACATCAGAATTTCTAAGGCATTTGACAGAGTTTGGCATCAAGCTCTCTTGTCGAAAATGCGTGCCTATGGTGTCGATGAATCCCTTCTTCAATGGATTCAAAATTACCTTTCGAACCGTTCAATTGAAGTTGTTTTGGATGGGTTGAAGTCTGGTAAATGCTGGTGTTCCCCAAGGCTCTGTTCTGCCTCCGACACTCTTTCTCATTTTTATAAATGATCTTTTGTCTCTTGATGACAGCACCCTCAACTTCTCATCTTCGTCCCAAGACTTCCGACCCCGGCCTTCGTCCGTAGAATTGGAACGGCAGCTTATGTTAAGGACATTGTATTCCGAACTTGACAGCAAAATTAAATGGAATTCAATGCTTCGAAAACTCAATGCTGCCTGTTGTCACTTAATCGAACCTTTGTTAATCAGCCATTATCCATGAATGGCACCTGTGCCGAAACCGGAAAGCTTTCCACAATGATCACATATTTGAGTTCGCCAAAAATAGTGCGAATTGTTTAGGTTTCCTCAATCGATGCTAGAAATACTTCACCCCTTCTGATTTGACTTTAATTTATAAGGCGTGTATACGCCCCAAACGTGAGTACAACGCTCATAGCTGGTCTGGTGCCCCCAAAACCACTAAATAAATTTAAGTCTCCCAGGCTGACAAAATTTATGTCAGCAAAATTTTCCAACAACTTTATTTGCATGCTATGTGAGCGTATTCTATGGACTGCAGATAATTTGCTGCGGATTAGATTTAGATGAAATTAAAAAATTTAATGTTTACATGTTTTTCCCATGTTGACCGTACCGTACAACTCCCTTAACCTGACAAAAGTGCTGCTACCTCCTTTCTCCGCTTGTTCTGTCCGAAGTTCTATTAAATCTGTTTATTTGTTGAAAATGCAAAACGGCATCGGCTCCTAAAGGATCTTCCACTTAATCGACACTAAATCCACAGATAATCTTTGTTAAATTCAACCATCTACACACCTAACGACCCGTAAACAAAACAATCATCGCCGCCGATTGCCAGGCGTTGCCATCAAATTCTGATTGGAGTCCCCCGCCCCTCTGTGCCCCTGCACAGGAATTCAATTCCATTCTCGATTGCTCAGAACTGCACCTAGAAAAAGAAAAAAACCACTTCTATTCGCTGTGTACGTGCTATTTGGGACAAAATGCGTCATAGAACGACGACCACAAGAGCTCCGTACCCGGCATCTGCTCGTGGACGAATAGACAATCGCAGCTACGTATTCGCTGGTAATGCCCGGTGCAATACTCCCTGCAGGCGCACACAGCACAAATGTACAAAACGTATCTGTCAGATACTTTATAGCCATTGCTGCAATTACAGCTGCACACTTGCATACTGGCTGCGCTGCACTCCCGTCCGCCAGCGGCTATCTCGAGTGTGTGCGAGAGTGTACGCCAGAGTCAACGACTGCGCTGCCGAACAGTCGTCCGCGTCCCCCCTTCTCACCCCCGACATTGCGGCGGGCGGGCGAGGGATGTAATAAAATTGCAAACTGCATTTCACTGCGAATACATCGTCGAGCGAGTGAATGAACACACAAACAGAGAAAAAAAGAAACAAAAACAAAAATATACAAAAAATGCACTGCAAGTAAATGTATCTCGTACGCTCTCTGTGCGCAGTATTCTGGTCGCCTGTTAGTGATGTTCGACGATGTTGTAACTTGTTAACATGGGTATTGGCGAGAAGTCTCGAACGCAGGCAACCGCGGGCCAGATAGCCGGCGACATTTCAAGTGAACTGACCACTGGTGCGGCTGCAGCCCCCAGGCTATGGCGATGTAATATGCCCGCCAGACCTCGATGTAAAGCTATGGCTACGGAATAAACCAGTATGCGCGTCGGTTGTGCTGCGCTCCGGTGTGTGCAGCGATTTGGACGTTTGCCCGGTCAATGGGGGTAATTTCGGTTGTTGACGCTGCGCTGTGCTGCGATTTGGCCGATTGGCTGGGTTGCTTGAATGCTATTCCGTTGCGAAGGCGAAATATTGGTCGCGAATGCCGCACCGCTCTGGAGCGGTATGAGCTCGCGCTGCTGGTGATAAAAACGTGTACGACAACTGGTTGTGTGTGAGTCAGAGAGCAGCGATAATGCAATTGTTCACAAGGTTATCGGCCGAAAGTCAACGGGCATTGTTTTGAGAGAAGTCATGAAGTTGTTCTTGATTATTTAATACAACGGCGAGGAGGGGCGGGTTGAGATTACGTGGTGAGAACGTAAAGGAGAACGTAAAGGTAGAGCAAGTTGCGAAATACTGAGCCAGTTCGAGTTTTGGCGGAAAAAAAAGATTCTTTCCGGGAAATGTGGATTGGAGATGGTACGAGTATGTTTAGTGGATCACTCGAAGTAGGGTCAAGAGGTGTGGAGCAGGAGATGGGCACTACACAGCAGGGTGGCTCACGGCTGGCCATTGTCTGCCAAGCTGGTCTGTTATCTTTGAAACTATGGTGGCTGGGAAAGTCTGGAGGTCTTGACTAGACCTCTGTACCAATTATGCAAATCTTGAGAAAAAATTCCATCAAAGAAAATCCTGCAGACGTTTCGCTTTCGGTTGAAGTCGTTCGGTGAGTTCTGAGTTCATCACATGGCTTGAGGTGGGCTCTCACTCGACGTGACATTGGCACATGCTGTGGCAAGCATGAATGGCCATAAATTCCGAGGAAATTTGACGAAAAGCACCCAAAACTTGAGACATCACAGACCTTACTGTCAGACAGACCAGACAGACCTTGGGGCCGCCCGGGCCAGACCCAATCTATGCCGCCCCTAGTAAGGGCAATGGCAGAAGCCCGCAAATAGGTTTTTGCGTCAGAGATGATCTTCATTCGATCCAAACATCTTAACGTTCAGCCTTTTCTTGATGTTTGGCAGTGGCGCAGCTTGGGTTGGGGCCGCCAGGGCCAGACCCAATTTATGCCGCCCCTAGTAATTTGTTTGCACACTAAAAAACCTTTGTACACGGTTTCAACATATACCTACGCGTATGTAGGGTAGGCTAGGTTGCAGTGGTTGACTGCTGTAGGAATGCTTGGACCACCACGGGTCCATTGTGCTACCACGCGGATCTAAGAATACCTATTACGGAAGTCCGTTAGTGCTTTTAACAAAGCGAAGAAGATGGCTCACTCTTATGCTGCTCAGTTCAGCAAGGCTATAAAAATAATAAACTCCCAGAAGTCTAAATCGGAATGAGAGTGTATTGCAGTTGCACTGCCCGTTTCTTCTTATTTAGATACTTAGAGTGGAAACCCACCCAAACGCCCATCTTCGATCCATCTGTCTGGTATTCAGACTTCATTAGGACAGCACAATGCATCTGTGTCCGTTCAGGTACGGCAGCATTTGTATTTCCAATAGAAGGACGTGAAGCTGAAGGTGAATATAATAGTATGTTCCCACTAGACGAAAACCAATTTCAAAATTGCCTGAATTAGATCATTTTCAAAGAAAATGCGTACGAAATTGTAACTTCCGAGGCAGACGTTGAATGCGATTCCATCAGGTAGGCGACCGCTTGGCAGACCCAGGACGAGGTGGTTGGACCAAGTGCAAAAACTGGCCTGGTTACGCCTTGGCATAACTCCTGACGAGTTAGAGTCGATGGTGGAGGATCGAATTGCCTAGAGATACACCCGCGTGGAGCATGTGATTCAGAAGATGGTGATGATGATAATGATTGTGTTATATAACCGGTTATCCAAACAAAACTAGCAGAGTTTTCGCCATTATGTCAGAAGATTTCTGACAGATTGTGTTTTCTTTCTAATATTCTAAACACAATGTCGTCGTAAATACTGTTCACTGTCAAACCAATTTGCGTATCGGGCAGTTTAAGAAGCATAGAAGAAAGTGTGAATTTGTATCGAAGTGAAAAAGGAGCCCACAAAGAAAGTTTTAAGAAAAACCAGGGGTCGATCTTTAAATATCTGCAACTTCCTACTTCTGAAACTCTAGCCTTGTCATGAAATGTAAAATATCCAACAGATATTCTGACAGTTGACAATTCAGATTCTTAAGTGGTTACAAGAACTCAACAAAGATATTCTGCCCTGAACTAAACACTTTGTATTCGATATCTAGTGCAAATCAAAAAATAACACAATCTAATCCAAAAGAGCGTACCCGCAAAAAAAGCATTTTTTTTGTTACTAAGAGAAGAATGCCATTTGAGAGAAGAAACATAAATGTTGTTGCTTATCACGTTGATAGAATGTAGTTGCATATAAGCGAGCAGTGTTCATTGGGTGTTGTTTTTAAGCAACGCAAGGAACGTCAGACATTCCACGTCTGATTACTTACTGTGAAGCAGTGTTAATGCTGGTAAACTTTGTAAATTAATTGGTTGGACTGAAAAAAAGAATTCGTTTTGTAAATTTTGTATTAAACAAACGATTTTAACCGCTCCAAATTGCCGCCCCTTGCAATGTGCTGCCCGGGGCCCAGTGCCCCCTTGCCCCCCTCGTTACGCCACTGATTTTGCACTGATTTTGTTTGGAAGCAAGAAATTGTCGTATTCTGGATGAGGTGGCAGTTGATAGGAGATGCGAATTTCAAGTGAAGGATTTATAGAAATTCAGAAATTCGAGCTAAGGGGAAAAACATGTGAAAAATGCAAAATCAGTGTTCACTATAAAAGTTCGACTTACAGATAAGTTCAACACGAGTTAGAGAAGTTCCACGGTGTGTCTGATTTTTGATTTGATTTCTACACGAAACTTCTCCGCTGAGATGGATCACTCCACAGAAGTTTGAGTGGTGTCGCGCACATTCATTTGACCCCTTAACACGCAACAACAACTCACACAGAGTGACCATGTTCAGACACACCACTCGCACCACGAATCGAATTCTTAACAATTTTTTATACGTCACCTTAAAAATGCACTTCCACAAATCTTCAAGAGAATTTTCATTCAATTATGTAGGGTGACAAACGATAGGTGCCGCTATGGCACTCAGAAGATGCCCTGACCAAGGGCTGAAAGTTTACCATGCCAGGTATGCAAAAAATAGTGAAAACTCAGATTTTCTGGAATTCGCTTTAATGTGTCGACACGAAAACATAAACAAAGGTGTACAGAGGTCATTGGTAGGTCTAATAGAGCCGCTATGGCAGTCAGAAGATGCACTGACCATGGACTTATAGCATCTTCGCTACCATCACTGCACCAACCTGCTTCCATGTTGATAACGAAATTATCCCCACGAATTACTCCAATTGTCGGCTCGGAGTGAAGAAAGTCTAATCGTACGCTCTTCTCTCGTCTAACTTGTTCGGCTGGCTTGCAAAATCTACATAAAGCAGGCAAGGTGTGACGTGCATTTTGTGATCTTATCTACAATCTGAATTTACCACATGACTGCTCTATAACAGAAAGTTCGTTTTAGCAGATCCAACAAAGGGGCTATACGCTGGCCCAACGAGGGAAAAAAGACTAAAAACATGCATAAAGCGAGCCAAAAAAGTGTCCCATGTCCTCATGTCTCTCACCGCGTTTTTCTTTGATCTTAGCTACTTACGCCTAAATGAAGTCCATAAACAAACGTACCTCCCCGTCTAACTGATCATGTCAACTGATCGTGGAGATAATTACCCAAATCTTACACTCAAGCACTACATCAGCTAGAACTAAAACTAATACTCACATTAGCCAAAATGGTCAAGTGGTACATGGCTTGTTTCTCAAAGTCGAGTGGTCCCAGGAGAATGATCGTGCCCTCCGTTGTATCTGGCGAGACGATCTTTTGTCGTATAGAAAAAAGGGGTGAGCCCTAAAATGATAAAAGAAAAAACTCATCTGTTATCTGAAATTGTTAAAATGTTAAAATAATTAAACCCTTACCCATAGCTCGAGGTAGACGGGTTTTGTGAAGTGTGGATTCTTTCTTGCAATGACATAATCCAAGTCGGTTCCCCGTTTGGCATCCTAAAACGAAACAAAAACAATTTTAAATGATTTGAAAGACAGAAATTCCGTCGCTTACACGTGCAATTCAAAATCAGTCGAAGCGTGTATCTACATATCCAGAGGTCTATCGCGATCGATCTGTCATGACACATGAAATTTATGATAATTCAGCCTGGCCCGCGATCTTATCTGATCGGTAGTCAGAGTGAAGATCATCTTCAAAACAAAACCAAAAACCCTTCATTACTTAATTTCTTATCTTCTAATTTTCGAAGGAGCTTCCAGTTGCAGGCTGTTTGGTGGCAAGCAGTCCAGTTCAAATCGAATCAAGTTTCAGGTATCCTCGATTGAGATTCATTTTGTTTTCGCTGAATTTCTACCCGAAAATAGATTAATTTACGTCATCTTTGAATTTTGTTTTCATCTTTTTTTCCAAAGTTAATTATAATAAAGATGCAAAAGATACAGGCCTCAGATGTGCAGCTACAGCAGGATGGTTGGGTCTGTTTGAAGATGAAAATGCAGAAGCATCTGATGGACGTCACTTTAAATTAATTTCTGCTTAAGAAGAGGTCTGAATTTATAATTTATTACAAAGATTTGATTTATTCCTCTTCATCTGTGGCATCTTTGTATGTACCTGGCGGAGTGACGCTCTTCGCGGAATCGGAATTTAATTTATGAGCCAAAGCGAACCTAGGAGGGGTTGGCTTTTTGTGTTTTCAGTTTTTTGTTTTTTTTTCCTTTTTTTTCTGCGATACTATCTCGGTTCTGTCTTCATTTATCCGGAACGACGAATATTCGCGCCGGTAGGTTGAATGCGAGCTTTCTAGTACCGCAGTGGGAAAGGGCATGTAGCTGTTGGACTGATTACGAACTAACAACGTGGGAATCGAGATACATTTTGGACGGACTTTCCTTCTTGATGACATCCCATTAACGCCAATTAGTCGTGAATACAAATGACCTTCTGGATGGCGAAAGAGCTCTGCCTTGCTTTGTAACTTGGCAACCGTTCGGAGCTTGGGGTACATGATGGCGTTATGTTTTTAAGGCAAAAGTCTGTTGTATTGATTTGGGTTGGTGTGTATATTTAGGAAAAAATGGCATTTGCATTCAGGGGTGGGTGGCGTGACCCGGTCTTTGAAATTATGAAATTATGACCCTTATACTTTTCTCAACAGTAGCTCTTTGCCTTTTCAGCGCAAAGATGCCTTCAAATATCCGCTTAATGAGGAGCAGTACTGAACCTCAGCAATTACAGAAGTTGGAGCCACATGACTGATCAATAGAACTATGCTTTCGGGGCTTTTGGGGGAACCATATTAGAGAAACTGCACTATGCGCCATATCCATTGCCAAACACATTCCTAGGTATGGCAGCTGGCAAAGTGCGCTGAAAACCACCACCTTTAAACCATTGACCGAGATGTATATAATTTTGGGTGGAATTAACACTGACTGACGTCCGAAAGCTTTACTAAAGGGTGAGGCAGTTATCCTGTGGATATAAGATTCGGACAGAAGCCTGTCGGGTAGAAAATGGAGCCGCAGTCGATACAGAGAATCTGGAAAGATCAATTCTGGAGACTGGTAAAAGTGGACCCAAATAACGCTGTCAGACCGAATCCGACCACTCAATCTGGAAGATGATCGACGAGAATTCCGTCTCCCCTATCAAGACGAGGTCAAGATTGCAATATCAAGACTGAAGTCTAACAAGGCTGCGGGTGTGGACGGTCTGTCCACGGAACACCTTAAGGCAGCTGGAATTGAACTGGTTGAGCGCATCTGTAAGATATGGGCGGAAGAAAGCATGCCCGATGAGTGTGAAAGAGAGGCCCCTTTGACTGCGGCAACTACAGGAGGATATGTCTCCTTAAAATTGTGTACAAGATGCCGTTTTGTGTGCCCGACTAAAGCCGTGTATAAGCAAGTGTAAGCAGTACAAGCAATCTGGTCCATATCAGCGTGGCTTCAGGTCTAAAAAGTCCACCATCGACCGGATCTTCACACTACGGAAGATCCTGGAAAAGACATAAGCAACGCGAAATCGACGTCAACCACCTATTCGTCCATTTCAAGGCCGTATATGACAGCGTGCTTAGAGACGAGCTATACAACGCCAGCAGGATGTGGATGGAGCATTCTGTCTGCTCCATCAAGGTCGGTAACGAACCTTAAATGTCAAAAAAGGTTTTAGATAAGGCACCGTGCTGTCATGTGACTCATTTAACATCGTCTTGGATAATTTTGAGACGAAACACGATCTTCCAGAAGTCCGGACAACGGATGACATTGACGTGTCAAACGTCGAGGTGGCCAAGGACTTCGTCTACGTCGACTCAGCTGTAAATAGTGCGAACAACATCAGTACCGAGATTAAACACAGAATTATTCTTGCCAACCGCTGTTTCTATGGGCTCTTCTATATTCCTGCCAACCGCTGTTTCAGTAGGCAATCGAGTAATAGAGCCATCTCTCGAAGGACCAAGCTGCCTCTATGTAGGTCCTTGATCATCCCAGTCCTGCTGTACGACGCGGAGGCATGGACAATCTTAAAAGCGGCTGAGGAAGTCCTTGGAAAGTTCTCTGTGCGATCTTTGGCCGTATTTGCGTTGACGGTTAGTAGAGGAGAAGATTCATTAAACCATATGAGCCTAGCCAGGCATCTACGGATCCAATGTCTAAGATGGCTGGGCTATGTAGAGTGCATGAATAATTCAGCTCCGGCAGAAAGAGTCTGCGACTCCGAAACTGTGGGACAACGCAAGAGGAGACGATCGCATTTAAGGTGACGCACCCAGGTCTACAAGGACCTCAACCAGCTACAGGCAGCTAGCCAGAGATCGTGCTAGTTGGACAGGCTTGTTTGTTGATACCCAGGTCCACCGCGGTCTGTAGCGTTGAAGAAGAATAAGGAATTAACACTATCCCAAGAGCCAGCTGGAGGTCAGTATTGCACTTACTTCCAATAGATCTCTACATGCAAGCGTCTACAGCTAAGAGAGGACTGAGAATCGGTCAATGAGGCGTCTGAGTTTCAAGCGCAAGTTGTATGTTGGCTAAGCTATCAAACAGGTTTTGACTACACTCTAAGTCCGTGTTTTTGACAAGCCATGTGAGTGGCACCACTTGTAAAAGTATGAGTTAAATAAAGCTTCCAAATTTTGGTTGGCCATGATCTTTTCGTCTGCAAAAACTAGTTTGGAGTCTTCTGTCAATCCAAATTTTTTTAATCATTCTTACAAGAACCTCCTCACTTTTGTCGAAGAACGAAAATGTCGTGCCCGACACTCGCTCTTTTTGACAACCTCACCGCTTCTCCATCAGGGAGCGGAAGGCTCAGCGACCCTCTGGAAGTCTAAGAATAAATTTCTGTGAATGAATTAAAAGTCATTGACATTCATCCCGTGGAAGTGTAAAGCACTGGGCATTGTGCCTTTTGATTTATGCAATCCACTAACGAATTCCCTTGTAATAAATCAGCCAGACCACCGCCACAGCACAGCCCATCATTCAGCGGGCCTAGACGTATCGCTGAACAGTCGTATTGCCTATCCGAAGGGATCCTAATTAATCTTGTAACAACGTAATGCCTTCATTATTTCTAACGATCGCGAAAGGATCCACGGAGTCCCTAATAAGACGTCATTAATTAATGCCTAACCAATGAGCTCGGCCAGCAGCATCAATTGCGGAGATGTGTCTGACTCCTCGGAGGGGAGTACCACAAAACTTGAATTCCTTCTCAACCTCAACCAATGATGGTCACTGCCACAATGATGGAAGAGGCAGGAGGCGAGTCAGACAGAAACAAAGTCAAGTAGTCAGTTCATGTCTGGTGATCTACCACGTTACCCAGTGAAGGCGAATGATAATGCCATCGATAGAGACCGAGACCGAGTCTGAGCCTGAGTCCGAGTGCGAGTCCGTTGACCATCCATCAAAACCGGCGTTGCTAGGCGCGCATGAGAGGCGTCTTGATTGGAGTCAGGAGAGATGTAATGGCTCGAAGTTATCTGTGATTGATAGACAAGTGTCATTTCTTTGAGGTTTCCTTTTTTTCGGTTTCTCCTTGGCTAGTCAGTAGTTTTCCTTTGGGAGCTAGCCTAATGGATGATCTACCACCATCCACAGGCATCGCCTGATGGAATGACGCGTCGAATTCTTTCCAATTCAGACATACAGAAGGGTTATTAAAGGGACTGATGATGTAATTAAAATGTTTACTATCGCTCCAATGAAGGAATATAAAATGTAATGGCTTTCAGTGGGCTTGCACTGTGTGGGTTGCTGATGGCCCATGCGCGGTGCGGTGCGGTGTGGTGCGTTGCGCGGTCGGTTCAAGGTAGTGCGCTCCCACTGAATTCAGTTCGAAGTCGATTTAGTCGGAATGGCTTAATGGCGCTACACATCGAATTGCCGGCGTTGTGCGCCGGAAGACTCTGTGATTTTTCAATGAAAATTTCGACAGATTTGAAATTCAAATGCAAACCACTCAAATACAACCGCCCAAAGTGACTGATATAAATTCTGAATGTTATCACGTCCACTGGATAAGATTTAATAGAGATGGACTACTTGTTTTGGAGTGTCTCTCGTTTCCCATGATCGAGGGTGTTTTATTCAAATTCTTCGTTTGGTTTTTATATCTGCCATTTATTTGACATAAAAACTGGATTTCTAGCCGGGGTACTAATGTGCCAAGCAGTTTAGTTAAGATTCAGGGCAGTTGTTCGGAGTTTTTTCATTTGAATGCCGACTGGACAAGTGCTCTCGTGGAAACTGTTCTTTTTTGATTGCAGGCTTAATTAGGAGCCCTTGATTGACCAATTAATGGAAGCAATGGTGGACTGTGATTGAGGGGAATGACAATGGGCGCCCTCTGATGGAGCCACTCCTCGGGTGATGGTCATCTACTTTAGGGGCTTCGCTTGGTTTTATTTAAAAAAAATCTTCGGAAATCAACCAACTTGTGTAGAGATGACGTTGCTTAGTTGAGGTTCACGTTCACCCAGCATAAAGAAGAAGAATACTGTGTCCATTCAGTACACGATACATCTGTTTCCCCAGCGCTTGCCACGATCCTCGATCGATGTGATCGTTGGAAAGTGCATTTACAGTAAATTCGCTTAACCCCAGACTTCAAATTACCAGCAACTACAGGCCGACGCACACAAATCGAATGAATGATCAAACCAGATTCCAATAACGTCGAAACTTCCCCGTGCGCCGAGACCGAAATCTGTGAAGGCATCAGATGCCCCCAAAGAACACGCACTGCATTCCATCCATCAGTCGCGTCAGTCGAGAGTTCCCCGCTGGCACTCTAGCTCTGTTCCCCAGCCCCAGTGGTGCCAGAGTGCAGAGTGAAGCGAACCAAAGGCGAAGCAGAACCATTAAATCGATCTCTTCAACTTCGAACGCAACCCCTGGAGGGTATCTGCGGTTAAATGATTGCCACTGATGGCCTTTCACTTTTTTTTGTTCTCCTTTATTCCCCCTTCATCTGAGCTGAGCAACTGGTTTCCGGTGTGCAACCGGACATCGCATCTCATGCCACGATATCCCTTATTGCCGCCGAAGCAGGTGATGATGACACTGACGATTCGATTCGGTTGACGAATGCAATTGCCGGTGATTAGGGATAATTACACCCTGCAACAGGCCGTGCTAAGTGCGATGTTTAAGATAAAATTGTTTTGACACATTGCATCCCAGCCAGCAGTCCACACTGTGAGTGAGTGTGTGCCCGTTGTGTCACATTCTCAGTCAGCGCTTGATTGATTTGCCTCGCTGGCGTCTGCGTGTCGCTTGTCAGACAATCTTGCGCGCCACAGTCTAGGTGTAGTAGCAATGGAATGTCGACTGTGGATACGGCTCCTGGCTCTTGGCCATTTGTCTGCGGCTGACCGAGATCCATGTGTGTGGTGCCATAAATCTAATGACATGCGTGAATGTGGGCTGTCGATCCAGATACATACGTACTCTGATTTTCAGGCCAATTCATTGCTTATTTAATTTTCATTTTCGTGGCGTTTTTTTCTCCCGCTTTTGTTTTTGCGCTATTCGCTTAGCCACGGGGATATGAGCAGTGATTGGGATTCTTGGAGTGCTACGTCGCGCCGCCGGTGGTGGGCTTGGAGCGGATTGCAGCCACGGTGGGCATGGAAAATTGTGGTTCGCAGGAATTCGCGTGCGATGTGTGGAGAGATAGGAATAAATTCAATTTCTACTGGAAGGTCATCAGCGTGGTTTTTTTTACTCTCGCATTTGACGGTATTATCTGCTAAGCAAAATCTGGAACTCTAATGGATTAGTGAACTCGAGGTAGGAGACTGACTGTTGAGAGATAAAAAGGAATGTGGGAGGCACGTCGATAGAAGCACTCAACTGTCAAGCGTTGCGGAGTGGAAGAGTCGAACAACGAAAGAGTTGATCAAAGAACTTAGTACTTGAAGACAAGGCTTGACCTCTGAACCTCTGTTGATGTGGGACTTGTCTTCGTATGACTACTAATTAAATCAATAAAATTTTAGGGTCGAAAAGAAAACAGGATCATGTCTATCTCAAGGCATCGCTCTTAACAAGTGAAGAAGTTGTTAACCTTGGTAAGAGTTAACCAAAAAGTTTGCAAAATGCCTTCCTAGTGATCTTTCAGGGACGTCGTGAAAATCTTCCGGGACCTCTTTCAGAACTATGTATGTACCGTGAAGCATTGATTTGGTTTAGCATGGCTTCGTTGGCTCCTTGAAGGAGGAGACACCTTCAACTTTCAGGGGAAAAGTTTCCCGGCCCCGTGGTGTCGGGCCGGTGAAGTCCACCATCGAAATCATCACACTACGGTAGATCCAGAAAAATACCCTGGAAGTGTAGGTCGACTCTCAACCGACTATTTGTCGACTTCAAGACTGCATATTTCAGCAGGCATAGAGCTGTACAACGCCACATCTTGTTCTGACATTCCTACCAATCTTTGCTCTTTGACCGAAGTTTGAGTGACGATGGAGAACTACCGCTGCACCATCAAGATGGAAAACGAACTCTCCAACCAACTCAATGTCAAAATAGGATTTAGACAAGGCGACGGGCTGCATTTCAGGACATCGTAATTTTTTTTACGAATTTTTGCATACTCGGCATCGTCGATTGCCTTTGTACAGTTCAACCTCTGACTTCCATATCAGCCCTAGTAGGCCAAACTATGTCTGTCAAGTACGTTTTCGGCGTCATTCTTGAGAACGTCGTGCAGAGCACACTGACGAGCACAAGAGATACAAACTTGCAAAAGTCCGTGCAATTGCTGGAATAGTCGGATGATAATCCTGTGATTGCCCAGAGTCGTCAAACTCAAACAGAAGCGGGTTAAATGGTGGTAAAAGAGGGGAAAAGAAGCATATGCTGTCCTCAAGAAGGCATCTACGTCTTGGGCAAAGCGTCAGGGGCAGCTATAACTTCCGAAGAAATCCTGTAGAGCGTTCTAGTCCATTGCTTATAAGTCGATAGGACATGTCAACTTCGATATTGCTCTAGAACTTACAACAGCTGCACTGGCGCATAGTGTTGCTTTGACTTAATCGTTGGGTGTCTGGAAAAAGCTTCACAACTTGTCAGCACAATACGCACTATACTAGTGATTTCTGAAGAAACTAGCCTCATATAGTGCTTCAGATGCTCCATCAAGTTGTCAAAAACATGTCTTTCCAAAAAATCATAAGGACCTTGCAGACTTCCTATCCGATTCTGTTATGCTCATCGAGCAAACAGAAGACGATCACGCGATGACTGATGTTGGTTTCCCCACCAATTCTCACAAGATTACTTTTAATTTTTGGACAACCGTACAAACACCCATTCAAAGACAACGACGAACCACATTTCTCACAGAGTATCAGTTTTCTTAACTCATCGCGGAACCCTGTTGACTCTCCTCTCAAATCACACCTCGCCGTGTGTTGCTTCACATCTCGTTACAAACGTTTTGCACACCTTAAGCCCACGCCATCGAATAACCGTTTCCCATTCAGCGGCAAACGTCTGCTAATAAATTTGAAAGAAATAAAGAAAAATAAAGCAAAAAAGACTCACCTCTGGTACCATAATGATGCCGGGCTTATGGGGAAATATGAGGTCGTGTGGTGTTGTAAAATTGGTCGCCGTTATCGAACAGCGTTGCGTTGTCATGCCGCCCTTTGTGTCCTTCACCGACACCTGGAAGTCATAGTACCGGCCCGGCTCCAATCGCCGCTGCAAAATCACATTCGCTTGGCAAACAGAATTGTACTTGGTACATGGAAGCGATTCGATTTTAACAGTCGATGCCGAGGCATCGCCAACCAATTCGAATGTCAGCGGATAGTCGAACTCCTCGTCGGTGGCACGCAATCGATATATCACAGAGCCCACCTGGGCATCGGCGGGCACCAATACCAAACGCATTCGTGTCGACGGATCGAACTTTGGATCGACGCAATGAATTTGCGTTGGCCAGCATAGGACGCCAATTAAGATGCTGATTGCGAGTACTCGGTGCGTTGCAGTTGCGGGCAGGAATATTCTCTGTGCACGCCGGCGGCGTTGCTGGCGTGATGATGATGATGGTGGTGGTGGTCGAAGTGGCGGCGGCGCAGACGTTGCTTGCGATGGAGGTGTCGATGCTATTGCGGCTGCTTCTTCTGGCGGTGTTGGTGTTGGTGCTGGTGATGGGGGTATGCTGCTGGAAGCCATTTCTGCAAGAGAACAAGGAGAAAAAACGTTCAGGACTGTAATCATAATCTGGGATAGAGGATTAATTTGAGCCGAGTTTCTGTCAGAAATGCTGCCTCGCTAATTCTGTCAGCATATCCGGTGACAAAAATCGGCATAAATCATTTTGCCACGGATTATATCGACACCCGGATAGGCACACATGCTGTTGGGGAAGCAATTATGCATGGGAGTGGTTGATCGGTGGAGGATTGTACATGCGAACATAGGAAGAATTCGAGGTGCGGTCGAGGTTCGTAGAAGACAAATTGAGCTGCAATCGACGCGGTGAATTGTTCAGATACTCGTTGTTGGAACTGGATTTGTCAGGGGTTTGGTTTAATGAGGTTGTGGTGGTGGTTAGAGCGAGAGTGCAGCTAAATAGGATACATTGTAGTGGCAATTGTTTTAATTTTTTAAGTGTGATAACCGAGCTTGCGGCTTTGTGGTGGGAAACTGATTTGATGACTGGACTAAGTGCACGCAGCTCACATTCGTCTTGAATGTTTGAGGAAATGTACGACGTTGGACTAGACGGCATGTAGTGTGGCGCCGTGTAAGGTTGTACTCCTTCGCCACTGCTTTTTGCAGCAATGCTGGTGTTAATTCATGAATGCCGAGATGGACCATTGACTGTTGCTAATGCAGACTAGATTGGATGCTTGCTTGTGTGGAAGAGATGATTCCGACGAATGCAAATGGGGCTGGTAAGGTCAACTCCCATCTCCCATCCACCAAAAAACCATCAACGTCGCCCAGTCCAGTGTACCGTGTGAACCACAGACCGCCGGTTTGCATAGACCAGCGAGTTTTCGGATCGATACGCACGCTCTCTGTATCAAATTCAAAGCCATCTTCGCAAGGAGATATTCGATGCGATGGCAGAAATTCGGAATCCCGGAAAATGTAGCCGATAGTGTCCCACCACACATACGGCATGTGTAGTTCAGTTCGGTTCGAGGAGGTCCAATACTTTGGAAACGTACTCTGGAAACGTACTGGCTGTCGTGTGATTTCTTCAATCAGGCATTGAGAAGAGAGGAAGGCCGAGTCAACAGTATAAATAGCCATTCTGGCGGGCGCAAGACAACTTGGTGTTGATGAGGCATCGTGCCTGGGAAGGTAACACCAGCTGAGGCCCCCCTAAGTAAGTAAGAATAAGGTGACACCTCTTTTCTTTGTATAATTGATCTTGTATACCTACTAGACGAATAAAATAACCAACTGGCCGTCCCTGCAGACCGTGACTATATTGCAGGCCACGTACAACGGCGAATAACAGCCTTCACTGTACTTGCCCGACTCCTTACTTGTCAGGCCTGGGACCAGTGGAGAGCCGTCTGTAGAAGCTTGATGAAATTAGTCGGGCCTACCTGCGTGCTCAGGCCACCTCCCAAACGTTCCTCAACCCTTGCCGTCACAATTTCTATCGAAATTCGCTGCAGATTGCGGAGTAAATTCAAGAAAACGAGTCAAGATTGTCTAAGCTCCGCAAGAGTGATAGTACATTGGTTACGGAGGATGATGTTCAGGGTATCTGTGTGGTCCATTCACACTGGCTACCAGAAACTACCACCAGCCATGCCCTCACTAAATCAGACTTGGACTACCAACAACAATCCAAATGCCATCGTATCCCCCTGCAGCACCAAGCACATGTGCACAGATCAGAGATGACCAAACAAAGCGTCTTCCACATCCTTAACATGCTATAAATTTCAATTCAAACTAGTCTGAGTCTCACATGGAGAAGACCTTCGCTCTAGCAAAGCCCACGGCAAATGCCTCTTCCCAGGTTGATAACCGTTCAAATCCACACACACACTGGCTCGACAGTTAGAAATTCCCACAAACCTCTCGTTCGAATCTCAATTCGGAGGCAATCTAAATAAATTATGTAAAACAAACCAAAGAGCAAACCGTCGGAACTCGCTCCATAAATTTAATTACACACGATTGACTGTATCTTAAACTGCCATCGAGAAGGTTGTTCGCCGGATTGTTTGTTTGCGCGTGTGTGCAGGCTGGCGCTACAAATTGTTCGTCAAATAATTTTGAATCGCGATTGCAAATGACTCACTTTTTGTATAAAATATTCGCGACAGAAATTTATGACCCAGGCGCCAGGCTTGAAGTCAACCTTCTTGTGCCGGCAATGTGTCGCGCTATCTATTGGCATTTCAGCTGCGCTCCATTGTGTCGGCGCACAGCGAGTTATGGCTGGTTGTGTGTGAGTGGTCCATTGTTGCAAGGCTTGGAACAAGGGGCGGCAGCAATAGCACCGACTAACGTTGCCCCCCAGCAAATGTGGGCCCATAACTTTCCGCCCACCCGGCGGCTAAATTATGATCTTGTTTGCGTGTGCGAATGGTATCTTTGAGGTACTCATATTTATCTATGCATTTTCACACCTCATTGGTGTTGGTTGGGCTCTGCAACTCCGACTCTAACCCGGACAGCGCTACGGACAACCGCTTGCCAGTCCAGTGCATCTGTGGGAAGCTTGAAGTGGACGCGGATTAGTGCGGTGTAATCGCGCAGAAACGTGCCTCTGAAGAATTCTAACTGATTAAATGCAAATGTCTTTAATTAAACTGGAATTAATGCTCGCTGCATGGTGCGCATGGATAGTGGCTTCCAGCCGGCACAGGACCCTGTCCATCGTCGTGTCGATTGGCCAGCACAACGCATCGCCTATCTGAGAAATTTGCATTTTGGCAATCTCACGATCACACGATCCGACGAAGAGTGTGTGAAGCGGCTAGACGGCAAGCGAGCGAGAGATGGTATCTGTTTGTGAAATGATTTGAAAGTGTCAGGTGTCAAGTGAGCTACTGACGAAGGTCTGTCACACACAGTCTGCGGTGGATGGATGAAGGAGAGGAGCTACATGTTTATGCTGGTCACGATTAAGGGTCATTGAAGGCTTCTTCCGTTTCGGGTGCCATTCCCTGCAGCAGTTGATGATGGATTGAATGGATTTGAATATATCCTCGGCTCGGCGATGATTTATGTGTGCATTCACTGGCACGACTGCTCAGAGGCCATTACGATGCATTATGGAGAAATTATTCCAGTCACGTCAAACGCCAAGCGATTGCAATTAATTGTGTATCCACCGAGATGGGTGAATTCATAAGTATCCACTTAGGGTGAAATGATGGTTGGTTTGCTGGTTTTGCATTTCCTTTTTCGATAACGCGCATTTTTCGCCGTGGAAATGAAAGGGAATTTCCATGAGCCTAGTGATCAGGAAAGGGCTTGTCGCCTAGGCCACACCTTATTTCTGAGATCCGTGGGAACTGTTCAACGAGATTCCCTTTTGCATTTTGTGGAATCGGAAACCTCGTGTCACGTCAAGGTAATTAAATGTTGTTGGACGAGACCTGAGCATAGACCTCCCTTGCAGTGGATTAGGTATTGTGTCATGCTTGTGTTTACTGTTTAGGGGGATTATGTGACTTCCGCGTGATAAGAGGTTTTATGTGCGACACGAGAGTGACACGAGTCGCTGAATTAATCTGAGATTTATGTCAGAAATACGATGGTGATGGATATGATTGTGAAGGTTGGGGGAAGAAACTTAAGACACTCCTCGTGTTGGTAAGGAAATTATAATTGCTTACATGAGGTTGTGGCTGTGGTTATAATGAAGACAGGTTTTTTTTGCCTTTCCTTTCAGAGAAGTGTCATCCGCAATTAGAGGAAGACAGCAGAGGTAGCTACTATTGTCCCACCATTTCGGGGGAATCTTTGGCTAAATTGGACCTCCTCACAAGTGTGTGTCATCTTAGACGCAGGCATCGTATGCTTCTTTGGCGCACGAGCATGGATTAGAGGATGGAAACTCTGATGGCCGTTGAATAAACTAATTCTAGGAACGAATAGTTCCGAAATTCTGTCAATATTTTTGACGGCATGTGTTGATGTCAAACATGCTCAGTTAGCATTGCCATTATACCATGAAAAGACTTACATCCGGACATCGCTTACAAATAACTGAATTTTATTATCAAAACTCGTGGTTTATGAAAAATGTTTTCTGGGCAATTCCACCATTTTAATGGTGTCATAGGTGACCTACTTCACAAGCACTTCATGTCAAAGTGATTAAATTTCGCGCCAATTTTACGGGCTTCATCATCAGTCACCCGCATGCGTAGAGGGAATAGAACAGAAAGGACATTTTTCTCCTGAATCCGCTAGCTTTAACGAAGACCGTGATTTTGGGATCATGCTCGACTAGCTGGAAGATTTTCTTTGATCTTGGTCTAAACCCCTACAAAAAAGAAACAGCTCCAGCGTAGAGCTCGTAAGAACTGAAGTCGTACGGGATAGAGTTTTCTGCTGCTAGAAGAACCACTTCTTTATTAGCCGAGAACAGACATGAGGCTTATTTCTGGTTGAATGGGTATTACCACATTTGATGCTATAACCAACCTCAGAAAATACAACTAATGCCAATGCACCCGAAAATGCCCTATTTGATGTGGTGTGTGGTTTGGCGGAGTCATTAGGCCGTATTTTTCCAAAGATCCTGAGCAAAACGACTGACAGTGGGAGCAGCTATCGCTCAATGATTTTGCAAAAAATTTATCCAGTCGGAACGTGGTTCCAGCAAGACCGAAGGCGTTACATGTCAAACTGCACGCGAATCGATTCGCCGGTTTAGCTCTCATTTCGGACCGGCTAGATGGTGCGATTTGACGCGTTTAGATTATCTTTTGGGTGAAGTATCGTAAGTCTCACAACAGTCATCCGTATGGAAAGCTAAGACTCGATTGTAGCCTTGAAAGACAACATCACACGTGTATTATTACACGCCAGACACCAGGCAATATGTTCGAAAAAGTGACTCAAAATGTCTATCAGTCATCTCCCTAAAAGCTCAATCAGTCTTCCCTACGGACAAGGCAGTCTCTATTGCTGCCTGGGAAGACAACATTACACGTATATTATTACACGCGAGATAACAGGCAATTTGTTCGAAAAAGTGGCAAATCGAAGTCTCCGTACTTTTAAGTGGTACGGGAGTAGTAGTCTTACATGAAAGAATCTTAAATGCACTGATTTATGAACTCAAATAAATATTTGTGTCTGTTGGGTGGAGGTCCAAAAATGAATCCGTATCTTTTGAAAGCTAGCTTAGATGAAATGAAGACTATCCGAGTTCGCATGAGTCCTCTTGGTATTAGATCTGGGATGTAGTTAGTCAAGAATCTCAAAGTCTGATCGCACAAAACGCATTCAAAATCGCACTTTATTCTTTAGGCCCGAGTGCACTGCCAGGTCGATTTTCCGCCGCATACATTTCCATGTTAACTCCCGTGGACTGCATGTGAAAACATGACAAGCAAAACGTTTTCTTAGAAATAGTCGGTGATCTGCGACTTCTTTTCCTTCCTTCCATTTCATTCTTTCAAATTGTTGATGAGGTTGGCAATTGTTGAAATGAACCGAATGTGCAGTAAAACCCGCCTAAGCGAAACGACAAAATATCAAAGAAAATATTTTCCCCTAAGCGGGGTTTTCAGTTAAGCGAAGTACGAGTAGTTTGTGTATTATTGCATAAACACGGAATCTTTTCATTTAAGCGGGGTTTTTTCTGTATTGTTAAGGCACAGTATCATCTGCTTTGATTGAAGATGCTGTAATCAATTCAGCTACTTTTTGACTCAATTGAACAGACGGCACAAATTCCTTTCCCAATCTCAGTTCATACTTCTCCGCCCACACAGCGTTCCGTGCCCTTTTTTACGCTAGAATTCAGAGAACCAATGTGAATCCTTGATGCATCATTTGTGTTCAAAGGTCTGCCTTCAGTCCTTCTACCAGCCGTATATCCTCACACGGTCCAGAAACTAATTGAAAACTCCTACCTGTCCGCAGAACCGCCCAACATAGGCCCCAAATAAATCATGATCCAGCAGCCGCGTTGCCCAACAGTAGATGCTTTTTGGGTGGTTTTCGTAGAAAACGGATCATATCGCAACAGATCACTATGATTAACATTCAATAGACTTCCCATCCGATTCGACGGATGATATCCGCAGAACAAGGTCACTGGTTTATGGCAGAAGAATGCCTTAACTTACAAAAAGACAACAACAAGAGATGGTTACATCCACTGATTTATGAGGCAGACTTACACGGCATCGAAGACTCTAACACAAAACAGCAGTTCAATAAATCACCGTCCACCCACTCGAGGCACTATTGCGTACGAATGTTATGCGATGGTCATAAAAACGGCGGCAACATTCTGTTGTGTCTCGTCGCATCTACATAATCTCTGTCTGCGTTGAGGCTGTGGTTTCTGTCTCTGTTTTTTAAATGGCAGTGCGTTTAGTTAATTAATTTACGATAAAAATTTCATCGATTTTGAAGTATCATGCTGACTGTCTCGAGGAGTTTGTTTCGTTGCTTGTGCGTGGCTGTGTCTGTTTTTTACGATCACTTTCGAACGGAGAATCAAGTTAAAAATCGAGTTGAAGATTTGCATAAAATGTGGGTTGGCAAGATGGATCGATTACAATGTCAGATAATAATATTGTTTCTGTGCTATAAATACACAGAAGATAACCTAGAGAATTTTAAAGCTGTCCGTGGAGGCGTCTTGGAATGAGTTGCGGGTTGTCTGAGGGGGATAAACTGGGCGAATTTGGGAAGCTGTTTTCATGGCTGGGTGGGAGTTCAGTAAACTGATGAGGAGACACGAAAGGAGCGTAGGTCTTGACGTGGAACAATGTGTGTGATGCACGTGAGCAAAAATTCAGGAATTGTTTTTGTGGTTCTTAAGTACACATACCCTCACTCGTGTCTGTGTTCGATTCGTCTGCGAAAATGTAGAGAGGACCGTCTACCGATGGACAACTTCTTAGCTGATTGTCCCCTTGCCCATCGGCGAATTTGAGCGCATTTTTGACAGTTATTCATGATTTTTTGACGGTTATGCAGGAAATAATGTAAATGCTGCTCTCTGATTGGTCAATTTTGTTTGAGAAAACTGTATAAAAAAACTGTTGTCAAAAATGTTGAGGAGTAAGAGAGGCTGACGTTTCTGCCATCTAGCCTGCATGTCAGATTTGCACTCCGATCTGGAGGGAATGGTGCTTAAGAGGTTTTTCTAGAAGGCAAACAGATATAGTGGGCTGTCAGTGTGACTGGCAAAGAAGTCGAACTTGTTGGGAATCGTTCTTCTCTTCATACCACGGATCTGGACCCTGGGAAGGTAGAGTTTAGCGCAGCGGATGAAGTACTTCTAAGGGATTCGTTGACTCACACAAGGTCCCGTTGCTGAATTCGTCGTGAAATGTTCGAATTGTGGCAATCCGCATTAAATCTCCGAGCGAGGAGAGGACAATGTCTCTATGACAACATCTGGTCGCCGTGGCGTAGTGTTACTGTAACGTATGGTTCTGCGTCTAGTATGGCACAAAAGCATTGACATTACAAATAGACGGAGAAAGAAAAAGTTTATCGGATTACCTTCGGTCAAGTAGGCACCGATGGTGGTGTGAGTAGGTGGCTGAAACGACGAACTTCATGAGCTGTACAGCAACAACGATCGGAAAGTCTTCGATTGCAATCCCTACGAACAACACGAGAAAGGAAGACCACGCCTAGGACACAGTGGTGTAGGCACTCTAATATGTTAATGAAACTAAAGGGTGATTTTTTAAAAGCTATAGGAAAAAGTTTTTCAAAAAAAAAAAAAGCACATCAAATTCAGAAAAATGCATGAAATCTTTATTTGAATCGATAGTACGGTCCATATAATTTAATGTTTGAAGATTATTTCATGCAAATGCTGACCTTGACTGCGCCTCAAATCGTCCATCCGCTCAGTCCAATTTTGGCATACTCTTTCCAACATTTCGGCCGGTTTCTCACGAATAAATGCTTCAATGTTGTCTTCCAGTGCGTCAATTGAAGCGGGCTTGTCTGTATAGACATGAGCTTTAACATAGCCCCACAAAGAATAGTCTAAAGGCGTTAAATCGCACGATCTAGGCGGCCAATGACCGGTCCCGAACTTGAAATAAAATGTTCACCGAACTCGCCTCTCAATAAGTCCATTGTTGCGCGTGCTGTGTGGCATGTGGCACCGTCTTGTTGAAACCACATGTCATGGCAAAAAAAAGTTGGATATACGATACGTTACGATTCGCATCATCTTTGAAGAAGTACGGTCCAATGATGCCATCAGCCCATAAACCGCAGCAAATTGTGACTTTTTCTGGATGCATTGGTAGCTCTTGCAATGCTTCTGGCTGATATACACTCCAAAATCGACAATTCTGCTTATTTACGTACCATTGAGCCAAAAATGAGCTTCGTCGCTGAATACATGTGATGTCGCGATGAACTTTTTAACAGAGCACGCATTTTGATAATAAAAATTAATAATTTGCAAGCGTTGTTCGTTTGTGGTTAAATTATAGACCAAACTTAAGATGTTTGACAGTGAAACAAAACACGAAACGTGCGTCAGCTGTTCAAACCAGTGTTGTCAAAAAGATAATAGCTAAAAAATCACCCTTTACAAAATCTTAAATTTTATATTTTGTCAACCTAGGTAGACGGCCATAGGCCAAATCCATTATGGCTTGTGTTAATATTCTTTATTGTAATATATTTACTGAAAAAAAAAAAATACAAATTAGCTGGTGGCATGTATACGTACACACATTGTCTTTGCTGGCAACGGAGAGTGTAACGTGTCACGACCATGACCACACACTTCGAATGTGCAATGGTGTGAGCAATGGACTCAGAACTGTGCCATTTCGATTTAACGTACGTTAGGTCACTGGCACCGTGCATCGTTTGTGCTTAATTTACGTTATTCCTCTTCTGTTGTGTGGTCTTCTTGATACGCTACAGCACAGATCCAGAAAAAGAAGAAGAACTATTGAGTTGTACGTCTTCTCAGTCCGCAGACAGAATGGGTTGAGTGCGCACTCCGCCTTGCGATGTTCTTCAGTCTTTTGTACACTTTTAACAGCTGGAAGAGCAGGCATTTCGATGATGGATAGGTCTTAAGACATCACTTACCCGACCAGTCACTTTAAATGTTTGTACAGTTTTGCGTACAATACTCTGCTCGTAATGCACGACCTGGCCTTGTGAAATCTTAGATGACAGTTTCATTTTGGGATGGAAAATCTGGACCACCAATTGGATGACCGATCGCACGCGTTGTGACACGGCCACCAACATTCAAAGCAGACTCGTTTCGGTTTTCAGGCGACTTGACATCTGGCCACATTCAACGCTGTGGAGTACGGTGCTGGTGCACGAATTGATAAGAAATTCCAATTTCAGTACACGATCCATACTAGGGTCGGTTCCAACGGATCAACAACCACCTCCAGGCTGTCTTCTCTTGATGAACGTGTCCAACAGCAGGCCATTGCGGCCAACGTCCACTCCAGCTTAGAGATGAGAAAATAAAGATTTCAAGGAAAACACCCCCAACACGGTGCGCTCTACATATGACCGCTAGTCACGCAAACGGTCAAATAGTTCACCTCACAGCCATCAGCATCATCACCACGGTCATAGTCATCATCATCTTCAGCAGGAGCAGCAGCAGCACCCTACTCTCACACAATTGGCTCTCTCGAATCAGCATCACAGTACTCTGAGTCCCTTGCATTGCAATTGGAGCTTACGGTCAAGCGTGCAGGTTATATGAAAAAAAAACAGGAGAGATTCTTGTGCGCGTGCACATTTTCGAAAGGTAGGCCTCCGTGTGCTGTGACCAGGCTTGAATCTATTCCAACAGCCGGACCTTTTAAATCACTACGCGCCTTCACTCACTCACCGGCAAACCAAAGCCGTACCGAATCGAATCGAATGCGAGGCTCCCGCATAAAGAGGTGCAGATGTTAGGCCCCCAACGACCGGAGAGCTGAGAAAATACGAATCAAAATACGAGCGTAGCGATATGGCCATAGAGATACTTTTCCTTCCTTATTATTATGCCATCAGCACAGCAGGATGGACGCTGCAGTTGTGTTTTGCGGATGCACAGGGAAGTGCAGAGCACAGGGACCATCCTGAACCGAACTCCGCCGACAACAACGTCTGCGACTACTACGACGACGATATCATCGACGAGATTCGTGATTTCCAACTCTCCACCGGCGGATGTTGCGCTCCATCGACAGACGGTCGTCGCAAAATCCCCCACAGACCAGCTGTGCGCCGAGAGTAGAGTTATGAGATTCTCTCGAAGAAACGAACAAGGCAGGGAGCGGCAAGCTGGCAAGCTAGGGACTTCTAAAGTGCGGTTGATTGCCCACTGAAGCACCTATAATTAGGAAGTTGCATGAAATTTTTGCGTGGAATAATGGCCGAAACGATAGATCATCGTGCTGGAGGAGGAGTGCATGCAGCCACATCGTCATGGGTGCAAAGGTGGTGCAATCATTAAGATACCGATTGGAGGATCTATCCAAGTGCTGAGATTGTGGCGGGCTGTTCTGGTGTATGATTTCTGGATTTCTGGGGTGGTGCCCCCGCCGAACGAACGATCAATAGGCGCAGATACTACCTTGAGCTGGAGGTCAGTCCTCTGCGGGCATGCCGGGCATAAACGGAAGGCACTCAATGCGCTCAATTATTGAGTGTTTCGGCAGATGATATCTGCCTGGATGCAATTGTAAATTGTAGTCTCTGTCGGTATCGGTCACCATCTTCTGCTTCTCATTGTGCGAGTACCGCTCACCGCCTTGCTACCGCCTGGTTTTCCAATTAAACCCGCACCGATGGTGTACTCACGGACCATTTAAAGATACAATTAGCCTAGATTTGTTTATTTGTTTGCCCACAAGTCGTTCTTGGATGCTGGATGCTAGATGCTGGTTGCCGCGTTGCTGGTCACCGGTTGTTGGTTTGGCTATCTGAGGACCAATCTTGTTGTGTGTTCTGATGAAATAATTATCCCCAACGAAAGAGAGAGATAGAGAGAGAATAGATTTATTTTGCGGTACACACGGCAGCGGTTCATTGAACTGTGATCTTCAGACTCTGACATCATTCAGGTTGATGGCTATTGGTCGGTGGTGGCGGTGGTGGGGAATCACATGACCGCAGGGAACTGATCTAATCAGATGACCTCCAGCGCTTGATATCCAGCAGCTCGTGTCAATGAAAAATAATGATGGCACAGTGTCTGCAGATTGCTCGTGGGGGGGATGCTCCAGGAGGCGAATTCTTAATGATTAATCACCGCGAGGAGAGGTATTTCAGAGATTGATTCGATGATGGAACGCGTATCGTAATTAGCGATATACAAATCGATGGATAATTCGATGGCCATTCCCGCGGGAACGTGTGAATCTGAACAGCATGGTGTTCAGGTGAAGGCGCTGGAAGATGTGGATCAAGATGACCCACATATCGTTCAGTTGAGTGGAGAGCTGCTGTCATCGGCGTGGTTGATGATTTATGTCTATGATCTCCCACAAGTGAACGACTTTCAGGATGCGGCAGTCATGACGCCATTTATCAAACCGTGACAACAATGGACCATTGTCTCGTTCTGCTGATGAAACGGAGAGGTGCTGTCATGATCAGCGAAAATTGATGTGCTCTAAGGAGCTGTTCTTAAGAAAGAAGAAATGAGCATTAGACCAGATAACCGCCACATTATGCCTTTTGTGTGAACGAAGACAAAGGTATACATCGACAATTCCTTTTTGTGTTTTTTGTGAAAAATGCGTGTGTGTCGTAAATGCGAGAAGTCTGTCGGAATGTGATGCAAACGTAGTCTTTGCGCACGCTGGAATCAATGAACAGGATACAGGTACCTTTGGTATGGCTTCCTTACCAACGGACATTCAACGCTGTTTTCTGTGACAGCTGTTATGTCCCGTAATGTCCCATAATGTCAATACGTTGCAGTCAACGGGTACAGAGCAGCACTTGGATATCAACATCGGCTTTAGTGTGGAAATGTAAGCCTCATGTTCTGCGAAGAAAATTAGATCAACAGACTACGCCACGAACGTGCCAGCTGCAGCGCTCAAATGCCCGAAATGATATTCAGAAACGAATGCAATGAAATTATCAGTCAAACAAACTCAATTTCATGAATATTCAAATCGTTTTTCGGAGAGGTAGATGCCATGGCCATCACATTGGGTCCATAAGAGAGACGAAATCCCCTATCACGGCATAACCTAACATAACCTTCGTCAAATCTGAATTAAAAAAGAGAGAAAAAAAACACCGCTGCAGATTCAGAATAGCCGCACGAGATAAAAGCCATCAACATCAACCATCGTGACCAAGAATGTGTCAATATCGCAACCAAAGGCATTCTCGACAAATATAAATGATTCCATCTTAAGAATTAAGATACACTCTCCACAAGTTCCCCTCGATCACAGTGGGACATCAGTGCCCAAAAACGGTCAAAAATACAACTAAAACAGCAAAAATGCACAACATTTTTGACCTTCCCGCAAGCACAACACCGATCGCGACACACGGAAAAAAAACTAAGACCTCGATTAATTGCAATAAAAATAAAAATATTAATTTACTGAAATTCCACGGCATATTTTGGAACATTGCCTTTTGCGGTCCCAGACCCAAACCACCAGCGCAGCGGTGAGAAATACTCAGAATGCCACAGGCCGCCGCGATAGAAGTGGCCGGTGACCAGTCGAATTGACAACCAAAAAACTTAATCACATTTCGCTGGTATTCAGGTTCTTAACGGCACACAGTTGTTTGTTATGTCACCACACATGCACTGAGAGGGAGAAGTTTCCGATTTTGAAACGCCAAGCACGTTCGCTGCTGCTGCAGAAGGAAAACGCAGACCCATTCGTTCCCTGTTCGAATTTGTATCTTTGGCTTTTTATTGAGAATGCATAAAAGAGCGATGTATACATTTGTCTACTGATCGTGCACTCCAGTGCGCGGATGTACACGAGAACTCCATTCGGTATCGATTATGATTGTCCATTCGGTTTTATGATTTTTTGGCGACGCTCGAGCTGGTGCATCCTCTTCTTTTTCCTCTGGAATAAATTAATAAATTTCGGGGTTTTATAGATGGTCTCTGGGATCGATCGCCCGAAAAGACGATAACTTTTGAGTTGAGAAGCATTTCTCAGATGGCAGTCCAGAACGGATATGAATTGCCTTGATCGTTAACCACGCTCTCTATGGTTGTGAAATTGCGTTTCGAATTTCACTGATGAGTGGGGACAGATTTATGAGTCTGGGACATCTCGGGTGTGTGCTGTAAAAATGTTGACTTGATTGGTAAGAGATTTGTTCAACGTATGATGAAATAAAATCATAAGGCTGTTGAAATGGTGTCTGGTCGTTGTTGTGGGGCAGACAAATGGCAAGATTAATAGGAAACTTTTGTAAGGATAAGTAAGATTGAGAAAGACTGATGTTTCTTCCTCTTCTGATAGAGTCCTTGAACGGCAACGATGCCATAACGCCATGAGCATGGGTCCTATCTATTAACCTGCAGCCAGCTTCCATTAAAAGGTTTGGGTTGGCTGAGGCCGCCTAGGTTCCCGAGAAGATTTAGGCTGAACTTCGTCTACTACTCCTGACAAAGTTGTCTCGAATGTTGGTCTTCTGTGGAGTGGGTTCTGTAGGCGCTGGAACATACTTATCGAAAATCAGGTCTCGCCCTCTCTGAACCAGAAAAATGGACTAGAGAATGCGCTCTAGGTGTTAACCTGTGCTAGTACCGTGAAGGCTCCCATAGGGGTACAGCTACGTTCGCATCACTTTTGTTCGGGTGAGGGAGCTGTCAGTCCATGGGAGAAATTTTCCGCTCAAGGGGATTGTCGGCCTAGGAGAGTTGTCCGTAATTGGAGCTTTCACTGTACTTTGTGCGTGGCTGTGATACAGCTGGATGACAGCTCTGTTAAGCTTGAATCGCAACATCGAAGAGCACGTCAGAAAATACTCAACGGCTTAAAAATGGGGACTAGTAAAAAAAGTAACTAGTAGTCAAACCCATACTACTCCATGGAGTTGCGACATGTTGGACTGCCATGGAACTCTGAGTAAAAATTGTCAAACAAGAAGGGGAGACATTAAATTATCGCTGGAAATGTGCAAGAAACTCCATTCGGGACAGATTCCTAGAGTCACCGAACTCCTGCTACCTAAGTTCCTCCTCGAGGGGAACTTCACAACCAGCATCGCATCCAGATCCTACTGGAAGTCTAACCACCAGATGATGGATGTCTGTCTGCGAATCCTCACGGCTTGATCGAAGATGGGCGAACGCGAGTGTGCAGGCGTCTCTTCTAAGGATTTAATACACGAGCCCGAACTTCGAAAAGGTTATCATGAATTTTGCCCGAGCAAAGTTCCACTTCGAATCAGCTGTGACATTTCGAACAAGTGTCATTTTGACAAGTAGTGGGAAATACAAGACGAAAAATAATTGAACAAGGTTTGTGTCTTTACAAACAGTTTTTATAAACTTCAATTGAAGTTAAAATGCACAGCATAGCCACGAGGATGACATCTGAGGAAGAAGAAACTAAGCAAGTGAAAGAGTTTCAAAGACATTGGAGAGACTGAATACTTTGGAGTTGCGTGAACCCTTGTATGTAAACAGAAATGTTTAGCGTTTGTTGAAATAAATTAATAACTTTATGTTTTATCAGATTTCAAAAAATCAGGCCTTAAGGATTTGCTGGATATACCCGTGAACTTTTCGGTCTCAGCAAAAAAAAAAATGTGCGGTTCCAACAGTAGTGAAACTTGCCGCTTGCTTGTGGGATTTTTTTTTTTGCAGAAGGTGGATACTACAACCTGGCACTAGCTATTCCGATCAGTAGTCAAACCCATACTACTCCATGGTGGTGCGACATGTTGGTAATGCCATGGTCTGGCACAATCCTCTTTCAGTGCAAAACATACCGAAGGACATTGGAGGGACATTTTGGAAGGAAAACTTTGTCCACAATGGATATCGTGGTCAACGCCAGACGAACGATGAGAACTTGTTCATGGCATTTATAGCAGATATAAGTTACACGGTGTTATAGGCTGTATTAATGGCACGCAGTACAACATCATATCGCCATCTTCAAATAAACACCTTCTCTATTACAGAAGAGCAAAATGCAGCATGAATGTTTGACTTGTTAGTGAAGTGTGTTAATTACATTGAAATAATTAGTTTGGGTCTATAATAAATCTTAATTCGTGCGGTTTGCTAAGAGATGGCGTAACTTGTATTATTCCATTGGAACATGCGTTGGAAAGCGACTGTCATTGTACGTCATTTCAGTATATGTCATTCATTTGAAGCGCAAACAACAATAATTTTTTTTCACTCAAATATGTCGAACTTTGTGCCTGAAAAAGTGTTTTTGCGGGGAGTTCTTCGTCATTACTTTAATCTGAAGAAAACTGCTGCCGAAAGTCATCGTATTTTGGTGGAAGTCTATGGTGATCATGTGAAATGAGCGAAAGTGCCAAGAGTGGTGATTTTGGCTTGGCCACCCAGCCAAATCAACGGCAAAGCCGAATATACATGGCGCGAAGGTTATCCTCTCTATTTGGTAAGATTAGAAGCTGCCAGCTCATAATACAGCACATTCATGTGAAACCATCAATGGACAACGCTACCGAACACAATTAATCCGTTTGAAGAGATCAGAAGCCGAAAAACGCCCGGAATATGCTACCAGACGAACAGATCGCCCTTATATTTGATAAAGGCTTCTTGTTGGTCACGGAACTGGATTATTTCAGCGGCGCCATTGTTTAGATGGGTGCAGGTCCTATAATTATGGCCTCCTAATATGCTCATTTTATTGCCTCCTAAATAACCGTGGGCTATTTGTATGCAATTAAATCTTTGGCTTTTTTATTTTGTGTTTATTCGTGGATTCATGACGATTTGCCACACGTTCGGCTGCAAAAGCTAAGGGACATTTTAGCTTGGTTTGATATTTGTTTTCGAGCGGATTTGCCAACATAAGGGAATTTTTTGGAAAAAGACACTTTTTCACGCGAAATTCATAATAGGCGGACAGGAAAAAGAGATTCATGATAAGGCTGAATATGTATTTCGATTGCCAATCCATTGAAGAGTCTTTGATTATGAAACTTTTGCATTCAAGCAAGTTTTGTCTTGACTGGAAAACAATGTGACATCGAAGACATATCGTTAATTCTTCAGTAAGCGACAAGTAAGTCTGTGGATGTCACTTCTTACCCAAAGAGCTGTCACTTATCTCTTAATGAGATTGCCCAGCATTTTACGATCCAACTTATGTGGGTGCTAGGAAACTTTGACATTTCTGAATATTCCAAAGCTGACTCGCTAGAAATGGGACTACTTCAGGTGGAGACCTGTCATCTTTTGCAAAACATCTACTGGAGCCCGACATACTTGCTCACATGAATCGCAGATGGTCTAAGTTCGATTTCAGCAGTCTGACAGGGGCTGACCTCTTGTAACTAACCAAAACTAGCCTAGTGACCGCTGTGGCCGCAGTTTGGCAGAGGCTGACCCCTTTTAACTAACAAAACCTAGCCTTGTGACTCCTGTGGCGTCGACTCCAGTCACTTCGGGTTACATCCCCGATTCGAGTAATATTCGTATGTCTGACTTCGTGGATGGAACTTGGTGCATCAGAAAAGAAGAGAAGAAGTGATCGGCTGGTGGTTATGACAGCGGTCCAATCTAGAGTGGTGTACGTGTGAAGAGGTATGGAAAGAATTATCATTTGAACGGGGTTTTCTTCCCACGTAGTCTAGCCGTATTGAAGAGGTGATGGAAAGGTGAGGACATTTAGACGCCTTCACTGAGGAGCATTCCCAAGGGAGGTGTACGACAGAAGACGAAGAAGGAAGTGCATGTGAGCTGTAAGCTAGGATAAGCATTGTATAAGTAAATAAAATTGAGAACGAAGTATCAAAGCGGACTGGTAGTTGATCATACGGGAGGTCAATCGCGTCGCGTGCTTATATTAAAGAAACTAACAACAAAGACCACGGCCTTTCTTCACGTCTGGCCAGGGAGGCTCTCAGGTTAGCACCCTGACGAGGTCGAGGAAAACCGGTGTAAAAACTACACAATGGCGGTACATACTTGTTTTTGAGAATCTTCTCTTTGTTGCTGCTACCACGAGTAAAAATAGACATAAAATCCCTTCGCTCACATGTTCTCTCTCTATCTGACAGCGCCTTGTTTGTCCCAATCACAAAGACTGTGTCTAACCGAACTGTTTTCTGAGAATATTAATCAACTTCTCTTGAACAAGCACAGAAAAAGAAAAAAAACATGTAAAATCTCTTAAAACAAAACAGACAACATCTCAAGGAACGATTGAAGCACTAAATTGTTACGGTGGCCAGATAAACGGTACAATTTTCAGAAAGTCACTGCTCATACCGTTGACACACACTGACGGGCATCTTAGCCCGCCACTTCTTTCGCAAGCAACCTCACAATCGGTTTTAAGTTGATGTCGTTCCTCCTCGTCGTCGTCCGCCTCCAGCTTAATAACATACTTGATGAGATCACACAAGACCCTATTCCATCTGCAGACACGGCCATAGCCATCGCCACAGCCACGGAAACACAGTGCCAACGACCAGCTACCATCTCAGCCCACTCATTGTTTCCCACTTCTGAAGTCCCTCCTGCCAGATGTCACCTACCATCCAACAGTTCGCCGTACACATCCTTCAAAATGTCTGCACGTCGAGTTGCCAGTCAATGCGAGAGAAGGAAGGAGACTCGGCGACTAACTAATTCTAGGGTGGTGCGGTAGTTGGGCAAAAAAAAACCCCGATTGTGGCAGTGGTGGTGGTGTCGGTGGTGGCATAGAACTTACAGTGCGCGTCGTGTCTCAATTATTTCCAGCGAATTACGGTAATAAGCGCATATCGACCGACGAAGCCGATTCAAGTTGTTCCACCGTCGGTGTTTATTCGTCCCCACTGCATCTGCCTCTCCCTCACATCAACTGTCTGCTTGTGTGTGTACGACTGAGGTAGGAAGTGCATTTTTAACCATGACCATTAGATAGAAGTCTTTCTCTTCAACTTGATGGGATCCGATCGTATCCCCGTGCATCAGCGGAGTCCGCGATGACGTCGAGACTACGACTACGACTGCGACGACGACGACGACGACCTTTGCAATCATTCTCTCCAATCTCCAGCACAGCGCCGATCGAGAACGTTGTCGACTGGCAGAGCTCGCCTACATTCCACGAGACGATACCCACTGGAGCAATCCGACCGAAGCCAAATTGCACTCCGTCCGTCCATTCGTTGTCGTGGCCAACAAATTCGTTAGCCAACTACAAATTTCCCTTCATCCGCACTCTGTTCGGGGCATTGCTGCAGGGGAGAACATTCCACACGACTGACAGATTTACAATCGTTCTTCCGTACTTTGGTGGTTCCCTTAAAAGGACTAGCCCCGAGTAGCAGCTCTTCCGATAGGGAATCGAATTTGAATTTTTGCCCCCGCAACGACATGCCGCTTCGGTTGGGATTTAATTAAGCGATTCGCAGAGAACCATCTCAGTGCGGCTTGTGATTTACCAGCTTTGGCAGTGAAAATCCACTGAAACTCGCAGAAGTCTCGTTTAATCAGCGATAAGGTTGCGAATGCGAGCCGATCCGGCACAGCTGCTCTTTCGAACCGCGCCGACTACACTGGCAATGGAAGCAACCGGGCACATTGACAGATATTACTTCTGGTATTGCACCGATAAGGCCGAGTGGCAAATGTCAGCTTTAACATCCTCTAGCGACGTCGACAGTGTGGATGTGGACTCTTTTGTTGGACATGTGTAGCTGAAGTTGCGTTGTGTGCAACCAGAGACCGGAAGATGATTGATCGTGTTTGCAGGAGGAGATTTGCCAGTGTTGTTGATCTTGGTTGTACGTGGTCAATGATCCAGTTGAGATGATCACTTGTGTGGGAATGATTGCCGATCAATGGGAGCTGGGAATGAAGTTGGTGGCAGAGGGTGTATGAGAATTTAGGCTTCAGAAGGAGTTCTCATTCCGTAGTCGCCCGAGAAAGTCCCACAGTTTGTGAAGAAAACGCCCCCCTTTCAACTGCTCTAACGGTCACTCTAATCACAAATCATAAAGGTCCCCAAGACGACCCCAATTTCAACCAAAACCCGAATCGAGTCTCTTCACATTTCCTCTGATAATCACATGAAACAACCTGTCGCCTCCTTAAATTCAAAAGAAATCGGAAAAGTGCACCCCACGGGCAAATGAAGTCCACATTTCAGGTCTTGATCAGTAAATCCCACATTTTGAGCAAAACTCCGACGACTTGAATACAACAGATTACCTGAAAGTGTAACCCAGAGGCCCGCTCACAATTGAGTCCTTTAGGGGAGATCGCCATTTCTGTACTTATCCGAGGAAGTCCCACAGTCTGGACAGAATAAGAGCTGTTCAACAGAAAGCTCTTAAATGTAGCGCAGACAGGAGGATATGGCTTTCAAGGCATTTGAAGTTTGATCGTTCTTAGTGGAGATCAAAGAGACTAACATTTAACTTGTTGATCGTGTCGTCACGTCTCAAATCCAGTGGAGAACGCCAAAATTCTTTAAATTCACAAACAAAAACAGGCTTCCATTCCCCGACTAACCACCAACGGAAAATGCAACCTTGCATTCCATGCAACAATTACGTCAAACATCCAACACGCTGCTGCCGCCACTCAGATTGCGGCGGCGGCGGCGCTAGACGATACCAAGTGGCGCCAAAGTACTTTCACTATGTCTTCCATAACTTAATTTTGGTTCGTTTTTTTTCGAAGTTTTTGTGATGAATAGATTAAAATGTTTGTTGTGCATGTGCAACAAACAAACTCTTGCGACATGTTTGCATGGATAACCCCGAGCAAACGCGTTCACCTGACATCCGTGTCGCACAGAAGACCCACCAGCACTGCCGCACCACTGGGGCTGTTGCTGCCGTTGAGATGTTGTGGCACTGTGTGTGCCTATTATGCAGCATTTGGATGCACATAAATTTATTATTTATGTTGCGTCTGCATGTGGTTGAGTGGCTGTGTAGAATCTCATTTGAAAGCTGGACGCGCATTCGCGTTCGGACTTTATGTGGCAGCAGAGGGGAGCGACTGCGCATGGCGGAAAGAGCTTGGAGGCGCGTTCTAGGCATGTGGTAAATTGCATTCGTCCAGCTGTCATGGGGTATTCATAAATTCTGCGAAGCAGTTCAAGCGCCTAGGACGCGGATTTCAAAGAATCGATGCACCGCTATGGGTTATTTATTTGCGTGCGTCACGCAGAAGACCGCCAATTCTGATAGTCGAATTTGTTTCGATTTTGAATGTCAGCGAAGATAGGTAGTCGGCTGAAATTATTCCGAGCAGGCGTTACAGTGATGGGGAAATAATTAAGTGCAGCTCCATTAATTATTATTTAAGCTCGTCGTACTTTGTGTGCGCAGTGCACGAGGAACGACGACGTCTAGACGTTGTCACGCTGATGTTAGTCGCCTAATCATATTCACATCCATGCAGTTGGCGATGAGATGGAGTGTCGCTTTATAAAGTATAAAAAATCCAGTTTGCTCTCTGGGGAAATGGATGTGAATGGGGCAGGGAATCAGCATATGTTTGAAGTGGTGTCTGAATCAGTAGCACTCCAGTGAAAAGATGTCGATTTTCTCAGCTATATGGGGAACAGTGTAAGACACCGAACACAGTTTTTAGAAAAGAAGACGATTGACGTGGCCGCAAGGAGATGAAAATGTAAAGGGAATCGCAAAGGCTACTCGCGGATCAGAAGAATGGCAGCAGTGCATTTGGCATGGTCAATTTGCCGAAATAATGCAAAATGAAAAGTCGCATACGATATCGAGCCTAGAAACGTCCTCGACTGAGTCATGTCTGGTTTTGGCATTTCTTCTAAATCCCTTTGGCTGTGCAGGATGACACTGAAGAATGCTCCTTTGACGTCACAGCTTCTAACGAACTCATATAGAGACAGTCAATTGAGACCACTGTTTTAGGTAAGCCGATGGGTTAACCTCTGGCTCTCGCGAGTCGCACTTAAGAGGATTTTGCCAAAACTCAGTGAAGACGCAGTAAGATCGCGTCTTCGGAAATCCGTACAATTTCTGGCGAACGGACATTACAGTGAGATGACTGCTTTAAGACATCACGGGAGATTGACAATGAGACGGAAACGGATAAAATGGATAGCGCGGTATTTACGAAACCAAATGAAGAAAATGTCGTAATCGAGTTAAAAATCGTTACATCAGCGGTGCCACTATGAGCAACTAGACCTGCGATGTTGTCCATTGTCCAACTATGTTCCAGATAATTATGAACGTTAGCAGCTCGACTAGCCTTGGGAGCCCTTCTTTCCGAGAGTAGAACATTTAAGGTCGGGCGTCAGAGAAATGATCCACGAAGTCGACGTAGTCAAGAACTGCATCTACTCATCCAAGACACCAATCATTGGTTTTGTGACTCAGAAGACAACTAGCCTTGGAAGCGCCCCTTTCCTAGAGTAGAACATTTAAGGCCGGCCGTCATAGAGATGATCCACGAAGTCGACGTAGTCAAAAACTCCTTGAAATCCTTGAACTTTTTGAGAAATTGCTGCTCCTGATAGCTCCTGATAGTTGATACCGACTTGAGGAGCAAATTCAAAGTTTGAATAGTATGGACTTAACAGCGACATACAGTCTATATGATTCGATAGCCCAAGTGTCTACGTCACGTATGCAGATCTCAGACGGAGCTAGTACCATGTAACGGACGTCCCCCCTTCCTCAAAAGGTGCAGTTTAATAGCACAATCCTTAGCCAGCCGTCTCCAATTGAATCACCAGTTGGAAAAAGCGAATACAAAATTGCAAATGTCGTCTCTATATGTAGACGCGTCTGTTAGGTCGAAGAAAGAAACAAAAATATTTGTGATTTTAAAAAGCATTAGTTGGAAGAAGGGAATAAATCAAATGGAAAAATCCAAATCCCAGAAAGGAGGTCACGGATTTATTCCCTCCTTCAAACTTGTGATTCAATTATAAACTCCATGTTGGCTGAGGTCCTTCTCCACGTGTGTGCGCCATCGGTTTCGTGGGCGGAGTCGCGTTCAGTCATTACCTTGTTTCTTCCTTGCAAGCAAGCCGACCTCTGCCTTCTCGTAGCATCATCACCAAGACGACACATGCAATTAGTGACTGCACAGACTTCAATCTCGCAAGGAGTACTCCGAAAATGGACTGCTCAGTTTGATAAACTCACAGTTAAATACTTTTGCTCAATAAATGTCAGTTTGACTCGAAACGTAATTGAGGAATGCCCTTTTCCAAGAGTTTACTAAGCCTGGCAGCTAAGAGGTGATGGAAATTCTGTCGCAGAAGTACAAGACATTCGTCCACTATGAAGCAATTGACGACCATGACCATACCGGCTGCTCAACGTTGTCTACATATCTGACCATATCACAGACTAAGAGACAGATCCGTGATTGCGAAGTACATCGCCTTTGGCTGCAGAATGTTCACGCTTGTTTCGAAAAATTCAACATTCGCGTAGTTGTATAAATTCGAATGGAATCTAGTGCCGATAGCGTACTTGCATCATTGCTCAGGCCGACGACTGCCACCTCATGGCTTTAACTTTCAAGTTCACTACTACCTTTGCTCGCCCCCTTTCAACTGCTCTAACGGTCACTCTAAGCACAAATCATAAAGGTCCACAAGACGACCCCAATTTCAACCAAAACCCGAATCGAGTCTCTTCACATTTCCTCTGATTAAGCAATCGCATGAAACATTTCCCCTTTCAGTCTTAATTGGACGCTCAGATATCGATAAATCAAATGCACTCAATCAGTTGCATCATCGCCGGTTACATCTGAACGTGGTCGCGGACCAAAAAACAAAAAAAAAACTGCAGCAAGAAAACATCTCCCCAGTTGGCTGAGCAGCATCTCTGGCGTTCGGCTCTTATGAAGCACTTTCGCTAATCATCCATGCCATTTGTGTAGTTATCCCAACGCACGCACATGCACACCGAACCTCGGTCGGTCTTGCCATGAGCAGGGCAGGCTTCATCGTGGACATACTCACTCGACCGTCCACGACGGCAAGCACTCCCACTGATTAGAATTAATTCTGCACCCCGTTACGTATACGCCCCGCCCGAGAGTGAAGTCCACGAATTCCATTCTTGCACAAAACAAGGCGTTAATTGAAATTCGAAAATTGTCCTAACGACAGCCTTCACTTTGCACTTCAGCGCGAAGCAACGTGCATTCCGTCACGCAGACGAACAAACGAACGGGCAGCCAGCAAAACCTCTTGGAAGAAGAACAAAAAGAAAAAAACCAGAATCCGAACCGAGTGTGTAGTGCGACGGTGATTTCCTGAAATTGCCGATGCAATTTGCTTAGCAGGGCCTCCGCAGACACACAATGCAACATGACGCTGCGCAGCTGAACAGGTTCGCCGAGAGTCAATCGTTCGTCTGTCTTCATTCTTCAGCGTCTGCGGCTCTGAAAGGGTCTTGCTGTTAAGTATTCTGGCGATGATCGCTGATTTGTACTCGATTCCCGGGAATCGATTTCAAATGGTCATGGATGACTTGTCGGCTGCTTGGCAGTGGCGTTGACGACGGATGCACTGAGCGAACTTTCGAGTCTCGTTAGAAATACAAATCACGAACGACGATTGCGGTGACGCTGGGTTATCCTTAAAGAATCCATCGGCGAGTATCTGAGGCGAGTTGCATAACAAGAACAACTATCACTTGGCGGGCGAGAATTCGGGTGCCGTTCACTTGGTGAGATACACGTGTAGCCTAGATTTGGGTTTGCTGGCACATGGGTTGTTTCACACTCGCCTCGGATGGCGTGAGTCGCGCTGGATTCGGAGACTGTGCACAGCCCGCGGACCAAAGGTTCGTTGAGCAGCCATGAAAGATGTATCTGGTGGCATGCAAATTGCAGTTTGTTTTGCTGTTCTTTGAGTCGGGTCCGATCGGATAAGGTGTCGAGGTGAATTCATGCATTGCTGTCATATTTTCCACACGATTGATCCTGGAATGTGAGATACCGCCATTCGATGTGCGATTTGATTTGATCTGTCATCTCCCCGTTGTCACTTTGGATTTCGCAAAACGTGTGATTGAGTCTTGGTGCGAATTGCTGGCACGACATGGCGTCTAAACTGGCCTTCATTGCAGCCAGTTATTCTTGAGTGTGAGGTTGGTGATGTGATAGTTTTGGATGGAATCTTATGCACTTAGCATGTTTGTCAACACGCAGACGACGTCTGTTTGTCTTCGCAACATGAGTCTGGTAGGGACCACATGGTGTTTGTTGGTTGACGTGGCGATGAGAAGTTACAACAGACAGGATTGCGTCTGACTGTGTATACGTATATAATCAGCGAAAAGTAAATCTTTCTAACTTACCCAGGGACATGTTGGCATGGCTGCAACAAGTCATGAATGTTGAACATGTTGAAGGTAGATGCAACATGTGTCGATACATGTTGATCGAAATGGAGGATCTTTTGAAATGCAACAATGAATGTTGGACTTCCTGTAACATAGAGTTAGACACCCTTCATCGATTCAGAATATGCTTAAAGTAGAAGTTACAGTACCCACCCTTCACCAATTGAGTTTTTTTGCGCAACAAAAGTCGTGTTGATGGCAAGTGAGTCTAGCTCAAAAATCTTCAGAATGTGTTCGTAAGAAACATAAAGCTCTGTCATCTCTGCACAGTAATAGCTACCTTCCCAAGCTTTTTAAGAAGAGCGGGTTCTCGTTTTGCTAGGAGTCGTGTTCATGTATTTGGACGTGACAACAGTCCATCGGGTGGTTACACACCTTGACGCGGTGCGAAGGCTTAGTAAAGGTCAATCACTCTTGGGAATGTATTCCCTATGAGGAGACATTGAGCTTCCGGTGAGCTGGATCAAGGTGTCTATCGAACCGAGGAATATAGTGGCTTAGGGCCACCTTAAAAACATTGCCCAGTCGCGACCGTTGAGTCCGAGTTATTGGCGACATTCGCGGATTAAATAGCCTTATCGGTAGTAGAACCGGCTATGCTGCCGACGGACCTTCCTATACCGGCTTACTCGTGGGACCAACACGCACAAAACCAATACACAAAAAGAAACTCAATCAGAACGTAGAAGAAGCACAGCTAAAACGGACTAGAACGAAACAAAACCAGAGGACACAACGACAACAAACCATCAACACGGACAAACACTAAACAAATAAAGGGTGCCGAAATACGGACCAGACAACCAGGGCGGAAAGCTGCAAATCAACACCGAAGCGCTTCCCGACGGCTCGATCTCCCAAAGCACGGCTCCACTTTCGCTTCCTAGGAAGCACAGTCTGTACAGCTCGGCGTTCCGCTTTCAGGTCCTTAGCCGACTAGACAACAAGGGCAAGGACAACTTGGAAGACAGGGACAAAGAGTCCTATACTTCGGCCAACAAAACAATCGACGAAGGGAGCAGTCGACCTAGTAATGGACCTTTCACATTCACGAACAGGGTCCTAGAAAGACCCTCCAAGAGGGTTCGATCTGCTTCCCGACTTCTAAGAAGTTTTGGAAGACCAGCAAGTGGTGAAGGAACATCTGTTACTAGTGATCATTGATCGAGGTCATGACGAGGGCTACCCCAGCAGGGAGAATTGAGCTGAACTGAACTGGCCGTGCACCTCTCCTGGTGGAGGGCACACACTCGGAGAAAAACACCCCAACTTACAGCGACTGGGACTTCACCAGAGCTGTGAGGACGAAGTGCGGTACACTCCCTAAAGCCCGGAGACGCAAACACTGGTAAATTACGGATGGGTGCTAAGTTTGCAGCTGTGAGTAAGGATACGATTCCGCTCTGGCCTAAAGCTCGCGCCAGAGTTTCAGTGAACCCCAGAGACCGCGCATTTCTCCCGGAACAACTCTAAGTTTCAGTCGTCGGGAGTATCTTGTTTGTTGCTAGTACTTTTTCTCCCAAACAGTCCTTTAATTGATTCCCATTATCCATGGCATGACGTAAACCTCTTACAAAACATCAAAGCCACCCGTGGTGAGGTGATAAATGCGATTACGTTCCATCCAAGGCCATTCACAAAGGAATTCAATTTTGTATTCGAATTGGCGACTGCAAATTTCAAACCAATCAATCACTCAGCACTCGCAAAAGTCAAGTCGCAGGCTAGTTATTTTTTTCAGACTGCGCACCTCGTGGAGAGACAAAAGAATTCCCAAAACGAATTTCGATAGAAAAAATATCTCAAAGATTATATAACCAATTGCCACATGCCCGCAAAACGCCATCCGCGATAGGATCTCTGGCATCAATCATGAATTATTTTTGAATTTGCACTGCAACAATTTTTGGCTTCCCCTTGTCTATGAGAAGTCTAGCGCCGCCGCCGCCAGTCGATCATAAAATCAATCCACACCGCCCCAACGATTTTCTTCGTCTATCTCTCGATAACTAATTAAAATAAACTGAAGCCGGGAATGTGTGTGTAATTATGACAGAATCCGGCGACACTGTCTATTTTTATCAATACGTGCAAATATTTGCAGCGCACTACGGCTTGAACCGCCAAAGATCGATTGCGCCGGCTCCACGACAATCAATTCGGGCAGACTGTGTAAGGGTGAAAAATTGAACACTCATTGCACATGCAATAGAATGCAAGACAAACACACAACAAATGTGTACATGCAATTAAAGGGAACACAAAAATGTATGTAATCGTTAAGCTGCATCAAGCAACTCCTAACGACAGTCCGTTGTTGTCGTCAACAACGTCAACTGCGACGACAAGCGGCCAACCTTGACCAGCACGACACAACTCGGCGGCGCCATCATTTTAGATTCAATTTGTCGTAATAATAGAGCAACAGCTGCGGCTCGATAATTGAATCTACAAGATGCTAGAAAAAAATAAACACGAAAGAAAACTCATTTATTTGAGCATTCGTCCTTGAGGGAGAGACACTCAATTCCAAAGAATCATATTTGGACAGCGAAAAATATAAAAAAAAATCCATGAAATTTTATGCAATCCATTGAGGGAGCGTATGAGATAGCTGCAGTCGGCTTCAGACGGTCCGCGGCGAGTGCGCTAATGGAATCTCAATCCAGCACATGTGGCTGAGAGAGAGGAGATTTTTTCTTTTCCAAATAGGAAATCCAGTTGCAGCCGTCGACGGCGGAGGTGCAGCAACCGTGGCGATGGCGGTGGCGGCTGACTTAACTATCTATTGCTTAATTATCTGTATTGGAATTAATGCAGCGCATACGCGGCAATAATAAATAATTGGCACGAATGGCGGGCGGCTGCAGAGGTGCGGTGTGATCGGTCCGAAGAGAGTCATAAAGCTGCAGCATGGGCAAGCCTCAGCTGAGGGAATTGTTTGTTTGATCGAACGGCCTCCGCATGAATGTTGAATGGTTTTTTTTCGAGAATACACTGAGAGACGTTTCGATGGGTACACTGAAGCATTTCTGGTATGAATGCAAGGGAAGTGTATCTCAAAAGTGTTTTTGGTTGGTGCGCACTTGAGTCTATGCAGCCCAGGTGCGATTCCCGCTTCGAGCAGAATGCTTTCGAGTCACTGGCAATGCTCAAAGAGTACAGCTCTCTAGAATAAGCCTCTTTAATTGTCCATTCGGAATCGGTATAAAAATGTGGGTCTCTTCCACTCGTGAGAGGACAGTGAGATGCAAAAAGTAGAAGCATTCTACTGATTGCTGAATTGTGTGTTCGGGGCGCTATGCTGTAGGTGGAGCTGCAGCCCGACCTGAACTTACATATGCTTGGGCACTCTCTTCTTAGAGGAATTTGTTTAAATTTGTAACTTTGTCGCTACGCTAGTTAAATCCGAATATTGAGACCACTCTCCAATGCGGGTTAGGAATAGTTATTAATTATCTTAATAAGAGGAAAATTAAAATAAATGTTCGAACAGAGCAGGCTTCCTTTCAGCCGAAAAGAAAGCTCCTCTCTACCCATTGATCATCTTAACGTCTGTGGAGTAAGAGTTAATTGGAAATCAAGTGTAACCATCTGGGCATGTATCTTGTCGCAAAATGTACGTTCTAAGAACATGTTTCTAATTTTATGGACGAGGTAAATGTGGCCATCAAGAGCCTCTATCCATTTGTAAATATGAAGTGGAGCAGATCAAACAGATCAAACAAAGCAATCAATATCCATAAAGTTGTGTTATCAAATCAATGTTGCTGCCAAGCATGGAGAAGCGGTGCAATATTGTCAGACAAAGATGTTACAAGCTCGCCTGATGCCTAGTCTACCCAGATACCATTCTACTGCGCATCTTCATCTGCAATCGAATGTTGAATTTATATTAAGCCTACAGACACATTTTTGACACAATTGTGCCTCAATTGGCCTTGTATGCCACGTATACGCTATGTGATATTTGTTTACGGGTAGCATATGTGATTACGAATATTTAATTTATTTCTTCGCAGTCGAACTTTGGTAATTCTTGCCACAAAGATAATTTGAGTTATCAAGTAGAATACAAAATTGATATAAATATACAAGGTAGATGAGCATAAATATTTTTAAAAAAAATTAAGCCCATAGAGCCGGAAACCTCCATTAATGAAACACACACGACACAAAGCAGCAGGAAGGTGTCGGTGCTGTATACAATGCAAGGCATCAAAACCTGCTAAAAACTGGACGAAAGAAACAGCATGTTTGAGGCGGAACTGGTAGCCATCCAGAAAGCAGCGGAGAGCCTGAAATGCAGCACAAACCAAGGTTGCATTAATACCATGTAAGAATCCGGCGACACTGTCTATTTTTATCAATACGTGCAAATATTTGCAGCGCACTACGGCTTGAACCGCCAAAAATCGATTGCGAGAAAGGACTCCCAACACCGACGTCTCGGACAGGACGTCATAGTAGACAGGTATAACTTTGAGGTACTTAGGAACCGCTATAAACTCATACAACGACACCAGCGCTGAAATCAAACGAAGAATAATCATTGCAAATCGCTGCTTGCTTGGGCTAAGAAAGCAACTGATAAGCAAAGCCCTCTCTCGAACAACCAAAGTGACCCTCTGTAAGACCTTAATCGGCGCAGTCCTGCTGTATGGCGCAGAGGCATGGACTTTGCCAAAAGTGGACCAAGAGTACCTTCGTTGCTTTCATGTGATGTTCGGTCCCGTCTGCATAGATGGTGAGTGGAGGAGAAGATACAACGACTGTTCAGCGACATCGACTTGGCCCGAATAGTGAAGATCCAACGATGGAGACGGCTAGGTCAGGTAGAGCGGGTGCAAACCAATGCTCCGGCCCGGAAAGTCTTCGAATCCACTCCAGAGGGACGGCGCAGTGGAGGAAGACCGCTACTCAGGTGGCGTACGCAAGTGGAAAGGGACCTCAACCGACTGCGAAACTGGGGGCAGCAAGCCGAAGATCAAGCTGGCTGGAGACGCTTGTCAAGCCCAGATCCACCCCGAACTGTAGCGCAAGCCATAAGTAAAAAGTATACGTTACAAAGTCCAAAACGGTACTCAACTGCTTCGAAGCGTTTCAGGACCTTTGTTGTAACAACGCAGTCTCCCTCATATGGGTTCCTGGACACAGCGGAATTCAGGGAAACGAAACAGCTGACGAACTAGCTAAGTGTGGCGTCAAGATGTCATCTGACAAGCTAAGCAATAAAATCTGAACTCTACAATAAACTATTCACTACAGGAAACAATGCGTGTAATAGCAGAAATTCATGCCATAATCTTCTGGCCCAAATACAACTTCGCCAAAACAAAATGAATAGCCTCGTTACCGAGAGATAACTGCAGTATATTTGTAGGGATCATTACAGGCCACTGATAAGTGGGTCACCATGCTATAGGCTAGGCCTGATTGGCACTGCAAAGAAACGGCGGTGGTTGAAATTCTGGAACATCTTCTCTCCGCCCGGCTTTAGCCAAAACTCGATGTAATAAAACCATTCTTTAAATCCTTAGATGATGTGGCCATGGTGAAACCACAACATCTTACACATTTCGCAAAACTCACTTTAATGTTCTGCTTACATAAACCTACAGTCGACTACAACTAGGTTTACTCTCTTTAGTGGTAGCACTATGGACCAACAGGTCTATGTGAGGCTGACCCGCCGGCCCCCAACCTAACCTAACCTAACCAATAGCCCATAGAGGGCCAGGGAAAAGTTTCTCAGGATCCACTTGTATTGAGCGCGCTGTTGTTCTTTCACTAGTGGAAGTTTTATGCCGACTCCGAATGGCTGAGAAGCATTTCCTAGATGATGATGGACTGGTCGAGTCTGGGCTGGGTAGGGTCATGTGCACGTTTGAAGGGGGTTAAATAAATGCATCCCAAAAATCTTTCTCCATTACATTACTCACGCTGTCATCGTCATTGCCGAGCTGTGTGAACTTTGTCTTTCTCTTTCCTTTTTTTAGGCACTTACTGAAAACAAACTAAGCCTGGAGTTCGTATCGACCAATATACCAACTTGGTGTTCTAGAATAAAACGAACTTGTAAAATACGAGGAATTTGGGAATTCTCCTTGAGAATTCGATCTATCGAAGGTGACGTCAAATAAAGAGTAATCCAAGTTCGAGTTATCAAGAACAAAATACATGTAAACTTCAGTCTTGCTGCTATTGCCAACCAACTTCAAGTCGAGCTATAAACTAATTGGGTTATCGATGTTCGACTGTATCCATTTATTTTTTATTTGTTCATGGTGAAATTGTTTCCTTTTTGTTTAGATACAATTTTATGTAGATACAATAACTACTCATTTATTTACTGGCGCAAATTCGTGGTGTCTACTTTAGTCTGTATCGACTTTTGTTTAGCCGGCTCTGAATCAAAATGTTGACTTTAACTTTTCGTTATTCACAGAATCAAATTATAAACATTTCAAAATCATTCAGAAATTCAAACCGAATGTCACAGTTTCTTAAAGGCGGGTTTAATTTTTTTTTTCAAATTAAAATGTAAATAACAAAAAGTAAACTTTAAATTATTTAGGCGAGTAAATTCTCTTTAAAAATCTATGAATTTGTGCCATTATTTACGTATTAAATTATTTATTTATTTGTTTAAAGATCCATTTATTTATTCATTAATCTTTTAACTCACTTAATTATTTATTCATGTGTAAACTAATTTTTTTGTTGTATAGTAAAGGGTTTTTCGAGGTTTTCTGCAAAGTTATCATTTCTTCTTGGGTCCCAAAATTTTAAATTCAAAATATAATGCTTATGTTGAAAAATGCTAAATAGTTTCGAATCTCTTACCGATACTATACTTTGAATACGAAATAAAGAGATTGATTCAACCAATCAATAAGTGAAGTGCTACTTATTTGGAAACTAACAGAAACTGTTTCTGATTTTTGAAAATAAAATGTTGGTCCTTAAGAAGGGAATTATTAACTTTTTTTCAAGTCTATATTTCTTCATGTCTAGAACATTCTCCTTTCACATTGAGATACTTCTGAGATTTCCGAAAAATTCTTCTACGAGTGAGCCTATGACAACGTACCCAAGTGTAACTGAAACTCAAACGGCGCAGGATTCCGGTTTTATTTGATCGTAAGCCGTTTTTGGCTTAGATGGGATTTTGTTTTTGCCTTTTGGCTCCACAGACACTTTTTCACTTAGTAACCAAGTAAGTAACCAGCATCTCTTGGCTGCCGTCTAATTTTCCTTCACTCGCAAGTGAAGCCAAACGTGTAAGCGGCCACTTGAGAGATTGCACGCGCACAGCTGATGCCAATAAACGCAACCACTATGGCCGTTTGGTTGAGGCTGCAGAAGCAAGTCCATAGACACAACTGCAGCCGGGTAATGAATACGGTTAGCCTGCCATCAGGCTAGAGTCATAGTGGTCTTCGTCGCAGTTACCGTCGAGTTAGTGTTTTTTGTCCGCTGCAAAATCTAGTACAGTGTGGCGCACAAAGGCAGTTGACCAGTTATGTCAGTTGTGAAGTGAAGTCGTTTTGGAGTTTGGAGAGGCTTACCCTTTTTGTTTGGCGTCTCCATCATTTGTGCGGTGGCGGTGACGGTGACGGTGGCGGCGGCGGCGGTTTCCTTGTTGCCTTGTTGGTTGCAGCAGTCGCTGCAGTTATCATCTGGCATAGATACACGGGGGGGTGACGGAGGCAATTGCACAACGTTAATTTGTAGAGCGGGTTACTAAAGCTATCTGCATCTGACTCTGTAGGTGTATACAGAAATGAGATGTTGCACGGTACGAGTATCTTGGTTCGGTTACATGACATCCAACTATCGCCGGCTGTGGGCTTTTGCTGGGGAGGGGGTTTTGTTTTATTTTAATGAGGCTTTGAACTTTCATTGTTGCACCGTGGACAGCGGTGAGCGAACGAGATTAAATAGAATTTTGGCCTTAATCTGGCGCAGTGCGCAGTGATGTTGAGGCTGGGCTTGGCTTGTTTACCTCATTATTTGAGTGGAACAATAATATTAAGTTGAGATATGACTCAATGGATGGAATTTTTGGCTTGAGGTGGTGGTCAGTTGAGATATTTTTTCCCTCTGAACTGATACATTCTTTGGTGGTGACTGATGGGGACTTCAATAGTACTTCTTGGGTTCCTTCCGTCCGGATACACGGTTCTATTACTTGAACGTGGCTTGGAACGGTCTCAACTGTGGTGTCATGGGACGGACTTTGAACCATCCATTGTGCTGTTGCGACGGTAACTTCCCGACATACTCAAACGGCGTATGTATAAATAGACAGCCAAGCCTCATTAAGTGACTACAACTAGCTCAGGTGTAGTGAAAATTATAAATTAATTTTCCAACAGATGGCATTAGAAATATGTACCTCATGTTGTTCTACAGTCAGAGACTAAATGCAGTTAGAACGATCGCACTTTGTTCTAAGAGGACTTCTCTGGCGACTGTTCTGACTCAGCTCTGCTTGAGTGCCTGTCATAGATGAGAAGAGAAAGTGAGCCTCATTTTACAGGTTTTCTTGAACATGTGAATAGTCTTTATGGTACAGATGCTGTAACATCCAATCACTAGCAATTTTGGTCTCGCCGATGCCGCTCCAGTAATTTCGACGCCAAAGATGGACCATATTCTGGAAGGGCAAATGTCGAAAATGTGGATAAATTGATGGAAGTCTTCGAGTCCGGGATCTAAACATTGTGCAAACGGAAGCTCGAAGTGTAGGTGCCATCCGAGCTAATGTAGAATAACCTCATGGACCACTTACGACAACTTGAAGCGAAATTGGTCGCGAACAGTGGCCAAGCCATGGTTGACAGCCAGGAAGTCATTGTTATGAGCCTGCTGGGATTGAAAGGAAATGTACTGCAAGCGGTTGTGTTGTCAACAATTGATCTGAACGTCTGAACGAAGCAGTGCCCGAGATCATTTAGCTTTGACGAACAGGAGAGAAATTGTGTTCGAACAGAAAAACCAAAAGCCACACACAGCCACGGCTTTGTGCTGTCAACAGTTGGATCGTCTGAAGGAAGCAATTGTCCACGAGCTTTTAGCTTTGACGGACACGAGAGCACACACACACACTGATAGTGACACATCCGGAGAGTCCCGGGGGCTTTTTCGGGAGGTTCTTATGCATCCACCTGACTGAATTGCTTATCCGCTTATCCTGATTAGCCTGTGAGCAATTCGACTGAAGGGAGGCTTGTGGCAACGAACGACGATCTTATACACTTTTCGCCGGACGAGGGGCATATTTTAACTTTGAGTTTGTTTTTAACTACTTACCGACATAGGCAGAGCGGAGACTGACCCACAGACGATGCCTGAATCGACAAACAGATGAGATCAAGTAGAGCAGCCAAAAGAAATCGATTGCCAATAAAGTTCTCCACTTAGTTGTGCTGTGGTAGCAACCGCCATAACTTAGTCCTTGAAATGTACTTTGACACACGCAATGGTAAATTGGAGACATAAGATTGATCTGGCTCGGTGGACATTGCATGACTTCAAGTTGACTGGCGGCTTGGCATCAATCTGTGTTGAGATCTTGTGGGAGAATGGCCAGATCCAACACACCTTATGCCTTTCGTGCGAATGAAAGCCTGGTAGATAAAATGATTTTACGACTTAACGTCAATATCTGTCGTCTGCGACAGCTTAAGATATCATTTAACGATTTAATTGATGTCATTTAAGGCTACACAGTTTTGCATATGACAGTACACTTTCATTGGCAACGATTTGAGTGCAATTATTGACATAAAAAAATAAAATCGTGTCTAAACTCCATTGCATGACTAGGCAACAGTTTGAGTTGATTGCTAATGACGATGATTTGCTCTTTGAAAACGATTGTTATTTACCAAGCTGCACAAATTGTCCGACACGAGGGCGGGTACACTAGGCGTAGTGGTAGCCGGAAGTGATGAAAGCTAGAAAATTCGAGACAATATGGGCAGAAATATGCACAAATGTCTTAGACAACCGGTGGTTCATCCAACTCGGAGCACTAAAACCGTCACAAAACTTAATAATAATAATAATTTAATATAATATGGGTGGCGCTACAGCCCGTAGAGGGCCATAGTCTAGAAGCTCTCAAGCAACCACTTGTGCTGCGCGTGCTATTGTTCTCTCACGAGTGGAAGGGACCTACAGTCATATGCCGACTCCGAACGGTCAATTTGAGAAGCTTTTCGTATACGGTGGAATCGTGAAAACCATTATGATCGTACCAGGAATCGAACCCTGTCACGTAGGGGTCGACGAACATACCTTCAACGCCATGGCCGCCTTATGTCAAATAAAATGCTTTACCACATATTGGGTGTTGTCAAAAATTGTATTGGATGCACACTATTTACAGTCGCTGTACAGATGACTGAGTTACTCAAGGGGTTGTTTATACCCTTAAGTGTCCGGGTGCAAGGCACACCACGGACCGTATGTGTAGAGGGAGAAAGAGAGGAGGTACCTGTGCACATTGGTCTTAAATAACTGCGGACTGCATTCTGGGGGAAATATTGGGCTGGGAAGAGCATTCCATATTCGTGTCGTGCGGCTGATGAACGAGTCTCTAAATTCAACTGCGCGTCCGAAAGTAGGCTTTAAGGTGAACTGATGACCATTCCTGGCGAGACGGGTATTGCGGGTGAATTCTTGGAGAGGAGGAATGCAGTTGGCAAGCTCACTTGAGCATCGTTTGTTAAAATAGCGATAAAATACGGATAGTGACGAGACGGTACGTCGATGTTCGAGCGAGTCTGATGGCTCTGCAATATTGTTGTCTCCTATAAGTTTTATTACTCGCTTTTGGATTCTATCTTGCAGGGTGCAGGGTGGTTTCGGGGCACCAGACCTGATATGAGCGTTGTACTCACGTTTGGGGCGTATAAACGCCTTATCAATTAAACCCAAATCAGAAGGGGTGAAGTATTTCGTGCATCGATTGAGGAAACCTAAACATTTCGCAGCTTTTTGGCGACCTCAAATATGTGATCGTTCCATACCGAGGATGGAAAGCTTTCCGGTTTCATCGACGCAGGTGCCATTCATGGATAATGGTGATTAACAAGGGTTCGCTTGAGTGACAGCAGCCAGCATTGAATTCCACTCGATTGTTTTATCCCCAGTTAATTATGCTGTCAAGATCGGACTTCAATGTGCTTATCATACGCTACTGTTCCAATTCTACGGCCGAAGGGCGGGTTCGTGAGTCTTGGAACGAGTATGAAAAGCTGAGTGTGCTGTCATCAGCGAAGGAATGGATTGGATTAGAAGTAGCAGACAAGAGATCATTTATAAAAATGAGAAAGAGTGGCGGAGACAGTACAGAGCCTTGGGGAACACCAGCATTTATTTGGTGGATATCAGACTTGAACCCGGTTCGAAAGGTAATTTCTAATCCATTGAAGAAGAGATTCATCGACACCATAGGCACGCATTTTCGACAAGAGAGCTTGATGCCAAACTCTGTCAAATGCCTTGGAAATATCAAGCGCAACAATCTTGCTTTCGCCTGCATTGTGCAAAGATTTGTTCCACTTTTCGGTGAGATAAGCTATCAGATCACCAGTGGGCCTGTTGCTTCGGAAACCATACCTGCCGGTCGTTAAGAAGCTTCCGAGATTCAAGATATTTCATAAGCTGACGATTTATCAGCGTTTCCATGACCTTAGAATGAAGTGACGTAAGTGCTATGTACGAGGCGGGTGACGAAGATCCGCCTTTTTTAGGGACGCGCTGGACAAATTTCATCTGCTCGGAAAGAGACCTAAAGAGAGGGATATATGAAAAAGCGTACGCAGTGGTTTTGATGCCACAAGGCTTCTTATTTCTTGCCCCTTGACCTTAAAGTTCCATTTTTAAAAGACAAAAAACAAATTGCTTTGATAATCTTACACTTTTCGTGGCAATTAAATTTAATGGATTTTTTTTGATGACAACTCAGAGCGATATGATCAAAGAAGTAAGTGGTTTTGGTCGAATATATATTTGTCCACGCCACATACTACAGTTGACTAAGCCCTGCTGTCATTGAAGGGCGATGACTGACCGACGGGGTACGGATAAAATCAATGAAACCACAAGAGAAGAACATACAAGTGCATGAAGCTTTCGCATTGCGAAGCTTCCATACCGTGATATTTCTCTGAAAGAAGCAATTCTAAATATTTGCTGAATTGCCCACGAACTTAAGGCCAAACCAGCATAAACACATACCCACTGCTCCAACCGAAACTAGAAAGATCCCATTTTGAAGACGGTACCTTAAAATGAAAGTCTGGACACTACATACCCAACTGGGCATCAAGTGATTTCACTGAATGATGAGTTCGCTGCGATTACCTAAAAAGAGAAGAAAAAAAAAAACGAAAGTAAATTATCTACAACAACACAAATTTAGTGCGTATTTTAAAGGTTCCCACAATCATACAAAACAAAATCCCCACCGAAAATGACGTCATGCGGAGTGCAATGTAATTTCGATCGTTATTTTTGACCACTTTTCCGTTGCCGAACTACGAAACGTTGCGTTTATCGGGCTTCCTTTCACATCGTCTGCTGAGTAAAATCGACATACAAGCATGACCACATGCGGGTCTTGTGATATCTGTCTTCATGTTTGTTCCGACTGCGACTCAAACACCGACTATCTCTGCTAAGCATCAGCTCGGTAATTTCTGATAATTGATAGATATCCAACAATCACGGCTAGTAATGGTCTAGGCATTACGTCAGAAGCGGCTTTTAGTATCTTCAGCATCAAAGCCATTATCGTCATCACTCACGGGAACCCGGTAGCAGTACGCAGAGAGATTTAATTGAGAATCGAAGCTGACAGTCTCTGCTTTTAATCCCTTTTCTCTTGAGTACTTTCTCGTCGCAGACGCAACGGCGGAAAACGCAGCAAGATTGCGAAAGACTGCGGTTAAAGCCGCATCAAGCTTGTGTCTAAGCAGTGAAGGTCAAGTGACGGGCAATTAATAAAAGCTAATGAGCGCGCTTTGTAACTCAAGTCAAGTACACACTGCTCGTAGAAAGTGTGGTGAATTTATGTGACTACTGCTTTGAGACACATTCCTCCACCGCGACAGCGTGGGACCGCTCGAAGCTTTCTCGGGCAAATGTCACCGGGGCGATGCGTTTTGAATGAATTATAAAACTTTATTGGATGTATCTAATGAATGCCCGTCAACTGCACATGCCGGACTTAGGTCGCGCACGCCTTGTGTGCGGCAGTGTAGGCGTCGCGATCCGATATGTACTCGTGTTGTGGTGCGGAAAAGAAGGCGAAAATTGTGAGCGCAACTTTCGCTCGTTGCGGCGAGTACTTAAGCAGACCTGAAGAGGAAACGACTGCGAAGGAGAGAAGCGAAAAACCGGACCCCGGGGGCTAGAAACGATTTGAAAATAAAAGGAATCACCCTCCTAGACACCCGTGCACGCGCCCATGGTAGGAGCCGTGTGTTGCATCATCATTTCGGCTTGCTGGCTGGAAAATCATAATTTCCCATTCGACTATGGGTGGTTGGTTATGCAATGGGAATCGTGGCGAAGGACGCCGCGCCATCGGGAGGTTTGGGGGAAAGTCACTGCTCCCGATCGCAGGCCAATCGATTGGCGGTGAACGAACAACGCCCAGTTCTTGTTCGTTTACGTGTTTTTTCTCTCTTTTGAATTTTCTATGAAAAATGTTGGCGTAATTTTTCGACTTTTCCTTACAGTGGTGGTAAGCCGATGTGGAAGTGTGTGCTTGTGCCGCTGCTGGTGATGTGACAGTGGCAGGGAGGGGAGGAAGGGGGAGGAATTTATGAGAAGCGAAAGGCACATTCGGCTTAGACTCCTTTTGAACGAAAGGCATTGTTGCCTGGTCGAGTTTGAAATCGTGTTCGGACGGTGGACTGGCTTTCTCATGAGAGGTCAGACGGTTGATGGTAGGAATTTTTACAAAACAACGCAATCCAGGCTGGCGGGTCTTTTGCAAAATTATTCATTTTCAAGAAGGCTAGCGGGGTGATAGTTTTTTTTTTTCGGGCGAAATCGCTGACCCTTGTGACTTTGGTAACTGCGTCCACATTGAACAGCCTCCAGATGTTGGACATTGTCTGTAGGGGGACTGTACGTAAGACTAGAAGTCACATGATGGGCGGCAGGAAGGACGCTTTGGTGGGATTTCGGTGAAAAGATGTTGAAAAGCACAGATTTGGCTTAACTTTGTACTAGGGACTGATTCTGGAGCAAAATCAGATCGTTAAGGCGAATGCAGACCACTTGTGCACAGTCGTCCAACAAAAGGAGATTCAGATCAGATTCACTGCATTAGTAGCAGAATCCATGGTTGCAAAGAAGATTTCAGATTCATTCTAACCGAACAGTAGTTTCAAAATCTTATTTTGTGATGAGTACTGGGGCTCGATTTTTTGTTGATAAAAGGAGAACACAATCGGGTGATGAGTCTTATTCTGTCGACGCGAGAAGCTATGCGCTTTTGGAAGATGAGTGGGTTATCACTTCCAATATCACTTCAAGATATCTGCATAAATCTGCCCAGTCTACATGAACTGAATACAGATTAAGGTGGATACCATTTGGAATAGAGTCTTGCTAACCAGTTCCGACGAACTGGTTCCGCGGAAACATGTCCGCTGGGAAAGAGTACTCCCTATTTAAACCTATCCAATCTGGAGTACCACAAGGAAGTGTTCTTGGTCCCCTCCTTTATTTACTGAACCGCAGGCACCGTGTTAGGTGCATTTGACTGACTACACCCCCATTTTGGTAACTGCTAAAACGGTCGAGGAATCAACTATAAAATTGCAATGTGCTTTAGACCGAATACAAGAATGGAGTTCATAAACATTTTACAAGAATGGACAACCACTCAGCGTATTGAGCTTAACGAAGCCAAATGAGTTCATAAACATTTTAGGTATAAGAACGTGAATAACTTACCCGTATTTATAATAATGAGGTCTACAAACATCTTTTGTGGGGGAACTCTATCACCACCATGGTGTCATCAAGCGAATCTTCACGACAAATTGTTGAGTGTGAAAGCCGCTATTATGAAAAGTTCACTGTGAAATTCAATTTTGGCCATTTTTTTAAACTGCTGTAGGCACATTTGCTGACGAAACCGCCATTCTGGTAACAGCCAAAACGATTGAAGAGCCTACAGCAAAATTACAACGTGCACTGGATCAGATCCACGAATGGATGAATTCCCAGCGAATTGTTCCTAATGAAGGCAGATCAGTTCATGTTAATTTTACCTACAGCCACGTTAATAACTTGCCAAAATCGGGGGACCCTTGACGTGAAACTCAAGTGAAACGTGCAGAACTTGACATGAAATACTGGCTTATTGGTAAACATTCCAAGCTGAGTATTGACAACAAGTTGCTTGTATACAAGGAAATCCTAAAACCTGTTTGGACATATGGCCTACAACTTTGGGGTTGTGCCATAGCAAGCAATGTAAATAGGGGGCCGGAAACGATTCCCTCCTAAACACCCGTGCACGCGCCCTTGGTAGGAGCCGTGTGTTGCATCATCATTTCGGCTCGCTGGCTTACGGACATTTCAAAATAAGATGCTTAGAATTATCGTTAATGCACCACGGTATATCACGACGATATCCACAGCGATCTTGGAATCTTACCAGTTCAAGATGAAATTAAGAACTTCGCTTATAAACATAAGCGCCACTTGGAAGAGCACACAAACTCTGCAATTTATCCCATCCTTGACGAGACTAATGTCTTGCGCCGACGTCAAAGGACCTGACCCCTTGATCTCGTGCGATAGTCTACATCCGCGAATTGTTGCGGTGCTAGCAGGAACGTTCATTGGAGAGTTACCTGTCAAGACTGGTTAAGTGGTTCACTTAGTTGTAGTCATAACTTATAAAGGGATGTGGTTTAGTGAGTAAAAATCTAACACTTCTGTGTGCGAACGACCGCCATAGAGCCTTGTCGCATATTTCCACCTACCCTCGGAAAAAAAATAAGAAGACTAATTTCTGAATAAGTAGAAAAAAATGCTTTTCTGTAGTTTTGTGATGCCGAAAAATTTAGTTTCCTAAGCAAACCCAAAAAGAGGAGAAACTGCATGTTTTTCCAAACATTTTATCCGACAAAAAGACGACATATCCTCTTAACAGAGGACGTCTGGTCAGTCTAGACGCAGACCAAACTCTTTAATTCAATTAAAAATTGGTCTTTTCTGTAAAGCGCTCACTGTCTAATCACAAATAAACTAAAACCTATACCTTATGTTGAGGGAACCGCAATATAGACAAAGTAATAAAGCAAAATAAAAGTCAACTGCTAAACTAAAATGCCTAATGTTTGCTAAGAGATGGCGTAACTTGTATTATTCCATTGGAACATGCGTTGGAAAGCGACTGTCATTGCACGTCATTTCAGTATATGTCATTCATTTGAAGCGTAAACAGCAAATATTTTGTTCACTCAAATATGTCCAACTTTGTGCCTGAAAAAGTATTTTTGCGGGGAGTTCTTCTTCATTACTTTAATCGGAAGAAAACTGCTGCCGAAACTCATCGTACTTTGGTGGAAGTTTATGGTGAACATGAGCTAGCTGAGCGAACGTGCCAAAAGTGGTGATTTTGGCTTGGCCAACCAGCCAAATCAACGGCAAAGCCTAATATCCATGGCGCGAAGGTAATGCTCGGTATTTGGTGGGATCAGAAGGGTGTGCTGTATTATGAGCTGCTTAAACCGGGTGACACCATCAATGGACAACGCTACCGCTTATAGACTCAATAGCATTTTTCACTTGTTTATGAAAAAAATCGTAATATTCTTATATTTTCCTTAAACATGTGCTAATTTTTGCTCGCCACCGCAGACATTCCTTATTTCATTACCAGTTGATTAGCAGCTCTTCAACGTTGGCATCATTTTCTCATTTTCTCTTTATGATGATGCAACAGTCCAAGCAAAGATGCAATCACTGTAATTTTTTTTTGTAATTAGAAACATCCCCCAGTTGGGGTTAATAGCACAGACTTGCACTAAAAACTGTTGAAGATATTGGCAAGAATTTAAGCGCCCATTAGATCAGCTTTCCCGTCGTTTATTACACCTTCGCCATCTGTCTTGCAGATCCGTGTCTGATTCATGTTCATTCGAGCAGAGCAGTCATTTCCTCACAAGATGCTGATATAAACGAACTTCCCTTCGTAATGCCTACCTTCATGAAGTCATTATTATAAAAGTGCATTTTACAAATGCCTGCAATGACGTTAATAATGTTATTAACGATCCGCACATGGAATGAAAATATCTGCTTCAGAAAGTTCCTTGTAGGAAAATCTCATTTCAAGTGATTACATCCATTTGATGTGCTTTGTTTTGACGAAGTGTTGAGTGCCAGTGAGACATCATTGGCGTGCGATTTCTCTTTGAAGTCGTTAAATTTGTGAACTGGCTTCCACAGTGCCACATAAACGATTCTGAAAATTTACTTCATTGTTTTCAGAATGATTTAACGTGATTAGCTGGCATTTTTCAGTGCTGTGCAGATGTTCCTCTCCAGGTGTTGATCATGTGAGCCATGGACATAAGCATCACATAAATCATGTGAGCGGTCAAGAAGGCTTGCAAATTGACCAAAATCAAGATCACTCGACATGGGACTTCGCTCCCAGAAGTCATCGAATTTGCACTTTGGGTTGAAACATTCTTCTTGAAATTTATAGCAGAATACAGACTGTATGTCTGTAGCTGTGAACAAAAGTTAGATCCCCACTTTTTGACTGCACATGCAAGTTAACCACTAACACACTAATTACGTCTGGGAGCATAATTTGCTACGAAGCACCTGAACGCCGCAGATTGATAACATGCCCAGCTGTCACGCACGCACGTAGTGCGTAGATTCAGTTGCCAACATGCGACGTGAGTTACGGCACAATATGCGCACCAGACACAGGTTAAGCATTTTTTAATTGATCCGAGTGATAATTTAAACACTTCTTTGTAACTCTTCTTCACCTCTGACCTTATTTATTTCACGTGCCCAATTCGCACAGTGGCACAGTGGCACAGTTTACGTGTCTATTGCTTAAATGCTTGCTTCTTCATAAATCATAATAATAATATGGGTGGTGATGCAGCTCGTAGAGAGCCAGGGCCCAGCTTCGCAGCAATCACTAGTTTTGTGCGTGCTATTGTTCTTTCACGAGTGCGAGGGACCTACGGCTTTATGCCGACTCGCAATGACAAATTTGTGAGATTACTCTCTGAGCCTAGTCAGTGACTCGAAATAGATGGGGCCGTGGAAAGTATTGTGCTTGTACCGGGAATCGAACCAGGGCTGTGTGTAGGGGTCGACGCACCAACCCACAACGCCACGGCCGCCACTTCTTCATAAATCATTTAGCTCCTAGTTAAGGGTTAAAGGACCTATATGGAGGCCGCACATCGGGAGCATCGTTGTATTTTATCCATCGTTGTGTGGTATTTGTCTCTTCAGCTCTTGAGGTACAATTTAGATACGTGTCAGGACGGACATGTAGGTTAAACTTAGCTTCAGACGTTTAACTTGGCATTGTAATCCATTTATAACTGAACACGGATAAATTATTTTCAAGTCGTTGCTTCTGAAAGCGACGAGTTCAATGGTAGACACGAATTCAGGTTGGGGTACGCTTCAGCCAGCTGCAACTAAAAGCTGAACGACACACCAAACTTGATTCCTGGTGACTTCGATAGATAAACTTTTAATAAAATTGAAATTGCTCTTTTGCCGCCAATCATCTTTTTCGCCTGCTGACGCTACAGTCGCTGTGGACCTGGGCCTCTGCGAACAAGCCTCTCCAGCTGGCAGGTTCTTTAAGCAGCCTTCTCTACTTGTGTGCGCCATAAGTTTCGAAGTCGTGCTCTATTGTGTTGACTCGCTGGTCCCGTGTCGAAAATATAATGATTTACTGGCCTTCCAAATATCTAGCAGCCTAAGGACATCGTGGTCGGGTAGTCTCTCGGTTGGTTGATCGGAATGGCCCCCTAGATTGTCTATTTTAACACCATTTATTTGTTTGAAGAGAAACTTCATGTCGACAAACCCACAACCATCTAAGCATTACTTGAGGAAATTAAGCACTGCATCAATGAAATGCAGCCACACTTATGCAGTCTGGTTATGAAAAAACAGTCTAAAGACTAAACTGTGTTTTCTGTTTCATTCAAATCCTGTGGGAAACTCTACAAGGAATCTCGGACCCAGCCAAGCGTTTCATGTCAAGTGCTATGAAAAGATCATAGCCCTCACCGAGAATACTTTTGTGCGTGCTTTTCTTGCGTCTCACGCACACACAAATGAGTATTACAATATGGTCTTCTGGGCCAATTTTTAAGGTAACGTGTGTATTGAGGACTTACTAGTGAGAGTTCCCTCTCTCCGCAGCCACCGATATTGTCCCGAACATATCTCCTTGATACCGCCGTACTGAACCGAAGGAGACCCTCTTTAGCTCGTTGTGCGACGGAAAGGTTGTCGTTGGGTCGCCCATCCACCGTTGAACGGGCGATGTGAAAGAGGAGCAGTACCGCATTTTCGTTTTGTATCAGACCGTGTTTATCGAAATAGAGGAATGCTTCTGGTGGGACGCAGCCGTTGTGACGTACCCTTTCATGGTGTATTGGATTGGGGTAGTAAGCCCCCGAGATCAGGTTATTGACCGAGTTCATCACTCTGGCAGAATGACCTCGAATCAACTTCAGCAGGAAAGCAGTCCGCTCTTATCAGGTTAGCCCTGTTTTACAAGACCTCATTGGAATAGAATTGTTTGTACTGGGACTCTGGAGTTCGATAAAGGCGAAGGCAAGCCCTAAGACAAGCCCTCTCACACAACCGAATGTTTTCAATCAAGCTTGCATTCACGTTGAACCACACGGGACAGCCATAGGTGAGCATTGGCCGGATGAGGGCCATGTAGCAGATTACCTTCATTCTCGCATCGAGTTGGCTGTTGTAAAACAGTCTCTTTGTAAGGGTAAAAGCGCCTCGGGTCCTGGCCAGAACAGCACCTGCATGTATGTTGGAATATTGACTAGCCTGATCTAGCCAGATCCCCAGGTATCTGACTACAATCCTTTGCTCCAGTGGTTACCCGTGTAGTCCAACAATTGAGAACTTCCGCCAATTCTTTTTCGTATCCGCCGAGGCCTTATACAACGGCGTCCTGAACAGTATGCCATCGCATGAATGATCCATCTCTCATGAATGAATCGAAGTCACCCTGAGAGGGAGTACTGATGTCCTCGATCTTTTTGCCTGATCTGTACACGATCAAATCGTCGGCGTACGCAATTACGTGAGGAAGAGAACTTATCTGATCGCTCAAGTAAATGTTGAAAAGAAGCGGAAAATTAACGGAACCTCGTTGGAGACCTTTTTGTACATAAAAAATACCTGAGGAGGTTACGTTGCCCTTCTTGACGACGAACCGTCTACCGGTAAGCATGTTACACAGTAGGTACAACTTGTAAGAAAGTCCTTCTAACCATACGTCAAAGGCCTTCTCCAGGTCAGTCAAGCAGGCACCCGTCCATTGTTTCTGGCTCTTGTTCCATTGTATACCCGACATCAGATTCGACGCGGCGTGAATGGTGTCATGCCGCGCTTTGAAACCGAATTGGTTGTCCGGGATTATAGCTTTGTCCTCAGTCCAGTTGATCAGAGCTCGATTTATCACCTGCTCGAATAACTTGCTGATGTTCGGAAGGAGACTTATTGCACGGATTCGAAGAATTTTTTCCTCGCTTGGATATGGGTTGCACAATCGCTGTTTTCCAATGCTCCGGAAAATGTGCATTATTCCAAGCATTGTCAAACAGGCTCGCTAACTTTTTTAATCACTTCGAGGGGGAGATGTTTTAACACAATGTCCGAGATACCGTCGACTCCCACTGACTTGTTCGTCTTTATTGAGGCGAAGCCGGCTTGTAGATCTGTCTTCGGCATGAAGCCCTTCGTCGGCGATGATATTATGTGCCATATTATGATCATTAAACACGACAAAGCCGATGTTCTCAGATCGCCATTGTTGCAGATCTTCACGAAACAGCAGGTTGTTAGCCAGTACGCGGTTCTAAAGGTCGCGGTTCGGGCGCACGCTTTCGTTCACCTCGTACACTTCCTGAAAGACCCCGCCAAGTACCTCCTTGCGGGTTTTCGGCCACAAAGAAGTCATCGTCGAGCACGGCGTTATCCGGATCAATAACTGCTGTAGTCAGTATTTGTTCATTGTCCATATGAACATTGCTTGCGGAGGATGAACGCCTTTTGAATTAATAAAATGCTAAGCATTTTAGGCGACCTCAAATATGTGGTCGTTCCAACCAAGCGTTGTGTTGATGCACATACACACAACAGTTATCCGGTTTCATCGACACAGGCCCCATTCATGGCTAATGGCTGGCTATCATTCGTTTCCTTCCACATCTGTTCAGCATGCATTTGACCTCTTTTTTTCAAATGTGTTTTTGGATTAAATTCCAAAGGGATTTTGTTCGGTGGACAGACCACACATTATAACACTTCAACTATCACTCGACGCAATAGAAGAAACCTTGTAACAGACTACACTCCACTTCCGAGACAGACAAAAGAAGTGCATTTCTGAACTTCAAACGCAAGTCGTTCAGTCAAATGAATTTCCGCAAACAAAACTTATTCTCGTGAAAATTTCCAAGGCGAACAATGGACAGCGTACAGGTCACATCACTCTCCCGGCGCAAGAATTCCGCAGTTAATGTCTTGCGCACAAATTAAATTGCACAACTCCCGCGGTCGTATATCCGTCTCGTAACTTTATGAACCACCGAAAAAAATCATGGCAATAGATACTTCAACGTAATGTGCCTAAACCATCAATCTAGCGAGCATAAGCGTATGCAAAGTGTTATTACTCGCATTCGCCGTCAATAAACATGGGAGAAGTATCCGATGTTCGGCTGCCATAAACATCTGCCACAAGCCTGTTCATAAGTCCGTCAATGAATACGGTTCATTGTGTGAGATATGCTAACTGATTTGCATGTCTTAGCTTGTGTATTCAGTGGATGGGAGATACGTTCATCGACACGGAACTTGGAAATATCTCACACAAATCACCAAAACAAGGCAGCAGCAGTCCGTAATTCGTTTCCAAAATCGCTTAATTAATGCCGGTCTGAATTCCAAGACAATCGCTCTTTGCTTGCGATTTGGATGGCGCTTAATGGCGATACTTGTGGAATTTGATGCTGAATTATGCAAAAAATAAACCAAATGACAGCGCTCCAGATATAAAAAAATACGCGGATCTGCGGAGATTATGTGTCGATGGAAAGTGAACCGCGATGAAAGTGAATTTTCAGCACGGAATGAGAAACACACAAATGCCGAGATTGCGGCCGACACTCCTATGCTTGCGGCACCTCTGCGATACGCCTCTGACGACGAACAAATTTCCCATACATTTCATTACACGGTTGCGTAAGAACTCGCGGATAACACATCCAAATGGAGGCACAACACATCGACCGGTCTCCCCTAGGGACAGTCAACCGGTGGCCGAGGGGAATTCTTGTTTCGCTTCGAAAATGTGCGTATCTGTGTGGAATCCGCGGAAGCGATTTGTATCGTTTGACACAGAAAACTGTACCAAATGACCGAGTGTCTTAACAAGGCTTGTACCGTTGAGGCATGCCGCGGTGGCGGTATCCATCCGCACAGCGCGTCGGCCACTTAACCCGCATTTGTCTGAAGGCGTGAACTAGATTCTCCCCCGGCAGAGATCTCATAATGGTCTCTTGTTGTCAGTAAGTCGTCGCAATCCGTTTAAGCGAATCGTGTCAAACAAACAACAAAAAGAAAACCTAAGCTGCCCTGTGATTGATGATCAACGCAATTTTCGCTCTCTCGCGCTCCCTCCCGCACAGCGTGCTGTTGTTCAGTTTTTCGGGCTTGAGCTTAATTAAAATGTGTGTTCGTTAAAACTGAGAAAACGTTTGCAACAATGTAACTCGGGAAGGGGGTCACTGGGGGACTTGTGTATGTCGCGTAGCGGGTTACAGGAATCAATCTCAGAAATGTAGAGCTCTCACTCGGCGTGATCTTTTTGAAGGGTCTCCCACTGATTGCAAACTGAATTTGATAATTAACACGCGGCTGGTTGGAGATCGGGTTTGGACACGCGATTGAATGCTTAAGGCAACGAGTGCGAATGATTTGCGGAAGATTCTTGAGATCGCCTTCAATTCGACATGGAAGAGAATAATTTATCTTGGGACTTCTCGTGTGCTAATGAAGAATTTTAATGAAGTTTGAATGAGTGTGGTGATTTGTGAAAATCTATCAAAAATTGCCATCGAATGATGATTGACTGTCGCGGTGAGGGGTTTCTGCAGACCGTACAAAGCGGTTTGAGAAGAGGATGTAAATTCTTTCGGGTCTTAAAGCTCTTCTCAAACAATTTAGTAGTGGCCATCGGTGGGTACTTTGATCTCGTCAAACGCAGCTTCTTCGTCAGCCATTGTCCAGGCTGTGTATGGGTCTCAATTGACGAAAGTTATGCTACCGGACTGAGATGAACTTTGGGTGTCTTAAGGGTGCTTAGAGAGACCAAGTGCCGAAAAACTTCTTGAATTAAGACGTTCGTGAAATTTTAGAATGCTAATGAAGCAGGTCTTAAGTCCACTTCTGTTGTGGACTGTTCCGCGGGGAAATACTCTTATCTTAGAGAAGAAGACAAATGTGGAATGTAGTGGCACTTAGTAGTGTTGAAGGCTGTATCGACCTTGGTCGTCATTAAGCTGATTTTTTTTACGGAAACCTATGCGATCCTAATGATCGCTGATGAACTTGCTAGACAAGGTTCAGAGGAGACATTGTCAGAACCTGAACTTGATCTGGATCTACCTGCGTCTTTGGTTAGGGCTTCCATCGTTGGTTGGACCTGTCGAGAATACAACCGGAGGTGGCATAACTCTCCAGGAAGCAGACAGACCAAGCGCACGCTCCCTAATGGCTGTAAGAAATCCGCTCCATTCTTGTTATCCCTTTGCCGAAAAGACTTCAGGCGACTTACGTGCGTACTAACGCAACGCTACACCTTCGCCAAACATCTAAGTGTGCTTGGCCTAAGCGACGCCTGTGGAGAAGACGACGACACTGCAGAGCACTTCCTCTGTCACTCTCACCATCTTTGCTCGGATCAGGTGGCAGGTTTTCGGTGCGGATGTGGTGAGAGCTGATGATGTAGGCATGACTTCCGAGACCGTGAAACTGCAACAAAAGTAGGTTGCTGCCTGGCAGTACACTGGACCTATTTTTGGGTCTGAGTGTTCCAGTGAAGAACTTAAAACCATCCAACAAAGCACAGATAGTACTTTTCCTTTGAATCAGTCGAATAGGGGTTCGTTCATAACGTGGGGCTCGTTAAATCCTTGGAAGAGTATACCGAAAACTGTACTACCGTATTTTACTAGCGTGTTCTACTTTCAAACATGATTCAAGATTAAGTCAATCCTTCTTAAGTGATGGTGTTGGTTGTCCTTTTTATGCAGAGGAGTTTTTCTGACAGCCAGAGTTAAGCCATGAAGTTGTCTGATGCTAGTGCTAGTTAGATCTGTCAAGCCATATAAATATCACTATTATCAGGTCGTGCGGTTTGCTAAGAGAAGTCGTAACTTGTATTATTCCATTACACATGCGTTGGAAAGTTACTGTCGTTGTACGTCATTTCAGTATATGTCATTCATTTGAAGCGTAAACAACAATAAGTTTTTTTCACTCAAATATGTCGAACTTTGTGCCTGAATAAGTGTTTTTGCGTGGACACGACACAAACGACACACGACGCCACAAAAGGAAGTCATTTTTGCAACGGATTTTTACTGGTGGTGAAAAATAGATCCGTTACGACAACCCCAAGCGCAAAAAATCATATGTGAAACCCGGCCAACCAGCCAAATCAACGGCAAAGCCGAATATCCATGACGCGAGGGTAATGCTCTGTATTTGGTGGGATCAGAAGGTTGTGCTGTATTATGAGCTGCTAAATCCGTTTGAAGAGAGCAGCAGCCGAAAAACGCCCGGAATATGCATGACAATGCTCGGCCCCACGTTGCTATTCCGGTTAAGAACTATTTGGAAAATAGTGGACGGGAAGTTTTACGCCACCCGCCTTGTAGACCTTGTCCCTTCTGACTATCATTTGTTCCGACCCTCTCTGAAATAGGGTTCACATCAGAGCAGAATATCAAAAATTGGCTTGATTCGTTATTGTCTACCAAGCCGGCGCAGTTCTTTTGGGATGGGATCCACAAATTGCCAGAAGGATCGGAAAAAGTTATAGCTTTACATGGTTTTCTTAAAAAAACGTTCAAATTTTGAAAAAAAGAAAGCGCACGTGAGTTATAGACCCAATATACCTAGGTTCTTAACCTGAGAGACGTATTCAACATTGATTGAATTAAGCTGAATGGTGGGGCAAATTCATGTGGTTAACAGCTTGTTGAGATATCGGAAGAGTTTGGGTTTTAGTTGAGTCTGGACCAACTGACTATTGTTTCAAGGTCTTTTTTACTAGGTCAATGGTACTCTCAGTTAGATAGGGATTGGAGCTAATATATAATTGAACGTCGAAAAATGTGGTAAGAACTGTAGGATTTTACAGTGGGCAGACGATTAATAAACATTGAAAACAATAAGGGACCAAGTAGAGAACCCTGGGGCACATCAGTCATGACATCACAAAAAGAAGACAACTTATCATTATAAGGAACAGATTACACACGATTGCTAAGATATGAATAAATTAAATTATAACGAGAATCTGAGAAGTTACACAGTACAGACATAGAACAGAAGAATACAGATTTTACATAGAACATGAGGACTAACACAGTCAAATGCTTCAAGTCAAGTCAAGTCGAGTTAAAAATGTAATTTTATTTTCACCAATCGTTTGTCTTATGTCTTCAGAAACTTTTGAAATTGCTGTTATACAGCTATGTCCCGAACGAAAACCTGATTGCAGTGGTGTCTGAATTTTCTTTGTCATCAAGGTAAAATCTAATCTGCCGGCTCAAGAGAGACTAGAGAGCTTTAGATAAAAAAGGAAGTATATTTAGTAGAGTGGTACAATTTTAGACGTCAAAATAATTGTGTTGGAGATGTGTGCGATATGTGGAAGAACAACAGGAGGACTTCAAACAAAATCAGGACGAACATTATCTAAACCTACAGATTTGCTATTAATAGATAGTATTGACGAGCAAACGTCGCAAGAGTTAAAAGCTGAGATAGAAAAACTGTCTACATAACTATTATGGATCGGTGTGTGAGTAGGATTTGGATCAGCCGGAGGAGCAGAAGCTATAAATTCTTTATTAAGTTCATTTAAATTTATGTTGTCTAATTATTTATGTCTCCTAGTCTTGTGGCGTGAATTCCAATGGCACCAATCCCGGCTTTAACGCCGATGAGAGTTCTATGATGCGACCTACTTACTCTGATCAGGTCGCGTGAACCGTTTGGATCCATAGTATGCCATAATTGCGTTGTGATAAGGCACCCAGTGCCAGAAGACCATCTAAGTTTGGTGTGAAGAGGCGTTTCCAGCTTAAGTAGAAGGCTTTGTCGTAGCGACTTAAAAAATCATCATTTGCATGAGTCTTCCCCCTCCTGGCTGAACCTCATAAAATAAATGCATCCCAGCTGTATAGCATGGTGAATACGACTTCCACGGCAGTTGCAAGCAGTTTCTCTCAATGATAAAAATTCCAATTATCTGATAATCATCTTCGATCAGCTACTCTAATCCAGATAAACTTGGGAAATGAATACATTTTCCCACAACTTTTCGATTTATGCATTTCTAAAGGCCATTGCCCAGACAGACAACTTCGTCTTGCGCTGCAGACACCTGCCCATCACCGTGGACGTGGATGGCATCGGTGTTTCTGCCTCGTTGATTCACTCAAAATATTTCCCAAATCAATTTGTCATACACCACTGACAACGAAACACACAGAACAACAGCGACAGCAAAACAAATACAAATTATGAATTGAATATCTAATCAAGTCTAATCCAATGGATACATATTCATTATGTCCAAGTGCTTTACGTCGTCGATGGCCGCTTATCGGAGATGACCCCAACAATGGGAGTCCCATTAACAGGGTGAGGAACGTGAGCAAGTCATAGTCTCCCCGATCCGATGGACGGCTTCGGTGCTTCTGTGTGGTGCGGATGGGAAATAACCTGTTCCCGGGACACAGACCAACGGGAGAAGCAGATACTTACATGATTTTTAAATGCTCTTGCATGTAATTTACGAAGTCCGAACGTTTAACGGCATGTAACCGCTTCCAAATTGAGATGTCTTCATAGTGCGCGCCTCTGTCCTCTTGACAGCCGTGCAGCATGTAATTATGCTCTTGGCTGGCTGCCTTTTTCGGTAGGAATAGAACCAGCATTGAATGGAAGAGGAGGAGAAGAACTCATCTCGAAACAAAGGCAAAACCCTCCAAAACCTACATGAGTTGGTGTTCCAAAACCTGAAGCACCAATTCAGGCGGACGTCATTTGGCCCACGCTTCTACGCCACACCAACCAACCAGTCGTCTGCGTCTTCTCGATCAGTCGGCAGACGTTCGGCTTGAGATCCACGTTCTATGCGGTGCCCCGGCCCAGCCACACCATCGCGGAGAGATCGATGATGTAATTACACATGATGTATCTCATAAATTCTTTATGACGTTATGACACAGTTTTCCCGAGCCGACAACTGCCAGCGATGGGAATTTTCAGAGATTAACTTGTTCCCTGATTGGATGATGGCTCGATGAAGACGGAGAGCGACACACGAACAGCCCTGTCTTGTGATCTCACCTCAGACTTGCTTCTAGACTCTAGGCCTTGTAACGAGATGAGAATTTTTCAACACGCCTCCGCAGCTATAAAATGCGCTGTCATGACTGTGTTGCCACATGATTTCGTTGAGTGTTCTCTGTGCTGTTCGGGATCTTGTTGAGGAGCTGAGTTATTTCGCAGCGCCGTTCTAAGCGTGTTCGCCGAGAACAGACACACACAACACGGCTCTTTGCATTTCGATGATGGCGACAATAAGGCGCTCCGGGTAATTGACTTTTTCACTTACCATGCGCCTAATATGGTGGCCAATTAAGCGGAAAACGCATTTGAATACACGAGATCGGTGCGGATTGAGTTCGATGTGTGGTGACATAAACCAGAGATAATTGCATGCGCTGTGTGACATGTAAGGTGGGAATGCCACCGGACTGGGTGAACATTTACCATTTCTGATTTATTTGCTTTCAGCACTGCTGATGGTTGGCTGTGTGAAAGAAACCGCGTGCCTAAGCGTGTTGTCTATTTTACCATGTCGGCTGGAAAGTGCTGTAAAGTGTGATTCGATTCGGAAGGAATGGAATGCCATGAGTGGGCATATGATCAAGAAAAGCCGTATCTAGGGGGACTTTGTTGCTGGCGATTGGGTGTTGATTGTCCTTGAAGTGACGGAAACTGTGTCTGTGGTGGTGATTGCTTTCTTCAGAGGATCATGCTTGATATGCATTTAATGACAATGGAGACTTTTTCACATCACGTTTCACGAATAGTGCGATCAGGAGCGCCAGAAAATCGCATGAACCCTAAGCAATAAGCACCTCCCAACAGACGCCGCTCCGTCTTCGGTTTTCCATACGATAAGAGATTTATTATTGCGTTCGAATGAATGGGGCTAGGCTAGATTCTATGATTGAAAAAAACGCAGTTTTCTCTTGGTTATCTGCCATATTAATGATTTTAATGAAACAATGTTTTTACATTACTGGAATCCAATGACAAGCGATATGTTAAAGTCTGGAGTTTGAGCAACGGCGGTGTTTGAAATTTCATGCCGACCTTAGTGAACTTACGACCTCCCAACAAGCTTATAAATTGACTCGTATAATCACCCCAACATATGACACTGTCAGTACAAAAGTAGCGTAACCCACGAAATTTGATAGTACGCCGATCGTCACCTGTGAAGGCCTCAAAAATTGTTATTTGGCGGGCTACGCCGCTTTTGCACTGGTAGCCTCACATACACTCCAAAGTAATAGCCGTTCACTCGATCTGTATCTCTCGTGGAACATAACACATTGAATGAATTTCTACTAAATCTGAAAATGTCAGGGTGCAAGATCTGCCCTATGGAGTTGCAATATCGTGGACAGCGCCTGAGCCGGCTATTAGACGTAACGTCCTCAATCGTGTGCAACGGAGACCTGGCGTATGGCGTATCCTTTGCCGATGGACTTAATCGGCAGACAGTGATAGGGGACCACGGCGGCGCTGCGGTTAACCTGATTCTAGATCCTTGTGCTATCAATGACAGATATAGGCATATGTTCTGATAGCCAGGCGCTGATCAAGTCAAGATTTTGTGGCCGCCGTGGCGTTGTGTGTACTTCCGGCCGGTACGACAAAAAATAATGAGTCTTTATGTATAAAAATGAGTTGAGTAAATGTTTGTCCGTTTATATCTCGAATTTGGCAAATCCGAATTTTATGATTCTTTTTTTGTTCGAAAGGTATTCTTTTGTAGCAGGTTTGTATGAAAAAATCGTCGAAATCGTAGTTGCATAATAAGGCCAATGTTGAACTCGTTCTTAAATTTGATCCGATCGTTCAAGACAACCGCTCTTTATTTTAATTAATTAAAGCCCAGATATTAAATTTTATTTGAAGTGAAGCTCCTGCTTGAAGTGAATCAACTAGCAATTTACTTAGCAATTAACTTTTATTTCACGGTATGTACCAACTTTGAAAGAAGAAGAATTCGTGACTCCATCACGACAAAATAATTTTAGAATTATACGCGGCTGTAAAAGCGACAGGAGCGTGCCTTAATAGTAATCGTGAGCGTATAGCAAGATTAAGCTCGAGGCGTTCAAATCATGAAATACGTTTCATTGGAAATCTTAAGCTTGCTACATTTAATTACAACAGTACAGTCGATTATAAAGGATGATTTTTTAAAAGCTATAGAACACATAAAATTCAGAAATCTTTATTTGATTCGATAGAACGGTCCATATAATTTAATGTTTGAAGATTATTTCATGCAAATGTTGACCTTGACTACGCCTCAAATGGTCCATCTGCTTAGTCCAATTTTGGCATACTCTTTCCAACATTTCGGCCGGTATCTCACGAATAAATGCTTCAATGTTGTCGTCCAATGCGTCAATTGAAGTGGGCTTATCTATATAGACATGAGCTTTAACATAGCCCCACAAAAATAGTCTAAAGACGTTAAATCGCACGATCTAGGCGGCCGAACGTGAAATAAAATGTTCACCGAACTCGCCTCTCAATATGTCCACTGTTGCGCGTGCTGTGTGGCATGTGGCACCGTCTTGTTGAAACCACATGTCATGCAAGTCAAGCTCTTGCATTTTGGGCAAAAAAAGTTGGATATCATCTCACGGTAGCGCTCACCATTCACAGTTACGTTACGATTCGCATCATCTTTGAAGTAGTACGGTCCAATGATGCCACCAGCCCATAAACCGCACCAAACTGCGACTTTTTCTGGATGCATTGGTAGCTCTTGCAATGCTTCTGGCTGATATTCACTCCAAAATCGACAATTCTGCTTATTTACGTACCCATTGAGCCAAAAATGAGCTTCGTCTTAAACTGACCATAAAATGGAAGAAGCGCGCGATAAACTTTCTAACAGAGCACGCATTTTGATAATAAAATTGAATAATTTGCAAGCGTTGTTCGTTTGTAAGACGATTCATGGTTAAATTATAGACCAAACCGAAGATGTCTGACAGTGAAACAAAACCCGAAACGTGCGTCAGCTGTTCAAACCAGTGTTGCCAAAAAGATAATAGCTAAAAACATCACCCTTTACCGATCACCCTAACCGATCTTTTTCCATTTGTAAAATGGATCAAGTCTGTGAAGATTGCAATTCGAGGAGATTCTCGGGAATGTGCAAATGGTAAAGTCAAACTGCCTACATTGAATCCTCCCCCGTTAACATCTTCAATCTGCTCTTTTTCCTACTGTTATCATTGGTGATTCACCATTGTCAGGGGTTGAACAACGGCGGTGTAAAAGGTAACCAATCATAACAGCTCTGTATCATTCACCTGATCAGATATTTCGGCCGGTAGACAAATAAGAATGTACACGCTTCGCACACTCGACACGCTCCAAAACAAAAAAACGAACAGACACCACGTATTGATATCTACCATCACACAAAAAGAATTTTACCGAAAAAATGAACCGTCTTCGAACCACACACCATATGTCAAGTTATATAAAGAAACTAAAAATTAAATTTTAAAAATGTAAATATTTTAAAAACGTCCTCTTAACTCGCAGCAATACTCAAGCATGACGAAAGAATTTTACTCTTCTTAACTAAGCCGCTTTTTTTCAGCAAATGTTATCAGACAATTGCAGTGGGCATGGGCTAGTATAATATGTAATAAATAAATAATGTTCACGGCTCCACGTCTTTCAAGTCTGTCTAGAAATAAGCTTCTCAAACTTGGCCGTTCGGAGTTGGCATAACACTGAAGGTCTCTTCCACCGGCGAGAGAACAATAGCACGCACAATACGAGTGGTTGCTGAGCAGCTAGGCTCTTGCCCCCTACGGGCTGTAGCGCAACCCATTTTGTATTATTATTATACTTCTCTGATCTGCCACCGGCGAGTGACATAATTGCTGGTCTCTGCGGCATTGGAAGGAAGACTGCGATGCTGTCAAACTAGAAGGAGCTCTACTTCTTCGCTCTTTCCGGACGGAAACCAATTTTGATAATCCGGTCGAACTCAGCAACATTAGTGTCAGCCAAACTATATTATACTGCATCTCGGATCAAACGGCCATATCCGGCAAGGCGGCACAGAACTGACAAATAGACTTCAATGCATTGGCCAAACTTTTTGGGACTTAAGCCTCAACTATGCATGATTGTACATGAACTAGTGGCAAATTTTAACGTATGTATGCACATGACTAACCATAATGAGCATATACCCACATAGGGGTATGGCAGAGATTCTTCCCGTGTTTGTTTTAATTTTTGATTATGTTTTATGGAAAAGAGACAATTTCTCATGTTTGCAGTTCTTTTATATATGTTTGCGAACTCGGTTTCGACATTTTTCATTCTTTCATCTGTCGGTGCGATTCAGAGCGCTCTAGCTCATACTTAACGAAGCATTTGTGTAGCTGCCAAATTCGCATATGCTTCACGAAATGGCCGCAATCGTTCATGGACTTCACACACTAAGTTGGCTCATATGGGGTGGGTGTACTCGTTCACTCACCCATGTGCGTTGGCACTAGCTCAGGCCATTCATGCGCATTACAGTTGAGCGTGTAAGCAAAAAATGGACATTAAATCCCATAAGTTTGATGCTGCTTCGGTGCGGAGCCAGTTGAAGACATTTGTTTCAGTACGCAACGATCGTAATGGTCTAAAAAAAAACAAGCTGCAAAAATGACATGTGGCCAACCTCACAAAGGACGATCATCATTCTTACTCTAACGCATGAGACGCAGTACTAAAACTCCGGGATAATTTTCTTCAGCCATCGAGAATCAATTGGAATCAGTTGCAAATACGTTAAGTGCTGCGTGTCAACAATGGGAGGACCCAGGACTGCAGTATTCAACTCGGAGAAAGTTTCGCAATTTCAGTTCCCAGTCAATCGAAAGGAAAGGTTCTCGCATGACACCAGCAATCAAATATCAATTCACATCACAAATGATTGATGCCCCAACAGGTGTCTTCTAAAACCAAAAAAAAAAAAACGAAAACGACGGCTCTCAACTGACCACAAGCCCGTTCGAACTTGCTGTGGTCGCTTAATGCACTCCTGCGGTTTGCCAGAGCGGCAGAATGCAGTTGTCGCCTTGAATGTGCCTTCTGCTGGGGAGAGTTTGCATATTTCCCGACGAATTCATTGGAAACTCTGAACCTTGTTAGAACGAAACAAACAAATCATCTCAAGCTCGGTGTACGCGCAATCATCGCCGACATCGCGTCAACCTCAACTAGTCGCAACCCGCACTGGTGCGCAGCGGTCATTAGCTACTCGCCACAAGAAAAAAATCCCAACTCGCCGTGATTTATTTAAGGCCCCGGCTAATTACTTTGCACACTCAGCGACGGAATTACATGCACATGTCCACATTTAGAGCTGTTCGAACGGGACAAGCGTCGCAACAGCAGCGTTCTACTGCATCACGCTACGCAGCGTTTGTCAATACGCGACCATATGTCGCCGCAGCCGCCATATTGGGGGCACAAGGAGGCTTCATAACGTCAACTCGTCACTGCTCCCCACGAGTGCCGAGCAGGTGAGCAGAGCAGAGAAGGGAACAACCAAAATGAAGGAAAAAAATGTTCGAATAAATCTTCAGCTGGAGTGTATCTGGTTGCATAAGGCGATGGTGTTGGTGGCTTTGTGCTGTTGCTGTGTGAGGCTTTTTGCAAATCGAAGTCACAAAGTAGGTCAGGCAAGGCCGCACAGCGTTCAGCAGATAATTTAATTTGTTTTGAGGTATTTTTTGTTTAGTTTTTTGTGTCGTTTCTTTGGTCATTCGGTTTCGTCTTTTCGCGTCGTCTCGCATGGCGCGCGCATTCTTCGGCTGTCGTCTGTTGTATCTGTACACGGATCGATCATGATGAATGAACCGTGGAATGCGGTAATTATTTGACAGAGTTTCAAATTGAAGCACACTATCGCTGGCGTCGCGGTCGTCGTCTGCGGGGGCCGAAGGGAGGGAGAAAAAGCAATTTTCGAAAGGGTGACATGTGCGATGTGATGGATGTAACGAGACGAAGGCTGATAATTAAATTGTTGAGAGGAGATTGTTTTTCGGTCGCATCCGACAGTTGATTACATAATTGGCGTATCTTTTGTCTGCATTCTGTCCATGTGTCCTTTCACCGGGTCCAGCAGGGACTTTCACTGGAACGGGTGACAATACATTCGGCGTTGCAGGTGTGGTGGGTGAGCTTCCAAAATCGGGGTTGGGCTTTGTTCGAAAACAACAGCAGTGTTCGTTGAGATCATTGTGATCGAACCCGAGGGAACGATTGAATGTACGCTTCAAAACGTTTGACACTGAAAGCAGGTAGAGCGGCACAAGTAAAGAGAAAACAGGCAAATCCGGCACAAGCTTGTGCAGGTAGCCGCGTTAAGGAATATTCTAAGCATGACATGATGGGTATGGGAATTATCATATCAACGACTTTCCTTGTTAAGCAGGGTTGGGGGGTGGAGGCTCGGTCGGAGCCTGTGACGGGTAAAAACAAAGCTGATGCTCCAACGTTTTATTTTTGCTTTTTCTGCGTCTATCAGTGGGTACAGGTCTTATTCGGTGAGCATAGTGAACCACCAAACTGATTCATGATCCCTGCAGCTATCTCCTGGTAGCGAAGTTTCGATTTGGAGCCGGGTTAGATTAGATTGCAGTGGCTGACTACCATTTTTGCCACACATAGGCCACAAGGATCCACGGATTAGGACCCGCGAGCGATATGAAGCGAAGAAGACGACTGATGCAAATATTACCTAGTTATGCCAAGTTGTAGGAATATACTGTGAGATAAGAGGGCACTGCAAAGCCAATAAGGTGCGCAATGTCGTTTTCTTCCTCCTTCCTTCCTGCAACTTCTGCAAAAATCGTCGTTGCGGATGCCTAGCCTGGAAACATTTATGCTGTACACTCACGTTTGCCGCTGACTGTAGCTTAAAAATATAAACGTTGTTTGGTGGTAGCAGTTCGAAAATTACACACCAAATATGACCGGAAAAGTGTTTTAACTTCGGGAAATGTGAAGAGGTCGTCCAAATCAAGCAAAAATGTCAACATCGGAGGAGTGCATGAAAGTGTTGGTGGAACACCAATTCAGACTGGTCAAGCAGTCACTGTTACTGGTGCACATTGTCGCGGCATCATAACACGGTCCTTCTGACGATATTGAAGGACCAAAATTGCTTCATTCCTTCTTTATGGAGCGGAGAGAGAGAGAGAGGATAAGCAAAACAGCAAAGCTCATTCTTGGTGCCTTAGAAAAAAATTCCACGTCGGATATATGGTCCTGTCTGCGAGGAAGGTGAGTGGAGGATATGACATAACCGCGAATTCTACGAGCCGTACGAAGATGTGAAGGCAAAAATCGAGCGCATGAACACCAATGCGCCAGCAAAGAAGGTCTGCTAATCCGCGGCTCCTGTTTCCAGAAGGAGAGGTGGGCCGGATCTCCGGTGTAGAGACCAAGTCATCGCGGATGAAAAATATAATGGTTTTGATGGCTGGAAGCACCAAGGCAAGGAAGGTAGTGTCTTAGACTAGGACCTAAGTATGTGCCAGCAAGGCCGTGCAGCCCATTTGCCTGATGTGTTTGGGCACCTTTATTTTCACTTGTATTTTTGAATACAAACACATCTCTAGTGCGTGCCTAGAACATTTCCTCATATTTGTCGTAACTTTGTTTGTTGCCGATGAGAGACTAGAGACATCGAGTCCCCCTATTCCTGAAAAAGCTAGCCTCTCGGTAGCCTTCGAAGACACAATGTCTCAGAGACTGTTTCGCAGTTTTTGACAGCACTCTTCGACTTTGAAGTGTTAGCTGAAATAACCGCCTAGCCACCTCACATCGCCAAACTGGCAAAACTCGTCCAGCAACATTCAACATCAATCACCTCGGCGTTTTAGAAACCAAAGTATGTATTTCTACTCGACCTTGTTGCACCGTACTGCCATAAACCCCGATGGAAAACTAGACATTCACGTTAATATTTTGCCATCTTGGCATTCCGCCCTTATTACCAATGTCATGAGACACAGATTCCCTCAAGTTAAGGCCGCCATAAACCCACTGACCACTTTCGAGCAACAATAACTTCTTAATTACAGTGCGCAGCTTTTTCTCTCGTGTAGCTTTGTTCGTGTTCCCCCTGCAGTGGCTTTCGGTTTTCTTCGACGTTTTCAGTGAAAAGACTGAAATCAAGGAAAACTGGATTTCTTTCACTCTGCGGAGGCATGCTGCCACATAAGTTCCACATTCACATGCGATTTGTTCTAGAACAAATGCAAGGCATGACGCACATGAGTATCGGCGGAAGCACGTCGACCCTGTCGGGTGCAAATTCATTTCTTCGACGGCATTAAATACGCATTACCACACCGCCTCCAATTGCCACTTGTGGCTTTGTCCAGATTACACCCGATAGCGTTGACCTGTATTTTCGTCTTCTTCCTTGAGGGCGATTGAATTAAAAATAATTATGCCCCTCCACACCGGCACACAGAGTGTGAAGATGAGACTTTAATTGTCTCGGGCGCAGACGTTCTGATGAACAACAGAACAAAAACAAAAAACAGAGAACAGATTCACAAATAAATATAACACCAACCGGTCATGTGTGTATCTGGTTTGGTTTGCGTGATGACGGGACGAGACTGAATTCTTGCTTGATGTGTCATTAATGTCGCTTTGTCATGGCTGAGTTTGTTGCGATTTATTGCATCAGCACGTTGTTGCGGGGTTGAGCCGCACCGGCATTCCGGTGGCGTGGAGCTAATTGGCTGGTGAGAGGGTGCTAATCAACGGAGGACATTAAAGCCGTACATCTTTAGCAATTTGCAATGTTCGCGGAATGGCACATGGTCTTGAGATTCGCTTGGGTTAAATTGAGGCTTTAAACGAAAACGGTGGCTTGGTGAATTAACAAGACCCTTTGATTTAATTGCCTGTGGAGAAAGTCTTCCTGCACACGGACACCGACTTGATTGGATCGAGTGGTCGTTAGGAGGAGCCATTCGTCTAAGAAACGATGTGGGATATTTTCTCGTAAATTTTGTAAGCTGAAAATAAGGGGATTAACTCAACCCATACTTCTCCCACTTCGGCACTGTGACTGGAACTCAACTAGCAATGATCCCCAGCGTCGTTGACCAATAGTTGGCTACGTGCCAATTTTTGTGCGCCCCATAAGTGAGTGCGTAGTCTTTTGCATTGTCCCACAAACTCGGAGTCGAAGATTCTAAAGAGCGGAGAGCGACCTTTAATGGATACCAGTAAATATGGTCCTCCTGTCTGATTGTTTAAAAAGGGCCAGGCGTTTTGAGTCGATGAACAATTCCCAGGATAGGACATGACGGAGCACTACCAGAGGAGTGCATAACCAGAAAGTGTGCCCATTTAAATTCCCATAATCCACAGTCGTCAAATGATTCTAGGCCAATCCTCTCTGAATAGCTACTACTGTTGTTACAGAGCATGGAAGTGCGCACGCATATCAATCCACAAATTAGATATGTATCCACGGCCTCTGACAAGTATAAGTCGACAATAAGCTGCAACTCCCCGCAGACAAGAAACATACCGTCTTCGAAATTAAACCCATGATTAGCATAAGAAAATAATTTGAATTAAATTATGGGCTGGCGCGAGAACCGACTGGGCGTATGTTTGCCTAACTGAACCCGACAACCACAGTCACAGACATTTTATAGGCTTTCCGAGGTCTTTGAGGTGAGAAAATATTCATGCAAATCTCATCGGATTGCTTTTATGTGCAGAGTTCCGAGATATTGGGTCGTTTTTGAACGTTTTATGAATTATTGAAGACGACATTGCGTCGCGTCGGAAATTGGCAGACAAACGATTGCCTAACCTCGTTCGGTAAAAAGAAAGTCATCCGTTGCGACGGTGAAGTGATGATGGATCTAAGACTGAAAGAGCCTTCATAAATTATTCTGCGAAAATGAAAGATATTCGAATTTAATTGAAAGTTTGCGGATATTGATGCGATCGATCAAATGAGCCGACACAGCGTTTTGCATGTCTTTTGTGATTTGCTCCAATTTTTTGACAATTTACGTGGGCAATGGAAAAGTGAAAGATGTGAATACGATGTTTGAAGTTTGACGATCTTAATGAAATCAAGAATTTTGTGTGCAGACTAGGGGGATTTTCACCGACGGTGATGACTTAAGAGATCTGGACCTGGTACGCATCTTGGGATAAATGAGGGTGGACATATGATAGCATGATCAACATGAAATTGAGACAGATTGAGTGTTTACAATGCAAGCCAGTATTGGCCATCGCAGGCCATCGGCTCCATGCCAGCGGATCAAACAACTGAGGATGTCCTCGAATAAAGGCGGGCACACAAATAGAAGGTTCTCCACTTGGTATTCGCAAAAGCTGGCACCTCCTAAAAGATTCTATGAACTGCATTGTGCAGATGACTGGATAGCGCAGTGCCCCCGGTTCGAATCCTAGTGAAAACAAAGTTAATACGTGGCTTTCAAATCTGGTTCAGTCACCATTTGTCGTTGGGATCAAATTAGCGGCACTATCACTGGAGTGGTCGGTCTGTCTGATTATAGGTATCACAATGGACCAACATCCTCCTTCCCTACCCTACCCGAGCACTTGAGTATACGCAGGCCAGGTTCGACTCCCGGTTCGAGCAAAATACCTTTCATGGCCCACCCCTTTCGAGTCACTGTTCAAGGAGTTTAACTGTCTAGAATAATCCTCTTAAATTGGCCGGTTGGAGTTGGCTATAGGTCCCTTCCACTCTTGAGGGAATAGTAGCATGCACATCACAAGTGGTTGCTGGGATGCAAAAAGTAGAATGCTTCTGACGGCTTATTGTATGTTCGGGGCGCTATACTATAGGTGGATCTACAGTCCGACCTGAACTTGCATATGCTTGCACATACTCTTCGTATAGGAATATATTATACTGGCTGTGACACCAGTCATATTATTGTTATTTGTGCATTGTCTGCCACAATCCAGAAGCTTGTTCTAAAGAACACGTCTTGACGTCGGAGTCTGAAAAAAGGAACTTGACACCAGTAGAGACAACCGATTTCGTTGGATGATAAGCCATGTGGTTGTACCCAAGAAAACAACAAAAAATCATACCAAGGAGTAGACCTTTTTTTAAAAAAATGTCTGAATTTAGTTAGTGACTCTTAATCCATCTTTTACACTGGGTTCAATTTTCGATGGATGCCTTCCTCTTCTTCACGATCTCAGAGAGACCTGTAAGTCGACAGTCGACTGGTGTCAGTGTTGTAATATAATGGACCAAAGCCATCCTGATAATGGATAAAAGCCATCCTGGGACAATGGCCTATGAAATATGTCAGGGATTCGATTACTCAATGGGAAACCATCCTTTAAAGACGAGTGCATGACGTATTTAATTGTCCATTAGTGAGTAAGGCAAAAAGGGTATCAAAACAAGTCGAACTTGATTTTTTAAGTCCTTCGGAACTGATTGATCGTCATCAGTTAAGGTTTCGGGTTTAAGGAAGTATTCTCGTTTTCAAGTTTGCAGTTAAACTGGTCAGAATGAGCCAAATCAGTCGTTCTTCAAACGATGCCGCAGGCGGTGCCCTGGAATAACGCTGAATTTCCATGGTCGGGCTTATTTCACTTTGCTTAAGCGAAATAACGCCGAGTCGGCCTTATTTCACTCCTCTATGCTAATATTATAAAGGGAAAAGATTTGATTGTTTGTTTGCTACCAATTGGCTCCGAAACTTGTGGACCGATTTGAAAAATCCTCTTACCATTGGAATCCTACATTATTCCTGATGAACATGGACTATAGAATAAAACATATTTATTTAAACTTTATTTAATTTTCAATCCCAAAATTCGGCGTTATTTCACGACGCCGTTGGAGGGTACTTCTGAAAGATCAAGTTAGCTCAAAAGCTGGAGCCTCATACCGATTTAAGGCGACGGAGACGAAACTTTTCGGCCTAGGCCTTGCAAAAGCTATTGCTGTATCCTTATTGAAATGAAATGGAATATGTCTTTGACGGACAGCGATGACAAGTCATTGACAGTGTAAGACGTCTAAGAGATCATGAATGGAGTGAAATGTGAGACAGAGGATTTATCGGACTAGGTAAATTACCTTAACCCTTTCGCTCCGCAAAATCGCGTAAATAAGTTGGAAATAGTTATATTGTCTTCGTATTTTACAATGTTTCTTGTTAAATTCTAAACAAATGAGTTCATTTTTTTACAATTTATTCAAAAAACTTGTATAAAGAATTTACTTCAATAAAAAATAGAGCAATTGCGAATGTCTCGTCACGATACCAATTGAATGAAAAGTGGCTTAAATATATAAAATCTCAGCACATTAGCACTCCTTCTCATAGCAGTTGATTATGCTAGGCAATTGTATAAGAGAGTTTACAAAAGGCTTCGATATATGATCACACGTTTTCACCGAATTTGGGGAGAGCTTCAAATGAGCACATCGCATGATCATAGCAGGGATTGTAAGAAGTCAATTTAATTATCATCACATACTGTTAACATAATGTTAACAATATAAATTGTAATATCATTGTTATGGATAACACATAGTTAAAGAAGATCGGACAATTCGTTGCAACTTAACATTCCGCCGCCGTTGATGGGCTTTGACTTCAAAGGTAATGCTTCGCTTTATAGTGCCAGTCCTTGTTTTAAGAGTTACCACACGAATTTCGCCATCGTTACCTGGATGCACATTCAGGACTCGCGTCATTGACCAATTTTGCGGCAGATTGTCATCCTCAACCAGCACTAAAGTTCCAACTATTATGTTTGGCTTTGAATTCTTCCATTTCGTTCGTTGTTGTAAGCTCAAAGTTGTTGTTAAGCTTAAAAGATATTCTTGGGACCACCTAGTCCAAAAGTGTTGTCGCAATGCTATTATTCGCTGCCATCCTGAGAGTCGTGATAAAATGGAGTCATCAACACTTGGTTCCGCAAAAGATTTCAGCGCCTCCTCTTTTAAAAAAATGCCCCTGAGTTAAGGCATCGAGATCATCCGGGTCCGTTGGCATTGCACTCAGTGGTCGATGGCCTGTAGAGTGCAGAGTTCCTCATAGGTTAAGCCAGCACAAGTAACAACACGACGAAGATGGTATTTGGCCGGTGCCTCCCACAGACCACCAAAGTGTGGGGAGCGGGGAGGAATGAAATGACAGGTAATCCCCTTTTCAGCGGATGTGTCCGATCATTTGGTGTACAATTGTACAAGTTCTGATGTAAATGAGAGATTTTAAGGTTGCTTGAACAGGGATTGAAAAGGGTTAACAGAAGCTCCAGTTGATTACTCTTCTAATCCTTTTGACTTGACATGAAATAGGTGAAGGACCAAACATCGATGTTTCGCTTTGGACAGCCACGATTGTATTAGGAACAACTGTTGAGTTTATTAAAGCAACACCGGCGTAAACCATCGTTTTAATCTGAATCTTTATAAGTTATTCTCATGAGAATGGCGGTCGGGGCAATAACTGGACATAACCATCTGAGACACGATGAACATAAAATGGGACTTACCCATGACACCATCTGCAGATGCTGTGGGGACGAAGATGAGATTGAGGATACGTCCCAATATCTTTGTCGATGCCCCAGTATCCGCCAATTGAGACAAAGAACCCTGGGCGAAATTTTGTATAATATATCAGATAACCCAGTAAAATCTCTTTGCAGGTTTATAAGGATCCCTGGTTGGCTGGAAGGATAACAAAAACCATCAACGCCTTGAAGACACAAGTGACAGTGTTCCCCGGTCAGCTGCACAGGTCACTTACATCGGCAGCCATTCACAACACCAAGACCTCAAACGAGTAGGACGACAGGAAGGTCTCATCCCATGGGCATCACAATGGGTCCAACAGGACCTAAGTGTGGCGCGGCTCCACCGTGTCAACCCACGTAGCTTACCTAGCCCGAAGTTAGCCATAAAATAGGTAAGAAAAAAAGTATAAAAAAGGAACCATTGTCCACAAACAAGAATGTCCTCATCTCGTTAACCCAGAAGACTATTTCGTGGCACAGTAAAAGCCCTTTAATTGGGAATTTTTTAACTCGGAGGACGCGTTTAGCAGATTTTTTCGAATAAATGAAAGTCGGCTTTACATTGCCAATGGGTCTAAAATGTCTATTGCCGGGACTACGGCGATGCAAATTTAGAAGTCGGAAAACCCAGTAAAATAGTGTATTCGGGGAACCATGGCAATTCACATCTCAAAGTCTTTTGTGTAATTTAAGACTTTGAGATGGTTAGAGGGCTATAACCGTTTCCCTTTTTCTTGATTTCTAAAAATCTGCATGAAAAAAGAAAAACTGTCTACAGACAATTATAACGCTTAGAAGGTTAAGTTCTTGCGCATGTTCATCAATATAAAAGCTTTTTAGTGCAAAAAAAAACTCCCATTAACTCGGAAAATTCGTTTATTGCAACTGACCTTGACCCCAAACTCTCCAAATTAACGATTTTTTTTTGGCGTGCAGTTAGTTGAAGTAAAATATGATCAACTCGCTGCATCGACTTCCGACTCAATTTCAATTGTTATGTAAAGACACGCGTCAGTGTGGTTCCCAACACACATCGAGTTTAACTGGAACTGGTTTCAAGAATTCTGAAATTCTTGTGAGTAACCATGAAATCACATAAAAGCCCTTAGCAAATTTCATCTCAAACACCATTCAAAAGCATGCACTTCCCCCTACCGTGTGATTCGGTATCCTTTGCCCAATACACGAATATTCTCGTGGGAAATATCATCAGCTGAACACTTAGATCCGCCAAAAGGAACAACTGACCCAAATCATGCATCTCACTGCATGCAAAAAAAAAAAGAGAGAGAAAAAATAGAAAACAAAAGAAATTCCTGAGGAATGTCAAGAGCTCCGTTTTGTTCCCCATTCCAGTGCGCAACCCTCGTCTCGTGCACATTTCCATTTTTTTCCAATTCAAATCCATAACACAGCCAACCCCCAGATTACGTGCTTCACATATCAAAAACGGCCAAACACAAAAAAAGATGGTCCCTCTCTCTCGGTTCGTCATCCTTTCATCGGAACCACAGGCAAATCATTTTTTCCCATAAGAAATCGAACACCTCTCGCTCCCTGTCTCTCTGTGCACTTACCTGGTGAAATTGTCTGTGTGCGTCTGGAGCAGGTAATTAAATCCATAAAGGAGTCCTCGAACCGTACTCCTCTACGCTGCTGGCCTGCTGGGGTAATGATGGCAAAGTCACTGTTTTCGTAGCCCTTTCGGCTTGCTGGTGTTTGCGGGTTTGCTGAGCTAAAGATGGACTCTTAAAGGAGTGCCTCTCAAGTATCCATCATCCCTGATCTCATGGGAAATTAATTGTTTTTTTTTTTTCTTTTTTTCCTGTCTTCACTTAAGACCTTTGTTAACCTTTCGTTTCTCTGTTTGAGATAACCACACTTGCTGTGTGCCGGAAAAACTCCCCCACACTGGTATGACACAAGAGATGAATTTCTTTTTTCTTCACACGATACCTTTGCCGGTAATTACACAATAATGGATCATTATAGATCCGATCACTTCAAGAGGCATTGGGGGTGTTACAAAGGGATCATGGTCATGACGGGACAAGTAATTTCTCAGCGGTCTGCTGCACAATCCTTTTTCATTCTCTACCACTTCACTGGGATGGATTCGTGATTACTGCGCGCGGTTGGAGACCATTTCTGGTTGAGAGGGGGTTTCAAATGAATTCTTGTTGTTTTTTTTTTGTTTGACTGATTGAACGAACACACGGGATTCCGTTTATTTTTTTTATTTTTTTGACACAAAATCCGAGCGATTTATCTTCGCACTAATTGTTGGCAATCAACGTAATAATCCCATTCACATCCTGCGGAACGCACAAGAGAAAAAACCGCAAGACGAGCTCCAGAAGACGGACAAAAACAAACATATGAAAGAAAAGCAAGCAGCAAAATCCGATGCGAGGCAGAATCCGTCAAAAGAATGCACAATTTCGACACTTTGAATCAGTGGTGGCTGAACGATGCCGTCCGTACAAGAAACCGAATCGGCCAGTCCGCGCGGTTAACTAATCAAGCGCGATGGTCAAAGTGGTACTGCGGAGCGATCGACCAGGTAAACGACGGCGCAGCTGAGGGCTTGCTCAGCACGGTACACACACACACACACAGGCACCGTACCCAGACGGGCGATCATACGCAGCTTAGACCAGAACTGGTGTGGAAAAATCTCAGTCGCGCGGTGGAGCGGCTGGGGAAGCAAACCGTCTCCGGTTGGGTTAAACGATCAAACCAAGCAGAGCAGCCTCAGACCAAGCCGCGCTGGTTTGGTATTCGTAAACGAAGCGAGTAAACGATTCGATCTTGACCGACGGCGGCACCGAGGGAGAGGAGGGCGGGAGCCTCACCGGGCTTAGTTCGAACAACAGTGGTGGCCACAGCAACTGCCAGCCCGATCGTTTGGTATGAATGATAACCGGTTTTGGTTCGATCGCAAATCGTTTCGATCGCAAGCACGACTCACAGAGCTGACGATCGTTTCGATACTCGATCGAAGGTTGCCAGTGCCGTGCGGTTTATTGATCGAAGATCGACGAAGATGATGTGTAAACAAACTGGGAAACTGGGCAGAGAAACAAAACAAACGCGTCAACTGCAGCTGCGTTGCCAAGTTTTGCTCCATCGCTTGTGGCCGATCTTTTTTCCCCCAAATTTCTCGATCCCGTGTACTTTGTATGTGACTCGCATTTCGGACTCAAATTCAGAACGCAAAGAATTTGGGTTTCCCAGGCGAAATCATTAATCACGGGAAAATAATTTGGTTACGAATAAGGCGGCCCGATGGATGGAATAAATAAGTTCGTGGTTGCATAAAGCCACCGGACGTAGATGGCGACCGGGGGCGAGCACTATGACAGAGCGAACGGTATGCGAATTATCGTTCGGTGGCCGTTGGATTGATAAAATTTTGAAATTAATTGGATTGGCGTTAAGACCAGCAGGCGAATTGATACGTATAATGCAAGCGGTGGGGTTGTGCGGCTGAGTGACTGAGTGGCGGCTGGGTGGTGCTTGTGATCGTGCGCCGTGGGTTGGGAAGTTCGCCTTTAAAGAGGTTTTCAAGCGCGGATTTTTGGCTTTGATTTGCAAGTAGGCATTATGTACACACACCGCAGGCGATGGGGTCTTTTGAAAATCAAAGGCAAATCTGGAATGCCTGCGGGCCGCAATTGAATTAGTCAAATCCTCTGAGCGGATGTTGGTAGCTTATTGATTTACGTCTTTGCGTGAAAATGTTATCGCCCAAGTTTTAGAAAGTCCGTCTGGAGCCAGTGTATACTGCATCATGTTGCATGGAAGAGTGATACCACTGAAGTGTAACATTAAACATTTAAATTGAAAAGCATTTGTAATTCACTCAATTGGGAGAATACATGCTCTGCTGTCGATTGCTGCAATAAACGGCTTTTAAGCAAGATCTTCCACCGCGTGCGTTGTGCGGTTATAAACAGGCGCCTGAATCTGATGCATTCTACAGGCGGCGCACAGCGTCGCGGGTCCATTTACATTCAACATGCAGAAAGCCGCTTGGAAATGTACTCCTCGCAGTTAAAACATCCAAATGCAATGAAACAAGCAATCTTTCGCCAGAAATAAAAAAATCTTGTTTTTGAAAAAAGCTCCCCACAACATGAAACGTGCTTAAATCGTCTGTGCAGCCAACTAAAACAAGCTTTACACGATTTTAAATAAAAGCATTTGTTGAAAGCCTAACAAATGAAAAATATACAAACTACTCAATCTGGAAAGCAATAAAATGCATGAAGAAGCGCCAATCAGGAAAAACATTGATGAGTGGGCTAAAAGTGACAAAGAAAAGGCGGATCTTTGTTCCGGACATCCGGAGGAAACATTTCAGCCTTTTGATGGGCAAATGTTGGTCGACGGTCCAAGCTGTAGACGACTATAACCGACAGGCTCTAGAATAGAAAGTGTGTCGCTTACCGAACTCTGTCAGGCAATTAAAACCGTAAAGAACAAAAAGGCTATGATCCAATAACTGGACAAATCCTTAAGAACTTGCCGAAAGAGGCGCTATTAAGACTAATGTATTTAATTAACGCTTCCTTTAGACTATTGTATGTCCCAGACTCATGCAAGGTTGCGGAAGTGATAATGGTCCCAAAACAGGGCAAAGTGATATACTACAATAAGTCGTAGAGATCCATGTCGCTGTTTAAAGTATTTGAGAAACTTTTGCTAAAACGCATTCAATCATTTATCGAAGTGAAGCGACTCATACCTGACCATCAATTTGGTTTTCGTTTTCGAGCGAAACATTCGACAATTGACCAGGTATACCGAATAACAAATGAAATTGGCCTTAGAGGAGAAATTGATCTGCTCTACGGCCTTATTCGACAAGCCTTCGACAAGGTCTGGTATGGAAGATTAAAATACAAGCTTAGCAGGCTTCTCCCGAGAAGCTTATATACGATCTTAGAACCCTGTCTCGATAATAGAATGTCTGGAGTGAAACACGAAATTGAATACTCCGATTTTAAGAAGTTCCACAAGGGAGTGTTCTTGGCCCCACACTATTTTTATTGTACACCAGAGACATACTTCAAACTGCGGGTACACTTGCGGCTACACTTGCGGATGACACAATCATCTTGGCAGCGGGTAGTTCAGGTGACTCCGCAACTTAAAGAACTTCAACGGGCTCTAGACATGACGTTGGCGCGTTGCTCCCAATGACGCCAATCAATTTTAGTCACAGAAATGTAGAAAGTCTTCATTAATTCTGTACAAATACTGTTTTGTAATAAATATCATGTTAGGACACTCGACACGAAACTCAATTGGAAGGCCACGAGAAGAAGAAACGTGATGAGCTTGAACATTTAGAGAAATGGTTGCTTGGAAAGCACTTCAAGTTAAGCACATACAACAAACTGCTTGTTTACAAGCAAGTATTGAAGCCTGTATGGACTTACGGTGCACAACTGTGGGGTTGCACCAAAACACGTAATGGAGGATTTCTGCAGTCCTTGCAAAATAAAGTTATACGTGCTATCGTGAAAGCTCAGGAAAAGTGAAATGCAAAGAGACCATCGACGAGGAAATGACAAACTCCGGCCGAAAGATAAGTATCCGACTTCATGGTTATTCTCCAAACCTTCGACATGAGACGTTATTTGGCTGAATCTAACAACTCCGTTGGCACACCATCTCTAAGACCAGCATGACGAAGCTCGCAATTTTCGAAAGGAAAAATGTGTACCGGACTCATCTTCGACCGTCAAAGGCACCACAGCAACAATAGGCTTTACGACCAAGCACACATCATACCCCGGCAACAGTACATGGTGGCACTGTTCAGAAAGCAGCTAGTAGACATCAACAAGCATCCTAACGAGGAAATCAGGAATCTGAGAAACACAATCCCCGGACAACGCTACCTGCTAAACGAGGAGAACTTTCCAACGACGTCGAACAACGAGCTGCATGGATTCTGCCAGAGCAGCGATAGCAATCAACATTAAGGCTAAGTCGGCTTTCAGATCTCCACCCCAACCCAAAAGGACCACCATGGGCACACGGACTTGAACAACCCGATGTAAGCACCAACAAAAAAAACCGATAAACCGACAATAAAATTAAATTAAACAAAGTACATCAGTTCGGCCCCTATTGTTGAGCCCACACCCTAACCTTTAGTTTCGTAAGTCTAGTTGAAACCTCAATTGTAAAAAAAAAAAATTTAAATAGCTTTAAATCGCTTTACCGAAAATCTACCAGCAACACTCGGGTAGGACGCTGTTAGATAAGGAAACTTGGTTGTAAGAAAGATAAACCAAAAAGGGAAGTTTGTTTGTCAAAATGTGTACTCCTATGTGTACACGGGTCACATAGTGCCTGGGTGAAGATTGTTGCCAACCCAGACAAAAAAAAATGATCACCATTGCTAAAGTCACTTCCCGAAGAATCAGCCTGCCTCAACATTACCTTCGAAGTCAGAATATGATTCCTCTTCATCCGAAAATATGGGCAAAGAGTGTTCACTTTCACTATCAGTGCGAAGAAAATAGTCCAATGTGCATACAAAGACCAGTGCTGTAAGTTAAACAATGCAACTGCACAACTGTGGAATCCTGAGTAATAAGGAACCAACTCAAAGCGAAAACAACTTCCTATTCATATGCCAAATTTGCCCAAGGGCCGCAGAAGTAGAAAAGTGTGTACCTCCATGTTAACCAGCCAGGCTAGGAGCATTTTTATACAGCTATGTATATTTCTGTTGCCAGGATTGCTCATAATTTTACCCTCCAACCTGATTTCGGACTCACAGTTTAGTTTAGGGACTTGCTTTTCAGCCGCACCACAATACCTTCTACTTACCCAGACTGGAGGCATATTGGGTGCTCTGTGCCCACTTACTACAGCCCACAGACATTTAGGACCCCCTTTTAATTGACTTGACGAGCTACTAAAAGATCTGACTCACTTCCGGTTATTCTGTTTGTTTATAGCTGCACTCCACTGATTACACCCTGAGTATAAACGCCCACATTGACAGAGGCTTGTTGGAAGCCACCTTAAGGACTTGACGACCCGAGACAACGTGAGAGACTCGTCGAAAGTTGATGGCGTCATTTTAGTTTCTGTCGTAAACATCAAGCGAAGTCTTCATCCCAATGTCGACAGGCCCCGGGGATATGTTCGGAAAATGAGCGCCTGGAAGTGGACAGATCGATCGCTACGAATCAAATCTGGAGAAAGGCGAGACGTTTATGAGGCTCTAAACGACCGGCACTTGGCCTTGCTTTAAGGATTCCTAATTGTTTCATTAATTAATCCGCAAGCTTGGTCGGCCCATGGTCGATCTTATCAGTGGCCTCCTAATCGGTGGCTTCTTCTAGCCACGCAATCATTACAGCGGACGCGAAATAAATCACTTTGCTAAGTAGGCTTCTCTGTGGCAGACGCAGAAATGATCCACCACATCCTGGCGAGAGGTTTAATTATCAAAATACGGGAAGACGCAGTCACTGGACCACTGAGCGTGGGGAGAGCCCATATGCCGTCAGTCTGCTATAATTGCCGCCACAATCAGCCCCAAAGAGTGAACATTGCGCAGCTCCACACTGACTTCGTTCTTCTTTTTTTATCCCGATAATTGATTACAGGTAGCCTGACTCAGATGACCGTCAGCGGCCGTCACAGACGCGGTCTGCGAGTCGCTGATGCGGATCGCGCCGCGCATTGAGGGACCGTGCGAGCGGATTCAAATGAATCGAATTACGGATCGAATTCCTTAATTCAGGTACGGATGTACATAATTAACAATATTTCAACATAAATCCGAGGCGTTTAGGGGACTCCGTCGTGTTGTCGTGCTGCTGCTGCTGGGATGAAGCGGTTCCACAGTGGCCGGCTGTGGTCGGCGAAGTTGGAGATGGAAATGGAGTTGCAGACGCGCTGAGTTATGATCATTGGCTGCGTATGGTAATGTGAGAAGCTGGGGATATTTACGCATGTTCAAAGGGATTGATGCCCTTAATGGATTCAGAAGATGGGTGGGATTGCTGTCTCCGACACCGGTTCAGCAGGTTTACGGGCTATATCGCGAGATGGCGGACAAGGTCGCGCCGCTCCGGCGGCGTGTTTGTGAGGTAGCTGACGATGAGTTAGTGGACGCAGCAGGATTACGGGCTATATCGCTAGATGGCGGACAAGGTCGCGCCGCTCCGGCGGCGTTTTTGTGAGGTAGCTGACGATGAGTTAGTGGACGCAGGACTGCACACGCGTGGGACTTAAGCTGCTTACAATTTACTGCACAAAGAACGACTCTGACTGATGATCCTGTTCGGCTGTGCTCTATTCTGTGTCAAAACTCAGTTTGTCGGTGACCGTATGCCACACAATGGCGAAGTGATTGGAGATTGAACAGAAAAGTTGACAAGACCCCAACAAAACAGGACCTCACACGAATTGCCTCTAGTGATCGAAATAGGTGGCGAACAAAAACAAGGTCTAAGAAGTCCAACTTAATTTCCCGCAGCAGTCAGTTCCTGTGTAGGCCTGTGGAGCAGATATTCGAGTTAATGAAAAATCAATCAGCCACGCATTTTCGAATAACAACGAAGAATCGCAAGTGTAACACATAAAAACGAAGCTGTTGTTCAAATTGGTCCCACTCTAGATTCGAGGAAACGCTGAAATATAATAGTATAAATGGGCGTTAGAGCTCGTAGAGGGCCAGCGCCTAGCTTCCCAGCAACCATAAATATGCCAACGCCACCATTCTTGGATATGACAGGTCCCGGGGTTACTCATCAATCAATCCCAAGAGATAAGGATTCTTAGTCCAAGATGACGATACATTCATACGATCGTTAAATAAATGATAAATCCACTGGAGCTCGGCTGGGAAAGTCAGAGATAAGGAAATGGACTGACCTCTTCAGCTGGGATGAGATGCGCATTGAGATCGTGGCAGCCTCTAGAGCGAAGAGAACGAGACACGTTCTCCGCAGCTAGTGTTTAAGATTTTCTTTTAAATGCATTTTTTTTTAATTTGTTTGACCAGTTCTTATTCTCATATTTTTTTGGACAAGTCACCCAAAATAAAAAAAATAATAATTTGCGTGCTCTTGCTCTCTCACGAGTGGAAGGGACCAATAGATTTAGCCGACTTCGAACGGCCAAGTTTGAGAAGCTTTTTCTAGACAGTTAAACTCGCTGAGCATTGACAGTAACTCGAAAGAGGTGAGGCCGAGAAATTAAATTATTTTTGGTCGTATCGACCGGGAATCGAACGGGTCGACGCACTAACCCACAGCGCCACGGCAGCTATTAACGCTAACATCAAATGGCATAAATTGTGTGCACGATCGGTACCGAATCTCGATATTACAGTACAGGCAGTTAACATAAGATTTACCGAACTCTGAGTATGTAAATACCACACCACCATTGTAAATTGGGTTGAATAACTATTTAGTATTTAATAGACAACCTAAAATGTGTGAAGATGACCAGATGCTTGTAGACGATAACACACATTTACGAGGGGCGTTCAATATATTCTCGATATCGGGCTGAAGCTGTGGTTGTATATATAAGTTGACTTATTTATCAAGTAATACTATTATTTTAGTGCATTCAGGTAAAATTTCATATAAAAGTGATTATTAATTCGCGTTTTATCTCTAGTTAAAAAGAATCATAATGGCAACTGAGACGATGATGGTGAAAATTGAGCATCGCGCGTAATTACATTTCTCTCTAAGCAAGGAAAAAGTCAAAAAACTATTCATGGAGAGATGGTGGCTGTTTACCAGGGTCCCGCACCTTCATTATAAACTGTGCAAAAGTGGTCAAGTGAGGCAGAGAGAGCATTGAAAATGGCCCCCGCTCTGGCGCCCCGAAAGCATCAAAGAAGTCGAAAAACTTGTTCTTGAGGATGCCCGAATAAAGGTGAAAATGATGGCAGCGATCATCAGGCTTTCAATTGGTACCATTCCCACCATTCTTCATGACCATCTTGACCTTTCAAAGGTCAGTGCAAGGTGGGTGCCACGAATGCTCACAGCGCCTCAGAAAAAAAAAGAGAATCGCATGCTGTAGAGAGCTTTTGGAGATGTGTAGTGAGAACGCGGACGGTGCTATGGATCGAATTGTTACTGGTGACGAAACATGGGTCCACCACTATGACCCTGAAAGCAAACAAGAGTCCATGCTGTGGCATAAAAAAGGAACAGACCCCCGAAGAAGTTCAAAGTCACTCCGTCTGACGGGAAGCTCATGGCCACAGTTTTTTGGGACGACTCAAAGGGAATCTTGCTCATTGAGTACAAAAAAAAAGGTGAAACCATCAACGCCACATTCTACGCTTCCACTTTGCATAGTTTGCGGGAGGAAATTAAAAAGAAAAGACGGTGTGTTGCTTCTTCATGACAACGTTCCTGTTCACACGGCGCGAGTTCCCAAGGCTGCTGCGCGAGATTGTGGTTTCGAAGAAATCCAGCACCCACCCTATAGTCCAGGCCTGGCCCCTAGTGATTATTTCCTGTTTCCGGATTGGAAAAAATGTCTTCGTGGAAAAAGATTTTCGGATGATGAAGAACTCAAGTCGGCAATAAATGGGTATTTTGCAGAGAAGGAGGAAATTTATTTTTTTGAGGGTTTAAAAAAGCTTATCTCAAGATGTAACAAATGCATTGATGTTAGGGGAGATTATATTGAAAAATAAAAACAATTTAAATTGAATTCGCATTTTCCTTCATATCGTTACCGAGAATATATTGAACTCCCCTCGTAGGTTGGGTGAAATATGGGTATCCGTTCAATGATCGTGTAAGTTCTAGAGGTGGAGGTTTATTAGTATGGATTAGGTTAGGTTAGGTTAGTCGGTTGACGAGCTGGAGCGACGTCTCACTGAGGTCCTGTTGGCCCCATTGTGATGTCCATAGGGGTGAAAAACCTTTCCTCAGTCCTTCTTGTTCTTGAAGATGTTATTACCGACGCCGTTGTTGTGTGGATTTATCCAGCCATCCAGAGATCTTGATGAACCTGCAAATAGATGGTATCTCTGCTATATCTTGGAGTTTGTGGAAGAAAAATTGTCCCAGTGTTCTTTGTCTCACTAGGTAGAAGCTAGGGCAATGACAAAGGCAATGAGTGGTGTCTTTAATGTCCTCTTCGTCCCCACAGCCTCTGCATATTTTGTCAGTGGAACGTCCCATTTTTTGTTCGTGGTTGTTCACGCCAGTTATCGCTCCGGCTACCATCGGCAGCAGCTCTTTGTTGCCTTGGAGAAGTTTCTCGCTATTTGCGCTGTTGCACCTAGGCCATAATATAATCGGGAGACCTCACATGTGGGCAGAAATCCCCACTTTCCATTAGCTAACTCCGTGATTATGTCATCCACTTTTTTCTTAACATTTGTCAGCGGGGGATAAAAACATGGGATTACCTGGGACGGGTCGATTGCGGCCCCTTTCCTGCCAAGTTCATCTGTTACCTCTTTGCCGGTTATGTCCCCATGATCTGGGAGCCAGTATGGAGTGATCGAACGCTGTGTGCAAAGAACCTTGAGCTCTTTGCGACAGCTTGCTTGGAAAATCGTAGAAAGATGAACAAATATAAAACATGACTGTTCACCGATGTTCTATTGTATGCCTTATTCAACTGTCGTATTTTTGAGATGTGAATGAAAGTATTCCATCATCATCTTCTGACCCGCATGCTCCTCTACAGGCGTCGCGGGGTAAATCGAACATGTTCGCCTCATGAAAGTGTTTCGAGCAAGAAAAAAGGGATCAAAGATTATTACAATTGATACCGATTCTACAACTTCAAGTTCTTTCCAATGTGCGTGAACGTAATAAGAGCCCCGCACGCAGTAAATTTCTGTAGAAGGTGGCAAGCACTTGTTCATTCCCTCCTGAGAGGACATCCAGGGCCTGTACAGAGTCAGCTGGATCCTTCGAAAGAGGGAGCACTTTGTCCAGTTGACTGCTAATGTTCTTAGAACTTTTCTTTGCGGATCTGAGGTAGACGAAGTCACTGACCATTTTTCAGACGCCAAAGTTGTATTCCTTTCGATGCTAGACAACGCAGCATTGGCGGCACGCTCTGATCTGACAATCAAGTCACCCGACTATGCCACGAGCTGAACGGTCTTCTGGATAGCCTGCGAGTCTTGTTGGATCTACTCCAGAACAGTGTTTGAGAAGTCACTTGTATGGCTTTAATTGAATTCTTGATGGAGAAGAAGAAGATTGTTGATGGTAAGAGAGCATGGTTACAGATGGTCTAGAGGGTAGGTACACGAGTTACAAAACCTTAAACCAATCCCAAATCCAAAATTCTCAAACACAAAACCCTCTATTCTTCGAGCCTGTCAAAGAAATTAAGTGTGGCATTGGTTTCATTTCCATTTACAAGCCGAAATTAGGCCAAATTTGATTTGCAAATTGCCCAAACGAAAACGAACTTTAAGTTATAAAATCCATAATATTTCCCAACATTCACTGCACCTACCACCCACCATCCATACCCCTCATCGGCAACAGAAATCATGCAATTGTTCGGCTATCCTTATATATTTTTCTGTTTTCTGTACATTCTAATTACTATTGAAAAAGAAAACAAAATTCTAGTTGTTTTCCTGGAGTCAAGCTTGAAATTAATTTTTCATGCGAATACAGGTACCGTGATGCTGTATGCTCACTTTTGCGACTCACTGTATGTGTGGGGACATTTTTTCACAAAACTCTATGACAAATGGTGCACGTTGATGTTAACTTGCAATCATCAAAAAAGTCACATATTCATAGAAAGTCAAACTCATATGCATATGTAATGGTTCGTAATTTTGTCAATAAAAAACCTCATCAAGCCATCAGGACCGTGGGCTTGAGGAATTTAAATTGAGAGGCTAGGAACTTCGGTGGGTATTACAGCCCCGAATGGTTCACTGGCAATTTACATCAGTAGTCGGACCCATATGTGATGTCTGGCGTCACAATTTGGTGGACCGCACTCGATAAGAAAATCAACATTACACCACTCGATATCGTGCAGAGGATGGCGGGCGTATGCATCAGTGGAGCGCTAAAGGACATTCAACGATCCTACGCAGATATAGCTCTATACCCATAGATACAGACCTCACCATACCTTAACTCCTCTTCGAGGGAGTCTGATCACCTGACGCTGGACGGTCCACTGCGAATCTTCACAGATGGATCGAAGATGGATGTAGGTGTGGGGGCTGGTGTCTATTCCAAGGATCAGAAGATTCAGCTTTCCCTACGTCGAATCACTGTAGCGTCTTTCAGGCTGAAACTATAGCTATTAAGGAAGCTCTATCTTGCGTAAAAAACAATGTAATGTCAAGCACAGATATCGTCATCTGTTCCGATAGCCAGGCAGCGATCAAATCTCTGGACTCCGTCACTTTCATCTCCCAGACTTCCCTTAATTGCCGCCTGTCCATAAACGAGATGGCCAAGTATGTCAACTACCATCTTATGTGGGTGCCGGGACACTGTGACATTCCAGAGAATTTCGAACTCACTCTTTCCGGGTGGAGACCCATCCTTCATGCCTATCGCTGCTAAGGCTTGCCAAAAAGAAAACGCGGATGGACATCAATCACAGGACGCCTCATTATCAACAACTCTGACCCATGATCGATCACAAGCGATCGATTAGCTGGATCTGTTTAAGCAAGCCAGATCGCAGATATGTTGTTGTTGTTCTAACAGGGCACTGTGCCTCTAGACTGGGCCTTCCCTATAATGATTTCTGCAGAAGCTGCATGAACGAGGACGAGGAAGAAGCCATTGAACACTTGCTTTGCAGCTGCAGTGCTCCTGGGGGCCCACTTCCTTGACAGTCTGGCGGAACTGAGCAACATTAGAATCAGCATTCTTCTACGTTTTATTTATTCTACCCTTGGTAACACAACGGACCTCTGCTTGGCCTAAGCGTGTCTGTTGGCCTTTTGCGCAGCAGTCTACCTAGTTAGGGGATATTACGCTTGAGTATTTTGAGGGTCTCCCATGATCTGGTCTCTGACTCGAAAGACATTAGAGTCTGACTCGAAAGGCATCCGCTAAAGACGCTTTTTATGTCCTCAGCCTCGATATTGTCCTCTTGATCTCGTGCCGATCGGTGGGACGGAACACTTTCCCATTATCGTTCAGATTGAGTGAATCATTCTGCTTGTCAGCTATGTTTGCGTCCTCGCCCACGTCTTCTTGACCAGTGTAGTACTGCTGCACTCCAATAGAAGCAAAGCAGGACCGAAACCATGAGAAGCACGGTAAAATTATCGGCTGATGAAAATAAATAGCCGGCGAAGAGTCTTTCTCCCAATCGAACATTCAATTTAGCTCTGTTATGCTGTTGCTGCGAGTGTGTTCTCGGAGTTCCTGTTCCAGTTCACAGTGTCACCCAGGAAATAAGAAGTCCGATCAACGAGCTAAGCAGGGACCTGGTCTTCACTGCTCGCATGCAGAGGAGGTGCGCATCGCACTACAAGCAGTCAAGGCTAATATCTCGACGCACTTCCTTGAAATAGGCACTTCCTGAGGTGGGTCAGACTGACAAGCAGTGCATCATCAAGAAAAATATGGCCTGAGTGCAAACGATCTCCTTCGTCGAACTCGTCATGATATCGCTTTAGTGGTGGCAGTGTGCACGGAACACTGGCCGACAGGAGATGATGCCGTCAAACTGGGTATCCCACACGACATACATTGTCGCAGTTGCATCAACCTTAACACATTTCATTTTCATCACACACTTTATAGAAAAGCTCTGCTTTGACATAAGAACAGTGCTAAAAGAAAAAAAGAAATGAACAACAATCCCATAACGTTCGGACTCTCTGGAAATTGTCTACAAACGTATACACTGGACCACGAGACTTATTCAAAATATGTGGACCCTCAAAGTTGTCGTTCGCTGTGCGTAAAGTGTCATTTTGAGAGTGGTGACGCTGCTAAGGCAAACATCAAATAATCCGCCGGTCTGGCAGAACTCTGCTCGGCGGATGTGGCTTTAATCCGTTCCCTTACGTAAGCCCAGTCGTGTGTGCCTCTGGCTCACCGCTGCACTCATTACCATCTCATAACACCCGAATCACCTGCCATTTGTTGTCTAATCCACTGAAAGTCTTTTCCTACGGCCTCGGCACTTAATGAAGGCATCACGCTTTCCAGTCGAACGATCTGAGGGGACCCGTCTTAATTAAATTATCCCAAGCATTGCCAGTTGTTTCCACCGCAAACAGAGAAATTCCTCATGGCGGCCTATTCACGACAAATGCATTCACTTTTCATTCATTTCGCTTGCCATCGAAGATTCCAGTGATATAACGCCGATCGCTCCTTCCTCCATTCGCATCTCGGCGTTAGGCGCTTTGCCGGCGGGAGCCCCGGCCGCCTCCTACATGCGCCAGGGGGACTTTCGAAAAAGACTTTCAATCAAAAGCTGGCAACTTTTGCAATCAAACATTCACTTTGCATGAGCTATTTGCCAGAACGCACTGGCCACGGCTGCCGGTGATTAATTGCATGTGTATCTCGAGCCGGCGGAGATACAGATTGCTGCTTGAAATGAAAATCAACTATTGCCATGTGCCTAGGTCCGGCACTGGATTAAGAGTGCGTCGTCGCTACCTTGGTGCTGGCAAGCTCCCAAGCTGACTCTCGGGCCGTAGAACTCTCCGCGGTGGACAGCAGGGCGCGGAGAGGTGCGCGAATGGCCTGCCCGGCAGGCAGCGAGCTGCTTCTCAATGCCGTTCAAGGTTGTTCGATCGTGATGGCGCGATGAATGTGTGTATGTTGGGTCTGTCTCCACTCCACACTGCACACTCCACATACTGAGGCTGCTCGCAGCAGCGGCACAGCATAACGTGGAGCCTCATTCCTCTTGGGGTCTCGTCTCCTCCTGCTCTCCACTGTTTTTTGTGGGCATTTAGCTGTTAACTTGATTCGTTCCTCTTTCGCTTGGTATTCTGGTCGGCGAGCGTGTCCCGCAATTGACGGGTTCGTGTTTTGATTGTTTATTTGCGAGTGCTTGGGGTTCTTCTAGAATTCGTGTGTGCGTCGCTGTCGTCCACGGCTTGATTGATTTTTTGTCCTTTTTTTGTTTTTGTGCTCATTGCCTCTGCTTATCTTCGGAGTGCCCACTCGACGCAGACTCGGTGCCAAATTATGGCGACGGGCAGTGTGGCCAGATTGAAATGACTGCACAGCGGAGAGCACTTTTTTGTTGGAAATGTGACTGGGAAGCGGATCTAATGTACTCAATGCCGTTGGAGAGTCTAGCTGAGTCTGGGGATCGAAGACGCAAATTGCATGTAGTCATCACGACTTCGAGACGTTGCTTCGTTGTGAGATCATTGGTTGACTGATGTGATCGCTTTTAAGATGACTGAGGGGTAAGAGGTTAGAAAAAGATTAGGGCTTGCGACTGGATGTTATCGCCAGGCGCCTGGAACATGGGCCTCAAGAGAAGGAAATGAAAACACTTCAACAATGTCAGTCCACACAATGTCACTTGTCATTGGAGACTTTGACGGATTGTTCAAAAACCAATCCTTAACCGCCCGTCATACTTAAGAGTTCAGCAAGACCAAATGTCGTCAAGCGACTAATCATGAATACGCTATCTAAGGAAAACTTCCAATCGAAGCCCTCTAGTTCGAATTATGTGGTCACAGAAGGCCCTATCCCAAAAGCAGGGAAATGCTCTAATGACAAACCTAAGGACCTTAGACCTATCAGTCTGTCTTCTTTTCTCCTGAAGACCCTGGAGAAACTGATAGATCAATATATCAGGCAAACTAGCCCTTCGTGCGCAGAATGCCCACAATAAGGGCAGGTCTGTAGAGACGGCCCTAAATGCGTTGGAAGAGGCTAAATGTAAAGCTATTGCCGTTTTCGTCCGCATGATGTTGCCATAGGTACGACTGGCAAATTCGTCTCAACCTTAAAGACATAATGCAGAATGCCCTCAGCATGGATACAAACATGCGGCCTCAGTGTTAACCCCCCGAGAACGGATCTCGTACTATTCACCAGAAGGTACAAAATCCCTCAATTTGACCCTCAACGATGTGCGGCAACACTTTACAACTTACCGCAACTTACGTGCCAAATTTCTGGGTCTCAACGTGGGAGCTAATCTGGAAAGTCAATATCCAGGAGAGGGTCAAGAAGGCTTCTTCTGCCCTGTTCAGCTGTAAAAAAGCTATAGGCTGCAAATGGGGATTACAACCACGCATTATCCATTGGATCTTCATCTCAATTGTCGGACGGACACTTCTGTATGGGGTCTCAGTTTGGTGGATAGCATTTAACACAGCACGCTACTCAAACGGGTGCAAAGACTGGCCTGCATTTGTATCATCGGGTCACTGAAGAGCACTCCTGCAGTTGGGTTGCAGACCTTGTTTTTAAAGTCGTGCATTATTTCGAAGTTCATGAAGGGAGTCTCTTTCGAGTTTTGTAGTATTACCTTGTGCCAGTTTCCGTGGATCTTGTCCCATCGGTTAACCTCCCTTAGTCTTACGGCTGAATATGTGGCCATGGGAGGAAGATATAGTATCATTTCCAGGGCTCTCATTTCTGTTGTAGTCTACATCTCTCCTAACCAGTCCGATGATAAAATCATCGACTTCATTCCCTTCGAACTTGTGCCATTCTGGGAAAGAACATCATCTGTGGCCAATGAGTCTAAGTGACCAATGATGATTTAAATTCTAACACTGGTCGAGTTTTTGAGAGTTACTCTAAAGCTTCAAATGAACTCTAACTCAGAAATTTCCACCACTCAAAGTGGTACAGTCATCGACGCAGTATTCCAACGATATCTCAGGGCACATTGGTAGTTTAAATATAAAATGTGCTTGTACTTTTATGCAGCATTCTGCGCACAGATAGATATATTAAACTTCTACCTCTTTCAACCTCTCTTCAGCTGACAGCATTTTTTATCACGATGTGTCTCCCGTGTCTGTGATCAAGTGTTGCCCGGGGGAATTCCACTACACTCCTTTTTACTCAAAATACGTTTGTTCTCGGAGGCTGGGGCAACCATCGCTCAGGACTGGAATAGACTAGACTTCTTTTCCCCAACTCCATTTCACAGTTGTTACATTCGAACTGGGGATGTAGGGTGTTGGCAAAACATCGATGTTGACGTCGATGGCTAAACATCGATGATCGATATAATTCCGACTGTATGTCCACTAATATTCCGACTAAATAATCCAAGAATGAAAGTATACATACCCGGAGAAACAAATTTCGCTCACAGACTCTTGGCCAAACAACCCATGCATCAATTCCAAGAACTGTCTAGATCAGTGGTGGTTATGCGAAATGCCTCCATGAGAGGAGGATGAAATATTTGCTAACATCGAAGGCCGGCGTTTTGTTCTTTGCATCGATTATGCGATATTTTACGAATTTGAGCATCGATGTTAAAGTATCTCGTGTCTCAACACCGTCCAGTTTTGTCAACATCGATGAACATCCAACATCCCTGTTGTGTCTGTTCCTCTTTCTTATCTCAATATTATGTTTAAATAAATAAATAAAAAAAATGTTTTATTTCGCAGATGATTTACTTTCTGGTCTAGTTGACTGGAAATTAGTTGAGGTTCTTGGGCAGCCAACTGTTTAAGAAATTGAAGATAAATAAAACATCGGGAAAACATCGATGTATGGCTGTTTTTTAACATCGATGCTTGTAGTGCAAACGTCGATGTTTTTAGGAACGATGTTGCATCCCTAAATTGGGGTCAAGGTCTTCAGTAAATTCGTTTTTTATCCAGGAAAAACTGGCGAACGAGGCAAAACAAATGATATTCTGAGATTCGCGTACAAAAGACGAAATCTTCTGCAAATTCTGCTGTAGATACCCTTTTCAAGCGTATAAGCAAAATTAAAAGAAACAAACTTCATCATCTTGTCCTCTTCAGTCTCTTCAAAACTTTTCAGATATTGGACCTGTTTGTAGACGATCGTTTTTGTAACTGACCCGTGGTTCGTGAATTTAAAAAAATAAAAAAGGATAATTTTAGTTTCGGGGAACAACGTTTGTTTGTGTTTCACATTGGAATGATAATAAAGGCGTATTATTGATGTTTTATCTAAAGCCTGTCGCGCACCCCCTAAAAGTGTCACAAGCTGAGAATGGCTGCTGTAGAGAGTTGAGAAGAATTGTACAGCATACGCCCCACGGCTTTGAGTAAAGAAAAATTCTTAAATTCCGTTGAATGATGCCGATTACAATTGGCTCTCGAAGCAGACTTCTACCGAATGGAGCATTTAAATCACGCTTAAATTTGAATGAGTTGCGTAATGCGTTGGCAATTCCCCGAACTTGACGTAAATTCATTGATCTTCCTCAAGAGCCCACGCACAATCAAGACATTCATCTTTCTAGGTACATCTTCTGAATGGATTATTCAGTTGCGACTGCCACTCATCCATCACCACTCCGCCCGACACACGTTACACCAATAAAACGCGACCTTGCCCGAGAACGACTGCGATAATCGAAAGCGTTATTGAACCGTCGCTTCCAATTCTGCGAAACTTATCGGAAACGACTATGAAAGCAGCGACAAAAATAAATATAAAACTCCCCTGGCAATACCCGGCGCAACCTTCAACTGGAGTGAGACAATGCTGACGAGGACAAGTAGCCGGTTCAGAAGCTGCGGAATGTTTTCATGCCGCGATCACACCTCTGGGCAAATCCTTGCCCCTCTTGCGTAAGCAAATTAGTTTCTCTCTCTCCCTTCTTTCAATCGCGAACTTCGCGTGGGCCATCTAAAGTGGGGCGCGTCTGACGGGGGCCTAGATACACAGACTAAGTCGAATTATTTATTCATCGCCAACAGAATTTAGGGTTTTATCTGCAAAGTACGAGTACTTTACGCTTCAGTCTTGATTTTCAATTAATTTCGCATCGGACGTGACTTAGACGTGGAGTCAGTCGCTGAGCAAATACATTGGTAGCCAAAGTGCTGACAGAACAAGATTAACAGCGGCGGACAAAGAGGTGATGATTCAACGAAGCCATGCGCACTTGAGGGTTTTTTTTTGGGATTTTACCTGAGTTTTGTTGAATTTTTCGTTCGTCTTTGGCAAACAGATACGATTCTGGAATTTTGTTTGTTAAAAATCCGCGAGATATTTGCTCTTCAGCAATGAGTTACTGTTTGTTTATCTATTATGGACTCACGGGGGTACCGAGAGAAGGCGATTTTGAAAGTTCAAGTGGCACTGTGGCGACTGGGGACGAGATTATTTTTGGCACGCACTTGGAGACAAGACTCACTTGGGATTGTTATGTGATTCGAAGAAAAGACTGCGGGAAATGTTTGTCTTCGACGTGGGGCTGCACGGGGCTACCCTGTCTGGTGGGCACTGATGTTCGGTATGCAGTGAAGCGCCATGAATTTGAATGACTTGGAAGGTACTCTCTTTGGATCCTGGTCATGTCTGCTGGGTTGACATGTGGCAAAACATCTCTATGAGAATTCGAGGTGTGTACGAAACTGCAGACGATTTGTCTATGACATGGGTTTAGTCCGGTAGATTTGACTGCCGGTGGGGAAGGGATAATTGTGTTGTGCTTATAAAGCGAGTGGGTTAGGTTAGGTTAGGTTGGGTGATGTGGCTACGTTCATGAGCAATAGATTCACTTAGACCAAAGGGTCCCTTGTGTTGTCAATGAGCCGGTTACTGTCCGTTACTACTGGAACCATTTTGCTTTTTGGACGAACTTTCAGAATTATTTGACATCCTTTTCAAATATGGATCCCTGGGTGGGTTGCAGAGAAGATCGGAGGGGTGTTCCTCTTCTTCTTCATACTTGCATTGTATCCTAGTCTTGCGACATGTCTATCCATTGCGCAATGTCCTGTAAGGATTCCTATTAGGGCACTCAGGTTTTTTCTGCCTAGACTGCGGATGATCGTGGTTCCTTGTAAGCTCATTTTTGGCCATATTCGTGTTTAGCATGTATGCATTCCATTTTTCACGGACGCTGCTGATCCCTGGCTCTGTGATTTAAGTTTTTTGAGTTTCTATTGTCACCCAGCCATTTTCAACCTTTGTCTGTTTCGCAGTTTTCCGGGACACCTCTATGTCCACCAACCCAGAAAAAGGTTAGGCTGCAATGTCTTGATATCTCGTTAAGAGGTAAACGGCAGCGTGTACCACACTTAACTTGCTCGGCCTTCCAACTGCCTGGTGTGTCACAAAACTGACTGACCAAGAATGCATGAAAATAATCCACTTGAAGTCGATCGCTAACAGAAAAATCTAAGACAAAGGTGCAGGCCAACTAGTTCATTTATAAGCCTCCTAAAGTGGCATCCGGTGGAGGATCAACTTAAGTTACTCGACTGTCAGAAATCGACTGTCGATCCCCCTTGATCGATAGCGTCAAATGTCTAACATTCGAAACAAGTCCACGATATGCGCAGACTTTTGATAGAGACTGGATACCCATAGCAGTCAGGCAGTTTTGTAAAGGACATAGCTGTGCCACAGCCTTGTTAATGGTAACGGATGACATAAGAAGAGCTATTGACGAAGACAAAACGACCATATTCACCGTCACACCTTGACTTTTCGAAAGCATTTGATTGCGTTGACCCAAGGATACTCTGTCATAAACTGTCTACCCAATTCAACTTCTGTAATCCCACTAATAAATTAATTCTTTCTTATCTTACTAACAGAGTCCAAGCTGTTTTCAATAATCTGTCATCTTTTTCTGACGTAACCTGTGGTGTTCCTCAAGGTTCAATTCTCGGTCCGGTATTATTTTCAATGTTTATCAATGACCTTCCAATGGTTGTGTCCTACTGTAGGTTCCATATTTATGCAGACAGAACTGACACGGACTGACCACATTGATAGTAGCGTCCAAGATAAATCCATCTTGATGAAGCTTGTCAATCAGCAACTATCTTCTCCCTATCAACGTTAAATTAAAACTTGCCAAAGCACTCATAGTGCCAATCTTGACATATGGATCAGAGTTTTTCTACCTTAACAATCTACCTTAAACCATGTAAGACGGCCATAGGTTGCGGAAGCTCAGCTGCAATACAGTGACCGACTACTGCTCGCTTGCGGAGATACGCATTACCCTTTCTACGGGGGGTCTAGAGGGTTCGACGAGGGAGTTCCTTCGTTCCCCAGCCACCAGAATTTTCGATGCTGCATTGCAACATCTCTCACATCTCGCCTTGATGACGCCATACTGAACCGTAGGAGGCCTTCCTCAGCTCGTTGTACGACGGTGTCGCCTATCCATAGTTGAACGGGCGGTATGGAAGAGGAGCCGTACCGCATTTATGTCTTGTATCAGACCGTTCCAATCAAAATAGAGGAATGCTTACGGGAGGACATATCCGTTGTGACGTACCCTTTAGTGGTATCATGAATTGGGGTAGAAAGCCCCTGAGATAAAATTGTTGACCGAATTCATCGCTCTATCAGTATGACCTCGCACCAACTTCGCCAGAAAATTTACCGCTCTTATCAGGCTTGCCCTGTTGTATAAGACCTAATTGGAATAGAATTTTCTGTACTTTGACTCTATTGCTCTCTAAAGGAGAAGGCAAGCCCTAAGACAAGCACTCTCGAACAACCGAATGTTTTCCATCAAGCTTGCACTCACGTTGAACCACACGGGGCAACCATACGTGAACATTGGCCGGATGAGAGCCCTGTAGCAAATTACATTCACCCTCACATCGACTTGGCTGTTGTAAAACAGTCTCCTTGTAAGAGCAAAAGCGCCTCGGGCCCTGGCCAGAACAGTATCTACATGTTTGTTAGTATCTACATGAACAGTATCTACATGCTGTATTGACTAGCCTGGTCTAGCCAGATGACCATGCAGCTGACTACAGTCCTTCGCGCCAGTGATTGCCTGTGTCGTGCAATAATTGAGAACTTTCGCCAATTCTTCTTCGTATCCGCCTAGGCCTTATACAACGGCGTCCTGAACAGTATGGTTTCCGACTGATATTCAGCTTCCAGTCATCGCAATCTCTCATGAATAAATCGGAGTCACCCTGCGCGAGAGTAGTGATGTCCTCGATATTTTGCCTGATCTGTACACGATCAAGTCGTCGGCGTACCCAATTACGTGAGGAAGAGAACGTATCAGGTCGCTTAAGTAAATGTTGAACAGGATCGGCGAATTAACGGCACCCTGTTGGAGACCATTTTTTACATCAAAAGTGCCTGTGGAGGTCACGTTGCCATTCTTGACGACGACCCGTCTGCCGGTAAACATGTTACACAGTAGGTACAGCTTGTAAGTAAGTCCTCCTAGGTATACGTCAAAGGCCTTCTCCAGGTCAATCATGCAGGCACCCTTATATTGTTTCTGGCTCTTGTTCCATCGGATATCCGACACCAGTTTCGACGCGGCATGAATGGTGTCATGCCCCGTTGTTCGCTGACTGTGATTATTCTTCTTCGCAAAAGTTGACAAAAGCAGTCAACGCGGCTGCACGGTACGTTTTTTCCTCTAAGTTATCTTCGCATACTTGTCCATGGGTCGGAACAACGCCGGACTCACCTAGGATGCGAATTGGAAGCATTCATAGGGTACAGATCGTGCATAGTACTCTTCAAAATTATTCACAAGAAACAGCCAAATTACCAGCCAAAGATCACCTTCTGTAGATCGATTCGTAATACCTTAAGACGTAGTTACCTTAAGACCCTCAATTCATACCAAAATAAAATGAAAATACAGCCAATATTTCATCTGCTTCTTTTTGAACTTTTGTAAATGCCTCATTCCATTGCGGACATCACTGACGAATTTGAATGCGAAGTATGTCCATACTGTAGACTGTCTGTATTCCCACAGAATTCGCAACGGAAGTCGTCTTGGACTAAGTACTCATTTGTAAGCCGATGTCGTCCCGCATCTCGAATTCACCACCTGACCCTTCTTCCCATGGAAGTGAAATCCGCAACGATCTGCCTCCACCAGCTGCCGCCAAACCCCACAAATGCCAACGCGCACAAGTTCCAACCCCTTCATTAGCATTGCCGTCCACAGAATCGCAGCAATTGCCTGTGCCGTGCAACCCAAGGAAGACCCGTGATTATCCATGACAAATAAATAATACGCCAAATATCCTGGCGCACGAATTTACACTCACATCCCATGTGCGACGCGTTCTTGCAGTCGCAACGTGTCAACACCTTTTATGTGCTTTCCACCAGTGCCCATGCCATGGGGCGTGTCGAATACACGAATGCATAAAATCCTCAAGCCCCCGACGCAACCATCGCGAATCCCAAATTAATATTCGTCCACGCTGCATCGATGCGAAATTAAATTCAAAAGATATGCGCATACAGCTGAGGCGATATCAGCTTGCGATGACAACAACGTCTGCGTACTCAGCGAAGAGCGCCAACAACAACACGACAATGGCGACATTAGTCAGACGTCAAGTTGCAGCCCAAACTTGGGGTGGATGCACATGGCCTCCGGCCACCGATTTCCGACAGCGACTGCGCATAATGAAACAGCAGACGGCACGCACTCGCTCACACATTTTTCATCAATGCATTTTCCCAGTTACAGATACAGATTGTTGAAGCACGCAAATTAATTCGCCGTATGCAGGGGCGTGGCGGTAATTGAATTGATTGCACAAATGCAGTCGAGCCTTAAATCATTTCTCGCACTGTCACACTGGTGGCAGCCGACAGGGCTGGCAGTGCGCTGCTGTATTCGACGTCGCGTCTGTCAGAACCCGAACGACAACAGCAACTTCATTGAGGTTCTGCCAACCGAATTGGTTGGTTTTTCCGCCAAAGGATGGCGTGGCACTTGGACGCGATGGCGAAGTATTTATTGGAAATTCATGTAAAAATGAATGGCTTCGCGGTGCAGAGCAGAGATGCCCATGGGTGGAGCGGCGGATAGGTTCTTGAACTTTTCGCTCGAGGTTGGAGTGTGGCCGCACCTCGACTCCGGCTGGCCGGCCATGCCTGCGCAGGTATTTATGGAAATTTTCAAATGAAAACCCTGAGCACCATAATGACTGGTAATTAAAATAAAAATCAATTATGAATGCAATGTCAAATGACGCGGAGTCCGGGGATTATTCATATTTCACGGGGCATGGCATGCAGCGGATGATGAAAGAGCGACGTGCAGTGAGTGAGTCCAATTTGGATTCACAGCCACGTGGATGGGGTGAGAAACCTGCCAGAGAAAGGAAGCGGTTAATGTCGTTGGCTAATAAGCGGGAAGTTCTTGAGAAACAAGAGGGGGAACTTTCACTGCCTGGCTTAAGGGTCTAATGAATGCTAATGGATTGAGGTCTAGACCATGCCATTCTTAAAATCGGCTCATCGAGATGAGAAGCTTGAAACATACCGTCAATCGCAAAAATATGTACACAGCATAAAGGTGTCTGGGTTCTCAACAAAAATGCTTTCAAATAGGACTTCCTGCAAAATCAAGCACTTAGTTGCGATCTTAATACAAAAAAAAAATGATGACGATATCGCAAAAACTATCGGTGGGTTGGGGTTAACAGCCGAAAAAAGGCAATTGGAGAAAGTCCTTTCTAGCCGTCTTAGTTTTATGTCTAAGTAGTCTTAGATAGCATGGGCTTATGATTTCAAAGCCTTTTATACACTTATTTACAAACCCTCAAAGTCAACAACATATTTATTCAAGTTGCGAGCCATGTTTTCAACAAAAGTTTACATGGCTTTATCCCAAGCTTCATAAAATTAATTGTGTATCTTTGTACATCATTCGATTGGTCTGTTCTTGGCTATTTCAAATAGCTCCAAACATATGTGTTAAAAAAAAACTTGACAAGTACTCGTTGAGTTTCTAAAAAGTCTGCGCCAAGCTACGCGTAGGCACTTACATCAACGTAAGCTTCATACTTTCACGTTGCAGCACCGACAAAATTAGCTACAACTTCTTGCAACCGTCGGAGTCATGTTCAAATTTGTTTCGCTGTATCGGATTAAAAAAAAACATGGTTTTGACTTTCGTCACGTTACAAAAGTCACAATGTCTTGGCTAATAAATGTCAAAATGAATCCAACTAGAAGAAATATTCCATGATCGGAGCTCTGAGATATTCAACTTCTTATAGTCGAGTCATAAATGAGCACAAATTTGCAGGGGGTATGTTTAATCGTTTGTTGGACTGTAGAGACTCCAACAGGAGACATTCTTTATCTGAAAGCTGGCACCGTGCTCTTACCATGATGTAAATATCATATCCATATAAAGACGACTTTGGCCGTTTGGCGAAAGGCATAGAATAAGGTTAAGTTCTGTTTAGAGTACCCGCCGAGGGCCAGTAAGTTAGAAATCGTAATAATGTTCGTTCAACTAGTTTTAAGCATTTTTAAAAATGAGTTAAAATGAAAATGAAGACTTTGGCCGCGCGAGACGTTTGAGTGTAGAATATGTTGACCTAAGCTGCAAACCACCTATTGTGCACAGTGGGCTCCAGGGGGGTTGTATTGATAAAAAATAGAATGCAATCAGTTTTGAAATATTTACGACTCTAAATGGGGATGATTTTATCTGTTGTTTATTGTGCTGTAAATGTTATCTATGGTCCACATCTGGCAGTGGGCAAAAAATGGCAATTGGGTTGTAATTACCAAGTTACTGGATTTACGACGTCTGGGATCGGATGTTTCTTTTAAAATCCTGTAATCCGTATTCTTTCGGTCATTACACAAATTTCATGACCATAGGTGAGAGTTGGGGCAAAAACCGAGTTGAAACCCGCTAACTTTGGCTTTGACACCAAGCTCGGCCTGATTACAGACCAACCAAGCTGTTTTAAAATTGACCCAGCTTGACCAATCCTACAGGAAAGCTCAGCATTACTCCTCCCATCACTCGTGAAGAAGACCCCGCGATACTTAAACTTATCAACCTGCTTTAATGGGACTCAACCAACATGGAGAGTGCATTGAATGACCATAACCTCCATTTGTCCACGTTAAAGTTCATTCCAGCATCAGAACATGCGGCCACAAACCTATCGAGTGCGCGTTGGAGTTCCGCCTGGGAAGATGTGAGGAATAGAACAGACGTATGGTATCTTCCCTTTCCTCTAAATTGCGCGTGCTGCAGAGTAAGGGAAGATCTTCTCGATGTGGTACAAAGTTGAGTTTGAGAAGCTTGCCTCGAAGCTTAAACATTCCCGAAATTTCCTGGAAGCTATTGGTGTCCTGAAAGTAGTTTTTACTCCCCAGGTTATGGTTTAGTCGACTGTATACATTGCCATGCAGGGATCATGTTTCTGTAGAAAATTCATTCGCCTGCTCATCGACTTGTTTTATTAATTGGGATAGATAACTTACCCAGTTTCAGCCGTCTGCATTCAGGAATACAACACACCCTCGAGCTAAGTATACACACCGATCTTCCATCAGCTGCATCTTGGCCTTCAGAGCTATGTTGTCAGTACGCAGTTCCTGCATCTTGAGGGATATGTCAGCTTAGTCTTGCTTCGTGGGCAAATTTTTGAATCTGTCATCCAATAACGAAGCCATGGATAACTCGATTAGTGTCTTCAGGTCTACAATGGGCATATTTATGGCTGCCTTGTTTCGCGGACCGGTTTCATTTGCGGAAGGCAATTCCGGTGACGTTTCTATTATACATTTTTTCGGGGCCCACTTTATATAGACACGTACAGAACTATTACAGAAGATGTGAGGATAACTAAGGATAACTAAGTCATCATCCCAATGTGAAAAATTCATCGCCTCGGCAGCGCTGCAACATCCAGTCCATACATACAATAAGAAGGAGAGGTATCAAGATGCACCCTTGCCGAGGTCCAACGCTCACGGCGAACGGCGTTGATTTAGCACCATTTACCAGAACACAGCTGCTACAGTTTGTGTATAGAGACTGAATGGCCCTCAGAAAAGGACCGCCAATCCCATACTCCTGCAGAGCACTCCAGAGAATTCGGCCGTATGCCTTTTCCAAATCTACAAAACAGCAACAGACGGGCTTGGCATACTCAAAAGCCTTCTCAAGTACCATTCCTAGAGTGAGAAGCTGGTCAGCTGTACTTCTACCGAGACGCCGCACTGTTCATCCACCATCGTGGGCTCGACCTAGAACGCGCTTCCAACACCTTAGCATAGACTTTCCCGGGGAGACTTAAAAGCTTGCCGCTGTGGTTGGAGCAGTCTCTGTTGTCCCCCTTCTTGAAAAGTGGGACAATCACCCCAGTGTGTCAATCGGCAGGTGTCTCACCACCTTTCCAGGCCAATCTACCGGCACGAGAGAGCCGTAAGACTCCCTCTCTACCCATTGCATGTCACTGAGGAAGACCAGTCATCACATCCTAATCTATAGACAATGACATGTGAATGTCCACTTAAACATACAAAATAAACCCCCTTCACGGGCTATTTGGAAACACTGCATCCATTCAAAGTTTTCCATGAGAAAGACCTCGAAATTGTGTCACCCAATTTGTGTCTAAAGACCTGCCAACCAGTCCTTTCAGACTAGTTCATTCCTTTCAAACTCTCATCCATTTCGGCCGCACTCCACCTTGCGGCCGATGATCTCTTCACCTCAGCAAGCGGTCCCCGAAACCCACTGGACGAGTATTAATTGATAAAGGTGTCAGGCCGTCAGTGCGTCTCATAAATCGCGCACAGAAACGCCTCAAGAGAACACCCCAACCAAGTCCAATCAGCCTTGTCACTGCCGACCCGGCCCGAGTGTAATTAATTACTGTTTTCACAGCCAGGGCTACTGAGTCGCAGGGCCCTCCTAGAGCGCGATCAAACAACCTTTCCAATCCCACCGCCCCAGCGGAGGGCGGCCGCGGCTTCCTTGATTGCTCTATTTGAGGAAAGGGAGAATATTCAAATCGCTCCCATTAACGTGTTTGTTCTAGATACACCGCGCGGCAGTGGCTCGCCGCGGCACCTGATCTTCCGGACCTGATTGAATCCAATTTATATTCAAATTGCAGCGCCGGCAGGGGGCCGAGCGGAGTTGATGACACCTCGCGCCGCACGGGGGGTAGACTTGGTCATTTCCGAAAATTCAATTCGATCCACTTGTCCGAATGTTTATGGTCTTCCCGGCTGTCAGTCGGCGGATCGTTCATTTTTTGCCTCAGAGTGTGCTCGTGAGAAGCTGCCGCTGCTACTGTCCCAGTTGCTGGCACTCCTCCATGCTCGCTCGGCGGCGGCGCGGCTGTGGTTACGAAACGCTGCCGCAGATGCGGCATTCGCCGCACGATCTCGGCAATTTATAGCAGAGCACAGTCACCCTAAGTTAGGATGATGTTGCTCGATGATCCTACAGCAAGGAGCGCTCCTGCCAACCACCGCCAATTGCCGGTAACATGCAAGAACAGCGCTCCGACGTGGTAACTTGAGCCAATTTGTTGCGTGTGCACATGAAGCTGAAGCGCACGTTGTTACAACATTGCTTGTCGAGTGAAGGCATTATGCCACTGAGCGCTGCCTCTTGGTCTGTCTTTAGCTCTGCAGCGGCGGATACCTCATTAGATTATTAGTTATGGGTTCCAGATTTGGTTTGATGATCTGCGGTGTGATGATTAATGTTCCATTCGATTTGAATGTGATCCGCCGGTCGGGAAGGGCGGAGGGGGATGGTCGTCGAACAAATTGAAATAATGTTCCCCAACCGGAGAGGGGGTGCATTGCAGAGCAAAGCAGGGCACAGTTCGAAGATGAAGACATTGGCTGGTGTTGTATAACGTCGGAGAATGGATGCTGACTGTCTGGGAGCTGTGGCTTCGTTTGGTGGGAACTCGTGGTCTAGCTGGAAGCGTCTGTCAAAGAAGTGACGATTCCATTGAAAGTTAATTAATTTATATTTTTTTCCTCTTGAGCTTGAGGAGTGAAAGCGTTTGAGAGGTCGCCTCGTGGACATGTTCATGATGCAACTGAAGGTTTTTGACAGCCAATTAATCAGCTTCTGTACTGGAGTCTGTGCTTGGGGGTAGACTACAGTTAGTGCCTGTTACGGGGAAAGATCCCATTCCCTTTCATTCGAGGCAGTTTATGAGTTCTTCCCCTCTGACTGTAATTTCAGAAGACTTTCCAAGGTTATGAGGAGAGTTTTGTGGGAAAGTGACGCACATTTTACTCTGGAGACCCATGTTAGTGAGCTACTCCTGTCCTCCGAGTGAGAGTGTGACTTAGGCCTTTACCAGCCAAGATTTCAGATTCTGAAACAACCCAAGAAGTAGAGTGCATAGAGACGGGTTGACTCCTTCTCTTACTGATTAGACAGTTCACCGGCAAGCATCTGCAGTAGATGGGACTACTTGAGAGAGAAGAAAGTCATTGAGGGGTTGCAGCATAGAAGAGTAAAATCCGCAGATAATTTGACTTTTAACAAGTCCGATTGTAAAGTAGTACGAGAACTCGAGAAAGACACTCTGTCCTCAGCTAATACTCTAAACATGTCACCTTCAGCTTCGCAGCCGGAAATACAAATGCTTCTGTACCGGAACAGAAATGAATGGCATAATACTCTGACTCATCAGCAAACACCTCCGGCCTACTCTCGACGATCACTTAGGCTGATTAGATTGAGCAGGCCCAAAACTTAGAACTCTCATTGGCGTTATAACAGGGCGCCACAGGAACTCACACTGCAGTGGCTGCGGACTTCTGCAGATACGAGTGTGATGAAGAAACCATTGCACACTTGCTATGCGACTACAGTGCTCCCTCATCGCTTAGATTTAGACTTCCGGGACACTATTATTTTGACAAGCCGGCTGAACGAAGCAGCAAAGAGTCAGCCTTCTTTTTCGCTTCCTTCAAGCACGATATATAGCCAGAGGCAGGGTGGAGCAGACCCTGTGTGATACCATCGAATGCGGACTAAAAATGACTAAAGAGTGGTGCTTATCAGCGGGGCTACATCTAAATCCGGCTAAAATCACCTACAAGACAATCAACCTTGCACAAGACAACCCAAACACAAATTAGTCTGTCAGGCACAATACTGGCTGCAGTAAAAGAGGTAAAATAGCTAGGAGTTAACTTAAGCAGCAACCACATCTGGAAAAGACGCAGAGAAGAGATGACCATTAAGATGACCATTAATGATTTGTAGAAGCTTAGCGGGCAAATCCTTCGGTTGCAGTCCAAACATCTTAAGATGTACATCCATCAAGCTATTGTTAGACCAACAATGACATATGGTGCAAAGGCATGGTCCACAGGAACCAACCTGATCAGTGCAACAGAGACACTCAACAAAGTTCAAGGGTTGACACACCTTTGTATAACAGGTGCCAGGAGAACTTGCCCATCTGCTGGCCATGGAGGTGTTATTGGAGCTCCATTGCATCTGGTGGTCACAGAATGTGCAAATAAAGAGAGAATGGCAAAAGACGGGGTAGGAAAAGACAGCGGCATTCGTCGAGACAATTCGATGCACTAGTCAAAACTCTTCCACTCCTGGCCATTCCGAAGAATGACACGATCAGGAAATTCAACTTCCAAAAGGAGTCCACCATTAAGCCCAGCATCAAACAAAATTGGAGCAATGAATCAATAGTCCACAGTCTGAGCAGCAATACGGTGAAATGGTATACAGATGGATCAAGATGTGATGAAGGAACAGCGGCAGGAGTATTTGGACCCCGGACAAAGTACTACGAACCCATGGGAAAACGCACCAGCTTCTTTCAAGCAGAAGTCTATGCCATAGACAGGTGCGCTCAGATCAATGTTGACAGGAACTATACCAACTACGACTTAGCAATAATGTCGCACACTCGTGCCACTATCCTGGCACATCACCAAATGGAATGTCTACAGAAGCTTAAGGAGCTGAGCAGAAGTAACAGAGTAAAACCCTGCTGGATATCTGGACATACCGGGATAGAAGGCAATGTATTGGCCGACTCCCTCGATAGGAAAGGAGCATCCGAAACTTGTATATGCCCCGGTCCATTCTGCGCTGTAGGAGACCATGTCCTCAGGGAAGAGTTCAGGGAACTAGAAAGAAGGAACCGGACAACGCCCATGGCATGACTCATGACAAGAAACTCTTGAGGCAACATAACCGGAAGATGTTTGAGGCATGTGCCAGGATGAGCAAAACAACCTCTGTATCATAACAGGCTACCTAAAAGGGCACTACAGACTCAGGTAGCACCTTAGGAAACTGGGAATATCAGAAGAAAATTCTGCCGAGAATCTAATGAAATTGCAGAACACGTAATGGGAATTGGTGAGGTGCTAGACCACAAAAGACAAAGATGTCTGGGCAGGCGCCTCATATCTCTATCTAGCTCTCATTCTCCGCTTCCTAAGGGAACGTGGCTTAGAGCGAATACTCTAGAATAAATCTCTGCCACCTTCGCGCCACAGGAGTCCATAACCGAAACTCTTAAAAAATTGTATGAAAAGGGGGCAGAATACATGTAAAAGTGGCTATGTAATATAGCCTCAAAAATAATACTTAAATGCCTGTAATACACAGCAGTTGTTCTGTAGACGGAGGTCTAGAGAATATACACCTGAACCAGCCATTCGATTTGGATCGATGGGTGTAGATTCCCATTGCAGCAGGGTTACGGACTTTGTCTGCGTCACATTCTACTCTCGTGGGGATTATTGGCATTTGTGGTTTATTTCAAAGTTCTCAGAAGCCGTAAGATTTGATTGTTTTGGGATCTTCGAGCTATGGAGCAATCCCGTATGCCCCTTCTTGTGGGGTTTGCTCCAGCGGTTTGCGTTCTTGGAATTTTACTTTGGCTTTTTAAATTCAATCAGCGATCAATCTAACATCCGCTTTTCTGTGAAGATCTAGGCTTAGACAGGATCTGGATCTAGGAAAGTCTCCCCAAACTTGACATCCACATAGAAGGAAATCCGAGAAATAAATATTAATAAATACAGGCACAATGTCTGAACCTTGTGGGGCACCAGAATTGAAATATGTGTGATCAGAGACTTAAATCGAAAATGTATTATTTTGTACAAAAGATCTTCATGAAGTACGACAAACAGTGTCAAAGGCTTTTCCTATGTCGAGGATAACCAATCCAGTTGATTTAACATGATTCGTTTTAACATGATAACATATCCTTGATACCAGGTTGACGTTGACCGATAAATTCGCACTTATTTCGTGATTCCAAAAATCACAACCATGATCGCCCGGTTTCACAATTCACAAGTCGACTTTGATCATTGTGAACTCTCGTCTCAAAATGTCGTTATAGATTTCGTGGAGTCAGTTTTACAATCCTATAATCATTTTGAATGACACAAAGTGGCATTGGCGATAAAAAAGGAAAAAAAAAATAACCCCAGACAGATTTGAACACAGTTGATAGAACCTGCAAACAGGGTGAGCAACGCGCCAACCCGCTCCGCCAACGGACCCAATGGTTTTTGTTTTCGTTCACATTCGGTAAAGGTGTGACACAGATGCATTGCGCTTTACTGTAGACATAATATAATATGCAGCTCGTGTGAGTTCGAATACCATCCCCGTCGCCACTTGTGAAATTAAACTCCTTTTATTCGCACACGGGGATCGCACATCATTTCATTTCAAGAGTGGGAGATTTACAATTTCACACTTTATCCAAACTTAAATCATATAGCGCCTTGCACTCATGTCTGCCTTCACAGCGCTCGTGAACTTGAATAAAACATATTCCTTCGTACCTTGCTTGTATTCATAAAAAAAAACAAGATGGGAATATCAGTTGTATATGCCTGCTGTGTGAAAAGGCGATCATAGCTCTTGTAAAAACTCGACAGGTACATCCCTGCTCAACGTCGCCAATAAGATCCTGCCCAGCGCACTTTGTAAAAGTTTGAAATAGTTTTCACGGCATTAGTGCGTAATTGTTAATGACTGTCTAGTCTAGTTTTATTAATGTGCCAAGCGGAGTTCCGAAAGGACCCATCCTTGGGCCCACCTTATTTGCTTCGTATTTTAATCATTAAGTACTAGTGTTTCAGCCATTTCTAAGTCGACCTTTCAGTGAACTTATTAATGCAACAAACTTACTGAACGAAGATTTGTCCAGAATCTATGATTGGTCAATACGAGGTGAAATGCGAATTAATCCAAAAGAGTCGAGGTTTGTCGTTCTCCAGACGTAGAGTATTTGATCTTTTATGTCTTCCACCTGTTCTTCTGAATCCAATAGAGTGTGTCGTTTCTGCTAAAAATCATGGGATTGTCGTTAATCATAACATTCACACTAGCCAAGATTTACGTCGGACTACGTACCCTCTGGTTACACAGACTTTATTACCAACGAAAATCAAACTGATGCTGGTTAAACCTCTACTTATTCCAGAGTTGCTATGTGTGTGCGGTATTTTCCGAAAGCCTGACTACAAGAGCATGAACAATAACATTGCTAGGTCCGTATTTAACCTACGAAATAGGAACCATGTCTCTCTCAAAATGAATTGCTGGGTAATAAAAATCTTGTTGCAGCGTGACTTCGAGAAAATTCAGTGATTTTGCGACGACTGGAAGTTGGTTGTCAACTTCCTGAAGTGTGAAACTACCATTTTCAGGAAACCGCTGTACAGGGCGTAGCGGGATATTCGCCTAAACAGGCGCAAGTTCGGCATAGTTGACCCGCAAGGACGGCCGTTAGCTGTGAAAAGTGTAGTTCGATATCTCGGCATTTGGCTGGATCAATATCTGTATTTTGAAAAACTTAGAAAAACTGAAACCAGATATTGCTCTGACGAAATCCAGAAAGGCCTTTGCTGCGGCAAGGAGGTTGTTTTACAGCAGCCAGGGTTATACCAGGGTGAAGGTAATCTGCTACATGGCCCCCATCATTATGGCCTGCGGTTGTCCGCTGTGGTTCAACGTGAGTCCTCCCAGATGGAAAAGATGATGTTGTTAGAGACAGTGTCTTCGGTCCTGTCGCCGGTTGTATCGTACACCCGAGCCTGAGTACAAGAAGTACCATCCTAACGATGTCCTGTACAACGAGGCAAACGTGAACAGGTTGGATAATTTTCTTATTAAGCTGATCAGACGGCACATTGCAAGAGCTATGACTTCTTCTAGCAGTCTGATCTTCGGGGCATATTGCACGAGCTATGACTTCTTCCAACAGTCTGATCTTCGGGGCTTGCATCCCCAATATTACGACGGCTTTATTCCTCCTTAAGTATTCCTCTATTTAGACACGATTGACCTAATACTGGGTACAGACGGATGTCCTGTAATCTTCCATGTCGAAAGCCGAACAGTGGACAGGCGACTCCAATTCGAACCGGATGTCGCTCGCACTCACGAGGACCGTCTTCAGTTCAGTCGAGCGATCCCCGTTCGAGATAGGAAGCAGTCTGTCAAAGATCTGCAATTTTACTGCTGGTTACACCAAAACCAGTCTCCGCCACCGCTGGCCTTTTTAAACCAGCTTACATAGGTTTTAAGGTAGTCATTAAGAAAAAAAAATCGAAAAAAAATAATTACTAAACAAAAAATACCAAAAAAAAAAATTATAGAAAAAAATCCAAAAAACAAAATATATAAAACAAAAACCCAAAAAATGGTGCACCATATACATAACATATACGCCCTGGTGCACGCGTCCGTACTGATACGGACTTAATTAAGATAGTCATAAGTTTTATGTTAGCGTAAGTTAGGTAGGTAGGTTAAGTAGTTTAGTTAAGTTTAGTCAAGTTTTTTATCAGTTTTCTTGGTACAGATAAAAATGAATACAAGTTTGTCATTAAAGACTAAAAAAGAACACGTAGGTAAAGCCGAAGGGCACATTAATAATGTAGATTAGATTAGCTTAGAGTAGCCGCATAGGGTCAGTAGGTTAGTATTAGGAACAATTAAGGATTGTTAACTTAGGTAAGCTAGTTTTAAGTTCTTTTGTCTAGCTTGTAAGTTACATTTAATAGAGGGTGATTTTTTAAAAGCTATAGGAAAGTTTTTCAAAAAAAAAAACACTTAAAATTCAAAAAAAATGCATGAAATCTTTATTTGAATCGATAGTACGGTCATATAATTTAATGTTTGAAGATTATTTCATGCAAATGTTGACCTTGACTGCGCCTCAAATGGTCCATCCGCTTAGTCCAATTTTGGCATACTCTTTCCAACATTTCGGTCGGTTTCCCACGAATAAATGCTTCAATGTTGTCTTCCAATGCGTCAATTGAAGCGAGCTTGTCTGTATAGACATGAGCTTTAACATAGTCCCAAAAATAGTCTAAAGGCATTAAATCGCACGATCTAGGCCGCCGAACGTGAAATAAAATGTTCACCGAACTCGCCTCTCAATACTCGTAAGACCATTGTTGCGCGTGCGGTGTGGCATGTGGCACCAACTTGTTGAAGCCACATGTCATGCAAGTCAAGCTCTTGCATTTTGGGCAAAAAAATATTGGATATCATCTCACGGAAGCGCTCACCATTCACAGTTACGTTACGATTCGCATCATCTTTGAAGAAGTACGGTTCAATGATGCCACCAGCCCATAAACCGCACCAAACTGTGTCTTTTTCTGGATGCATTGGTAGCTCTTGCAATGCTTCTGGCTGATATTCACTCCAAAATCGACAATTCTGCTTATTTACGTACCCATTGAGCCAAAAATGAGCTTCGTCGCTGAACACAATTTTTCGCGCGATGAACTTTCTTAACAGAGCACGCATTTTGATAATAAAATTCAATAATTTGCAAGCGTTGTTCGTTTGTAAGACGATGCATGGCTAAATTATAGACCAAACCGAAGATGCCTGACAGTGAAACAAAACACGAAACGTGCGTCAGCTGTTCAAACCAGTTTTGCCAAAAAGATAATAGCTAAAAAATCACCCTTTACAATAAAAACAAAATAACATTGAAACAAAAAAACGAATTGCTGGGTGTATCTTATGTGTCTAATAAAAATTAAAACCCTTTGCTTTCAATACAATCTAATTATAATCACTGCAACTTGAGTTTCTATCACTTCTTTCTTCTCCTAGATCGGTAATAATTATTCGACCAAGACGCTCCTGCCTTCAGTCAGAATGGCTTCCTTCTACTCGTGAAAAAGACAATAGCACGCACAACACGAGTGGTTGCTGAGAAGCTAAGCCCTGGCCCCCTACGGACTGTAGCGCCACCCATATTATATTATTATTATAAATACGAAAAACAATACGGCCACGCCGCTGAGAAAAACCAAAAATTCACACTTAGGCAAAACCTGGAGAAGACCTCAAGGGCACTTGAAAGATTGTGAGTACATGTGTACATAGTAACGCATATAGCCAAGTTACGACTGAGTAGAGAGAGAAACCAGACAAGTTGATTCGTGGCACGATTCGTGCGACACATTGATCTAGTCCACACCTCAGAGGAAGCGGTGCAAGTGACAGAGTTGAGTGACAGTGAGTCCGGGATGACATGCTACGTTCATGTTCCCTCATAGGGAATGTGTCCCCACAGAAGATGAGTCCCAACAGTCGATGACAATCGTTAAGCATTCTCAAACTGATTTATGATGAAGGATAACGAACCTCCTGTAGGCTAGCACATCCATGTCATCACGTGCCGCATTCTCAATAAATCCCACTGTTCACTCCAGTAGATGCTTACTTTGTTGCCATCGCAATCCGGGTCACCCTAATGACCCAAACAATCGATTTATCTCGAACGGTGGACTGGAGACTGTACTGACTGACTTCCTGAAAGTCACCACGACCGTAACTCATAGTCATAAGCAAATAAAACGCGCGCCAAACGCTTCCTTTTAAAGTGTCAGATCGCTTTACATCGCAAACTATTCCACGGCGTGGCGGCGCGCGGCCTGGCGTTATTCAATTCGATCGCGTATGAACGGATGCCGAGGCAAAGGCAGAGGCCTCTGAGCACAGTTATTCCTCAGCCATAACGACATTTATCTGATTAATATTCCGAGCGAGCTGGGTTAACCCAATTTGAGTCCACCCAGTCTGGGGTGTCTTCCTGCGGCGGCTTGTCCCGAGAGCGCGCGAAGACTCGGCGAATATTTAACACCATCTCCTTTTGTCTCTGGCATGTGCAGAGATTTACTGGCAGAGAGCCGTGATTAAATTTGCACCAAATTCACCATCGCCAGCACCACCGGGATCGCCAGGCATCGTTGGGATTTATTGTCGGGCTTCGTGTGACCGCGGCTTGGGAGGAGAGGGTGGTGGCAGCCAGGTGTGGGCTGCAGCTCCAACTGCACCTTTTATTTTCTTTAAATAGCCACACAATGCATAATTGTGCATTGTGCAACTATTTCTACGATTTGGCGGTGGTTTTGTGCCTTGTTTTTCCGTCGTTTTCTCGTCTCGGTTTTGGGTACGATGCCGAGCGATCTCTGGGATGCGGACTGCGGATCGGGCAGATCGGGCGGATCGGGCTTGCGGTCCAGCGTCTGGTGTCTGGGGGACTTTTACTCGGCGCTGGACAGATGTGAATACGAAATCGGCTTTCGGACCTCGCCACCTGGCCGAGGAGAGATAGATACACGCTCACTGTGTGCGCTGCTTGAGGATACGCTGTCGTTGGATCGTTCGATGAAGTGGACGGTCGAACGGTCGGCCGGGCTGAATAGGACCGTCGCGTCGTCACGTCGTTCGGTGACGGTGGCAGCGGTGGTGGTTTCGGAAATTTATTGCCCCGTGATATAGATCGCATTGTTGTTGTGTATAATCTGTCTGTCGGTGGGATTGTATGATATGTGCTGCAACTGTTGACTTGTGGTAGATCGTGAGGACCTGGTAGGATACATTTTTGCTCTGATTCCGGGTAACGCCTTCGACGTGTCGTTGTCGTTCCCCACGAACACAAGAAAAAAGACAAAAAATGGCTCGCATTCGGGAATGTCTCCAGATCCGACTGAACTGGCATTCGAGACAGAATTGGGTGAGAATTTGGAGCACTCGGCGGGGCAGACCCGAAATTAGACAAATCGCGGAATTTGTGTGGTCCTGTCCGTACGAAGGGATTATCCGGCTTTGATTTATGAACTCTGAACGAGGGCTCCTCTTGTGATTTTGGAACCTCGTGTCTGTGTGCGCTAGATCAAAAAACCGAAACGAATCCGTTTGGTGGAACTCATCCGTTTGAGGAGATCTGTGGGAACTGAAAGATGTGGGAACATTCAAGGTGACGATTCCGAGTGACGGTGCGATTGGAATTTTGAAGTGTTTCTCTGGAAATGTGACGTTAAATAGAGCGGGAAACTGGTTAGCCGACGACTGCTGTGATTATGTGTTGATGTTTCGTAATTTCTTAGAACTTGCTGAAATTGGTCAACAGGGGATGTCTTCATGGGCAAATGGCGTTTGCCATCACTTCAACACCGACTTGGGTGTCAGTTCCAATTCAAATACAGTAGGAACTCGGTTCATGCAACACCCTCCCTGTAGTTGCAAGTACTCTGTTAGTGCAACACACAACAACTTGTCATTACTGTAGTGCAACGTTCACAAAAATTCAAAAGATGAAAGGGGTCAAAAGTAGTTTTATTTAAAAAAAAAACAAAATTTAAATCAAATTATTTGTTTCAATAGTTTTTGAAATACGGTGCATGCAAACTCAATCTTTACGGCTTCCAGATGTTGAGAAATTTGAAAATTACTAAAACTACCTTTTCATGAGATTTCCTTTTTTTGGGACTTATGGTGACGTCGCTTTGGGAATAGTTGTTGGTGATAGGTTCATCTTTGTATGAAAATTACAATGAATCATTTAGAGTTGTCCAGACTGTACCGCGCGGAGGTAGAGTATTGATGGCATAGGCCCCAGCCTACGAAAAGCTCCTACCCTGATGCAGTTGCTTGAGCTGAACCTGCCATATGCACTTACCTCAAAAGAAGACAACGTAAATGCCAACAAGAAAAAGAAATCATGACAACGCTCGGCCCCACGTTGCTATTCCGGTTAAGAACTATTTGGAAAACAGTGCATGGGAAGTTTTACCCCACCCGCCTTATAACCCAGACCTTGTCCCTTCTGACTACCATTTGTTCCGGTCGATGCAGAACGCCCTAACTGAAATACGGTTCACATCAGAGCAGAATATCAAAAATTGGCTTCTTACACTCTTGGCGGCCAAGCCCGGGACAGTTCTTTTGGGATGGGATCCACAAATTGCCAGAAAGATGGGAAAAAGTCATAGCTTCTGATGGGCAATAATTTGAATAATACTATTGTACATGTTTTCCCTAAATAAACGTTCAAATTTTGAAAAAAAAAAAAAAAATAATTTATAGACCCAATAGCAAGCATAAAGCCATTCGGTTTTTTGTGTTTGATTCAAAATTGTTGTAAGCATTGATCACAAGAAGGCACTATAGCGCATCGTTTCACAATTATAACAAAAATTGGTCCAAATTTTCGTGTTATTTTTTTGTAAATTTTTTTTAATTTGAGTTAGCATGTGAGTTTTTTTTTTTTTTAAAGTCTTGACATAAGTAATTTGTCTTAGATTTTGAATAAAAGGGGGGACTGTTGAACCACACCCCCACCAAGTACAAAATGCTCGCTTTTGAACCTCTACAAAAAACCGTTCTCAATTTTCCCATTATGCACGCCGAGCATTATTTTTTTATTTTTTTCTGGCTTAAAAAGCTCTAAAAACATAAACATAATATTTTTTTTCGTGAGGAGATAAGATTTATTTTTTTTGTTTTGTTTTTCATATTTTAACTTTTCAAAGTCCCTTCCAAGGGAGAACACTTTCTCGGTCTTTAACTATCCAACCATCGAAATTATAAGAGTGACTGTTATTGTAAAACTGCTTAAATACACGCCACTGAGTTTCAATTCTTTGGGTGTGTATGACATCAACACCAACCAAAGGATTGCTAGGATCATTGTGGTTCACTTTTTTTTATGACGCCTTCCAGCAGTCAGTGTGGATGGTCGTTCCTGGAGTCATATGCTTTTTAATGAGCGGCACAGACTTCCAGACTTAAGTTTTCGGGCCCATCCTCAATTTAACCTAGAACCCAGTTATTATTAAATTTGTTTCTTCAAAATTTACTCTCGTCGATCTGGACGATATTGCCAGATTCGCCTTTCTTTCCTTTCGGTTAAAATGTTCCCACAAATTGGATTACTATTGTCTCCCGGCAATAATTATACCAGTCAGAAATAGTGCGTTGGGACTGACATTGAGCCGACATTGGCGCCTGTAAGAAAATCTGGTGTGTTTATAGTGCGAGCGGGCGTGTGAGTGTATGGCATGATTAAAGGAGATAAAAAAATAATAAAATTAAAAAAATGCACTTCCTCAGGAAGAAGATATTATATTTATATTTTTTGTGTCATTTAAATCTAGAAGAATTAATTTGCTAAGGCGCATAATGGAAACATCAGCCATTACTTCTTTACCAACGACGTGTTTTATTGACAACTCAGTACTCAGCTCAGCATTGATCCTCAATAAAACGCTCTTCTTCTCATTTAATTTTTTTTTGTGTCAAAAGCTGGTGCGTGTTCTTGGCATTAAAGGTCAAGTTAATTTTTGTCAAGTGTGTTTTATAATGTTCGTACAAATATAGTTTTATTCATAATAAGCGTTTGTAGATTAAATAATGGATGGATTACAAGTTGGGGTACATTATCCTACACCAATGCCGATAATTCAGCTGCATCTTCAAATAGTGCTGTCAGTCGCAACTGTGATTCAGTGGTGTTATCTAAATCGTGTGACAGGCGCCACCTATAATGGAGGTTCTTCAACGCGCTCTAGTCAGTATTGACTGGCAAATCATCACTGAGTGAATTCTGCACAGTAATTTGCTTTGTTGTTGCTTCGTGTAAAATTAATACTGAGCTGAGCACAGATTCTCAAAAAACAAGCCTAATGTGTTTTAACACGAAATTTCACTTACTGAGAGAATACCAGCCATCAAGGTAACTGTGTTCAAATCCACGAAATCCAAGGACGCCAAGTTCAACTGTCGTGTGGTTGAAATAGAAAAATCGATGCCCGATAAAGTATCCAGGAAGACATTGCTGCTAGACCAGGATGTTGTCCACTGGGAACACCTGAAAACAAACAACATAGTGCGGTACAGGAACCGCCAGCGATTTGTGCATATTGCAGCTACCTGTGGATGTATGCGTGAAGTGCGACACAAAACTTGGGAATGCCCGAGGAAAGGCAGCACAGGGTCCGAGGTATTTTGTGCTAACTTCGAGAAGCAAAGACATCTACCCACCTACAAAGGGAGTCCCCTTTATAAAGAAAATGTAGCACAAGAGACCAAGGCTGTAGCGGCAAAGAAAGCACAACACGAGTTCGCAGCCAAATCAGACTGCACACTGACCCGGCCAACGGTGAGTTTCGCAACAGTAACGAAACTAAATACATCACCCAAACTACCAGTGAAAAAGGTCCCAGCTGTACCACAACAATACGGATTGTAGAAGTCAACAACAGCAGACAGGAGGCAATATCAACCTCAACGATGAAGTCCAACGAGTGTTCGGTGCTCACCTTACCACCTTAATAGGCAATGCTCGCAGTGGTAGGTGAGACTGAAAAGTCCGTGGCCCTAGCCACGTTCATCTTCCAAATATGCAACGTCTAAAACGACTGCGCATAATCGGATACAATGTCAACTCATTGTACAGTACAGTCAAACGAACAGCATTTAGTCTGTTCCTAAAAGCTAACCAACCTGACATCATCTTAGTTAGCGAAACCCGTCTGACAAGCAAAGTAAAATCTCTTTTAAGGATTTCTCTATTTTCAGTTCCGACGACACAAATGGGAAACGGGGTACAGCCGCTCTCATCAGGAAGACCATCAACTTTACCAAGTTTGTGCTTCCGAACCTAATGGTAACACCCACGGAGATGCTAATGGTGATGAGCATCTACCACCGTCATAAAAGCAATGGTGCCAACATATGTCATGATCTTGATGTGCTTAACGCGCTCTTGCAAGACACCCTATGTGGTAGGACAGGGGGAAGCCATTGTCAAATGGCTAGAGGAAAATACGGCCAGTCACTCCCTGATCGTAATTTCCCAGCCCAAGCTCACCTACCCAAGGACACCATCGATACTGGATTTCTTTCTGGCTACCTCAAACCTGGTCAACATCCTCCCAGAGATCCGGAACTATTCCTGCGAGACGCTAACGAGTGATTCCGATCAGAAGGCGGTCCAACTGGTAATCAACTTGGAAAATCCGATTTTTACCGACCAGAAGGGGACTTCGTCAACCTAGATCAACTGGATGTAGTTAATCTACAAGAAGATATATTGGAGAGCATCCACATACCGCCAGTAATAAGGAACCTCACCAATACGGAGATCGAAACAGCGAAGGGAAGGACTCGGGAACTCAATCAACAACGCCTAAGACCAGCAAAAAAGGCCCAGGGCAAGCAGAGACCTTACAAATCCGTACGTATCCAGAACCACAAGCAAAGGCTGAGGAAAAGACTCCAGAGAATACACCACCGGGAGCTGAACACACGAGGCAGCGAATACCAATCTGTTTTCAGTGTGTTGAACTGCACGAACATCGAGTTTCGGAATGCGGTTCAAAAGGCATACAGCTGGAGAACAGGCTCCGCAAAATACAGCCAGGACCCGACACATTCGGAATTCACCAAATCATCGGTAAAAGGAAGAAGCTGTCACAAACACCGACAACAAGCGAGGGAGACGCAAACACGCCGTCGGAGAAAGCAGAAGCCTTTTCAACCATCACCGCCGGATGACCCGGACTTTATCACCGAATGCACTTGAGACTTCATCCGCACCAGACTTCATCTTCAGCGAAACCAACCTAGCGCACGACCCGGCAGGAAACGATGACCTCACAACGGCAGAAGAAACTGCTGGAACTATTCAACGTAGCCCAACGAGGAAAGCGGCCGGGGCTGACAATATTCCGAATTTCGTCCTGAAGCGAATGCCACAAAACGGTGATGATACTTCTCACAATCAAATATGAACAATTGCATCCACAATTGCCACTTTCCTAGCAAGTGGAAAACAGCAAAAATTGTCGCAACACCAAAAAAGGGGAACGCTGCCAGCGTTTCAGGATACAGGCTTATATCGCTGTTGAGCAAGGTAAGCAAGATCCTGGAGAGCCTGGTAGTGCGAAAACTAATTCAGTACGGATGTCGGGAAAAACAATGAACGCTACATCCTCTAATGAAGTTCCAACACGATGTTGTAGCTGCACTGAACAATGACGAGGTCCCAGTGGCCTGCTTCCTGGACGTAGAGAAGGCCTCCGATGCAGCCTGGATTGAGGGACCCATCTACAAGCTTACCCAGATGGGATTCCCCTCCAACCTCATCAGAATAATTTATAGCTTTCTGTATTCCAGAAGATTCTACGTCTCAGTTGAAGACAGCAAGTCAACAGAGCGGAGCACCAAGGCGGGAGTTGCACAAGGATCAAAGCTGGGACCGTGGCTGTTCAACATTTACACGGCAGATCAACCACATCCAACTGACACAGTAAAATGCTGTCTATTTGCAGATGACTCGCTGACTTATGCCATAAAAAAGGCGAAAATACTGGAGTACTCGTTTTTATTCACACCACCCAATACCTATCATACTTCAGTATTTGTCGTGGCTTCTGCAAAGAAAAGGATCTGAATTGAAAGGTGTTTGGAAAGTTATCGGTTGTCCAAATCACTGAATTTTGTTCTCTGTAGTACGAACTTTTCTCTATTCCGGACACACCCGAAACTTGGCGTCCAGATTGGCAAGGCTGTACTGTATTACTATCAAAAGAAAAATCACCTCTTCACCATGACATGGCATAACCAAGAAGTGCGTGTCATGTCGTAGCTGACGCATGTAGCATACTCTTCCAAAACTCCGTGGTGATTGCTGTCCTGCACGACGGCGTTGTCCGTACCCCGAATCTGCCCTCCGTATTAAATTCCAGAATTTACTTACAGGGCATCTGCAATATGCGACACACTTTCAATCCCGGAAATGGATGTGGATCTTAGTCCAAACAAGGTCACGTAACATCCCCCCACTTGCCTAAGCCCGAGTGCCTCACGACTTTGTCCGCTCGAAACGAAAACATACGGTCCACAGCAGAAAAAAAAACCCAAATGGCCCACGGATCGTGCAGAAAACACTCAGATCATTGCTCAGCGAAATCCAGTAGCAGTCTTCTGATGAAATTTACTGACACTTCCAGGCGACTTCGAGCATGTACCTCGCGGCTCAGTACTTACATCACTCGAGCAGAAGTTTGACCATAGCCCCACGAAGTCATGAAAAACGATCCACACTCCACATCGCAGCCACCACAACATTTCCTCCTTGCTTAGGATCGCTCAAATAATCACTTTCGCTCCAGATCACAAATTCACACCAAAACTGCTCTGCCACGACAGAAGGCCCACAACAACAACAGCAAAAGAAACGTGCACGCTATCCACCGCCAATCACCGCTCCGAATGGGCTATCTCACGGCGAGAGAAATATTATGCTCCACGGTTGTATTTAACTCTTCCCGGTCGACGTCGATGCATTAATGCATCTTCAATAGCGGCACATGCACCATATGCCGCCATACGGCTCCTCAGCAGTCCGCATCCAGATCCGTGCTGCAGCCACGAGCAGCTTCGCCGCAGCCACACCACCACCACCGGGCAGGGGCAGGAGATACGTACGGGTACTCGTACTCGGTGCCGTCACATCGAACGTAACATAAACATTTTCTGCCCCAAAAGGCAAAAATGAGCTTCGCTGGCCATATTTTGCGCCAGATCCCTCGTACGCGGAAGACCTTTTGACTGCGTGAACACACCATGGCACGAGAAAAAGGAAATCCAGGCGACCCCCGCCACCGTCACCACCATCCTCTTCGTCGTCATCGTCCCAGTGGCCATCGCCGCACCGTCGTCGCGGTCGCAGAGACAAAGAATGATGTCGCTGCGAGGATGCTTAATGTCTCAGAGGCTTCATTAATAAAAATGCCCACGACAGTGCGGATAGACGTGGCCTGTGCCTGTGACAGTGTCTGTGTGTGCGTGCGCGCTTGAGGAGCTCCTCACCGATCAGCGACGATTGCCTCGACCAGGCATGCAGCAACCTCAAGTAAAAATCTTCGCGACATAATCTCTACCGAATCACCGCATAGCGTCATCCCATGGCGGGGGTCTCGCCGTGATCCGCGGGGGCGAACGTACACATCCAGATGAAATATCTCAATAAGGGAGAGAGATCTGATCCAACATGGCGCACTGTATCTGTGGGCATATCGGTCCAAGTGAACATGCTTATTATGTGTTATTACCTGGCTTAGACATGGCAACGACACATTGTTTATGGTCGACAGCGACAGCGACAACGGATGGCTTTTGGAGCGGCTCGGCGCTGCGGCGGCGATGCTGCTGAGATGCATGTGCGTCCGAAGCGGTACATCGACTCTTAATGGCTACTCCCAGTGGATCACTTAGAGTTGAATTTGGAATAATCTCCCTAAATCGTTCGGCGGCATGAGGCTTTGGTGTTCAGGCGACATGCCGCCTGCGACTCGATGCATATGGGTCAAATGGGACGATTGTCTTGAAGGAGTCATTCGGTGCAGCTTGAGGGTTAAATTGGTTCGAGGAGGACTGCGAGGGCTGTGCCGCTTTGGATGGTGATTTATGGTAGACTAGATGATTGGGCTGTAGTGTCGCCTTGTTTGATGTGTGGAAGCACTTTCAGGCAGATCGGTGGCAAAAAGTTCGCGAGTACGGCTAGTAAACATGTTTTACGTAATCTCCATCGGATAGAATTGTCCTCAGCGAATGAAGCACAAAATTCTCTTGATCTGCAGACTAGAGTAAGGCTCGTCATCAACTCTCTTGCCGTTGGCATTGTTGGGTGGTGCGTCGATCCCTTCGCTCCTGAGCCTACGTTTCCTAGGTTGGATTCACAGTACGAGCAAATTAACTGACAATGATTAAAGATCATAACTGTGGGGAAAAATATCCAGATAGATCAATTGTTTCTTATGCATCTTTTCCACTGAACCGAAACCGCGAAGTCCGGATGAACTTTTACTGAAACCTCAATAGGCCGTTTCCACCGAGCTTGAAGTGGTTTCGCTCTCAATTTTCAAGTCACTCACTCTCAATTAAATTGTGCCCGCCAAAAGAAATGTCACCTGGTCTCAATTTTTAAATGGCCTCCAGAACAGCTGTTTGTTGACAGGACATAATAGTGTGAGAACACTAGAAAACAGAAAGAGACATAATGAGAAAATACACTGAAATTCAAGATGAAGGTTTATCCGATTTCACAACCTCTCACGGATGGATGAACTCGAGGAGGATTTAACTAGGACTCCTTGGGAATGACATATTGTCTTAGAGCAAGACTGTCGGTCGACAGCACTCGAGTCATTTCCCACCCCACCCGTTCTGCACCAAGAGTGCGGCCTTATCGACCCTGTACCTCGGAGAAGAATGGTCTTAAATTGACAAACCATTCATGGGAACGCATCAAAATCAGCAGGGTGGACAGCAGCATAAAACCGCAGTCAGACAGACTATCTACCACAACCCCTGGACCACTCTCAGGTGCCAAGAATTGTGGTCCGATTAGCAGCTGGATGGAGGTCCCTTTAAATTGGACCAGTCCATTTAGAAAAGTGTTTTTCAGCGAATGTATTGATGCCAATTGGTATGTAAATTAAATAGGCAATGTATGAATTAAATAATTAACAGTGTAAAAATACACAAGCTCATTTTTCATCTATTCCTGTGCACGTGGATTGTAAAGGCATGTTTGTATATTTTGTATTGTACATACTACATAATGGACATGGAACATACGCACATTTGTGTTAATGTGTTTTTGTTGTTGAGGTAAAAATAGGCCATTTTTTTCTGGACCACAGCATTATCCTTAAAAGGTGTCATCAAGTTTTGAGAGCAGCTGTTTGAAGATGACCATACTTCATGTGCACATGAAAAGTCTTTTAGCATGTCCCGATGCGAAAAGGCGTCTTTAAATGTAAGACTCTGTGAGGAACCGGAAATTGCCTCAATTTCTCCTTCCATCCATCAATTAACGAAAACACAAACGCATGAAATGCTTTTGTCCATAACCTACGGATTCCCCGAATGTGAACATTTAGAAACAAAAGTTTGAAACGGAGAAATGCGAATTTTAGGTACATACAGCGCTAATAAGAAACACGTTTATAGGAAAACCTCGTTTAAAAGAAATAGGAAAACCTCGTCCCTTCCAATATATCACAATGTAAAATATATCACTTTTTAGAAAAAATTTTCACAAGAAAAACACGGATATAAGGAACTGTTTTTTTACCACAAACCCGCAGTGGTGGTCGAGCCCAGGGTGCGGGAGGCATAGTGCGGCTTTCGTCCCGGTAGAAGTACAGCCGACCAGCCTTTCACTCTAAGAATTTACTTTACTTAAGGTGCCACGTGACCAAACTAACGAAGCATAGCCCTCTCCGTTGGAAGAAGCAGCTCCTCAATGTTAAGTTCCTCTCGCGCTACCGCGTTTCTCACCCTATCCCGGCGAGTAATTCCCACAACAGCACGGAAAAATCCAATCTCAGCAGCTTGTATTCGCGATCTTTTTCCTTCGGTCATTACCCAAATTACATGACCATAGGTGAGAGTTGGAGCAAATACCGAGTTGAAACCCCCTAACTTGGCTTTGACACTAAGCTCGGCCTGATTACAGACCAACCAAGCTGTTTCAAATTGACCCTTCCTAGCAGGAAACCTCAGCATAAGTCCTTCCATCACTCGTGAAAAAGACCCCGCGATACTTAAACTTCTGAACCTGCTTCAATGGGACTCCACCAACATGGAGAGTGCATTGAATGACCATTACCTCCATTTGTCCACGTTAAAGTTCATTCCAGCATCAGAATATGCGGCCACAAACTTACCGAGTGGGCGTTGGAGTTCCTCCTGGGAAGATGTGAGGAATAGAACAGATGTATGGTATCTTCCCCTTCCTCTAAATTGCACGTGCTGCAGAGTAAGGGAAGATCTTCTCGATGTGGTACAAAGTTGAGTTTGAGAAGTTCGCCTCGAAGCTTAAACATTGCCGAAATTTCCTGGAAGCTATTGGTGTCCTGAAAGTCGTTTTTACTCCCCAGGTTATGGTTTAGTCGGTTGTATACATTGTGATGTAGAGATCAGGTAGCTTTCTCTAGAAAATTCATTCCCGCCTGCTCATCGACTTGTTTTAACAATTGGGATAGAGAACTTACCCAGTTTCGGCCGTCTCCATTCAGGACTACAACACACCCTCCAGCTAGTTATACACACCGATCTTCCATCAGCTGCATCTTTGCCTTCAGATCAATGTTGTCAGTACGCAGTTCCTGCATCTTGAAAAGAAATTTTTAAATCTGTCATCCAATAACGAAGCCATGGATAACTCGATTAGTGCCTTCAGGTCTGCAATGGGCTTATATATGACGACATTTGCGGAAGGCAATTCCGGCGACGTTTCTAGCATACGCCGTTTGGACGTCTGCGCCGGTACCTGTGCCGTATTTGAATTGTTTTTGTTTTTCCTTGGTGACGTTGTGTTTTGCGTAGTTTGCGAAGAGAAAGATTAACTCACAAATTTCTTGGATATGGGTGGACGTTTTTAGTGAACTGTTCTTAGACGTGTTTCCTCTTTTTTTTACCGAATATCGTTAGAATACGTTTGAAATGTTTAAATTATTTCGGAGCCCACTTTATATAGACACGTACAGAACTTTTACAGAAGATGTGAGGATCACTAAGTCATCTGCAAAAAGAAGATTAACTCTCTCAATGTGAAAAATTCCTCGCCTCGTCTGTACTGCAACATCCAGTCCACACATACAATGAAAAGGAGAGGTGACAAGACACACCATTGGCGAAGTCCAACGCCCACGGTGAAAGGTGTTGACTTAGCACCGTTAACCCCGAAGCTGCTACAGTTTGTGTAAAGGGACTGAATGGCCCTCAGAAGAGGACCATCAATTCCATACTCCTGCAGAACACTCCGGAGTGGTTTCGTTTTGAAGACGGTGATAAAATCAGAACCGTCATGAATGTCAAGGAATTCAGGTTCGCTAAAAGCATTCGAGCAAAGTATGCGATCTTGCATCGAACTTTCTGTACCTCTAAAATTGATGTGTTCCTTGTCTCTGAATCTTGGCTTAGCTGTGATATTCCGTCCAAAATGGTTGATTTTCCCAGTTTCAAATTGTTTAGAAATCACCGCGTAGAGGACAGCTGGGGGTGTGTGTATTTATGCCAAAAATTCACAGAAGCCCAAATTTGTGTATACCTCTACTAGGCCCGTCATTCAATTTTGTTGTGTCGAGGTTAGTGCTCTGAATGTGGAAATGCTCTTGGTTGCTGTACACTCGCCTCCTGAACGTTTTTAGATGTAAACTTAGAAGAACTTACTAAACCTTATTAAAATCACAAGCAGTAGTGGGTGACGACTTTAATGTTAACAAGCTTAAGTGCAAAAATAAAACTGATCTATTTCAATCTGTCCGATGAAGAAAAGCTGAGACCTCGCGCACGTAAGTTTGATTGATGTTAGCCAGCAGATGACAGTTGCGGCCATGTCAGCCAGTGTCCCTGCTTCCAGCAAAGTCGTACCAGTATGACCCCATGTCCATCACAGCGTCACATCCTCCTCACCTGTGGACATAAGCTCTCCGAGAACAGCCTCCTCTGAGCCCCATTTTCGCAGTGCCGCCATACGTCATAATGAAATCTGGGCTCCAGGGCTATTAGCGCTTACAATGTCATCTCATTCTGGTGCTTCCCTTCCCACTCAGTGCACGGATCGTCACTCAATGCGCCGTCGTAAAATTTTAAATCTCAATCATAATTCACATAATGATCCTTGCAGCCGGCGTTCAGCCTGTGGACAGTGTCTAGGAACACCGTGGCTGTCAATTAGTGGCGAGCAGGAACACTTGCCTGCCACAGGAATGAAGACGAATCTCCTTGCAGACGCGTAACGCTAAATTATCATTTTACGATCCGTCAATTCTCCATGGCAACGTGTAAAGAAGGAAAATGCATCCACGACCACCGCGGCAATTGTGCGAGCTTGCTGCATGCGGCCAGCTAGCATCCTTTGCTCCGGCATCGCTCAAAAATGACACGAAGCACGCCGGACGATTATCGACGGTGCTTATTAGGAGTCAGTCCATTCCCTGTTCTCGGCGCGCCGTGGATAATCCCAAGGAAGTGTGGCCCGGCCCGTTCGCCCAGTGGTTGCCCAGCGCTGTGAACTGCCATTAGGGTAAAGTGTTTGTTTGGACTGCAGACGCTCCAGCCACATGAAGGTGATTATTGCCGCGATGAAGTGCAGAGGTGAGATTTATGGGAATGAATCCGCTGTGTGTGTCTCGAGGATGATTGGGAAATTCTTCACGCGCGTACCGCGAATTAACTTCAATTTGAGATGTGCGTGTGTGTGTGTCCGCTCGATCCTCACGTGCACTCGATAAAGTTCGCAAGATCGATTAAGTGGAATTGGCCGAGCCTGAGCGTTGGTAAATTGGTATGGCAGAGCCTTGTGTGCCTGCGTTAGTGTGGCTGCTTGTGTGATTCTTTTGTTTGCTCTTTGAATGGGCGATGAAGAGGGGCGTGGCCCTGCAATTTATTTCGGAACCGAATACTAATTTGGACAAGTTGCACCCCAGCGATGCGTGCATATCTAATATTGAGTTTCCTCACTTTTGCAAGGTGGGTCTAGATGTGTATTTGCGTTGGATGCAATAATTGAGTTTGAGGAATTCAATTGCACCATTATAGGGTGTTGCACGCTGGACACTCTTGTGAGAAGAGACCCTGGAGTGGGCGTGTGAGAACCCCGTGGTGGTCTAATCGGTACAGGGTCATAATTGGATGTTGGACTTATGTCCCACCGAAGGTGGACATACATACAATATGACCCTCAAAGGTGTGGTTTCGGTAGGCCATAATAGGTCTAAGAGAAATACCGACAACACGATTTTAACCCTTTTCCCGCAGGGCTCAACCGCTCACACGATTACGTCGCTCTGTAAGGGCATGTCACCAACTGTCAGGCAGGCGGCTGGAGCTAAATTGATTCGCCCTAGCGAGGTATCCCTTCGGAACCAGCATTTTTCCTATTTCATAGGAATCGGAGGATTTTTTCTTTGAAGTAACAGCTGATCGGAACACGTTTCCTACAAAATGTAACGCAACCCAGAATGCTGCGTTGAGCGACAGACATTCGTGTCAGCGAAACGTCAAATTTGGCCGATACTCTCCGCAAAGAATTTGTCTCCGAACATTGTACGACGAGGCAAAGTTTCCGTTCCGAACGGTTACGGAATATCTTTGTAACGGATGATTTGTTTTTTTGAACGATTCAATCCGACGTTTTATGAAACAGAGTAACCAGTTTTTGAAACTGCAAAACGAAAATCCAACTTGGCTTTTTGTTTTCTAAAACGAACTACCATCGCATCTGTTGACGAACCTGGCAGTACTAGAACAACCAATCAGGCAGTCAACCAACCAAGGGAACCAATGAACAAGGGGCTAATAGCTGAAAACTGAGGGAAGATCGGGCCTTTTTCCTGGCGTCGGCGATCGGTAGACAAACTAAAATTCTGTTTATAACTTTGATACTTAATGGTAGCCTCAAGGACTAAAACAGGGAACTAAGTCCTCGGACAGGATTAAGTCCATTGAGGGTCTTAGGTCCCATTAAGTGGGTCCACCTCGGTAAAGTGGCCTTAGTACGCATACATGGTGGGTGCGTACTAAACTTTCGTATATGGCCTAGGAACACAGTCTCTTTCTACTGTCGATTTGTGTATGTCCTGTAAGTCCTTTATGGCTTGTGGGAGCAGGGAACTAAGTCCCCCGGACATGACTAAGTCTACTGAGGGTCTTAGGTCCCATTAAGTGGGTCCACCTCGGTAAAGTGGCCTTAGTACCCATACATGATGGGTGCGTGCTAAACGTTCGTATAGGACCTAGGAACATAGTCTCATTCTACAGTCTATTTGTGTATGTCCTGTAAGTCCATTATGGCATGTGGGAGCAGGGAACTAAGTCCCTCGGTCCACCTTGGTAAAGTGGTCTTAGTACCCATAAAAGGTGGGAGCGTACTAAACTTTCGTCTAGACGCTAGGAACACACTCAAAAGTCTGCAGAGGGAACTAGCATCCAACAAGTGTAATCGCAGATCTCTTTAACCTTTGCCTTATTCGAATAAAGAAAAATTCAGAGGTTTATTTAACCAAACAATTTTCTAACATAAACAGTGGGGGCCATACTGACCCCAACAACCCCCCGCTTGGGTCACTACAGGATTTACGGTAGGTGCAAGTTTTCTGTGAATGCAAATCTATAATATGCTTATTTAATGCATACGCTCTTGTTTTGAATAAAGCCCAATGATCCATGCTTACCATTGACTCCGGCGGACTATAAACCGCACAAAACAGTGAATTTTTCTATGGGCTTTGAAAGCTCTTGTATGGCCTGGCATTGCTCAGGCTCACGTTCAACCAGAACTAAGCTTCGGCGCTGAAGGCGATTCTTCCCAGTACACGAATCCGATGAAAAAATTGATCAATAATTTTGTAAGCACTGTTTAAGTGTAAGTCTTTCCACGATGAAGTGCCAACTCATCATATTTGCCTATGACTCATGCCACGAATCACACTTGAGCTATAAAATCTAAAAACTGCTCAACAACTAAACTCAACAACTTCCAATTGAGAACGGCAGATATTCTTCCTTTCCCCGGGCGTCCTGTATTGCCTTGCCCCACTAGTTCGACTTTGAACCGTCAACCGTGCACTGGCTGGACTGGACTTCGTTTTAGATGGCACACACCAGTGAGGCCGGACCTGTTTCCGAAAATGCGAACAGTTAGGACTTTTTTCGCTGAAACCAAAGTTCACAGATCTACTGCCACGTTGGTGCCATGGTGGCTGACACGACCTACAATTTGCCTACACTTCTCGTGGGCACTTGATCCGATTTAGTGAACCAATCCGATTCTACCTGCGTTAGGACTCTACGCAAATTATGGGAATACAACGAGATATACTTCGGCATGTTCACATGCATCGTCGGCACAATTGACCTATCATCACCTTGCTGCCATGACCTCATGGGAGATTCAAACCAGAGCTGGTGAGTAACGCACGCGAGCCTGGTAGCGGAGCATGGGTCTTAATTCACCCATCTAAGCTTACGATCTTCAGCTGACTTTTCATCTCACAGAGTCGCTCCACAAGCAACCAAATTTCACGTGTTCTCCCAGAGCTGCCGTCGAGTGACCGTCGCATTTTCACATCTTTGCGTGACCTCGATAGAACTGCGTCCTTTAGTGCGTTTTTCCTCCTCGCGTCCAACGGTTAATTGAATATCATAGCGTTGCTCAACGCAATCGCGCCTCTGAATCCCATGACACCAGGGCCGCGCCATCTAAGGACACGAAACCACCACCACCATCAGCGGCAGCATCGCCGCCAGAGCCGGTTGCCGGTCGATTCCTAATTAATTTCAAACAGAAAATACGAAGTAACCGAAGCCACCTCGGGCATACCCTAACCTGGAATATGGGTGGTGAGGGTGCTCCATGCAGTCTGCTCGAGTGCAGTACCAGCCACTTGGAGCGTCTGCGCGGCAGCGAGCAGCAGAGCAAAAATAAAGTCAGAAAGCCTGCTGTGGCCGATTGTTGCACAATGGAACGCATGCACTGGTCGTGCATTGCACCGAGACTTCCAATTTTCCGTACGAGAGATCACCTCCAGAACCAGCCGCAGCCACGAAGGCAGTCTGCTACGACACCAAACTGCCAGCGAGCCCATAGGCGATGCAGCAGCAATCAGCGCAAAAGATTGATGATCATGAACAGAATGCTGCTGCTGCAAGACTTATGGAATTAATCGGTCGTGAGCTGAATGATAATCACCGCCGGAGTTCCCATGATTACAGATGCATGGAGGATGGCTGTGGATGTGGCGGTGGCTAGGGCGCAGCCGCGCTTGTTTGAAGTGAGTTCGAGTTGGAATCCAGAACAGTCTTGCATGGATGTGTTCTCAGTTTCGTGCAAGCCACCGTCCGACTTCTAGACGATGTTCGATATTCGATCACCGATCGCCACTCGAAGCCCAGACGGAAATGGTGGCGGTGAAGGCGGATGAGGCAGCCCCGACGAGTCGTGTTGGATTTAAAGTGAATTATAATTGCGACTCATGTTGCGGTGCCGGAAAGTCATTTGAACGGGGAGCACAGAAATATTGATGACAGCGAGACAGAAGGCGACCGACTCTCAGTGTGTGTGCAGATTGGATTGCCGAGACACGCTAGATGCCACCAGTGCACCATGCTACCACAGACTGTCACTGGGGCCTGTGCATGTGTGGCATGGCGGAGGTGCAAACTGTTTAGCTTTCGGCGTCAGTAATAAATCGCTTTATGGCACCAAAAATAGATGACGCGCACTCGACAAGCTGTTGGATGCCTCCAGGTGACGGGGATGATGGAAATCTCGATTATGCAGGCCGGTTCTGCGCCGCCGCCGACCCCTCTGGGGTATCGGTGAAGTGTGCGCGGATAGATGCAGCAAACCGTCGTGATTTGGTGCACGCCGCCAAGCCGCCACTCCGAGTGGTGTGATCGAAGAGGGTCCTCGAATTGCGCTGTGGAATGCTGGCGGATCCCAGATGCGAGGGTAATATGAGGCTGAGCGACATGGGTACTAATTGGAAATTTTTCATCATGACGCCTGCTGGCGGAGTCTCATGATTATGCATTTATTGTGGCGGTAGAACCTTCATTTGACGAAGGGATGAGATGTGGCGTGTGAAACTTGTTGCTTTTTGTTCTGGATTTTTTTTATGGAACACTGGGAGAGGGTGTAAGGACCTAGCTGTGCGATGGTCTGGACGAAATTTGACTCAAGGACAATAAGAATTGAAGAAATCTGCTAGGAAGGTGCCACTAAGAACATCGAAGAGCACAATGAAACAGCGATGATTGTTGCTGTGTGCAATGAAACCAACGCTGGCGTACGGACACCAGTACTCCAATTGAATCTGCCTCCAGGACAGGCTCTGGCCAGAGTCTGAGCCAGGAAAGAACTGTAGTCGACAATAGACCGCAATTATGTAAATCTGCGTTTGTTTTCCAAGCGGAAACCTAAGCCACCCTAATGGCCACGAACTATGTTGAGAAGAACCGATGGAAGGGAAGCTGTGTGTACTTGCTTAACTCTACAACCACTTCCAGGATAGCTCTCGGCTGCAAGTCCTGCAAGTCCGAATTTAATCGACAGTCAAAGTGCACTAAGGCTTGTCTGGGTCATGACGGGAAATGGGATCGCCGATGAAAGGTGAAAGCAAGATGCATCCTCAGGACATGAACCTGCGCTGGGATTGCCTGAGTGATTAAGGCTTCCGTCGATGGTTGATGGTTTGACCTCGCGGGAGATGGCATTACTCTCCAGCGTGTAGACAGACCAAACGCATGCTTAATAACGACTGTAAGAAATCCTCTGCGTGCTTGTCATCTCTTGACAGAAAAGACTGCGGGCGACTTACTAGCGGACTAACAGGCCCCTACGTCATCGATGAAACCCTCTCCGACGCCTGTTAAGAAGACGACGACATTGCAGAGCACTTCCTCAGTTATTCGGTGATGAGTTCAGAACGGATGATGTAGGCTCCTCATTAAAGAAGCGCCTGACCGTCCTTCTCCAGGAGAGCGAGAAATTCCAGAAATGGACCAGTTTTTGAGTCTGAGGTTGTTAAAAAAAGGGGTTGGCGCTACAGCGCGTAGAGGGCTAACGTAGGCTCAAAGTGCGACTCACCAACTCACAACGCCACGGCCGCCATGCAAAGGGTGATTTTTTAGCTATTATCTTTTTGGCAACACTGGTTTAAAGAGCTGACGCACGTTTCGTGTTTTGTTTCACTGTCAAACATCTTCAGTTTCGTTTATAATTTAACCATGAATCGCCTAACAAACGAACAACGCTTGCAAATTATTGCATTTTATTATCAAAATGCGTGCTCTGTTAAGAAAGTTCATCGCGCGAAAAATTGTGTTCAGCGACGAAGCTCATTTTGGGCTCAATGGGTACGTAAATAAGCAGAATTGTCGATTTTGGAGTGAATATCAGCCAGAAGCATTGCAAGAGCTACCAATGCATCCAGAAAAAGTTACAGTTTGGTGCGGTTTATGGTCATTGGACCGTACTTCTTCAAAGATGATGCGAATCGTAACCCAACTGTGAATGGTGAGCGCTACCGTTAGATGATATTCAACTTTTTTTTTGTCCAAAATTCAAGAGCTTGACTTGCATGACATGTGATTTCAACAAGACGGTGCCACATGCCACACAGCACGAGCAACAATGGACTTATTGAGAGGTGAGTTCGGTGAACATTTTATCGGTCAATTGGCCGTCTAGATCGTGCGATTTAACGCCTTTATACTATTTTTTGTGGGGCTATGTCAAAGCTCATGTGTATACAGACAAGCCCGCTTCAATTGACGCATTGGAAGACAACATTGAAGCATTTATTCGTGAGATACCGGCCGAAATGTTGGAAAGAGTATGCCAAAATTGGACTAAGCGAATGGGCCATTTGAGGCGCAGTCAAGCTCAACATTTGCATGAAATAATCTTCAAACATTAAATTATATGGACCGTACTATCGATTCAAACACAGATTTCATGCATTTTTCTGAATTTTATGTGTTTTTTTTTTTTTGAAAAACTTTCCTATAGCTTTTAAAAAATCACCCTTTACTAGCACTGATCGACCATTCCAGTGATGGCGCCGTTAATTTGATCTCAACGACAAATGGTGACTGGACCAGGTTTGAAACTCCGATAAGAGCATTTTTACTTTGCTTTCTCGGGGATTTGAACCGGGAACGCCTCTAATGAAGGGCAGGCACTTAAGCAACTGCACCATCGAGTAGGTTTTAAAATACAAAATACAAGTATGATGCCAATATCCATTTCAAAACAGCTGGGATCACATACAGCACCTTCAACAAACACAAACTTAGCATACAAGATATGACAAGTGCAGCTTGACATTTTCTAGCGAACACGACTAGCAGCATGGACGAGGAAATAAAAGTCCGGGGAATCTTGAAAACTCTTCAAATCAAAGGCTGAAAATAAAAAAAAGGAAAGGTTTGTTTCATTGCTAACTTCTGCCTAAATCTCAGACATTTAATACCAAGATTGATGTACAAACGTACAGCTTTGCTGTACTCTGCTGTTGATGTCTCTTTGAATGTTAATCAAATGATGTTAGTGTCCCCTATTATTACTATTATTATTGTTAAGGGTACATTGCACCGCGACCTATAAATCCATTGCGCCCCTGTTCATACCCCCTGCTTTCATAAGAGCTCTCCTCTCTAGCAGCTCTCTTCAGATTTTTATTGAGGGTTATCTGCCCCCGTTGCGCGAAGGTGAAAGAAACTCTCTCCGCCAGTTTCCTTTAGGAACCTGAGAATGAGAGCTGGCTCTACTGACTTCAAGTCTTTCTCTGATATTGGGTGCTTGCCTGAATATCTTTGCCTTTTGTGGGCATGTGCCTCACGACATCCCATTATTTGTTCTGGAATTCCATTAGATTCTCCACAGAATCTGCAGAGACCTTCTTCTGATGATCCTAGTTGCTACAGTGCCCTGTTAACAGCTGATCCGGCGAGTACTGCTCTATCCAGGGCCTCGTCTGTATCCGATTTCTCCAAATTATTAATTTGGTCTTGAGCATATTTCTTTCCCTTCTTCGCTTTCGTGAACAAAACTTGACCCTGAAGTGCAAAATCCAGTTGATTGCAGGAGCGAATTTTACCGCAAAGGTTTAAGGTCTACTCCAAGTGCCTTTGCCCAGCTCTGCCGATGAAACCTCGGAAGCTGATTAGAAGCTATCCATAAACCAGCACCCTTTTGAACTTCTAATAAACCACTCACAGTGCGATCAAATAAGCGAATGCAATTTTACCGCACCACAGGTGCCATCGATTTTAGTATCACTGGGATATGCCGGTTTGCCTGCTGCACCAAGGAATACCGTGGATATTCGAGTTTATCTATTTTTGTGAACATGTTGTACAGCTTCGATTAACAGAAGGCAAGCTTTTTCTGATGGTACTGCGACTCATTAATCGCTTCTAGCACGCTTCATTACGGTTCTATATTCAACGGCGCGTGTAGGTACCTCTACTTAACCACTCGTGCGCCACATATTCTTGACAGGACTAAAGGATGTTGGCATTAGTCACCTCCAATGCAAGCTCCAGATGGTTCACGAGGATTTGGATCTACTAGATCTTTGTGGCAGAAAAACGGACCTACTTCGACATAAGAGCGGCTACCTTTTTCCAATTAAGTCAGTCCCTATAACCAAACCTGATCCTTTTTTAAGGGCTTGGGACAGTGAGTTAATTGTTCTATTTCAGTTTTCAAGTGATGACACTGCACATCATACTCCATTTAATCAGCTCTCTTCATAATTTCAAACATAACCCTTCGAGATATAATAGCGGTAGGTGTACTGCTGAATCCCCATCATTGATATTCAGATTCTGGGATGCACTCTCAAGGCGCTCTTCCGTCTTAAAAGAAGTGGTCTCGGTACAACACACACTGGAGATTTCATTTGGCCCCAGTGTTATGGATATGCCGTCTGATGCACGGACCCCAGCACTTCGGTTGCGGCGCACATACAAGGTCGACTTTCCCTGTACGCAGGACTGGCTCTGAGCCAGGAAAGGAATTTAGTCAAATCGTTACTAATGGCTGCAAAAACAACAAAACCAATGAAGGATCTGGCGTTGGAGCCTTCGTGGAGGGTGACTACATTAGACTGCCAACCTCATTCGGTACGTTGGCATCAGTTTTCCTAGCGGAAACCTATGCCATCATAATGGCCACTATATTGTGAAGAACAGTTGGAAGGGGAAAGACACAGATGTGTCTGTAGTGTAGTGATAGCCAGGCTTTACTTAAGGCTTCGTCCAACCTTTAACCACTCCGTGGAAAGTTCAGGAATGAAAGTCCTCAGAATTTGATTTGACTTGTCTGTGTCCCGTGTCACCACGGGTTTGCTGGAAGAGAGATCGCCAATAAACTTGCTAGACAAGGATCGAAGGAGACATCCTCAGGTTAGGGCTTCCATCGATGGTTTCGCCTCTCGAGAACACAGCCGGAGATGGCATGACTCTCCAGGATGCAGACAGACCAAGCGCATACTCTCTAATGTCTTTAAGAAATACGCGGCATACTTGTTATCTCTTGGCAGTAAAGATTGCTGGCGACTTACAGGCACTACACCTTCGCCAAACATCTAAGTGTGCTTGGCCGAAGGGACGAAATCCTCGGAGACGCCTATGGAGAAGATGACGACGCTGCAGAAAACTTCCTCTGTCACTGTCCCGCTTTTAGTCGCATCAGCTGACAGGTTTTGTTTCTGACTCTGATGATAAAACCGAAGCGCCTTCTGCTCTTCCTTGGGAAGGCCAAGAAATTGCCGTTAAAGTAGGTTTGCTGTCTGGCAGTACAATGGACCAATTTTTGAGTCTCAGTGCGCACAGTGTAGTTTTAGAAATCTACAACGAAAGAAAAGCAGACAAGGCATGTGTGAGAAAAAAACTTACACTTATTGTCTCCTAATTCTTGTCAAATACGGTAGGAATTGTTCCTCTTTAGTTCTAATCAGTAGAGCGTGTAGGCCAGAGATAATGGAGGATAGAGATATCCACCTTTGGCCATTTTACCCCTTGTCCACGTCGGCATTGAGCCATAAAGAATAAGAGTGAAGTGGAATTCCCTTTGCATTTTACACATGCTCTTACAAAATTCCCGGCTCCACCACTCACCGCAGCACCGTATAAAAAACGCAGTCAGATGAAATCAATTAGCAAGGGAGGTAAAAAGTGGATGTCTCTATCCTCCATTATCTACGGTGTAGGCTCATAGTCACATAGCTCAGAGTGCCAGAGATGTACGTACGGACAGAAACACTTTCCAAGAGCAACTAATTATTCTACAGGTACTATGACGTTAGTGTATGAACATTGCTCGGCATTCCAATTCAGGGACGAATCGAAGGGATGTGCTGCTTTTGAGGAAGAGTAAAATTCCACCCGAACCACGCTCCACACGAAGTCGCAGTCCATATGATAGAGGTTTCGTGGCATTGTGGGTTGGTGCGTCGACCCCTGCGCACTTGATCCTAAGCAGCCCAGGTTCGATTCCCGGTACGAGCAGAATACTTTTCACGGCCCCACCTCTTTCGAGTCATTGACAATGCTCAAAGAGTATAAATGGCTAGAAAAAGCTTCTCAAATTGGACTATCGGTTGGAGTCGGCGTAAAACTGTAGATCCCTTCCACTCGCACAATACGCACATCACGAGTGGGTGCTAAGAAACTAGGCCCCTACAGGCTGTAAAGCCACCCATATTATTATTATTATTATAAAAAGTGTCGAGATGTTGCGTGCCCATTGTGACGCTTTGTTGAAGACCTGGTCTTTGTGTACTCCTTTTCGACAAAAACCTTCAGTTCGTTCTTCTCTCGTGCACTGGCATATAAGCGTCACACAATATTCGCAAGAGCGAGGTTGAAGTAGCCACATGAAGACGCGTCGCCTTGCCTAAAAACGGTTTTTAAATTGACGGCTCAAAACGAGCACGGCGACAAAAACGAGGTATGGGGTTTCCCTCTCTTCGGGAAGAGAGTATGAGACCACTGATGCCAAACTCAACTGAAAGAGAAACTAGACTAACGTATAGAGTTGTCATGTACGGCCTCAAAGTTTCGGAATAGATCCAATTGTCGTATCCTGTGGCCTTTAAGGAAAACTTTAAGAAACTTAACAAGGACAGAATAATGGTACGCAGCAACACCACAGGCGCACTAGGGACAACTCCTTCAGATGCCCTGAATCTCATGTTCTATCTCCTGCCTATCGACCTTCATAAACGTACACTACTGTGATCTTAAGACCATTTAGCCAAAGGCGCACCCTGGTTCTGATACCGAAAGAGCTCCTACGGATGCGGGCAGACAATACATCTAGTAGTTGACTAATGAGTTGATCAGTTCCTCCGCCACTAAATTGCGATCATGGGAAATAGCTTGATGGGCCGTCAAGGATTGACGATCAGCTTAGCTTTTGACGTGGAAGATCCGTTACCTCGCAGATATAACATCTAAACAGAGTGAGCACAGTTCATGCAGGAAGGTTTTTGACGATCGCCCAGAAACCTGCTTCTGTACACGGACAACATTAAAATGACGGGACTCATAAGGGAAAGCATAGAGCACATGCCCCGAACAGGAGTGTCCACGAATACAAGGCATATCCTTCGATCTTGGTGGTGTGACAAAAGAATCTTCTAGAACTGGCACGAACTCCAGCTCAGCCAGAGCCCGGAAACACTAGCAACACGTTCAGATGCAAGATCTCAGTCGCAAAAGTGTCTGAGATTTCATATTCATATGAACAGACTCATTCGCAGAAGATAACCAACAGGGAGGCGAGCGAAAAATGCTCCATTTACAAATTAGAATGGCACCCCCATTAGACACATGCGCGTGCTCACTTCTAGCTCACGTTCTTACACCCCATCGAGCGGCTGGACGGGGGAGAGCGATTGCGGCGTCATATCGGTTGACTAGATCGCACCAACCACTGGTTAGATTGTAGTTCTCGTATTAAATACCTGTCATGTCCAATTAATTTTCAGCATGCACTCGGAAAGCAGCGGGTAATTGCTTCTTATGCAACTCACTTCGACGGGACCTACTTCTGGTGCCGCTGCAGCAACGACAGTGTAATCCGATACACTCCCGACTCGAAAATTCACTCAAGATAGTCGGGCCGAACAATTAATCAGGACTCCGGCCGCAGCAGCAACAGCAGCACTCCACCCTACACTCTCGGGCAACGCATTGCCCCGCGACGCGGTCTGGTGTTGAAACGATTTCGTGTTATGATCGATTTTAAATGCGTTTTCAAAACTTATCGCACACCGTTAAGTGGAATTCTCCGAGTGACCCTAAGGCGCTGCGGTACCGCGCCTCGCAGTGCGGCGTTGTTCCCGACAACCTATCCAACATTCATCGGCCTTTAACGATCCGCCGTAGAACTGTCGCCCCACACTCGATTATGTCATTCCGAGCGACCACCAAACACTCCCACTAGTGCCGCGACTTTAGTGCAGCCAGCTCCTGGTGCACTGCGCAGTGAATCGATTCACTTTCACTTTGGGCTACCGCAGCCGGGAACTTATGTGCGAGGCGCGAAGGTGCTCCACTATCCCCCATGCGACCACAGCGGCGGCGCGGCGGTGTAACAGCTGAATGTTGATGTAGCCGGCCGGCGGAGGAGAGCCACCTTCTTCGTCCTCACGTCTTGTTTGGCCGGTCCAGTGTGTGGATGCGATGAGGGAACGCATCATTAGACGGACCGGTGGCTACGGTTCTTGCCACTTTGTGCAGCTTTGGCCACTGAAGGCTGCGCGGAGCAAGCAACTTAAGCCATATAGGGTCGTAAGCCGCTTACGTAAGCCGCCAGCCGGTTTGATGGCAATGAAGTGGATCCGTTCTGGCAGATGCATGCTTGATGGCCTGAAAACGCACGGGTTGCCCCTCTCAGAGCATCCAGCTCTGTACGTGTCCGCAGCGCGATTAGAATTGGATTGAATTCCATCAGATCATCGCCGGCGTGTGTGGGAAAATCCGGATAAGCTCTCGCTGGCACTGTGACAGTTGACGTATGGACAGCTATTCGCTATGTGTGCTACCTATTTGCGTATCGATTTTCATGACAAAGAGCAGCCATTAGGGGCTCGCAGTCGGTGGCCCGCTGCGACGGAATGTTTCTCATGACCCAGATTTCGGGACGGGGGACGTAGGACGACGCGCCGCTGACTGCCTCGGGCAGGAAATGTCTAAATAAGCCCCTGTCTGTGTGCCTCGTTGTTAAGGTTGGGTAATAGCAGAGAGCTCATGAATCGCAACTGATTGATGCATTTCAGTAAACGATGCTAACGAGAGTCTTGCGACGGCGACCTTGGCGAGGTGACTTCTGACGAGTCAGGCACGAAATCATTAGTTCTTGAGTCAGTTTGGACTGAGAACCTCCTGGGGCGGCAGATCAAGGGGTCTGACAAGAGATTATTTCGTTCTAACCTCTGGCCCGGTACATTTGCCGCTCTTGTGGACCCGCGAGCAGTCTTTCCAGATCTTACGTATGACCTCTCAATCTGTGACGGCGCCACTCCACTAAAGTAGATCAGCCCAAGCGCGGAGTCGGACAACAAATCAAATACTCCGTCATATGCTAATCCGAACAAGTCATCTTCAGGGCTCCGCCTTTTCATCATCTCGCCCCCCACATCACAGTCAGGGCTACACTTTGATCAGGTAACGTCAAGCAGAGATTATTCAACAAAACCACAACTGTCCACCGTCGTAATTAATGCTGACCATCACAGAACAGCTCACAGGGCACACAGCACTGACGAATCTCGCTTCACCGTGAAACTGACAAATGGCACCACCCGAGGCGTCAATGATGTCGCGTCGCCCTCGCCGCTTGTCACTGACAAATCTAATAATTATGCCGACGATTTGTCAAACTTGCGTAAACTTTCAATTATGGCCGCTTCCCGACTGTAGGCGGACACTTCGAGTCTATCCGTTCGAATTGGTCGCGTTGAAGGCATTTTCCATTCGCGCGTCCATCTCCCGGGTGGACAAACATACGAGAATCGTCGCCCGCAATCCGAGGCGGGCGACTGCAACTGCAGTGCATTGCGCAACGTGCTGCCAGGTTTCAATTATTGATTGCAAACTCCTTGGCGAGCGAGATAATTATCTCAACAGCGATCGCATTTTACGATCGTACTCTGCGAGAGAACCCATTGCGGAGCTGGAGTGCAGAGTGAATTGATGCAAGACCATTCATTTATCATCTTATCGTGGAAGCGGATCAATTGCCGCCGGCTATCGGGTAAATTCATCTAAGGCGCACTTCGGTGGGTTAAGCTATGAGTGGTGTCGAAACGCTGGGCAGCAACTATCAAGGGTTATTTGGGTTGGATTTGTGTAGGATTTGGCCATGCACTGATCGCAAGAGAAGGAAAATGTGCGAATCATCAAGGGAGAAGGAGAGGTGAGCCCTTTGCCTTTTAAAGGGTGTCACACAATTAACGCAGGATTTGAATATGTCACCAGTTGTGCAGCAACTTGTCGGCAACACTGAAAAAAAACTATATGACGGCTCATAGTTTAAGGGGAGGAAACATGGAGCGCCGCACGATACAACGACGTGATGAAAGTTTGGCTTAGACGGACTGCACATTTTTGAAAATAATGCTGGTCAAGCAGTAGTGACTGTCGCGTCACGATATCACAGTTTCTTCTGCCATAGCCAATCACGAATTCTATAGTAAACGAAAATGCGCTACGAACTCCGAATCACAGAATTCATTCGACACACACACTCGATCCTCCGCCAGTATACCCCCACTCATCAGGAGTAAGTCTGGACGAGTTTTTGGACTTGGTCCAACCATTTCGGCGCGCATTCAGTCCCATACTCCTGCAGAACACTCCAGAGTTTATCTCGAGGAACTCGGTCGTATGCCTTTTCCAAATCCACAAAACAGCACTAGATGCGCTTGGCATACTCCCAGGCCTTTTCAAGTACCATCCTTAGAGCGAAAAGCTGGTCGGTTGTACTTCTACCGGGACGATAGCCGCACTGTTCATTCCCCTTCCTGGGCTCGACCATAGCTCTAGAACTCGCTTCCAAGCCCTTAAAAGACATATACCCCTTTAGTTGAAGCAATCTCCTTTGTCAACCTTTTTCAAAAGCTATCACCCCAGTTTGCCAATCCAGATCACTTTAACGAGACGAGGGAGCCATAAAACTCCCTCTTTACCCATTGCATTAAGCATTTCTGGCCCGATTTCATCCACACCGGCGGATTTGCCAACTTGTAGCGATTCAATCGCCGAAATGACTTCCTTCACTCTCCGCCCCACTGAAAACTACGGATCTGCCATCATCCGTGCCCTGTTTGGGATTGAGCAGCTCCGAAAAGTGCTCCCTCCACCTGCGTTAAGATGTCCAGCTCATTGGAAAGCAACACACCATCTTTGGACTTGACCCCTCTGATGATGTTGAATTTCCTTCCTCTGTGTCGGCGAATGGTTTGCCAGAACACCTTTTTCGCAGATCTATGGTCGCTTACCAACATCTCGCCGAACTCCTTCCACGACTGCTCCTAAGCTGGTCGCACAGCCAATTTCCAAGTTTTGCCTCCGTGCACCGGTCACGAGAAGCAGAGTCCCCCAAGAGAATCCAGTCTCTGTAGGTCTTCTTCTTCTCTTTGATGGCTTTTTGAACTCCGGGCGTTTTAAACCTCGCACTTCGTTTCTCACCACCCCAAGGCGCTTCTCTCCACAAACACCCCGTGCAGAGGCAATTACAGCTACTGAAAACAGTCGCATTCTTCCTCTACACGCGATGGAACAGTTGGAAGTTGTTCACACCTTTCCGATATGTGCCGCGCAAAATTCAGCCGCAACTCACTGTTCTGTAGTTTCTCCCACCGTATGCGTGTAACCACTCTTGGTTTGCGCCTTGGCAGGAGAGGTACTTTATCAGTGACTTGTGAGTGCAGAGGTACAGCTCAAAAATTCCCTCGTCAGAGGTACAGTCATCACTCAAAGTCTCGTTCCATTGTAAAGTTTTGGTAAATTGAGATTTTGAAAATGTATGATCGATCGACCAACTTTCAAATTCAAACAATGCGGTGGCATGCCGGGTGTTTTCAGAGGATGAGACGCAGGTTGAGTCTGCCCTTTTATTTCAGCAGTTTTCGATCGAGTCACAGTTGGTTTCGGCACGGTTTTTAGAACTACGTCCTTTGTTGCCGATTTGGGTGCTTGACGGAGTTTCGATTTGATTTTATCTCGTATTTTCTGAAGCTCTTTTGCTACTTCGCAGCCACGATAGTTAGCCGGATGATTTCCTTTACAGTTAATACAAGTAGCTCGTGTAGTCTAACTTTCGTTACAATCCGTCGACAGATGTCCGCCGGCGCATTTGACACATCGCGGATCTTTCTGACAATACTTTTGAGTGTGGTTGAATCCCTGACAACGTTTGCATTGTGGTATTGAATTCGTATTTTTGCGCAAGGCTTCTATTTTAACAGTCACATCGAGAATTGTTTTTAATCCATACATTTTGTCTATGCTTTCCCATTTGTCGAAGCTTAGCATGAAAAGGGGTAAACCGACACGTGTCACAGTTTCGGATCCATTTGTCAGTTGTTTCCTTCTGGATAATAGATTAGCAGCGTCTACTATTTTAAGGCCTTTATGTTTCAAGTCCTCAATAATATCTTCTTTTGGACAAGACGCATGGAGTCCTCTAGCTATGACACGAATTTTTTGCGCATTCAGTTTTTAGGAGAGTAATCTATAGCTGTCAGAGCCCTTGACATTTATCTTCCATGCATTGTTGCTGAGCACTGTTACTTTATACTCAGATTGGATGGTTGACTTTAGAATAGAGTGTAACTTATTGTGCCCGTTCTTTTGGCAACTTAGTTTCGTTGTTACCAGTAAGACGTACATTTTATGTCTTCTTTTTTACCTCCGGCGAGGAACCGGCCTTTCGTTTTTTGCCCGGTCGCCTTTCTGTCATCCAGTTGGTTTCACGAGCGAGTTCTTCCTCATCCGTATAATACTCAACTTTTTTTGATTCGTTCGAGCTGGGCTCTTTTTTTTGATTTTCAATTTTATCTGCCCTTAATTGACTAAGTTCATTTCTTAGTTCTTTACAGAGATCTTCCATATCAGCGAGTCTAGTCCTTAATTCCGCATTTTCCTTTTCGAGACTTTCGAACCTCGCTAGAGCCTGTTCTTCGTGTGTAGAAGAATGTAAATTTGTTGATGTTTTAGTTACTTGCGTTTTAGACGCAGTTTTCATTGGCATTGATGCGCTCTTGTTTATAATATTAGATCCTGCTGGTGGTGATCTATTTACCCTTGAATATTTTTTAAAAGGTTCCGAATGCAATAATTGGCTCTCCCTAGAATCCGTAGAGCCTGACTCCGAAGAGTGTGGATTTTCCAGTGCGACTGGCAATCCAACTGGGGTACTTATTCCTTTGTTTTTATTCATTGCATTTTTTTTTTTTTTTGCTTGTCCTAAAACAAACGGTGGCTTTTAGTCGCCTCTTACGACAGGCATGCCTTACCTCGGGTATATTCTTGCCCCTACCCGAAGGGGTAAAATGAATTTGAAAATCTATTTCTTTAACATTTGGTGGTCTAAAGCGATCAAGAATTTTTGAATAGGTTTGGACAACACTATCAATTAGTTTTTCCTTTGATGGTAGAATTGCGAAAAAGTTATTTCGTAACGTGATAAACCCACACTTGGAATTTCGCCATCGCCAATCTGAAGCAGTTGCTTTAAAAACTCACGTGATTATGAATCATTTTGAAGACGCACACGCATATTTAACGAACTTTTCAACGCCATCACATGCGGTTGATCTGGAAATGTCGCACAACGTTTGTCGAAAATCACCAGATAGCAATATTAATTCACTGCCGGACAACTGTTGATTCTGTGCACATCCTCGAACATCCGCATCCTCCGCCATCCTACATCCCTAAACCACCCTCACCACCATACGAACAAACCCTAAACATTTTATCGAATTCGTTTCTACCGTTCTTGAGTTATAGAGTGACAACGCACTTGCAACAATTTTTTGTTTATGTTAGAAAATGGTATAAAGCGCCGCACGGGCTAAAATCTGACGACCAATTTCGGACCCAGTTGGAGAATGGTTCTTAATGAACGCTTGAGGCGAAAGCTTGGCTACCTATTCTTCTTCTCTGTCCGACGCTACAGTCCGAAGAGGAACTTGGACTTGTCCAAACAACAATGCTATCTACTCAGTCCTTGGATTACAGGCAGAGCTTTTCCTTCAAGACACCAAGGACTTGGGATTTTCCGCCTGCCCATGGCTCTGCACCGACTAGGAGGATCAATGCGTTATCTAATTTCAGCTTTGTACTTCTAGAGCTGTTTATACTATTACTCTTGAGTATAAAACTGCTGCGTGAAGATTGCTTGTCGGACTGAGAATCCAAGCTAGACACCACAGGTTCTAGTGAGCGAAGGACGTTCTGCATTTGATCATGGTACTGATGGTGACAGCAATGTTCACTGAGGACTCGAAGTACATAAATGAAGTCTCTGACTACCTCGAAGCTGTATCCACCCGAAGTTTGAAGAAGTCACATGACACCTCGTAGTCTCCTTGTTGACATTGAAGTTCTCAATGAGCTCGTTGCCGACCTGGGTTGAGCAGAATTCATTATTCTTCGTCAGCCTGCACAACCCGAGGAGTTTGACGAAAATGTCGAAACAGACTGGCGTTGTGTGGCTCCTCTCAATTCAGACTGCGCTTTGTGGACTTGGTACCAAAAATAAGACTGCAGCTGACACTCCCTAGGTCCGTCGGCCTCTGTGCTGCTGCCAATCGAGATATGTAGAAGTTGCCTCAGGGCTTCCCTGACGGCTATAGTCTCTTTGCATCTTCACCATTTAGAGAGTGGCCTCCGTTTCACTCATGGTTTTATTCCCGATGTTTCTTTCAGTGGTCTATTCTGGATAGCGACCACTGCTTGTCTTCGTTACACACGGAAGCTTCAGTCTTCCGAGACGGTGTCTACGGGAATTGTTGGCTTCATAGGTTTCATGGCTTCATCTTCAGCCGGTGCATTAAGAAGTAGGTCACCTCGATGGTCCATAAAATATTCTCTCCAGAATCTCACATTTTTAGACACAGTCCAAAATTTAACGGCATATCAAGGCTAATTCCATTCGTTTCTCACTTTTCAATTCTTCCATACGTTCAGTGGAACTGCGTACAATAGCCAGAGCCTCTGCACTCGACCCCCAGCCGATCCATCACCGAATGGCCAAAGGCAGTTCCCCTCGCATCAATAACCAATACACTTCCCGAAATTAAATTCAATCCATCTTTGGACCCGTGGCAGTCGCTCGTGCCGTGGTATGCATTTCAAGTTGATCGCCGCCCCGATTTCACTTCTATTCAAGCGACACTTGAATAATCGCATGGAGCCACTTATCAGATGCCTGGACAATGAGTCTAACAAATTCGAGAATTGATCATGTGACTCTGCGTCTCGGCTGCCCCTTCTTGTGGCTGCCTTTTCCGCCTCCTCTGCGTGCGTTTGTGTGAGTGTGTGCGAATTACCCGTACCTCCCGACTTTAAATCCGATCCAGGTAATCGAATAAATAAAGCGAAAGTCACGCTCCACGGCATTATGTCGATGGGCCAAGCGCGAGTAATTAATTCCCAGCGCTAAGTAAACATGATTAATGGGAGCAATAATGATTCGCTGGGTTTGGTAGTAAATTGCGGTTGCATGCTACACCGGGCGCTGTGTGTGATGTACGGCTACGGCGGGGGTGGGCGGGCGTCATGCATCGTCTGGCAGCCCACCGGTCTTGGAGGAGGGCAACTATTGTGGCAGTGGCAGTAGTTTACTTCGGCCACATGTCAGCAAGTAGATTTACGAGACTCCACTTGTCTCGGCGCAATCGCTGGATGTGGCGCATGTTTGGGCTCGCTAATTACTGGACCACATGGGAGAGCAGGCATGAGAAACTGCTCCAGATGCGGTATCGACTGTGGCACGGACTGGGCTATACGGACAAGATTTGTGGGGCGCAGGCTCCTGCCGTGATTTGAGGGAAGTGAGTTGCAACTCTATTGAATTGCTCCTTCTGCCGGGTTGGACGGGCAGAGGGGCTTGACAAAGTGCAATGAATTCATTAACGAAGGACGACGTTTAGCTTTGCAGACAATTGATGAATTTTGCTAAATAGCACAACTCCGTAATGGCTTTTGTCTAGGCCAGTGTTGACCACATTTGTGAACTATCTGACTTGGGTGTAGCACTTTGTGTTTCGAAATAAAACAGTTGACACGGTTAGCAAGTATTTCTTACAGGAATTTTTCAACAGGCGACAGAATTGCAATTGGCCTTTTTACCCCTTCCTTGTAAATTGGGCGAATTGTTGACCTTTGGCACATGACATTGACAGCTCGTAGCATTAAGCAAAGCGAACTTTCGTGTCTTAAGCTCCCAGGAAGGACGGACAACGAACAAATACCGACTACAGCAGGTATTGATCCAGATCGCCGTACTCGACGATAGCTTCTTGTGACCCGCAAGAAAAAGTGGAGGTACTTGGCGCGGTCTTTCAGGAAGTGTAAACGGTGAACGCGAGCGTTCGCCCGAATCACAACTTGGAGAACCGCGTTCTGGTTAACAACACACTTCTTCGTCAAGATCTGCAACAATAGCGACCTGAGAACAACGGCTTTGTAGAGCAGACAATGCCATCGGCGACGAAGGGGTACATCCCCCGTTCATATCGAAGACAGAGCTCCAAGCGATCTTCGAATCAATAAAGAAGAAAAAGTCAGTGGGAGTCGAGGGGATCTAGAACATTGTCCTAAGACACCTCTATATACACAACTCTGTTTAACAATGCGTTGAATAATGCACATTAACCGGTGCATTGGAGACTACGACTGTACAACCCGTGAGAGGAAAAGATTCTTCGAATCCCTGCAACCACCGGTCAAATAGTCTCCTTCCGAACATCAGCAAGGTACTCGAGAAGGGGATAAATAGAGCTCTGATCAACTGGACTGAAGACAAAGCTATAATCCCGGATAACCAATTCGGTTTCAAAGCGGGGCATGACACTATTCATGCCGCGTCGAAACTGCTGTCGGATATCCAATGGAACAAGAGCCAGAAACAATGTACAGGTGCCTGCTGGATTGGCCTGGAGAAGGCCTTTGACAAAGTATGGTTAGGAGGACTTTTCTACAAGCTCAATCGGATAGGCACTAGCAAACCACTGCTGTATCTACTGTGGAACATGCTCACTGGTAGACGGTTCGTCGTCAAGAATGGTAAAGTGACCTCCACGGGTACTTTTGATTTAAAAAATGGTCTCCAACAGGGCGCCATTAATTCAGAGCGTAATGAGCGATCTAATAAGTTCTCTTCCTCACATAATTGCGTACGTCGACGACTTGATCGTGTACACATCAGGCAAAAAGATCGAGGACATCACTACTCTCGTGCTGGGTGACTCTGATTTATTCATGAGAGATTGCGATGACTGGAAGTTGAACACCAACTTTCAGAAGTCGGAAACCGTAATTTTGAGGACTCCGTTGCATAAGGCCTCGGCGGATACGACAAAGAATTGGCGGAAGTTCGCAATTGTTGGACGACACACGCAACCACTGGCGCAAAGGACTGTAGGCAGATACCAGGGGATCTGGCTAGACCAGGCTAGTCAATATTTTAACAAACATGTAGATGCTCCTCTGGCCAAGGCCCGAGGCGCTTTCGCCCTTACAAAGAGACTGTTTTACAACAGCCAACTCGATGCGAGGGTGAAGGTTATCTGCTACATAGCCCTCATCCGGCCAATGTTCACGTATGGCTGTATGGTTCAACATGAGTGCAAGCTTGATGGAAGAGATTCGGTTGCTCGAGATGGCTTGTCATAGTGCTTGCCTTCGCCTTTATCGAACTCCAGAGTCCCAGCACAAAAAATTCTATTCCAATGTGGTCTTATACAGGGCAAACCTGACAAGGGTGGAACATTTTCTGGTGAAGTTGATGCGAGGTCATACTGCTAGAGCGATGAACTCGGTCAACAATTTGATCTCGGGGGCTTACTACCCCAATTCATTATACCACGAAAGGGTGCGTCACAACGGCTGCGTCCCCCCAGAAGCATTTCTCCATTTAGACAAGAACGGACTGTTACAAGATATAAATGCGGTACCGCTCACCTACCACATCGCCAGATCAATAGTGGATGGGCGACTCAACCTCGACCGCTCCGTCGCACAACGAGCTGTAAAAGGCCTCCTCCGGTTCAGTATGGCGATATCAAGGCGGGAAGTGCGAAATGTTGAAATGCAGCATCGAAAATTCTGGTGGCTGGGGAGAGAGGGAACTCCCTCGTCGAACACTTTAGACCCTGGGTAGAAAGGGTAATACCTATCCCCGCATGGGAGCAGTAGTCTGCATAGTTTAGGGTACATAGTTTAGGGTAGATTGTTAAGGTAGCTTTTAAGACGTAAATAGTTAAAAAAAGAAATAATAATAATAATAATATTAGGTATATAACTTAATTTGTTCAAAATTTTAACGTTTATTAAAAAAAAAAACCTGTACAAAAGTATTATTCAAAGTATTGCCCATCTGAAGCTATGACTTTTCCCATCTTTGTAGCAATTTGTGGATCCCATCCCAAAAGAACTGCCCCGCTTTGGCAGCCAAGAATGAATCAAGCCAATTTTTGATATTCTGCTCTGATGTGAACCGTATTTCAGTAAGGGCGTTCTGCATCGACCGGAACAAATGGTAGTCAGAAGGGGCAAGGTCTGGGCTATAAGGCGGGTGGGGTAAAACTTCCCGTCCACTATTCCCCAAATAGTTCTTAACAGGAATAGCAACGTGTGGCCGTGCGTTGTCATGATGAAACATTTTTGCCTCGTGTCTGGTCGCATATTCCGTCCGGTTTTCGGCTACTGCTATCTTCAAACGCATTAATTGTGTTTGGTAGCGTTGTCCATTGATGGTTTCACCCGGTTTTAGCAGCTCATAATACAGCACACCCACCAAATACAGGGCATTACCTTCGCGCCATGGATATTCGGCTTTGCCGTTGATTTGGCTGGTTAGCCGGGTTTCACATATGACTTTTTGCGCTTGGAGTTTCGTAATGTATCCATTTTTCATCACCAGTAACAATCCGATGCAAAAACTACTTCCTATTGTGGCGTTCCACCAGCATTTCGGACATGCAAAACCGCCTTTCGACATCTCTCGGCTTGAGTTCATGTGGAATCCAATTTCCTTGCGTTTGAATATATCCAGCTGCTTTTAAAAGTTTTGAAATGGCTTCTTGGTGACACCCAAGGATTCTTCTTGTGTTTGGCATCAATCTTCATATAGTAATGCTTCCAGTTCTTCATCTTCAAACTTTTTTGGCTGCCCAGGACGTTCATCGTCTTCTAAGCCAAAATTACCACTTTTAAATCGTGCAAACCACTTTTGGCACGTTCGCTCAGCTAGCGCATGTTCACCATAAACGATGGCTTTCAGAACTCCGACATATTTTAGTGAAAAAAAAATGTTTGTTGTTTACGCTTCAAATGAATGACATATACTGAAATGACACACAATGACAGTAGCTTTCCAACGCATGTTCCAATGGAATAATACATGTTACGCCATCTCTTAGCGAGCCACTCGAATTAAGTTTATAGACTCAATACTTTAGTAACTGGACAGCAAGTGAGCAAAGTGAGTAAGAGAAGTTAGGTGGCCGACCACTAGTGCTAAGTCAAATCTTAACTCTCTCGTATAGGTTGAGTGCGACTTTCTTAAAAACTTTAAAACAGCAATGAAATATTTATTACCGAGATGGTCGATATCTACCTCCCTTGCCCCCAAAAAATACTTGGCAACTCTTTTTTAAATCGTTTTCTCAAACCAAATTGACCAATCAGAGAACGGCATTCACATTATTTCGGGAATAACAATCAACTGTCGAAAAGCGTCTCAATTTCGTCGATGGGCTAGGGGGCAATCAGCTGTGAAGTCGGCCACCCCGGTAATACTTCACTTCGGGTTTAAATAATACACCGCTCTGCAGTTATTTGATGGTGAAAGGCTATATGGCCTCTTCAGCATTATCCGCTCTTGGGTGCCAAGAAGGATTGATAGACATAGGTTAAGATTAGAGAGCCCGCCGAATGCCAGTAAGCTAAAATTGACGCATTGCTCGTCCAACTGGTTTTAAGCATTTTTGTCTAGTATGTAAGTATATAAGTGTTAAATAAAATTGTTAAATAAAAATGAATTAAAAAAAATTAATTTGACGCTTATTGCAGTTTATTATTTTATTGATACCTGGTGTGAGACACAGTATTCAGTGAGGTCAATTGGTCTAATAATTTCCCCTCGAATCGATGGATGCCCTGTGTTTGTGTCTCTCACTCTAAGCAAACACTTCAAGCATCCAGCCCTGGTTGTGGAGTGGTGGAAGGCCCGAAGACGTAATTGACTCGGTATCTTATATATTTCCGGTTCTGTTGCTTCCTCTAAATGCTTTGTTGAATTTGACTATTGACATGGTTTGGGGTCTTTATGTCGCAGGCTTGGGTAATGTTTGCCGCTTGATTCGTAAATTGGACAGCGAGTTTCTCCACAATGTACCTGCGCATGAGGAGTTCTAAGAGCAGTTGGCTAGGAATCCATAGAATAATCACTTGGTCTGATCGTTTAAGATTCAGTTTAACCTAAATCACACGAAAGACTAAAGTAAACAATTTTCCGCTGATGGATTTGCACCCCAGATTTGAGTGTACCTTAACATCGATTAGCACTAGTCCCTCGCAGGCCGGTGACTAATCGACATAAGCCACTTTTGTTGTCAGGGTTACTATACCTGTGTCTTCCATTCCACATGTCTCCTAACAATTGTATCGGTTCATAATCGCGTTCGACATAAAAAGTTGATGGAATATGAAATCGGTTGAGACCGTTTGTGTCTAAGCGACTTTCTATGTTCGCCGATGGAATTACTGCCCGGCCAGCCATAAGCCTCGTCTCATTTCCTGTCCAAGTCAAAATGGTAAGCTTCACCGATCTCTCTTTAAGCTCAAGGAATTCGCAATCGGTGTGTGATCGGCGTGTTTACGGACCTTGCATAAGGTCATTCCGCAGCAAAACGCTTTATTGCTCCGGTCATGCTGCGGACATAGCTGTCGAGGTGTAAGAAAAAAAACAACACAAGCTCCGTCTGTGTCAATCGATTTTCTCTCGATCATTACCGATTTCAAAATCAAGATCATGCTCCAGCTGCCGCCGTGTCGATGTTTCTGATCCGCCTCCAATCGGCGGTGGTGACTTATGCAACATCGATCGGCGGCGGCGGCCTGGTGGTGTGTCTCGCGAGCGAGTTTCATAACCGAGCACCATTGAGCGTGGAAGACAAACAAAAGTGGCGATGACAAAGTGTATCTTTTGTTCGATGGTGTGTGCGTTTCAAATAGATTCTCCTCGAATCGATGGATGCCCTGTGTTTGTGTCTCTCACTCTAAGCAAACACTTCAAGCATCCAGCCCTGGTTGTGGAGTGGTGGAAGGCCCGAAGACGTAATTCACTTCTGTACTCAGCGAGATGGAGAAAGCTGAGCTAATCGAGTTTAATTGAGTGTTGTCTGCAACATTTTGAGACAATTGTGCATACCGATCGATGGGTGGGAATGACAAATGAAATATGTTGTGGGGGGGGGATTCTATGGCAAAAACATAACGATATAGCATGAGACGATAAGCAGGAGTTCCCATTTGAGCTTGCGAAGTTGTGCTAACAGAGCACAGTCTCTGTCTAAGGATGAAACGAGTAAGATCGACATAACTTCCGAAGGCTATTCACAATACGTTTGAAAAAAATATTTGCTTCGGGCCGTGTTTTTCAAAATTTACCAAAAGAAATACGTAATCGTCGATGTCAATGAAAGTGGGAACGCGATGTGAAAGCGAACCGCCCTATGGTAACCGCCCTATGGTAGCTCATATATCTTCAAATACCATACGCCTTCGTACTGCATCCGTAAACAACATCCACCACCGAGACAGCTGCAGCTACACCCCAAGTATATCAACGATTAAGGACAGTCTTGCCTAAGAAGCAGATGCCATTTACAGATCAAGAGGGAGAGCGTGGATGATCACTAGTATTCTGTGCAAAATGCTTTTGTTACTGGGACAGGACCATTGCACGTGGTTTACAGCTGATATCTGAGGACTGGTCGATGAGCAGCAATAAAAGTAGGGTAGTAGAGAGAACCAACTAGAAGCGACCAACGTCAGTGTACTGTCGTACTTGCTTTAAGCACCGAAGAGGCAGTGAATAGGTGCAGCAGTAGGACTATGGCATAACATCACGAAGAAACACCCTCGGAACTCGAAACAACTGTAACTTTCAGGACGGGGATCAGCTCACTAGACGTAGACAGCATTTCGCTACAGTCATAAATCGATTAGCCGATGGCGAAATGATATCGAACTCTAACCAGCAACTTATCCTCGAAATCGCACAGGAGCAGCAAAAGCAGTCTAGTCCCTCAGTGGGTATTGATGGCAGCCCTGTCGAATTATTCCAGGCTACGCCAAATGTGTCATCAGATTTGTTGCATCCGGTGATTCATAGAGCTTGGGATAACAAACCATTTTCGGAGGAGTGGAAAATGACGTAATGCGAGAACTGGAGACATGAATACCTTCTTCCCGCTCTAGCCAAAGTAATAGCTCTCTTCTGGGACGAATAGATTAGATAAGGATTTTATTTTTTCAGATATTTGTTTTTACAAAAAGTATACAAAATTAAAATCTATTGTATGAATATGGGTTATAGTTACACACTGCTAATGTTAAAATAAAAGACAGAGCTATTTTACAATATTTATACAAATGAGTTACTTCCATGAGTTACAATATCTTGTTCCGACAAGTAGTCCTTTCCAAAACAGGATCACCAAATTTCCTTTCGTATCGGACACTTCCCTATGAAATGTATGGTATCTGCCCTTTCTCTAAATTACACATGCTGCAAAGTTGAGGAAGATCTTCTCTATGTGTTACAAAGTTGAGTTTGAGAAGTTCGCCACGAAGCTTTAGCATTACCGAAATTTCCTGGATGCTAGTGGCGTCCTGAAAGTGCTTAGTTCTTACTCACCAGGTCATGGTTTAGTGGACTGTATACATTGCGATGCAGAGGTTCCGTCGCTTTCTCTAGGAAATTCATTCTCGCCTGCTCATCGACTTGTTTTATTAATTGGGACAGAGAACTAACCCAGTTTCGGCCATCTCCATTCAGGACTACACCACACCTTCGAGCTAATTGCAACCACTCTTTGAACCATGCAGTTTCGTTCCGAACTGTTTAGCAGCGCCACTATTTTCGGGAGTCTTTTATCTAGGAGATAAGCCTGTTTCCACCAAAAGCATATACTTTGACGTATTTGGAGGAAATTTAAACATTTTTTAATAAAAAAGGTCTGCAATTTGTCTACCTTCTCATAAGGCTTATACCCCAAAACTTGTCGCGCATACAACATTACAGCCTCGGATACAGCTTCGTACATTTCATTTGAATTTCCTACATTTACGCATGTATGGCGGTTTTAGTTTTCATTAGCTTGTCATTAGCCTTTTATATTTAAATGGCTTGTTAACATAACTCCAGGATACTTTACGACCTCCAGTTTCATCCCTCCGTAGTTCCATTTTTCATTGAAGGCAAGTCTCCCTCCACCTTTGTTGAAAATCTTTATCTTCGATTTTTCTAGATTGACTAAACTCCATAGAGTACTCATTCAATCGATTGATCATCAATTGTAGGGATTCCGGTGAACTTGCCAATAGCACGATGGCAGATGAGCCAACAGAAGAGCTTGGGCGACTCCTGCATACTCTACTCCCTCGTTTAGTGCCTTCAGGACCGAATCAAAAAAGCATGTCGAACAGGCGGGTTTTCGCCCTGGATACTCCTGCCTCGACAACACAAGCCTCATACGGATCATAATCGAACAATGTTTACAGGGCCGTATGCATACAAACTAACAAATGATTTTTCTAGACTATTTTAAGTAAACTTATGCATAAGAACAAGCATTTTCTAGGAGACGTATGCATACAAACTAGTAAGTACTTATACGTCAGTAGTATTTATTGGACTTTCTTCAAGTTGGTGAAGAGCAATCCCCCATCTTGGTTCCGGAGACTTGTCGCGTGATCTCAGTGTACAAGCTACTTCCATAGCCTAGTTGTGGCCGTCAGTAATGCCGTCTACCACGTTATCCAACTCTCTGGTATTGTGGCGTGATGCAGGGAGTTCTTGTGGTAAAACAGAGAGAAGAGCATTTAACCGAGCTATACAACGTTAAGTCTATTTTACACATTCCTACCAAACTGGTCAGGTGGTGAAGGATGACTGTGGAAAGATAGCGTTGCTCCATCAAGGTCGGGGAGGAACTCACTAACGCCAATGACTAATGACGCACTGTCATGTGACTCATTCACCAACTCTTGGAGATGATTGTCCAATGAGACGGAAGCAGCTAAACATTCCTGTGAATTCTACACAAAACGATTATTTTCTTAAAACAATTTTATTTGTGTGTATTTCCTTGAAGTACGAAAAGTACAAACCAACGTGAGATTAGTCGATTTTTTTTAACGCAGGTCTACGGCTAAACATTTTGGCGTCGTAAATTTTAAAGTTTGGTGTTTTTGGCGATTTTTATTTCGCTCTTTTAAACCTGACAGGCAGAAATGAAGTAATATAGTGATGCCCAACTTCACAGTTGACGGACTGAGGTTACATCGATGAATTTCAGAGGATTTTTGACAGTTATTCACGAAATAAAGTAAATGCCGTTCTCTGATTAGTCGAATTGGCTTAGAAAATGATGATTGTCAAACATTTTAAGGGGCAAGAGAGGTAGAAGTTTTGCATATCTCATTTCTGCTGACAGGTCTGGTCCTGTCAACGAACAACTGTTCTGGCTGCCATTTAAAAATTAAGAGCGAGTGACATTTCTTTTGGTGGGTACTTATAAATTGGGAGCCAGTGACTTGAAAATTGAGAACGAAACCACTTCAAGTTCGGTGGAAACGGCCTATTGAGGTTTCAGTAAAAATTCATCGGGACCTCGCGGTTTCAATTCAGTGGAAAACGTAGCATAATTTCAAAATGCCTTAGCATTTTTGTATCGTATTAATCGAAATGAATATGCCCCCATCAATATTCAAGCAACACGTAATGCAATGGAACACTTTACAAGTGAGGATTGCACGTGGCCAAGCTCGATAATATGTACCAGAAATGGTGGCGATATATGGGTTTTCATCAGCATTTAATTTCTTTCCGTTTTCTTACTGTCTGGCTTCTTTTTATTCTTTTTAGCCTCTTTATAATTTGCTCTTCTGGTATTTGAACACCGGCCTTAGGCTTCTCATTTTTAATCCACGGTGGTTGTGACTTATTCAAAAGAACGGTATACTCTTCTGAATTTCTCACAAAATCTAGTTGCAATTGAGAAGCTTCGCTTGTCATAAGTGTTTCTTAAGATATGCTTTACGAACTGCACATTCCAACGAGATCGTTCACAAAACACAGTAAATTACCATAAGGGCTAACGGTATAGTTTTCAAAACTAATTTTTGTAAAACAATTGGGAAATAATACAAAAATAATGCAAATTATATAGGTACTAGGTAGGGCAGCGCACTAATATCATATTGGTCCATTGTGATACCCTCCGTCAGATCCCAACGGCAAATAGTGACTGGACCGGATTTGAAACGAAGAGAAAATCGTATTAACTTTGCTTTCCCTGGGATTCGAACTGGGCCCCACTAACCAAGCGCAGGCACTTAACCAACTGCACCACCCAGTCGTTGATGTAGGTACAACTTTAGTGGCGACCGTGGTGTAGTGGATTGGTGCGTCGAACCCTACTCACTTGAACCTACCCTGCCCAGGTTCGATTCCTGTACGAGCAAAATACTTTTCACAGCCCCGCCTATTTCGAGTCACTGGCAATGCTCAAAGGGTAAAACTGTTTCTAGACAAGCTTATTAAGTTGGCCGTCCGGAGTCGGCCGGTAGGTTCCTTCCACTAGTGAGAGAACAATAGCACTCACAATTCGAGTGGTTGCTGAGAAGTAAGGCCCTGGCCCTCTATGGGCTAAAGGGACTACCAATTGTTCAATGAACTGGTAGTAATTACTTGAATAAAGTCAGTACTATCTAGTAGCTTTCACTACTGGTAAATCCTTAATTTTGATGCATACGACCATTGTTTATCGACTTGGCGTTGGATTGACATAGGAACTGTTGGTATTACGAAGGCTGCATATGGGGGTGCTAAGAGTCACATCTTACACAAAGGAGTTTGGGGCCCAACGTGGAGTACGTCAAGAGCACAGGAAGCCAGGTCCACTGTTGCGCCAACCAAATTTTTAATTTTAGAGTTTCTAATAGCCTAACACACTTTCGTAAACAAATGCTTAATAGAGGATTTTCTGGCCGAACCTTATCAAAAACCTGAGAACGGTCCAAGAAAATATAAACGCCCATATACTAAGGGAAAGTGGAATGGATTGGACACACCTTCCTGCGCGATCACAACTCCATTGCGAAGTACGCTATGTAGTGAAATCCCCTGACGCAAGCAGGCAAAATAGCGAGACGCCTTAAGCTAACATGTCGCAGAACAGTTGAAGAGGGGTTTTAACTGCATTTTATTATATACTAAGGGACATAAGTAAGTAAATAAAGAAGACAGCTTTAAATCTGTGTAGCGTCGCCCATACCATGCTCAGATGTTGAAAATCTTGATGATTCCTGATCGAATTTAACCGATCTTTCGCACTTTCAAATACGGTCATTCGAGCAATCAACGATCATCTAGCCTATCTGATGTGCCACTCTTTCTCAATTAAAAGCAAAAGTGTGAAATAAGTTAAAAGAAGCGATGCAGACAATGATAGTGATCCCAGATGAAGATAATTGCATGATCAGTTTCTCCTTCCAGCCTCCAGATCACCGATCACACCGATCACCGAGCAGTCTGAAACGAACCGCAGATCATGCTCTAATCTGAACGATTCGATCGATAACCACAGACTATAGAGCGACCAGCGACCACACGATCATGTGCCGATGTGCAGATCATTTCCTTATCCAAAGTCAATGCAAATGAGGCACCGCTCGGCGATACCATCAATTCATATAAGCCGCAACCAAGCCTCTTCCCTCGGATTGGATTCAGCAGTGCCAATGGCTCGGCAGCCGAGGAATTCACTTTCTGATCGCAGATCATGCATGATTCTAGGTTTTTCTTTCCTCATTCGCTGTGAAAGTGGTGCGCGATCGCGGTGGAAAACGAGAGCTCTTGGCTGTTAGCTTTGGCTGTGCAATTGCCATTATCACTTATCCACCGTGCGGACCACAAGAAGGGGGCCAGGCAATTTGCCTTAATTATGCGGTCGGTCGTTGCAATAGGAAGTTCTGATACTTGAGGCAGCTGCGAGGAGACTTTTGGCGGTCTTATGTGAGAGGAAGGCGTGGTTTGCTTGCAGACACATGAACTTGAAGCGCAAGTTCGTGCAGTTCGTTTGGCGATGTTGAAATGAAAAGACATGCCCACATGGAGCTCTATGATTTCGTGACTTGTGAGGCGCTTCCGCGCATTCATGTCGTGTGTGTAAGCGCAATGGGTGCAGCGACCACATTTGATGTATGACACAACTTTGGATCCTTGTATTACGCAGTCTCTGGATGTAGAAATCAAGGGAATGGGGAATGATTCCCATCTCCTTGAACATCATCGATTTACGACCCACTCCTACGAAATCACATCCTCTCCTATTTTCACTGCGCTCCTAATTAATGAGCGGCTTTGAGACGCCTCTTCGCCGTTGATAAAGAACCCCCGCCCGGGTGGCAGGCGAGCTCAAGTGCAAGTGTTATGCGGTCAGTAGACCCTTGGTGCACATCGAGAATCGAGAAGGGGCGTCAATGTGTGGATGTTTAGTACCACTCGCCGAACACTTTTAACTGAATGTACGACCGCAAGTGCAGCTTGTTCCGATCAGAGGGACGGAGAGGGGGAGATGGAAGAAACCGAGGGGTCAGCAATTTACGATCGAATAAAATCCTCGAACATTAAAGAGATAATGCATGTTCCTCTGGACGGCAATCCCGGCCAGTGTGATGCAGCAGGAGCCACTAAGACTAATGACAACGGCCATGGACGAGTATCGTCGATCCCATAATATTCGATACCAATTCGCCGGTTTCTATTATTTCTCTTGGGCGATAGCGCGGCTTCGCGCGTTTCGTTACACAGCATCGACGCACGGCTACCTGCTGCTCGTGGTAGATGCATTTAATTTAACATATGCCTGCGTGGTGAGCGGTGCACACGGGTGCACTTTGGCGGCGTTATGAATGTGATGGCTTTAAGATTAGCCGACGAACGAATTATGATATGGAGTGTACAATTTGATTGGAAGGTCATACGATGCGCTCGGGGGTAGTGTATGACCGGGGATATCTCTTGGGAACTGACTTGGAAGATTTCATCTTGGCATGCCGGGTGGAGATGGAGATGCGGTTGCATCAACTAATTTCCCTAAGGCAAGGCAATGATCGGTTTCTGCTCCGGTTTATGGGTATGTTTCCTTCGATTGATTGCAATAAAGTGACGCGTTACAGGATGAGCGGTTTAATAGGAAATCACAAATTGGCAAATGCAAGGAAGGAAAGAGAGGAAACGTTTTCATACTCTAGGCTCTCAACCATCGTTTGCTGAAGATAGTGGTGAATCAAGTCTGTGAACAAGACTGTGGGATATTCAAGTCAATGCCTGTATCCCTACAATTAGACCAGGGAACACGAAGGAGGGTGAACAAAATTGTCTCTAGTCCTTCCTTCACGGCGTTAAATTTTTCGTCTAGTACATACTAACTGGACAAAATTAAATTTTAGTGCTTTTAGCCTAAGGCTTTTAGTGCTCTGGCTAAACAGCTAATTTCTGATTTTAATAATTATATGTTAGCTTTGTAAATAAATAATAAATAAATAAAAAAATTTTAGTGTTTATTAATTATTTTGTGCACAGCGTATTTAAATTTTGTACTTTTCACATTTAATGTCTACCTCCTATTTCTTATTGCTTCTTCTCAGACATCATAGAAGTCGAATTTTGTTGAGACTTACTCAAAATCTTTAAGTTTTCCCCCTCATCTCTGGAATATTCGATAAGATAACGACCCAAAACACGCTGACCATCTGGTTCAATGGGACTCCACTAACATGTACATTGGACAGGCGTTCTCTCTAATTACCATAACCTCTGATGTAATGCTGTGTTTACTACACGAGAACATGATACACACAGTTGTCCGTGGGAGAAGTATTTTCAAGGGCTGTTCTTTCTAAGAAAAAAAAAATGCAGTTTATGCTACGTTTCCACCGAACGAGACTGCGGGGTTCCATCAATTTTCTCCGAACCTACCAGGTTTCGCCATCCTTTTTCGGGGTCTCGAAACCTCGCGGTTTCCGATAAAACTCGTTAAATCCTCCTCGAGTCCATCCGTCCGTGAGAGGTTGTGAGCCCGGATAAGTCTACTGCGTGAATTTCAGTTTATTTTGCAGTTTATTTTCTCATGTTGTCTCCTGTGTTTTCACACTACTGTGTCCTGCCAAGAAACAGCTGTTCTGGCGGCCATTTAAAAATTGAGAGCGAGTGACACTTCTCTTGTTGGGCATCTATAAATTGAGAACGAGTGACTTAAAAATTTAGTCGAAACCAATTAAAATTGAGAGCGACTCGGTGGAAATGGCCTATTGAGGCTTCACCAAAAATTCATCCGGACCTCGCTGTTTCGGTTCAGTGGAAACGTAGCATTAGTTAAGAAGCGAAGAAATGCTGAGACTTAAGGGGACATAGATGAGCATCTACGCCCCCTGAGTAACATGGCTTACTATCGGCACTCGGTGCAGACTGTACTTGGCAGTGTTTCTACTTATCCAAACACGATCCCAAGCGTGAGCGGTAAAACCAAGCCAAGCCTAAGCTCTCGCGTGATGTTGCTATGCATTGGATGAAAAGCGGTGCAACCTAGCCAAGCCGAAGCCATGTGCTTGCCATTGTCCAAGCACGCGCCAATCCAAAGAACTCACGTGATGCTGCTGTGCTCAAAATGAAGGACACCATTAGCCAAGTTACAACCGAAGCCTTCGATAACGTTGTATATCGTGCTCTCTCTTTGCTTCCAATGCGTACAACCTACAACTTCTGTTTTTTTCTCTTTTTGTTATATTGTCATAAGTTAAGTCATGTTAGTTTTCTGTGTTAAAGGTTAGAATAAAAGATGAAGTCAATAAAGACATATAACGATCGATTTTATTGTTTAACTTTTCTGGGGACCACGCCTGGCTCCCACACATATAACTCCTGGGTGGTGCTAGACGTATATAGACGTCACTCGAAAAACTTATTTTTTCATGAAGACATTCATACAAGTCCCAGGTCAGGTAGGGTACTAAGCAAATCAATGGGAGCATTAGTGTCGGTCATGGCGTTGTGGGCTAGTGCGTCCACGCCTACGCCCTTGAGCCTACGCAATCCAGGTTCGTTCACTGCCGCACCTCTTCCCAGGTACCGAAAATGCTCAAAGCGTACAACTTCTCAAATTGGCCGTTCGGAGTCGGCGTAAAACTGTAGGTCCCTTCCAGTCGTGAGAGACCAATAGCACCCACAATACGAATGGTCGCTGAGAAGCTAGGCCCTGTCCCCCTACAGACTGTAGCGCCACCCATATTATTGTTATTCTTATTATAACAGGAGCAACTGCTTTCGTTCCACTGCCAACTTTGGCGATATTTTGCTTGTTTCACTTTTCTCGAAATATTTCTGGGTACACAAGTCTTTGAAATATTAAAATTGCACCACCGCAAGTCGTCGAATATAAACACCGTGCACAAACATGCCAAATGGCAGTCTCGGTGGGGAGAAGTTATATAAATGCACTTCGTTATAGAACGCGAATAATAGAAGGCAACTTTTAATATAATCACCCCTTGCAATCACAACGGAAGGAATGTACGGTCGACTCTCGACGATTTGAAGCCCAAAGGACCAGAAAAAATGTTTATTTGACAAAATAGCACGAGTTTAAATAACCACGAGGGAGGGGAATATGCACATAAACAAGAGATTGGCAAAAATTCCAAACATTTGTACAATTACTCACGAATGTCAATTTTGAAAAGAAGTCCCTAACCTCCTTCCCTCTATCATTGTCCGATGAATTTTCGATAATGGTGAGAGCTGAGAGCAAATCGCCAAGTGAGCCTGTTCTGAGGGTGATGAGGCCTGGAGAATTATAATTATTATTACAAATTAAGGTCTTTGTAAACTACAGCACTCGTTACCAGGGCTTTCGGCTTTCGGACATTATATGCTATTTTCTAGGTTAACGACAGTGAGTAGTTTATAAACTGATGCTATGTTGGCCTCTGACGAAAGGGAGGAGGCTTTTATTTTTAAAGATTTTTTCTCTTATAGTTGGGCAATCGTATATTAAATGCTTGATGGTTACTATGTTGCCCCTTTGGTAGATATGGCAATTTGGTGGGTCGTTTTTGGTGATGAGGTTGCTTGTAATATTTGTGTGTCCTAGGCTGAGGCGTGTAAAGCTTTTGATCATGTTTTTTGTCGTTTTTGTTGAGTAGATGGCACATATTTGTTTTATTCTCCTTTCGATGTCATCTTTGTTGTCGATGAAGAAAGTAAGAAGAGGTTCCTTAACGGCAATTTTTGCAGCCTTACCAGCTGCTTCATTCCCCTCAATGCCGATGTGACTAGGGATCCAGAAAAGCTTCTTCAATTAGTTGTGGGTTATGATCGTGTTTTTGCACTTAATATTGAGAACTTGATCGACTATCTGTACAGATGAGCGTTTTTTGACAGATGAGCGTTTCTAAAGCGTTTAGAATTGCAATGGCCTCGGCTGTAAATATTGAGCAGATGTCGGGTATAAGTCCCTTGTGCTGCATGTGTCCTTCCGAATTAACGACCGCAAATGCAGCCTGGAGAAGTAAGAGATCGCCTTTCGCCTCTCAAGGTGACTTGATTTGGCGGTTGTTCTTCTTCGTTTTCTTCCACATTGGCCAAATCCAACAGTTCAGTATCGGTGGACCCTGATGTCACTCGCTGCTCTTTGAACTCACTTATACCTCTTTCATGCAAGCACTGGACGGGATTTTATATGTTTCCAAGCAAATGACATACGTGCATGTACAAACCGCTTGTAATTATAGAGAGGAGTGGAAGCCCGACTTCAAGTTACTGAATGGCAGCGGTTAAGGTGTTGCTCCTTTAACTACAAATTACCCCTTGGACCAACTAACCCTGTTTTTTTTTCAACTTATCGAGTATTTTTCTAGGGACCGGGAAAAATTCATTTTATCAAGAGATTCAAATTATCGAGAGTCGACTGTACCACTTTATCGCGTTCTGGACAAGTTTACCTTACTTCTAGAAACACTCGCTCACACTTGATGAAGCCAAGCACGTCTCAATTGGAATGGCATGGTGGGACCCTGAACCTGCAGGTACACATGGCGTTAATAAAAATGCTGACCAATTCACTGGAGAATGAGCGACGTGTCTTGGAACAGGAGAAGTGGGTAAGTCTCACAAGTTCTGCTTCACTGGAGGCTAGATGCACAGAAGGCTACCCTTGAGTTGATCGCTCCAGTTGCTCCAGTTTACCATTGACTTCCTGCAGCAATTATTTAATAAATTACATCACGACATGAACTACTGATCATATGGACAAACGCTCAACTTCGTCTTTCACTTGACCCGTCAAAGTTCTAGGACAAGCCTCTACTATCTCGGAAAAGGGCACGGCAACCGCCATGTAGTCCTTTCTCCTGCTTCACGAGCCCCCGGCCACATGCTCCACCACAAGCCACATGCCCATTTTGACCATCAAATGGAACTCGAAGCGATCTTAAGTGACCCACCGCCGCTCCGCCAACAGAGACAGCAATAGCCCATAAAAGTCAAATCCAACGGCTAATGAAGCCCACTGCAACACGTACCCAATTCATTATCCCCCCAGAACCCCGGGCGTCATCGATAGTCCAAACAAATTGCAAATCACCCCGACTTCCTTGTTTCCCGTCAGAGCCGGACAAATAAAAACGGCAAATCGACAGAATGCATCAAATATTTGCAGATCCGTATCTGTGGACGAAAATAAGGACAGCGCGCTCAGCCACCACCACCGTGCCACCGTCACTCTTCGTGTCTCTATGCGACGTTCCGCGTTGTTTCTGTTTGTTTTTTTTTTCTCTTCCACCGCGTTTCTATAGGAAATTTATGAGATGCGTTTATGCTGTAATTGCCGACAAAGAATAAGAACTCTTCCAAGGCAATCCGATGGCAATAACTTACCGCACATGACATTTCCTCATGCGGTCTCGTCGCGGAACTCTCGAAACACTGTCGAGACACGGACCTATAGATGCTCATTCCATCGCTCAAGATCTCACAATGTTTCGTTTGTTGGCACTGGCGAAAGGTCGCCCTCTCGACAGATAGACAGATGGACAAGCGCTCACCGAGAGCTAGAGATGGATGTCCGCTCTTACTGTGTGTGTGTGTTCATGCCCTCTGTCCGGCCAAGGAGTTCTGTGCACTGTCGCAGTCGGTTGTGTGTCGCTGGCAGTTCGTTCAGTCTCTCCTTCGGGGGGAATTCGCAACATGGTCCTAATTGATTTCAAATTGCCCCTCAATGTTGTGTGGTTTCCTTTCAAATGAAATTTATGTGCCAATTCGTCCTGTAATTACGTCGCGCTCTCCGTTGATTGTGTTCGGTTGTGTGTTCATGTCTTTTTGGAAAAGTTGTGAGCGCAATGTCACTGCCTTGCCATTGGCCATGCAGTCGAACTGTGCAGTCGCTATGGATTTCAGGGGTTTTGCGAGAGAATGCCGTACGTGCCAACGGGAGATGTGAAGGAGGCGGCCAAAGATGGGAAGCATATCACAACGAATCGTAGTCTGGAACCGTGCTTGATAACATCGTACTGTGTGGCATATGTCACATTCTGAAGGAAGTAGTTGATTCTGCCCGTTGCTGCACATTAAGTGTGTGCCTCATCAACTCAAAAGTGTCCATGCAGATGTCGATGAACTCAGACTGTGCGAAATATATCACAAAGTTCTTAACATAAATGAATCATTTCAGCTTATTGATCTGAGACGGCTGGCTTGTTGCATGATCTGAGCCACGTAGGTTGGGTTACGTCGAGGTCATTAATGGGTGGCCACTTAGACGTTTGGAATGTCCATTCTGGAAGACGGGGTGTTGTAGGCATCAGTCCTTAGAGACATCTGAGATTTATTGGCTCCCAGATTGTCAAAGCTGTGCTCTCCAAGTAGCCTTTTAATTCATTCAAGATAAAGCTGGACATGTGCCGAGGTTGTGAATAATGGCTTCTCCTTCCTCCTAAACCTTTCTGTTTCTACAGAGCTCATTGGGGACTACGAATTTGGCCATGTCACCCATTTTTATTGAGAGGACGTTTATGGTCCTGTTCGGATTGAACGAGGGCCACATTAGGTTTCCATTTGATTCCATCTTCGATTCGTGTTTGAGACGGCTTCTGATTGAAATACGCTTTTAACTGTTTTTGACTTGTGTGAGATGTATCCTCACTCCAAAGCTGACATCTTTTGGACTACTAATGCAGGTGGCGCTACATCCCGTAGAGAACCAGGGCCCAGGTTCTCAGCATCCACTCGTGTTGTGAAGGAAGGGACCTATATTTTAAGCCGACTCCGCCCCAAATTGAGAATCTTTTTTAGACAGTTTTTGCCCATCGAATCGAAAGTAGTGGGGCCGTGAAAAATATTTTCCTCGTACCGGGAATCGAACCTAGGTGTAGTAGGCTCAAGTGCGTATGGGTCAACGCACGAACCAATAACGCTACTGATGGTTCCGGTTCAAATTGAGGGTAGAGGCCTAGGAGAGGAGCTCACAGTAGATGAGAGCCTCTCAGTGCCATCAAAGCATTTCTGGCCGTCATTTCTGGTTCACCCACTATACGACCATGAGCGTCTTCGCTTCGTAAGAAATGGAAATGGGTCGATGTTGCAAAGCAGAGGTTTGGAAATGAAAATTCGGGAAGTGCAGGTTTTCTGCTTACAGAATGGTTCCAAGCAGTTTGTTGTGCTCCTGGGAAGCCGGATAAGCAGTGACTTTAAGGGGAAAATAGTACCATGGTGGAGCAACAAATGATCGAATCTTCGGGCCACAATTGTTCAACGCCACGAAACGTACCGGACCGAATGGAGAAAGCTACAAAATGGCACTCACTTAAACAAACTCACTAAGGGAAAGCTGAAAGAGAAAGGTTTAACTCAGACAGCTCCACAGAAGAAGAGACCCCTTCAACTGCGGCAACTAAATATAAGGTCTTCTTTCCCGTTTTGTGTGAAGCCATTCGTGATTAACCTGGTCAGTGAGGTTTGAATCCGAGGAAGTCTGCCATCGACCAAATGTTCACACTACGACAGATCCTGGAAAACCGAAGAGATGCAGATCTACACCTACCACCTGTTCGTCGATTTTAAAGCCGTATATGAGAGCGGGGGAACGGTACATATCGACAGCAAATTAAGCACACTTGAATATTTAATTCATTTAATTTTCATTAAATAACCAAAAAACAATTTGAGCTCAACAAAAGTCGTTGACATGTTCCTTGACAAATCACAACTGCCCTGTTCTCCTGCAGCCACCTGCAGAGCATCGCTTATACAGTCATTAAACCGATCAAAAAATGTGAACAAAGGGGTGACAGAAGGGAATAGGAGACGCTGTCATGAAATGAAATTGGGAAAGGACGCTACTGATCACAGACTCATAAATAATCACAACATGTAACCAAGTGTGGGAAGAGTTGCCGCACGTAACTCGTACATAGAGACGAGCTATACAACGCCATGTCTCCTTTTGACATTCCTGCCAAACTAGTCAGATTTTGCAGGATGAAGATGGAGAACTCTCCCGAACTCATCGAGACCTTCAATGTCAGAAAAGGTTTTAGACATGGTGACACGCTGTCATGCGACTTTTTTTTCACATCACTCGCCAACCAGTGGCGTAGGCAAGGGGGACACAGGCCCCGGGCGGCACATTGCAAGGGACGGCAACGTGGAGCGGTTAAAATTGTTTGTTTTGTATAAAATTTACAAAACGAATTCTTTACAAAGGTTACCAGCATTAACACGGCTTCACAGTCAGTAACCAGACATTGAATGCCTGACGTTCCTTGTGTTACTTAACGACAACATCACATGAACGCTGCTCACTAATATGCAACTACATTCTATCAACAATTATACACAGTCTTTTCTTGGTAACAAAATAACGGATTGCAGGTACGCTCTTTTGGACTACTTCGTGTTATTTTTTGATTTGTACTGGATATCGAATACAAAGTGCTTAGTTCAGGACAGAATATCTTTGTTAAGTTCTCGTTCTACCTAAGAGCCAAAATATCTGTCGGAGATTTTACAATTGATGACGAGGCTGACAGAGTTTCAAAAATAGGCAGTTGCAGATATTTAACGATCGACCCTTGACTTTTCTCGACTTATTTTCTTCGTGGGCTCGTTTTAACTTCGATACAAAGTCCCACTTTCTTTTATTCGTTTGAAATCGCCCAAGGTGTTCACACTACTTTGACAGTGAAATGCCTTGTCGTCGACATCATGTGGACGATTTTAGCAAAAAATTAAAAAAAAACAAAGCAAACTGCTTACCCCAGCGACCCCTTTAGTGGAGCATGCTGGTTAGAAGATGATGATGATGACGCAATCTGTCAGAAATCTGCTAATTTTGTTATCACTGTACGGAAACTGGGATAATCTGTTATAATGCACAATCATCATTTTCTGACACGCATTCTCCACTAAAGGGTCCGCGGGGGTAAACCACGCACGAGAGATCTCCAGGCAACTCGATCCTCTGCCATCGACTCTAACTCATCAGGAGTTATGCCCAAGCGTGAAAAGGCGAGTTTTTAGCCCAACCACCTCGTCCAAGCGGTCGCCTACTTGATGGGATCGCATTCAACGCCGGCCTCGGAAGTCGTGATGATACACAATTCCGTACGCACGGAAGGCCCAATCTTATAACTCTCATTGGCATTGAGGCATAGGAACTAACGCCTCTGGACCAAGCGTCCCCAATAACGACTTCTGCAGAAGCTGCAGAGACGAGGATGAGGAAGAAACCATTGTACATCGGTTATGCAACTGCAATGCTCTCCCGTAGATTCAGACTTCTGGGAGCATTTTGCCTTGCAGAACAGTCAGCCATCTGCTTCGCTTTTTTAAAACCGCTCACGGGTTTGCGGAATGGGTATTCCTAGACTGGGTGGTAGCACAATGGACCTGTGGTGGCCCGCAGTCTTTCCGTAAAGCAGTCAACCACAGTGCAGTATCTGCTGAAACCGTATGCAAAGGTTTTTTTAGTGTGTGAAAAAATTACTAGGATGGGTCTGCCCCATCCCACGGTACGCCACTGTCGCCAGCCCAAGAGACACGATCTTTCAAACGTCCATAACTGCTGGCATACGCCGATGACATTGACGTGATTGGTCGAACACATAAAGCATTTGCTGGCATTCAGAGAGAAGCGACTAAAATGGGTCTAGCGGTGAACGAGGTCAAAACGAAGTCCAGTGAAACCTCCTAAATGGGGCACTCCAATGGACTAAGAAAATGCGAGGTGCCCCTGTTTGAGAGGACCTCTAAATTGGGCCCGATATCATTCTGTCCCAATTATACGTAGCTTTGAAAGAAAATGTTCTTGAAATGTTAAATGTAAGAAACACTACTAAAATGAATGAATCCACCAAGCACTCAACAACAGGACAACACCAAGGGTTTTTGTGCAAACGCATTTCCGGCATCCCGGGAAATCGCCTATTTTTTTGAATGTGTATAAGAAGATGTACACATCCACACACTTGTGACTACTCCCTCTCTTAGCTCTGTCTCCGCATGTAGAGTTGCTCGAGGTTCGGGCAACGAAAACTTCGTTCAATTCAGAGGTGCCCCGTTTGCAGCGGTCCACTTATATGAAAAAACCGAGTGTATGCCTGAAGTGCGATTCAATTCGAAGGTGTCCCAATTACAGAGTGTCCCAATTAGGGGGTGTCACCGTATATGCTGACCTCAAGAAAGGACATAGAGTATAGACGTCTTGAACAGAGCATCGCAATGGGTACTTATTACTTCGAGGTGGTCACCGACTTCGTCTATCTCCGAGATCAAACGTAGAATAATTCTTGTCAACCGCTTTTTCTACGGGCTCAGGCGGCAAGTGAGTAGAAAGACCAAGCCAATACTATATAACAACTTGAGCTCTGCTTTATGGCAACAACACTGTCCTGCTTTATGGCGCGAAAGCTGGACAATATCAAAAGTGAGATGAAAAAGCCCTTGGTGGAAAGTTCTGCGTTCGGCTAAAAATCGATCGAACTGGAGTGGCTTGTTGGTTGAGGCACAGGTCCACCTGGAACTGCAGTGCTATTAGAGGAAGAAGAACCACTCCTGCTGCGGCTACACAGTAGCTATACAGAGAGTGAGAAGCAGAGGGCAATGCTTCTGGTAGAAATCTACTTTCCGGGCAGTAGCCAGGTGTGCAACCACTTTGACTGGAAAGTCACAAGGACGATATTCTCCAAAGTAAGTAAATTTGTACAAGTAAACATTTGGCAAGCATTTAATGAAACCGACGAATATTACAAATATTTAAGGAACACTATTTTTAAGGTTTGTGATTAAATGCATTTTCCTTCAATTTCTATTTAATTAAGGGGACAGTGGTTTGTATAAGGGGACAGCACAGAATTTTGGTATGAATCAGGACGACGTCAGGTTGCCCTAGGGGCTGTGACCACGCCGGAAGTCAGAGAACCATCTCTTAATCAGATCACAGAAATTGACGAGCAGTTTTCGACAAACTTGGTTTCAGTCAATGATTTAAACGCATGCAATAACGTTCAATCAACACACGAAATTAACATTTTTTCCCTTGTTAAAATTCACGCTGTTGTCTGCTTTCTTGCCTTTTTTTAAAAAATTTGCGCGCACAAGGGATTGTTAACACCCTTAAGTGTCCGGGTTCAAGACACAGCACGGGCCGAAGGTGAACAGGGAGAAAGGGAGACGAGGTACCAGTGCAAATTGGTTTTAAATATCTGCGGATTGTATTCAGGGGGAAATATTGGGCTGGGAAGAGCATTCCATATTCGTGTCGTGCGGCTGATGAACGAGTCTCTAATCCTGGTCTCTAAAAACTGTGAGTCCGAAGGTAGGCTTAAGGGTAAACTGATGAGCATTCCTGACGAGACGGCTATTGCGGGTGAATTCATGGAGAGGAGGAATGCAGTTGGCAAGCTCACTTGAGCTCGATGTTCTAGCGAGTCTAATGACTCGCTTGTTGTCTCCGATAAGTTCTATCGCTCGCTTATGGATCCCATCTTGTAGGCCCAGAGTGGTTTTGGGGGCACCAGACCAGATATGAGCGTTGTACTCAAGTTTGGGGCGGCTATACGCCTTATAAATTAAAGCCAAAATCAGAAGGGATGAAGTATTTCTTGCATCGATTGAGGAAACCTAAACATTTCGCTGCATTTTTGGCGACCTCAAATATGTGATCGTTCCAACCAAGTGTTGTGTTGATACACATGCCAAGGATGGAAAGCTTTCCATCGAACCAGGGGGCATTCATGGAAAATGGCTGATGAACAAGAGTGAGTGACAGCAGACAGCATTGAGTTTTTGAAGCACTGACTTCCACTCGATTGTTCTTTCCCCAATTGATTATGCTGTCAAGATCGGAGTCCAATATGCTTTACATAAGCTGCCGTTCCAAATATACGGCCGAAGGGCGGGGTCGTGAGTCTTGGAACGAATATGAAAAGCTGAGGGTGCTGTCATCATCGAAGGAATGGATTGGATTAGAAGTAGCAGACAAGAGATCATTTACAAAAATGAGAAAGAGTGTCGGAGACAGAATAGAGCCTTGGGGAACACCAGCATTAATTTCGTGGCAAGCGAACAGCGGGGTCTCGGTGCAAACAGCAGACACACACCCGCATGCAGAGGTAGCCGTCCAGTAAAGGAGGATCATGTCACTCAGGATACAGATGTGTCACTCATAGATACAGTTACAAATCGCATACTTTTGCGTCGTGCACTAATGCATGGAAGTTAACAGGGAAATTTAAAAAGTCACTGACTTACTCCACGCGCCCACCGTGTTAGGAGTGGAAGTGCCATGGATTGAGGGATTGAGATTGGACTCACAGACTTTTTTATACTTTTGATAAACACGGAAGGATCCTGTTAGGGTAAAAATCTACCGCGAAGTGAGGTATTACGTGTTCAACAAGAACAATAGTCGAAATATTTGCTAAGACACCACCTTAAACAAGCGAAAGTAAATGCCGTTTTCAGCATTCCTGAGACCGGTGAGAGGATTACAATTCTTTCTGGCTTCTTACTTACCCCACAGTGTAGTTTGTCTGTTGATGTTTATGTGTTCGGTTGACCTTTTTTCTTCGTTTCACCACCAGTCATGGGCACAAAGATGCGCTCAACTGCTTTCAAGATCTTACATCTAGATGCTATTCAGTTGAAAATACGAAACACCTTCACACACACCCGGCCCCTCCCTCCCTTCCAGTCCACGTGATCAACAAACCTCCGGCAAATGCATATCCGACTTCGCTCTCCGCCAACACCAGCAATCATCGTCATTATCAACGTCCTTCTCGTCGATAGAGCGGCGGCCGAGGCGGTGCAATGCAACGAGAGTGACAATCATCTAGACGTAGCGTTGAGTCGGTGAGTTGGTGAGTTGGTGAGTTGGTGAGTTGGTGAGTCGGTTCTGCTTGCGACTCCAAAGCGTACAAAGATTTATCGAAACCTTTGCAACGTGACTCACGTTTTCCTCATCCCCAAAAAGGCTCATGGTTTGCGCCAAGCGCGTGTGTGTGTGTGTTTTTGTCTGCCTTTGGTTGTACTCCCTAAACTCTCCGGTAATCGCTGAGAGACACCACCAACACCACAAGCACAGCCGTGTGGCCCTAAAGTGCTCACCGCCGCCACCGACGATCCACCGAGTGCCATCTTGGCTGTTGGCCAGCCCCTGGTTCAAATCAAAAACCATTAATCAGCAGATTCCTTGCCTTGTCGAGTGATGTTACGTTGCACACGGCTACCGGGCGACGCGTCATCCATGTTGCCGCAATCCCGATCGCAGTTCGCAGATAGTAGCGGGTCTCTAGGTGAAAACGTGATTAATTGATAATGATTTGCGCTGCGCCTATTATATCGTAGGGCCTGACTAAATTGCTATCATTGGACGTGGCGTGCACGCTGCGTCGCATATCCGCCATTATTAATGTCCGGACATGAGTGTTATATTTTTGTGTCTGTTCCTTGTACGTTCGTCCACTCAGAGCCATATGGAGATATCCTCCGCGTGATCCATTCGATCTGTGGCTCTTCGTTGGCTCTGTAGGCATTATCTGGACTTACTATCGGATTCGCAGATGGTCTAGGTATCAATTTGCGACGACGACGAGGCGGTGTCCTTGGCTGCATGACTGCATGTGTGTGTGCGTGAGTTTCTTGGAATCGCCCGATCAGGTTCTGATGGGACGATACCGGGGGTTTGTCCAATTTGTGAGTCATAGTACATGCAATTGGCAGTCATGTTGTGGGATTTATCGCCGGCCTTGAGGCGGAATGTGTATTTAATCGATCAAGGAGGGTACCATTATGTCGAGAAGGACTGCTCAAAGCGAAGTACACGGCTGATGGGTCTCGATTTTGATCTGTTGGCTGTGATTACTTTTAGTGTCCGAAAAGTGCTTTAGCTTTAATTGGCTGATCTTCTGGTGAACAGTGAATGTGGGGGCGTTATGTAAAGCTCTCAAGGTAAGAGGTTGATGCCCTCCTTACCTGATTGATTGCATTCCTTGAATTGAATTGAATTGAATTCACTGTGATTTGTCCTCCAGTGTATAGTGATTGAATAATGACGACGATTATGGCTTTTGCATGTGGGGCCTTGTGAAAGACCATGTGCAGCTGATGAATTCACGACGGCCCTAGACTGCGACAATGCAGACATCATCACTATGTAAAGAGTTCGCTGAGCAAGAGGATGTACACCACAACAGCGCCTCCTGAGTAACACATTCGATAACGAACATGGTCTGTCTTAGGTCACTCTGGGAAGTAAATTCCGTCGATTCCCCTCAGGTAATGTCGCTCCAACTTCCATGTCAATCTATAGTCGTAAATGGCTAGAAGGTTCCACTTGTCTCAAAACAAATATCCATCGCTTAAAATCAAACGATCACTCAATCTGCTTAGATTCAGCAGATCTTCACTCAGGACGCTCACCGGTGTCATAACAGGGCACTGCACAATTGGTACCCACTCCCGTAGGTTGGAGGTCCAATATAATGACTTCTGTAGAAGCTGCATGGATGAAGAGGAGGTTGAAACCACAGATCACCTACTCTGCTCGTGTAGCGTGCTGGCAGGTCGTACGCACTTACACCTAGGGACCTACTAGTTTAAGAACCTCAAGGAGCTAAAATGCGTCTGTATTAGCCAGCTAAATCGCTTTGTCACAAGCACCAACTGGTTTGAATTGTTAGGGAGAATCAAGCTGCGTGGTATCAGAACGGGCCTACATTGGCCGAAGTAGGACTGCCTTCTGCAGCCAGCCACTATAACCCAATCACTCAAAAGGGGTTAGCTTCGAGCCGCAGGTGAGGAATTGTGATTTATCAGAACAACGCCAGGCCGGACACATTGATAGCGACTCGCCAGAAGCTGCGGGATTTTAGTTGGGAGGTCCATATGCATCCACCATATCGTCCGGATCTAGCACCAAGTGATCACCACCTGTCCTCGCCTCAAAATAGGCATGTGAAAAAAATACAAGAGCCAGGAGAGACAAGGGCTTTACTATCAAAATGGCAACAAAAAAACGAACAAAACGACATATACATAAAATCTGATCATTTTTATTTATACAATAGAATCTCGTTAGCGTGAACCTCGATAATGTGAATTATCCAATAGATAATGTTGACTGGTTATATAATGCACAGTATTGTTCAAGAACTAATTTTCAATTTGTCAAGTAAAATACGCGTAAATAAGTGTAAAAAGGCAAAACAACTCAAATTATTGTGAAAAAAGAAATCTAGGGTGTCCACATGGTGAGCCAGACAAAAAAGATCACACTCCTCACACAAACGAAATGCTACAATTGAATAATATTCGTTCTATTAAAAATAGGATATTAAAAAATACAAAACAGTTGTCGCTATCCAGTTACATAAAAATAACAAGAAACTAGATATCACCACCTTCATCGTCGGAGGATTCACATATTTCTGAGCTAACTATTTGCCTCAGATATTTTTTGTTATTACCCAAAACTTCATAAAGTGTCCCTTAAGTCCCTTAAGTTTTACGCAACAATGTTTTCTTTCGTCCAATGTGAACCAACGAGTGCAGAGACATGCTCGATATTCGAAGACAAATGCACACAATCGAAGAAGCTCTGAATAGAATTCACCATTTTTTTAAGCTCCCAAATAATAGACATTGGCATGACAGTCTGCAGAAAACTAGTCTCAAATAAATCATAATTTAACTCGTTTGAAATTTTTGGAAATTACAAAACTGACCAGAAAGCTTTGAATCATCTAAATGAACCCCATTTAAGTAGGTAGTTTCAAAAATATTATAAAAAAAAACATATTCAATTAAAACAAAATAAAATACTTAATTACAAATTACAATACATACATACAACAAACAAAATGAAATATATATTAAATTATGTAATTTATAAAAAAAAACAAAATAAAAATGAATCACTGTCTGATGATTTCGTAGTGGCTGTTGCCGTAAGTCGGCTTTCTTTCACAAAAAATTTGGTCCAATGTTTACTGAACAGCTTTTTTTCAGCGTAAAATAAATTTCCTTGTAACAATTGATATTCGTAGCTACCGCCTGGGACACTTTAAAACTACGTCCGCTGTCAGGATCTGTTTTATAAAAAAATCTCGATAGCTTCGTCAATCTAACACATCGCTTTGGAAATTAGTTTGGAGGTCAAATGGCCACCGCGACCTCGACGGCACACCTCCATCCGATGGTCCAAATTTGATGACGCTGAAGCATAATTGAGGTTCTATGCCGTTGATGTGCCGAATTATCTCATCCTTTATCTCTTGAATTGTTGCTGGCTTATCGACGTAAACCTTATCTTTCAAATAACACCAAAAAAAATATCTAACGGTGTCAAATCACATAATCTTGGCCGCCAATTGACATTGCCACCACGTGAGATAACACGGCCATTGAATTTGTCGCGCAAAAGAGCCATTGTTTCGTTAGCTGTTTGGCAAGTGGCACCGTCCTGTTGAAACCGCATATCGAACACCATTCACAGTAACTGCCTGACCGACATCATTTTGGAAAAAATACGGCCCGATGATGCCGTATGGATTCTCATTCGCCCAAATGCGGCAATTCTGCTTATTGACGAATCCACTGAGGTGAAAATGTGCCTCAATTCTTCGAAAATTGATCATCCACCGTTGCCATTTCTTGCCACAATTCTGACCTTTGACGACGCTTGAAATGGTCAAGAGGCTTTAGTTCTTGAGTCAATTGCACCTTGTAAGCGTGTAAATGCAAGTCTTTATGCATAATGTTCATCAACGACGAGCGTGAGAGGTGCAATTGTTGGGCACGACGACGAGTTGAGGTGGACGGCTCTTCAGCCACACTATCGCGAACATCAGCAATATTTTCTGCAGTACGAGCTGTACGAGCATGCACTGGTGTTTTCACATCTCCTACAGACCCGGTTTGCTAAAATGTTTGCACATTTTTTCCGATTGTACGCACATTTGCACGATTAAATTGACCGAAAAAATCACGAAGTGCACGATATGCATTTTGGTTTGAACGCCCAATAACTTAAACGCGTTGCTCGATTGTGTATCTTTCCATGGTCCAAATTGAGTTAGTCTGAAATTGAGAAATGTCAAATGAAATGCAGAAAAAAACTTGACGTTTAGGTGTGGTTCACATTCAACATCCGCCCTTTAACCACCCTTTACAATTTCCAAGAACCCATACGCCACAATTTAAACACAGGAAACGAGCACGAGAGTTACTTGAAATTCCTGAAATCTTCACGACAACTCAGTTATGCCGTACCAAAAATCTTCAATAGTTTACCAGTTAACATAAAGAACATCATAAACTTTAAAAAACGAAAAAAGATATTTTCTATTCTTCTAATTTCAGGCGAACAATTAGCGTCAAATTCTCTGTTTGGAGTAGAATATCGCTATCCTTAGTTTTTCTATGATACTGCTGTCATTCACCCTTCTTCGGGTATTTTCTCTAATGATGATCCTTCATTAGACACACAAAACGTTCAGTTCTCGCAAGTCTTTTGTTCCCAGCACTCTCCTCGCTGGCAGTGCTATTTGAAGGCAGCATTACGCAATGCGATAGGCTTTCCATTGACAGCCCATTGAATCGTAACGAACCACTTGTCAACCCTGTTAAATAGGTCTTTCCCACACTAAGTAACCCGGAAGCACACCAGGGGATACGCAAACCCCATTCTCCAGTGGTGTTCCTCGAAAACATTCACAACTCGGCCAACCACGGTTGCTCGACTAGCAGGTGGCCAAATATTAATAAAACCGCAAACCGCCTATTGTTCGTCATTGCACAACATCCAGTTCCAGCGGCAGACTCTGTGTGATCGCCTCCTTTGCAATAGGCAGCAATTAAAGATTTGACCAAGTCTATACCCCGTGGCAAATTCCAACAGGAAAACTCCATGAGAATTCCCACCGCAACACATCCGTCTTTGGCTTCGGTCACAATCACAGTCATTATCGTATCGGATGCTGACATGCTGGTGTAACCAGGGAGCAGGCATATTCGCTGCATCAAGATGGAACTCTCCAGTTCAGTTGAAACAACAGTTGTTCTGCACTGCACCCGCAAATCGTGGCAACAGCGCACACTCAGCCGCCCACATAATCTTCATAATTTTCGGTCCCCAGTCAAGGAGTGTATGTCATGGCGATCGGGGACTTCAGTCTCGTTCGCCAGCAGCTGTTGTTGTCCGGGCCTTGTTTACTTTTCATCATATCTTCATGTCGATTACGCCATTACGGAAAATTAATTGCCCCCAGGGTAGTACTTGAGAGCGGCTTTGTTGCTTGTTGGCGGTGTTGCGGCGGTTGGGTAGTACGCGCCCAAATTCGGTAGGAAGCTGAAAGTATGGAGGAGAGACGACTATTAGGTAAAACGTTAACCGCACTTAAGTGCATTCAGCTGGAAGCTAATGAACGATCTTGGGCTAGGAGTAGGCAGTGGGCTTGGAATTCATATCTGCTGACTGCTGATGCCAGGTTCAGTGGAGAAACTGTCAATAGACAGACATTGAATGGAAAAAGGACAAGTGGCTGTTCATTGTGCATCGACAGCGGAACGAGGACAGACATTGGATTGATTGATGACGGCCCGAGTATCGTGAAGGAAATAATAATTCCATGAACGGTATTCGCCTACAAGACTTTCTCGCTGGGAAAGTCTGCAGATCACTTTCTTATCACGTTGTGGGAGGTAGGACAATCCATTCAAATGTGGCGAGGACTTGACATCCCTATTCGGTACACCGAAAACTATCTTCCGCCCGCTAACCATCTCGGCCACATAATTTATTTCAACGTCATTGCCCTGACTGCACCAAAGATCCAAACCAGAGTTCGCACACGAACTCTTTTGTATGTAGTAGCAGTGCACACAATTACACCTTCTGGCAGCAACTGCAGTAATTTAACGACTCAACGAGATGTGCCCGTTACCTGTACAAGTACCGAATTACCCATATCAATCAGCCCCATTCCAGCAAGAGTGTAAGCAGCCTGCATTCAAATAAGAGACCGCCGCCGCTGCTGTCACTCTACCTGCCCCACATGTTAAGTAATCGCTTTTCCTCACTTTGTACGTAATATTAAGCACATTCCACCTGCCACCGTGGGTCTTGCACCACACGCGATTGACACAAATGTGTACTTACCAACTCAATGCCCGATACGTCAGACTCACTTCAAACGGAACATTATTTGGCTTTTATTAGACAACAGGGAGACGAATCAGTTTCCGTTTATTTCGACATCCCTCAGATGTTCGCCGCCGCAAAGTGTAATAATGCCACAGATGCAACGGCAATGCTGAAATGAATTCTAGAAAAGGCAATAACGACATGTTTGAGCATTTCATAATGCGCTACAACGACGGCGGCGACTAACCATCGAACTGTCGAACCATCGCACAGATTGAGGCACTGCCTAGGCACGATTACATTCGTTGTCGACCGGCCACAGATACCAACGGCCTCGTTGCTCAAATCAATCTCCGTGCGAAATTGCACACACACACACTCGCACAGGCATGACAAAATATGGTAAACACACAGAAAACCCAGAGGGGGTTGAATGGGAAACTTTCATTAATGCGTCAAGTCTCTCGAATTGGCATCGCGGTATTTCATTAGGTTTGTATACCTAGTCAATTAATTCAGCGGCTTGTTTTGTGCGCGCTTTGCGCGCAGATATTTCAATTTGGTTGTCGGCCGTGTGGTTGACAAGAGCAAGACCGGGCTCAGCTCAGCTCAGTCCTGGTGCGTCGAGAGACAAGAATCAGCAACATTGGGGGGTAATTAGTAACATTTTGTATAATGACTGCAATTCGCGGGAAACAACAATTTCATTTGTGAAGCTATGCGCGGAATTGATTGGCGCACTAACCCTGACCCGTCAATGAGTGCAGTTCGTTCGGCTGAAGGACGCGCTAAGTGATTCCCGAGAATCAGCAAGGCAGGGAATAACACCGGCCGTTGTTTGCCTGTGGATGACGATGAGGGATCGGTTTCATTTAGCTCTACGAACTGGGGGCCTTGTAAAGGCCTCTGGAATTCTAGACATTCTTTGGATGATCAGATTGGATGTCTTACACTTGCCTTTGGTTATTTTTATACGATTGCAGAAAGACTATGCATCGATGGACCTGGACCCTATTTCATGAAACTATTAGTCTAATAATTATGAGCGAGTTTACTTAAATTTGCCTGTTATGCATATTTTCGAGCACCAGTAACTTATCTGTTACTGGTCACCTACAATTATTCTTTTTCTAAATCGGTCTCAGGACACTGAGTAAATGTTGAAAGGAATACATTTGATATTCTTTTTTGTATAATTTAAGAGCAAAACAAAAATTGTAGAGTATACAAAAAATAAAAATAATTTAAGTCCGAAGAATAGAACTATTTAGATACGCTACAGATGAACTCAAGGATAAATTGACATCAACATTTAATGAAATTGTGGGAGTCGACGGGATCTCGAACCTTGTGCTAAGACATATCCCCCTGGAAGTGGTTAATATGTACACAATCCTGTTTAACAATGCTTTGAATAATGCACATTATCCGGGGCATTGGAAAACTACGACTGTACAACCAATGAGAGGCAAAGATTCTTCGAATCCGTGCAACCACCGGTCAAATAGTCTCCTTCCGAACATCAGCAAGGTATTCGAGAAAGTGATTAATACAGCTCTGATCAACTGGACTAAGGACAAAAATATAATTCCGGATAACCAATTCGGTTTCAAAGCGGGGCATGACACTATTTATGCCGCGTCGAAACTGGTGTCGGCTACTCAATGGAACAAGAGCCAGAAACAATGTACGGGTGCCTGCTTGATTGACCTGGAGAAGGCCTTTGACAAAGTGTGGTTAGAAGGACTTTTCTACAAGCTCCATCGGTTGGGCATTAGCAAACCACTGCTGTACCTACTGTGGAACATGCTCACCGGTAGACGGTTCGTCGTCAAGAATGGCAAAGTGACCTCCACGGGTACTTTTGATTTAAAAAATGGTCTCCAACAGGGCGCCATTAATTCAGAGCGTAATGAGCGATCTAATAAGTTCTCTTCCTCACGTAATTGCGTACGTCGACGACTTGATCGTGTACACATCAGGCAAAAAGATCGAGGACATCACTACTCTCGTGCTGGGTGACTCTGATTTATTCATGAGAGATTGCGATGACTGGAAGTTGAACACCAACTTTCAGAAGTCGGAAACCGTAATTTTGAGGACTCCGTTGCATAAGGCCTCGGCGGATACGAAAAAGAATTGGCGAAAGTTCGCAATTGTTGGACGACACACGCAACCACTGACGCAAAGGACTGTAGGCAGATACCAGGGGATCTGGCTAGACCAGGCCAGTTAATATTTTAACAAACATGTAGATGCTGCTCTGGCCAGGGCCCGAGACGCTTTCGCCCTTACAAAGAGACTGTTTTACAACAGCCAACTCGATGCGAGGGTGAAGGTTATCTGCTACATAGCCCTCATCCGGCCAATGTTCACGTATGGCTGTCCCGTGTGGTTCAACGTGAGTGCAAGCTTGATGGAAGAGATTCGGTTGCTCGAGATGGCTTGTCATAGTGCTTGCCTTCGCCTTTATCGAACTCCAGAGTCCCAGCACAAAAAAATCTATTCCAATGAGGTCTTATACAACAGGGCGAACCTGATAAGAGTGGACAATTTCCTGCTGAAGTTAATTCGAGGTCATACTGCCAGAGCGATGAACTCGGTCAATAACCTGATCTCGGGGGCTTACTACCCCAATCCAATACACCACGAAAGGATACGGCACAACGGCTTCGTCCCCCCAGAAGCCTTTCTCCATTCAGACAAGAACGGACTGTTACAAGATATAAATGCGGTACCGCTCATCTACCACATCGCCAGATCAACTGTGGATGGGCGACTCAACTACGACCGTTCCGTCGCACAACGAGCTGAGGAGGGTCTCCTCCGGTTCAGTACGGCGGTATCAAGGAGAGATGTTCGGGATGTTGGTGGCTGGGGAGAGGGCGAACTCCCTCGTCGAACCCTTTAGACCCGGGATAGAAAGGGAAGTACGTATCCCCGGAAGTAGGAGCAGTCGGCTACTGTCTTGCAGCAATTGAGATGCAAATCTATGAGCGGTAAGCCATGGCCGACCTACATAGCCTAGGGTAGTTTTTTTAAAAAAAAAGACGAGTAGTTACATGCGTGCATTAAGTTTTTTTTGTAAACACTGGCCCGCAGAGGGCCAGTAAGTTAGAAATAGTAACAATGTTCGTCCAACTAGTTTTAAGCATTTTTGTCTAGTATGTAAGTTTATCGGATTATTGAAATAAAAATGAATTAAAAAAAAAAAAAACATTTAAAGAAATATTGAACTCAGGAACTATACCACCACATCTTAAAGAAGCAATAATATTCCCCATACATAGAAAGGGAAACATAACTGACCCGGCCAATTACCGAGGGATATCTCTGCTCGCCAAACTTTTAAGCAACCGAATAGCTCGATGGATTGAAAGTCAAAAACTTATCCGTGAAAATCAAGCTGGTTTTCTACACTGCACTATTCTACAAACTTTACACAATCGGAATGAGTTTCAAAATATGTAGAAGTTCTTGAAAATATGTATGAGGTGCAGCAGTTTGGTGTGGATCACATGCTTCAGAGTGGTCTGAGACCAATATGGAAGTGAGACAAGGATGCCCTTTAAGCCCTCAACTGTTTTCCTTGTATATCAATGACCTAACGGACTTTCTACCAGGAGGAATTGAGTTCGATGGGGTGACAATAAAATAAAAGCGCTTCTGTTTGCTGATGATGTGATTTTATTAACGAATTCAGCCGAAATGCTGCAACTGATGATAAACCGTCTCTATATGTATTGCCAAAGGTGGAACTTAACGGTTGTGATGATTTGCAAACAGGGAGGTGGTAGACTTTGTCGAAATGAAAGTTGGCACTACAACGCGGAACCAATTGAAGTGGTGAAAAAGTACAAATACCTTGGAGTGACAATTACTTTTTTTTTATAATTTTCGAGCGCACAAGGGATTTTTAGTACCCTTTAGTGTCCGGGTTCAAGACACAGCACGGGCCGAAGGTTGAGAGGGAGAAAGGGAGAGGAGGTACCTGTGCACATTGGTTTTACATATCTGCGGATTGTATTCTGGGGGAAATATTGGGCTGGGAAGAGCATTCCCTATTCGAGTCGTGCGGCTAATGAACGATTCTCTAAATTTAACTGTGCGTCCGAAAGTAGGCTTAAGGGTAAACTGATGGGCATTCCTGGCATTCCTGGGTATTGCGGGTGAATTCTTGGAGAGGAGGAATGCAGTTGGCAAGCTCACTTGAGCCGGGACGGTACGTCGATGTTCGAGCGAGTCTAGTGACTCTTCAATATTGTTGTCTCCGATAAGTTTTATCGCTCGCTTTTGTACTCTATCTAGTAGGTGCAGGGTGGTTTTGGGGGCACCAGACCAGATATGAGCGTTGTACTCAAGAAGGGGTGAAGTATTTCTTGCATCGATTGAGGAAACCTTAACATTTCGCAGCATTTTTGCCGACCTCAAATATGTGATCGTTCCAACCAAATGTTGTGTTGATGCACATACCGAGGATGGAAAGCTTTCCGGTTTCATCGACTCAGGTGCCATTAACAAGGGTTCGCTTGAGTGACAGCAGGCAGCATTGAATTCCGCTCGATTGTTCTTTCCCCAGTTAATTATGCTGTCAAGATCGGAGTTCAACATACGCTGCAGTTCCAATTCTACCGCCGAAGGGCGGGTTCGTGAGTCTTGGAATAAATATGAAAAGCTGAGGGTGCTGTCATCATCGAAGGAATGGATTGGATTAGAAGTAGCTGACAAGAGATCATTTATAAAAATGAGAAAGAGTGGCGGAGGCAGTACAGAGCCTTGGGGAACACCAGCATTTATTTGGTGGATATCAGACTTGAACCCGGTTCGAAAGGTAATTCCTAATCCATTGAAGAAGAGATTCATCGACACCATAGGCACGCATTTTCGACAAGAGAGCTTGATGCCAAAACTCTGTCAAATGCCTTGGAAATATCAAGCTCAACGATCTTGCTTTCGCCTGCATTGTGTACTGTACGAGTGCGGAAGTGGATTTGTCCCATGGTGAAATCAACGCTCTCAAGTACAGGTGGCGACATGATGGAATCTGGCAGTGTTCAGCGCTTTGTCTAAAGAGCTGACAGCTGGGATGTGATTGTAAATGAGCGTGAGAATTGAAGACGAGGCGGAATTCTTTACGTTTTTTTACAAATGACCAAAAGTTTTTGGGACATTGTAGCACTTTTTGCCTCAACTTTTGTTCATACGAGAATTTCACACGTCTTAAAATTGCATTACAGTCATTTCTGGTCCGTTTAAACTTATTCCGGTTTTCCTCAGAAGGGGCTTGCTTTGTATATCCGGAAATTCAACTCTCTCAACCTGATAGCCTCTTTACAGCTCGAGTCGTACCATGCGTTTGCTTTGGACGTGATACACTTCACTCTGTGAGAAATGAAGGATCTCATGCCCAGCAGTAGAATGTTTGTGATCATATCAGCAGCGGCATCCACGTCACCATCGAGGAAGTATAGTGACCAGTTAAAATTCCTAAAGAAGTTGCTTAGACCGCTCCAATCGAAATTAGAACTTAGCTGATACGAAACAATGGTCAGACGAGCCTAGAGGTGACAGAATGTCAATAGAATATTTGTCAGGATGAAATGTGGGAAACAGGTCCAGGGTGTTGGCGGAATGATCTGCAATGTCAGGTATTCGTGTGGGCTCATTTACTAGCTGGGTCAGATTATTTACCTCAGCAAAGATTTCAGCATACCTTCCTTCGGATGTTGTCTGGCCCGAATGTCGAAGCCAATTAGAATTGTGTACATTGTCGGATAGCGCATCAAATTCGTTAAAAGTTGAATTGCTATCCATGTTTGGACTTCCATAAATAAAGCAGTAGTGGACATGGAGTTTTAACCAAAGAAAATGAAATTCCGGATTGGAACAGAGGCCGTATTGAGGTTGAAGTTGGTAAGCTATATCACCACGCACGTAGAGGGCGAGACCGCGGTGTAAAAAGAAAAGCGGCACCAAGCTGTATCCAGGCAGGTTTAAATCCGATAAATCAGTATTCTCCCCTACCTGTGTTTCACTCAGCGACAAGACAGCTGGTTTATAGCGGGATAGGTGGACATACACAGAGAAGAGATTCACTCTAAGCCCACGCACGTTGCTCACGTCAACCCTTAAAACTTCCCATAGAATACTAAACGGAGATATTAGAAAGAAACCAATAACCTTAACATGGATTTATACTTGAAGGACAAACTTGTTAAGGCGAAAAGTGCAATATGTGCTACCTGGAAGAGGTGTTTCTCACATAATCTGGTCGATCACAGTGTTAAATATAAAGTCTTCGTTGGTGTTGCAGAATCGGTATTGATGTACGCAGCTCAATCTTGGGGACATACGCCATATGAGACTGTAGAACGACTTCTAAGATCTAAGAACGACGCCTAACTATATGCTAATAATAGAAACAGGAATATCGCCATTGTTTGTCAAGACACTGAAGCTGCATATAGGTTTTATATTGAAAGTTCTTGAGATGCCTGATGAAAGAGGGCCAAAAATTGTCGCTATGAAAACCATACAAAGCAGAAATCTTTGGTTTAGGAAACTGGAAGAGCTTGCAGGTTACTGTGGGATGCAATTCCATTTCACGACGATTAACCTCAGTTATGCTCTACGAACTTATTTCCAAAGTAGACGAACAATATAGAAAAGATTGTATTCATATGGCTACATCCTCCGTACATCGAAATTATTTGAATAACAATATCAGTCGAACACTCATATCTACCATTTTCAAGATGAGAGGAGAACTCGTTAATTCAAATTATATCCCACATCGTTCCGATTTGCCGATCTAATGCAGTCTTTGCAACCTATCAGAGAGGGAAGACATTGTGCATTTCATTGGTAGATGTCCAGTCCTTAAGGCATTGCGCAGATTTTATCTAGGCAGTGCTATTAAATCGGTATCTGTGGTCAGAGATCTTTTAAATGCCGATTGTGATATAAAACTACTTTTAAACTATTGTAAAAAGTCAATCAATTATAGAAAAAATATTATAAACGAAGAGTTTTAAAATTCACAAGCGAAAGCTACATATGTAGATACTTGTATATTAACTAGTTATATGTACCTCATAATTATTCGATTACAAACTTATTTCTTTTTTGATTATTATATTAATGTCAATCCGGCAGACGGCAAGAGCCATGCTCGTATGATTTATGTAATAAAAACAAAACCACAACTTGTAATGATGAATATGTACAATAAATCTCTATCTATCTATCTAAAATGTCAAATTTGGCTCTAGTGCAGGTGTATGCACCAAATCGAGAGTCAGAGTAGGCGGCTTTCCCGGATGATGTTGATGCTGACCTGGATAGGGTAGCGGAGATGGATTCCTATATCCTGATCCTGTTTTCAATGCTCTCGTCGGTGTGGATGTAACGACATGGGGCAGTGTGATTGGGAGGAGCGGTGATCCTCACCAGAACGCGAACGGAGAGAAGTTGTTGGACTGGCCATAATGAACACCTTCTTTCCACACAAAGGCATCCACACATGGTACCGTCAGAGTCTTCAACAGAAGTCGTTGCTAGTGGTATCATCTTGTGTCAAACGGGGGCTAAACTGTCAACTGTCAACTGGTGCTGTGTCCGCTGTACCTCACTGATAAAGTACCTCTCCTGCCAAGACGCAAACCAAGAGTGGTTACACGCATACGGTGGGAGAAACTACAGAACAGTGAGTTGCGGCTGAATTTTGCGCTGAACATATCTGAAAGGCTTGAGCGACTTCCAACTGTTCCGTCGCGTGTAGAGGAAGAATGGCGACTGTTTTCAGCAGCGGTCATTGCCTCTGCACGGGGTGTTTGTGGAGTGAAGCGGCTTGGGGTGGTGAGAAAAGAACTGCGAGGTTTAAAACGCCCGGAGTTCAAGAAGCCATCAGAGAGAAGACCTACAGGGACTGGATTCTCTTGGCTGTGAGAGCAGCTAAAGAGTAGTCCTGGCAGGAGTTCGGCGAGAAGTTGGTGAGCGACCATAGATCTGCGAAAATGGTGTTCTGGGACACCAGTCGCCGACGAAGAGGAAGGGAAACTTTTCGGAGCTGCTCATTCCCGAACAGGGCACTGAGGATGGCAGACCCGTAGTCTTGAGTGGGTAGGAGACTAGTCCAACGGTGGAGGAAGTCATTCTGGCGATTGAATCGCTAAAAGTTGGCGAAACCGCCGGTGTGGATGAAATCCGGCCAGAAATGTTTAAGATAATGGGTAAAGAGGGAGTTTTATAGCTCTCTCGTGTCGTTAAAGTGATCTGGACACCCGGCGATTGGAAAACTGGGGTGATTGTCCCACTTGTCAAAAAGGGGGACAGGAGAGATTGCTTCAACTAGAGGGGCATATCTGCGGGTCAGCATGCGGCTCAGAAGATGATGATGATGAGGTTAGTGTCATGAGCAAACACGGCTTATTTTGGGGTTTGATTTCGCGCGTTGTGTTGACGCAAGATTTTTAGAGATTATTGGAGCAAACAAGCTCCGCAAGTCTCCGACCCACCATCAATGTATCATCCACAATAATTGACAATTTTGGTGCGGTCTATAATAAGTTACGTTAAACACCGATAGCTTATTATTTCGACATTATCGATGTTTTCGTTAAAATATCGATAGTTCAATAATCTTAAATGAAAAGAAACGACTCCTCTTACAGAAGATAATTAAATATGTGCTTCTTGTCACCTCTCCTTGTCATCGTAGATATTGACTGGATGTCGCGGCGCAGCCGAAGCGAGGAATGATTCAGGGAGAGTTGCTGGTAAGTCATCTTCTTTTTGCGGATGACTTAGTTATCTTCACATCTTCCCAGTCGGAACTCCAGCCCGCACTCTGTAGGTTTGTGGCCCTATGTGCTGGGACTTGGTCAACGTGGACAAATGGGAGGTTATGGTAATTTCCAGAACGCCTGTTCGCACGGAGAAATCTCATCTCAGCAGCTTGTATTCGCGATCTTAGTCTTGCGGTCATTCATCACTTAGGCTTAAGCATTTTCGGCCGGATTTCATCCACACCAATTTTATGAAAAAACGCGATTGACTGTAAAATATTTTGTTTGTTGCCGGTTCCTAATAAAAGTGAAGTCACCGGGACTCGTTCCTGTTGGTGTGCCATGAGGGGAGTGGTGTCAAACTGCAGACCCCACAAGATGTTTTAAAAGTGAACAAAGGAGGAAGTCATAAATTGCTTGTTTTAAAAGCGAGAGTACTTCGCGAACCACTTCACGGCAAACAATAAACCGAAAATGTCATTTCCTTGGGTCCATTCTTTCACACAAATCATAAAGCTCAACCAGACCGCAACACGCCACAATTGATTGCGCGACTGTCCAAAGTGATTATGGTTCAAATCAATAACTGCCACATACGTTTGTTGTTGTCCAATTCTGCGAACCAAATTGATATACCTGGCAGCAGATTGGCAAACCTTTTCTATGCCAAACTGTCACATACCATCAGCCAATCGCCCCGTATCGGCGCAGCTCCACCCTCAAGTCGGACAGATCGATCAAAGAATTTCCATTCTCACCACCACCCGACCGACTGTAATAGAACCTGTCACAACGGATCCATTATCTTGTGTTAATCATTTGTAACACCTTTTAGGGTGAAGTATCTCTCACAAACCGCAGCGACCGCAATCAGTTCGTCGCTAGCTATGTCAATTACGACCGCAAACATGAGCACACCACACTGGCCACTATCCACAAGTCACCGCCCAGCGCCTGGCACCTAGCATCCATCACCCAGCGCAACATTGTCTCCTTAAGGCGTCCGATTGCGACACACACCCGACTGCAGTCGATTGCGCTGCGATTGATAGGGATCTACGCTACTCCCGCAGACAATGACATCCAGTCGAGGGGCGGGAGCTGGAAGTTTGGGCACAGCCGCGCCGTTGCCATAAATTAATACAAATTAAAATTTTCCGCGCGTTAATTAACTAGATTCCCAGCAGCGCGGCTTATCCGTGGCGGCAGTGTGTTACGATTTCCCGATTCGAATACGGCATTGACTGTTAATTAGCGACTGCTCGAATTCCTCCACTCATGTCCACACACGACTAATGGCGGTTGGGGGAAGAAGACTACCCACCGTCAACTACTGTGGAGCACTGGCGTGTCTCTCTGTAGGAGCTGCTGCGGGTGACACAGCTCGATGCAATTAAGAGGGAAAAAATGTTTCTCAAAAATGTGTGGTATCTTGTAAGGTTAATATCTCTGTCGGATAAGATCTGTGAAAGAGTTTCTTTTTTGTCCGGTGATTGGGTCAGCACCTTGTAGAATCGGAATTCCCACATTTTGTGGCTTACAGCTAAAATGTGTAGATGAAGTGTGTGTGTGGGGGGATGCTGGCTTTTTAACAGCGTGTGGTGATGACTTGGGATTGGCTGTTCTGCCTAAGTTCAGGAAAAATTATCTATACTTGTTCATTTGGACACTTTATATAAGTTCTGCTGAATTGGCCGTCGAATGACCTGGGATGTGACCCTGGATATTTACCATTTGGCCTTTGACAATCAACTTAGGCGCAGCTAACAGCAGAACAAGGTGCTGGAATTATTTAAAACGATCATTAAATAACTGTTCCACATGTCCATTGGGTAAGTTAGCAGCAGAAATATTCATCATCAACGTTGCACGGGATCATCACATGAACAAGCATCGCTCCCATGGAAAAACTGCTGACTCGTCTGGGACACCCGAAATATCAAGATCATCGTGCATTCCATCACGGCAACTCAACACCCTTCCCTAGGAGGCAGAGTAGTATTTAAGGTAGAACGGAGATTATTCTTAGGACAGTCGATAAGGAAGCGTAAGACCAACCTATGCTCAAAAATAGGACACACACAGCTTCGAGTTGGAGACATTAGCGATCGTAAAAGCACTCAAACGGTGTACGATATACTTACATGGTTTGAAATTTGAGATCGTTACTGACTGTAAGTCGCTGGCTCGACGATTATATTTTAGAACATAGAAGTGGACAGAAGATGCAACATGTAGATGCATTAAGTAGTATTTTTTTTTATAGTTTTCCAGGGCACTAGGGATTTTTAGTACCCTTAATTGTCGGGGTTCAAGACACAGCGCGGGCCGAAGGTGTAGAGGGAGAAAGGGAGAGGAGGTACCTGTGCACTGGTTTTAAATATCTGCGGATTGTATTCTGGGGGAAATATTGGGCTGGGAAGAGCATTCCCTATTCGAGTCGTGCGGCTAATGAACGATTCTCTAAATTTAACTGTGCGTCCGAAAGTAGGCTTAAGGGTAAACTGATGAGCATTCCTGGCATTCCTGGGTATTGCAGGTGAATTCATGGAGAGGAGGAATGCAGTTGGCAAGCTAACTTGAGCATCGTTTGTTCAAATAGCGATAAAATACGGATAGAGACGCGACGATACGTCTATGTTCGAGCGAGTCTAGTGACTCTTCAATATTGTTGTCTCCGATAAGTTTTATCGCTCGCTTTTGTACTCTATCTAGTAGGTGCAGGGTGGTTTTGGGGGCACCAGACCAGATATGAGCGTTGTACTCAAGAAGGGGTGAAGTATTTCTTGCATCGATTGAGGAAACCTTAACATTTCGCAGCATTTTTGCCGACCTCAAATATGTGATCGTTCCAACCAAGTGTTGTGTTGATGCACATACCGAGGATGGAAAGCTTTCCGGTTTCATCGACTCAGGTGCCATTAACAAGGGTTCGCTTGAGTGACAGCAGGCAGCATTGAATTCCGCTCGATTGTTCTTTCCCCAGTTAATTATGCTGTCAAGATCGGAGTTCAACATACGCTGCAGTTCCAATTCTACCGCCGAAGGGCGGGTTCGTGAGTCTTGGAATAAATATGAAAAGCTGAGGGTGCTGTCATCAGCGAAGGAATGGATTGGATTAGAAGTAGCAGACAAGAGATCATTTACAAAAATGAGAAAGAGTGTCGGAGACAGAATAGAGCCTTGGGGAACACCAGCATTTATTTTGATTGCAAACCCTGTCAAATGTCTTGGAAATATCAAGCGCAACGAATTGCTTTCGCCTACATTGTGGAAAGATTGGTTCCACTTTTCGGTGAGATAAGCTATCAGATCCCCAGTGGACATGTTGCTGGGGAAGCTATACTGCCGGTCATTGTGAAGCTTCCGCGACTGACTAACATATTTGTGTTAGAAGAAAATACTTTTGAACAAACCTTATCAATTTGCCAAAATAAAGAATTAATAACGTCTTTTATGTGCCTAGCAGTATGGAAAGAAGTATCATCCATAAGCAACATGATGAAATGGGACATTTAGGAGGTGAAAAAGTGCTAGATGCTATACTAGCTAAGATGAGGCGAAAAATTAAGGATTATATTAGCAATTGCCTGAAATGTATTGTGTACTCGGCGAAAAATGGTAAACATGAAGGATTTTTGCATTGTATACCAAAAGGCAATTTCGGACCAGTTACTCTTGAGGCATCTAAGAAGAAGCATGTCTTTTTGGTAGTTGACATTTTCAAAATTCGTTAAACTGTATGCTCTGTTTGAGGGCCTATTTCTCAGCTTACAGTAGGCCTAGAGTGAAGGTGTCGGATAGGGGAAGTGCCTTCACTTCAAAAGTTTTTCAAGATTTTCTACAAGACGATAATATACAGCATGTTAAGATGGCTACGGGTTCTCCCCAAGCCAATGGACAAGTGGAGCGTATAAACAGAAGTTTAGCACAGATGTCGAGCAAAGATGTCGAGTGGGGATTAAAGCTCACTTTAGAAAATTTGTTACCCAAAATTGAATTTGCAATGATTAAAACTATTCACAAGAGTATTGGGACAAGTGCCAGTCGGTTACTTTTTGGAATCAATCAGCGGGGACAAGTAATCGAAGAATTGAGGGAAAAATTAGAAGGGGTTTGGTAGAGATTAGAAAAAAAGGCGGCTGATATTAATAAAGGGTGATTTTTTAAAAGCTATTGGAAAGTTTTTCAAAAGAAAACACATAAAATTCAGAAAAATGCATGAAATCTTTATTTGAATCGATAGTACGGTCCATATTTTGAAGATTGTTTCATGCAAATGTTGACCTTGACTGCGCCTCAAATGGTCCATCCGCTTAGTCCAATTTTGGCATACTCTTTCCAACATTTCGGCCGGTATCTCACGAATAAATGCTTCAATGTTATCTTCCAATGCGTCAATTGAAGCGGGCTTGTCTTTATAGACATGAGCTTTAACATAGCCCCACAAAAAATAGTATAAAGGCGTTAAATCGCACGATCTAGGTGGCCAATTGACCGGTTCCCGAACGTGAAATAAAATGTTCACCGAACTCGCCTCTCAATAAGTCCATTGTTGCGCGTGCTGTGTGGCACCGTCTTGTTGAAACTCCGTAGCGCTCACCATTCACAGTTACTTTGCGATTACGATTCGGATCATCTTTGAAGAAGTACGGTCCTATGATGCCACCAGCCCATAAACCGCAGCAAACTGTGACTTTTTCTGGATGCATTGGTATCTCTTGCAATGCTTCTGGCTGATATTCACTCCAAAATCGACAATTCAGCTTGTTTACGTACCCATTGACCCAAAAATGAGCTTCGTCGCTGAACACAATTTTTGAATTTTGAACAAATTTGAACTTTCTTAACAGAGCACGCATTTTGTCATAATAAAATTCAATAATTTGCAAGCGTTGTTAGTTTGTAAGACGATTCATGGTTAAATTATAGACCAAACTGAAGATGTTTGACAGTGAAACAAAACACGAAACGTGCGTCAGCTGTTTAAACCAGTGTTGCCAAAAAGATAATGGCTAAAAAATCACCCTTTACAAGAAACCAAAACTACAATAAACAAAAGATAGATACAAAGAGGGTTAGTAAAGAATATGAAGTAGGAGACTACAACCAGGTATATGCAAAAAGTTAATTCGAAAATTTAACGGGCCCTACGAGGTAGCAGGAGTATTACCCAATGATAGATACTTAATTAAAGATGTAGAGGGGCTTCAATTGAGCCATACACTGGAATATGGGAAGCTGCGAATTTAAAGTTTGTATAGACGTTATACTCCAGAATGGGGAAAATCGGGACGGTTGTAGGTCAGGATGGCCGAATTGTAAGCACACATAAAGAGAGCTGCCGGTGGTAGGTTTTCTCATAAGACAAAATGCAAGCGCCACACATGCGGCGAATAAAGGAAATATAGGCAGTTGCATGTCAATCGGGTGAACACGTTAAATAAAGTTGTCAATGTGCATCGGAAGTATCGGTGTTTTATTTAAGTGAAAAAAAATATATATAAATAATAGTGAAGCAGAGACTTAAACAAATAAGTTTTTAATTGATATAATCAATAACATGATATTGCAGTGTAAGCAAACAAGCCCGTCGAATTATGCCGGCATTATGTGATAAATTACCTTACACATTGAGAAATAAAGTAAAGACTGGGTGACAATTAGGAGGAGCTACTGAATGCCTCACCGAAACCACGCGTGACTTCTTGACGCTTGTTGAAAATACAATTAATAAGTGTCGGTGGTACGTGATAAATCTGTGTCCCAAGGACAGGGGATTTTCCACGACAGCAACGGACTCAAAAATGATTAGTTGATCGAAAGCCCGGGCAAGAGGTGGTGTGAGGTATTTGACGACGAGCGTTTCAACAGTGAGTCGGAAGAATCCTAGGAGATTCTGATAAGTCTGAACTAACAAGCGCAGAGAGTCTCCCCGACGCACAGTGTGTTATTTTGCGAATCTGAAAGTCGTCCGAGTAACAAATGTAAATCCAGAAAACGGTAATTACCTTTGTGTATCATCGCAAAGATCAAACATTTTTGAGCAAGAGGAATGTACTACCATTAGTTGTTTTATGTAGGCCAAGTTCATCGCATTCGTGTGACGTTAGTAGCAAAGCTATCCTTTTTCCATTTCCATTTTTCTTGCCCTACAACTTATTTAAAAATGACCCACCAACTAGTTCTATCGGCCGCAAGTTAAGGAGTATGCTTAGGGCTTCGGAGGAGGTAGTTCTTAATTCTCCGCCGATATATATATATACACTCTGACGAGTGGTTTGAGGTTGAATTTCCTTTCGAGTGCAGTCCTCCCAATTGCGATGTCCTAAAGCAGTATTGATCTGACTACTGAGACAAATAGCCCCCATACGGGGCTCAAGTATCCATTTGCACCCTATGGCCCTTTTATAGCAGTAGAGTGCAGATGGTGCCTTCGACACACGTTCCTGGATTTTAAGCCTCCAGTTTAGCTTTATGTCTAATATAAGCGCTAAGAATTTCGCAGTCCCGCATAATGAGGCAGGATCGAAGTTGGGGATATATTTTTTAGTCTAAGCCCGTTTTTTGTGGGGCTACGCCTAGCGCCGCATAGCTAGTCTATTTCATTAGCTTGGAAAGAGCAGATTGTATGATATCCCTGGTCGCGGTTACCAAATTGTCCAGATACTGCAATATCGATGGCCTTACACTAGCAGTTCCTTTACTACTACATTCCACAAGAGAGGGGAGGGTGCACCACCTCGTGGTGTTCCTCTGTTAACAGACCTGTAGACCCTGGTCTCAACAACATTTGAGTTAATCGCTCTATTAGTGAGAAGCTGGTGAATAAAAGATACTAAGAACTTTTCCGTCCAGAGCGTGGGGTTTGACTTTCATTTGCACCCTAGACATCAACAAAAGCAGTAAGGGTGGATTCCTTATGCTCAAGGGTCTATACTGCCAACAAGCGAGTCAAGGGCTGTTTCGACCTTGTTGTAAGCATGCTGAGAGAGTGACAGTTTGACTACGACTGTATGTGTACTAAATAGTTCCACCAGTTTCTTCACGTTTTGAGAAAAAAGGATGATAGACGTGTGGGTCTTAGATCCCTTGATGTACGAACATCCCCCGTCCTTGGTATTAAGGCGACAGTGGCCATTCTCCACATCCTAGGCACGGATGTTGACCAACAAACTACAAATAAGGTCCACAGCCTTTTGAAGCTTTACTGGAAAAATGCCACCTAAACCAGCCATTTTATAGGCTTTGGGGAGTTAATAGCAAAAATGACAGTATTGTTGGTCAATCTCAGTGATGTATGCTAGGTGGTAACTACAAGTACCTAACGAATGTCGCGAATTCTTGACATAGCTCTTAAATTAATTAGACTATTATTATTATTTGTTTGACTTTACAAATGAATGTACACGTTGGACGTCGGGGATGAACTGCCTGCGGCTTGGATTTCAGGTGCGAGGAAACGTCGGTGACCCTCGTGGGCGTTGGACGCATCTGTCTTTTCTGCTGATACGGATGTACGTTGTGTGGCGGTAAGGCATCATGACTCATCAATTAATAAATGTACGGTCTTGTACACTTGAGATTGTCACAGCATTTTAATGAAGGAGTCAAGAAAGCGTCCTGTGCTCGGCAGCTGCGCACCAGAATATTTGATGAAAAGTGGGACCGAAACTGAAACAGCGAGTGTCAGGCCTATCTTGACTTATGGCAGCTTGGTCTACCTGGGTGTCACAGGAGCAATCCTAAACCCTTTATCTCTTGGTCCCTATATGCAGATGACTGCCGCAAAGAGCGCCATGCGATCAGCCAATCAAGTGACTGAATCCCAATTTCCAATGGACATGCGAGTATAATAGAAAGACTGCAAATTGATTGTACTTCTCCATGCCTTGACTTTAAAATGGCCTTCTAGTGCTATTTCTCAACCAGGAAGAAGGGGCCCACTTATGACATTGAACAGGTGCGATTATTTTCTGCGAATTTTTAAACATGCAGTGTCCTACCATTAGCACCAACTATGACAGAATTGTAAAGATGGAATTTTGAAAAATAGGCGATTGAAATATAGGCATTTAAATAAGTTTGATAAGCATTCTGAAAACTATTTGCTCTTAATGTCTTCATTTGGTCCCAATGGCTTTATTAATGAGCCAACTCGTATATTTAATGCAACGAAGACTTGTATTGACCATATATCCATGCGATTGCACAATCAAAACAAGACTTTCTTTAACTATGGTGTTGATGACTGCAGAATTACTGATCATCATATGCTAGTTTTAAGCACAAATCAGGTCACAAACTCGATGAATACTTAGAACCAAGAATTCTTCGAACAAATTACACCTTGCTGAATGAATGTCTTAAATATGGATTCTGGGAATCTAGCTATTCAGAAAAAGACTTCTCAGTTATTATGACGTATTTATCTCCTTCTTAAAAGGCAGGTGCACTTTTGTGTCTTCACATAATTCAGGGAGTGGAAATCCCTGAAAAATCCCAAATATCTTGACCTCGACTAGATATCTAGCGATATCTAGACTAAAGTCGAACAAAGCTGCTGGAGCGGACGGACTGTCCGCGGCACTGTTTAAAGCAGCTGGAGATGATCTGGTTGGGCGCATGCACCAGCTCATCTGTAAGATATGGTCGGAGGAAAGCATGCCCGATGAGTGGAATCTCAGCGTCGTTTGTCCGGTCCACAAGAAAGGAGACCCTTTTGACTGCGCCAACTATCGAGGGATCAGTCTCCTTAAAATATCGTACAAGATCCTCTCTGCCGTCTTGTGTGAACGCCTGAAACCATTCGTCAATAACCTGATAGGTCCTTATCAGTGCGGTTTCAGGCCGGGAAAGTCCACCATCGACCAAATGTTCACACTGCGGCAGATCCTGGAAATAACCCACGAGATGCAGATCGACACCCACCACCTATTCGTCGATTTCAAGGCCGCATATGACAGCGTGCATAGAGACGAGCTATACAATGCCATGTCTAGTTTTGACATTCCAGCCAAACTCGTCAGATTGTGCAGGATGACGATGGAGAACTCTCGCTGCTCCATCAAGGTCGGTAACGAACTCACCGAGACCTTCAATGTCAAAAAAGGTTTTAGACAAGGCGACACGCTATCATGTGATTTCTTCAACATCATACTTGAGAAGATCGTGCGAAACTCAAATGTCAACACCAGAGGCACGATCTTCCAAAAGTCCGTTCAACTGCTTGCATACGCGGACGACATTGACGTGATTGGACGAACACAGCGAGCTGTCAATGAGGCTTTTGCTAGCATTGAAGCGGAAGCGGCTAAAATGGGTTTGGCAGTTAATCAGGGCAAAACAAAGTACATGCTGTCATCACGAAAGGACGCACAACATCGACGCCTCGGACAGAGCGTCATAATGGGCAGCAGAAACTTTGAGGTAGTCAAGGACTTCGTCTTCCTTGGCTCTGCAGTAAACAGGGACAATAACACCAGTACCGAGATCAAGCGCAGAATTACTCTTGCCAATCGCTGTTTCTTTGGGCTCAAGAGGCAATTGAGTAACAGAGCCATCTCTCGAAACACCAAGTTGACATTATATAACACCCTAATCATCCCCGTCCTGCTCTATGGCGCAGAGACATGGACGCTATTGAAAGCGGATGAAGAAGCTCTTGGTCTTTTTGAGAGAAAAGTTCTGCGCGCGATCTTTGGTCCTGTTTGTATTGATGGCGTCTGGAGAAGGAGATTCAACCACGAACTGTACGGGCTGTACAGCGGCATGCACCTAGTTAAGCGTCTTCGGATCCAACGCTTAAGATGGCTAGGTCACGTAGAGCGGATTGACACCACAGCTCCGGCCCGAAGAGTCTTCGATTCCGAGCCTTTGGGACAACGCATAAGAGGTCGTCCTAGAACAAGATGGCGCACACAAGTGGAGAAGGACCTCAACCAACTTGGTGTGCACAACTGGAGGCAGCTGGCAAAAGATCGTGCTGGCTGGAGAGGCTTGTTGGTTGGACTGTAGCGCCAAACAAAGAAGAAGAAGGAAAGTATAAGCCTATAAAACCGTGGATGACTTCTAGCTTACTACAAAAAATTTAAAAAAGAGGAAGTTTTCATTAAAATGTGGGAAACACTGGAATAATTTTAGGCTAATGATATACTATCACAGGTTATGTAAAGACGCTGATAAAGAAGTAAATGATTCGCATAATAGATATTATACCCAAAAGATGCTTGATAGCAAAGAAGAATGGAGAATTGTTGATGAAATTTTGGGTAAAAATCAAGAGTTGAAATCAATAGGTGTTTTGGGTGTCAACGGAGTCATTTTCCTTGGGCCTGATAGTACCTGTAGTTCTTAATCAGTCTTAATCAGTTCTGATCAGATGATATGGTACAACCAGACAGTTTCTGTTTTATTCCTATTACTTCTGAGGAAATCTTCAAGCTTAGCACAAGTGATGATATTACCAACATATTCTGAAAGAAAATATTATTTAACATAGCAGACATTCTATGCTACCTATTTAAGGAGACTGCATATAAAGTATGTTTTCCCCAATCATTGAAGAATAAGAAGTTATACCTCTTTTCAAAAAAGGAGATCATAAAGATATAAATAATTATTGTCACATTTCTTTACTTCCGACATTTTCCAATCTGTTGAAAGCTCGCATGATTTCCTTTTTAGAATATCCACAAATTTTCTCAAACAATCAGTTTAGTTTTAGATCGATGAAATCCACTGAAGACGCTATTCTAATCTTGTTTTAATTGTTTCAAACTTACAATGGTCCTTTGCTGTTCTTTATTTTTAAAAATTCACCTTTTCTACAATCATTCAAAGGCCAACCAACCGCATTTGCAGATGATGTAGCTTTTGCGGATCAAGAAGAGAATGTCAATATGATATTACAATTCCTGCCGTACATCAAACCAAAGTTGTTCATTTTTATGCAGTTACTGCCCCTAGATGTTTTAAAAAACTACCTATTGTGGTAAGACGAAATAATAATGTTCATTCGTTTCAAAAAAAAGTTTGGGTTAAGGTTATTCGTTGTTGACTATATGAAGATTGATGCTATCTTTCGATGTGTGCATTAAAATCTTATCTCTCCTATTTGTCAACATTATGCAGTCTAAACAGTTTATCTTGTTGATATATGTATATCCTCACCTTCCAATCTAGTACTTACCCCACATTATATTTTTTTGTAATGTATACATTCTATCATTCATCCAGCATTAACTTTCATCGTTATAGAGTAATTATCTTCCTTCTTAATATTACAATGCAATTATAGATTAAGTTGGAATGAATAAAAATGAAATGAATGAATGAATGAAAAACATTATAATTCACAGTCAAGCAGTCATTCAAGCAATTTCGCGACTGCCGCGAAGAGCTGAAGGTACCTAGCACACAGCACTGGACAAGTGGTCCCACTCGGGGTATAGGGACATAATGCGGTCGAGACTGAATTATCCCTCCAGGCAATCCTATGGAACAAATCCCTTCTTACACGTGTGAAGGGGATGTGGAAAGTTGCAACCACCTGCGAGACTCAGATCCTCTGGCCCAAGTTGAACAGTGCGCAAACTGACAAATTTTTTCAATATGCGACAAAAAGATGCTGTCGACGGCAGTTGGAGCACTAACTGGCCATAATTATGTGAGGTACCATGAACCGAAAATGAGAGTAATCAATGACTTAATATACAGAAGGTGGCGACGAAAAGAGGACACTCCTCACTCACTCTGCCACATTCTCTGCCCCAGGACACTGGGAGAAGATTTCTTCCAAGACATCCAGGACCGCCAGACAAAAATGTCAGTGCTTAGATGCCTAAGGAACACATCAACATGATGCGCACGAAGTAGGAGCTAAGAGGAGACATTCCCCCAAAGGACATACATTCGTCCGGCAGGACCTTAGCGAGACGTGGCTTACGTCCTTACCTATTCAAATCACACCTAAATTATACCAAGACGTTCCACGAGACAAGGTATCTACGAGGAAGTAAGAGTCCTTCCTTATCCATTATTTCGAAGTAAACGCTGCAAAGGCTAAACCTGTGCAAGGCTAATAATTCAATAAAACAAACGCCTCTCACAGATTGCAATTGAATCGCTTTTGCCGATTGGTGATGGAGTTCAATTGCTTTGCCGCCGCTGTGCCAATGACTTCACCTTAAAAACAAGTGCCCTTACAGTTCCCCATTGACGCGACATGACGCTGCGTCCTTTGTCTTTCCACTGAAATATGATTCTTATTTTCTTCTAGCCACACCTGCAAGCATTCACCCGTTGAGGGGGTTTTTATGGACCACCCAGCTAGTGCACACTTAAGGACGTCGTATTTGTCGCTACATCAATGGCGATCGATGTTGTACATTGCTCGATGGATTAGGTCAGAGAAGTCACTCGCCCAGAATTCTTCTGACTCAATCCCTAACGAGGTCGCACACAATATGCGGCAGCACTTCGGAACAACATCCACGGATGAGTATGCAGTCAAATTTGGCCTCAATCTGCATCCGATCGTGCGGGGAAAAGGACTGTTGTCAATTCATCGACACCAACTGAAGCGACGACGCGCAGAAGACTAGACAAGAAAGTCACTCAGTTGAACTACACGTAACGATCGATGGTGGGTCTTCGCCGCAGTCCCCTTCCCCGTCCCTCTCTCACTTTGAAGCAAATCAAGCCAAGATCTTGACGTCTATAATTGCTCGGGCAGCACAGGCACGGCATGGTGTTGAGTGCGGGAGATCTTGCATTCAATTTGTGTGTGAGTGTGGATATTGTATTGTGCAATCGACATGGTTGGAGGTGAGGTCACGTAACGGATTCAGGGCTTTGAACTTGACAATGCCGTTTCGATTCCGATTCCGGGATTTGTTTTTTTTTGGTTTTATGAATGCAAGCAAGGTACGAACGCTCATTGGGTGTGAATGTGTTTTATTCAAGTTCACGAGCGCAGTGAAGGAAAATTTGAGTGCAAGGCGCTATATGATTTAAGTTTGCATAAATTGTGAAATTGTAAATTGTGAAACCACTTGTGAAATGAAATGATGTGCGATCCCCGTGTGCGAATAAAAGGAGTTTAATTTCCAAAGGGGCGACGAGGATGGTATTCGAACTCACACGAGTTGCATATAATATTACATCTAAAATAAAGCACTATGTATGTATACCTCACACCTAATGTGAACGAAAACAAAAACTTTGAAAGTTGTTGGGTCCGTTGGCGGAGTGGGTTGGCGCGTTGCTCACCCTGTTTGCAGCTTCTGTCAACTGTGTCCAAATCTGGCTGGAGCTATTCTTTTTTTTTTCCTTTTTTATCGCCAATGCCACTTTTTGTCATTCAAAATGATGATAGGTTTGTAAAACTGAAAACGTGTCCAAGAAATCTGTCACAAAATTTTGCAACGATCACAGTTGACTTTTCTTGTGAATTGTGAAAACGAGCGATGATGGTTGGGGTATTTTGAATCACGAAATAAGTGCAAATTCATCGGTCAACGCACGCGGCGGTAAGGATATGTTATCATGTTAAAGGAAATCATGTTAAGTCAACTAGATTGATACTCCTTGACATCGAAAAAGCCCTTGACACTGTATGCCGAATGGCATGAAGATCTTTTGTATAAATTAATACATTTTCGTTTTCCGACTCTGATCACGTATATTTCAATTCTGGTGCTCCACAAGGTTCAGTGCTTGTGACTGTGCCTGTACAATATCTTATTTCTCTCTCCTTCTAACCAATAGTCCCCACGAGAGTGGAATGGGACGGAGACAAAGTCCGGAACCCGGCTGCAATTGGAATCTACACGGATTGATCCACATCGGATGACATATTCATAACTCTAGCCCTCCGTCTACAGAACAACTGCAGTGTATTGCAGGCATTTTCGTATTATTTTTGAGGCTATATTAAATAGAGAGCTGGTTCAAATGACTTCAATTCTTCCTCTGATATTAGGCGCCTGCCCAGACATCTTTGTCTTTTGTGGTCTAGCACCTCACAAATTCCCATTACGTGATCTGCAATTTCGTTAGACTCTCCGCAGAATCTGCAGAGACCTTCTTCTGATATTCCCAGTTTCCTTAGGTACTACCTGGGTCTGTATTGCCCTTTTAGCATACGTAGCCTGTTAGGATACGGAGGTTACTGTTGCTCATCCTGGCACATGCCTCAATCATCTTCTGGATCTTCCGGTTGACCCAAGAGATTCTTGGCATGCTCCATGTCATGAGCGTTGTTCCAGGTATATGCACGGTTTCTTCTTTCTGGATCCCTGAATTCTTCCCTGAGGACATGGTCGGTTAGGTAGGTCCTAATGAACCTTTCCTATCGCGGGAGTCGGCCAATACATTGCCTTCTATCCCGGTATGTCCAGATATCAAGCAGGGTTTTACTCTGTTACTCCTGCTCAGCTCCTTAAGCGTCCAGACATTCCGACACAAGCTTCGATTTGGTGATGTAGGAATCTAGTGCCAGGATAGTGGCACGAGTGTCCCACATTATTGCTAAGTCGCAGTTGGTATAATTCTTGTCAAGAGTGATCTGAGCGCAACTGTCTATGGCCATGGGTTCCTAGTACTTTGTCCAGGGTCCAAATACTCCTGCCCCTGTTCCTTCATCACTTCTTGATCCATCTGTATACCATTTCATCGTATTGCTGTTCAGTTCTGCTCCACTCTTTCTTGGTGTTGGGCTTAAAAATGAACTCCTTTTGGAAGCTGAATTCCCTGATCGCGTCATTCTTCGGAATGACCAAGAGTGGTAGCTTTTTGACTAGGGCATGGAATTGTCTCGATGTAATGTCGCTGTCTTTTCCTATCCCTTTTTTTATCCTTCTCGTGATTGTTTAGTTTGAACATTCTGCAACCACGGGTGTCGGCTCCAACAGCACTTCCATGGCCAACAGTTGGGCAAGTTCTCATGGCCCCCATAATTCAGAGGCATGCCAACCGTTGAACTTTGTTGAGTTTCTCTCTTGCACTGATCAGATTGGTTCAATGCTATTGAACCGTATGTAATTGTTGGTCTGGCAATAGCTGTATACACACATTTTAGGTTCCTTGGACTGCATGCCCAGGATTTGCCCGCCAAGCTGCGACAAATAATTAGAGCACGCGTCGCTTTCCTGGTGCCGTTTCCAGATGAGTTTGTTGTCCGCGGTTCCTCCTGAATACTTAACTTCGTTTACTGGAGCCAGTGTTGTTGATTTATTGGTTTTAGTAGTTCCAGTTTTTGCCAATATTGCAGGCGTAAGTTACAAGAGTCCGATAGACGGTAGAGACTCTGGGAATAACATCGATCAACTCCAAGCTGAAAGTGGAAGAGGAATGGACCATAAGTGGGACATAGTTTTGCACAAAAATGACGCTCTAGTTACACCCTTCCCACCTAACAGTGTTACGGCGTCCAGAGGATCGTTGATCGTTGATCGTTGAATTGGGATCTTAACTCTTCCAATCAACGTGTTTGTGGGAATGCGCTGATCTATGAACTGGTTTCCGAACCTTTTTGAAGCAACTAGGTTAGGTTAGGTTGTAGCGGCTGGATGCAGAAGGCCGTCACACTTCGGCCAAAGTAGGCCCATTGTGATGCCACGCGGAGCAAAGTTGGTACTTGTGACAAAACGATTTATCTGTCTAATAAAGACTCTTTTTAGCTCATTGAGGTTATTGAAGTAGTAGGCCCCTAGGTGTAAGTATCTACGACCTGCTAGCGGGCTACACGAGCAGAGTAGGTGATCTGTGGTCTCAACCTCCTCATCACTCATGCAGCTGAGACAACTAATTTGTATGGAATAGCCAAACCAAATCATTTGAAGCATGATCAGAGTCCCATACGGCTGTCTGCTGTTCACTTTGAATGCCATAATGCCTTGAATTCCTTCTCTTAAGACTGCTACGCCTTAAATTATCCCTCAACTAATCTTATGCGAGTAATTTTTAAGAGGACATTCCTTTCGAATACCATCCAGACACGGCGATTGGCAAACTGGGGTGACTGTCCCACTTTTCAAGAAAGGGCACAAAAGTGATTGCTCCAACTACAGGGGCATATATCTCCTAAGTCTCAACGGGGAGGTCTACTCTAAGGTGTTGGAAGCGCGTTCTAGAGCTATAGTCGAGCAAAGGATGGAAAGTCGGATCAACCGACCACCTTTTCACTCAAAGACTGGCACTTGAAAAGGCTTCGGAGTATGCCAACCCATCTATTGCTGTTTTGTGGATTTGGAAAAGGCATATAGTCGAGTCCCTCGAGGTAAACTCTGGAGTGTTCTGCAGGAGTATGGGAATGATGGTCCTCTTCTGAGGGCCATTTAGTCTCTATACACTATAGCACCGTTTACCCGAACACATCTGCTAAATCAACACCTTTCACCGTGGGCGTTGGACTTCGCCAAGGGTGCGTCTGGGGAATGGATGTTGCAGCGTAGCCGAGGCGAGGAATATTTCACATTGGGAGAGTTCAGGGTAAGCCATCTTTTTTTTTGCGGATGACTTGGTTATCCTCACATCTTCTCAGACGGAACTCCAGCGCGCACTCGATAGGTTTGTGGCCGTTTGTGCTAATGCTGGAATGAAAGTAAGTACCTCGACGACGACCTCGCTAGCGACGGGAGCAATAATGCTGAGCTTTCCTGTAGGACTGGTTAAGCTGGGTCAAATTTGAAACAGCTCTATAATCAGAAGCATAAGATCACGAATACCAGCGGCTGAGATGAGATTTCTTCGTGCTCTCATGGGAATTACTCGCCAGGACAGGTTGAGAACTACTGCAGTGCGCGAAGAACTCGTCATTGAGCAGCTGCTTCTTCGAACGCAAAGGGATATGCTTCGGTGGTTTGGTCAAATGGCACAAATATCCCCACCATCACGACTTACGAGGCGGGCTTTGAATGCGATTCCATCAGGTAGGTGACAGCTTGGCAGACCCAGGAAAAGTCCTAAAACTCGCTTGGGCATACCTCCCGATGAGTTGGACTCGATGACGCAGGATGGAGTTGCCTGGGGATCTGTCGTGCGTGGTTTACCCCCTCGATCCCTTTAGCGGATCAGAAGATGATGATCCTGACACGGACTATGTGCAATTCCAACTTTTGACAGCCTCAAGGACTTCCTTTCCACATCAACACTGAGCGGAACAGGTGCTCATCCATGAAACCCAGAGACGAGTCGTCAACAGAAATGAGTCATTTAAATCCCACCACACCCGCTCAACCTCACATCAACTTCATGGTCACAACCCGTCACAAAGAGTGACCGCTTAAAAGACCATCTTCATTCCGGTTAACCGCGGCCGTCACCGCCTGTTAGTCATACATCACCTCGAAACCGCACTGGACTGCTCTGCACTCCATCCTCGTCATTCGCGGCAGACAGCCTCGTTGACTATGCCATTTGGATACATAATGGGTGCCCATGATGTTCACTCGAACGAGCCAAACCCCAGCCGCAGCAACAACAAGTAGAACAGTAAAGATCAATGTGCCTGTCCTCCGGATCAGCGCGTATCGAGAACAATCAGAACTCCATTAGGACAGTCACACCAAGTCGAGTGGGCGAGGACACTCTCATGTCGCGTGTGTGTGTGTGTACAGCTCTTCCTCCGTCATCGACTTCGTCGATGTACCCTCTAAATTGGCATGAGCGCACCACGACTAGACGCGTCGAGAATCAGCCAGCGAGCAGTGGTTCGCTCATGGTGGATTGTCGCTTGTAATTATCCGTGGTCGCGTTTGGATGTTTTCTTTTTTTCTTTGTTTTGGGTTCCCATTCAGTGGTACGTGATGGAACTGGACAAGTCATCGGTATCTATTTGCCGGAATTGGGCTCGCTAGAGCACTCAGTTTCGATCGCGGTGGTTATTAGCCAATGAACTTCATTTGCATGGCGCGCTGTGCACTAGCAAACGTTGCGCCGATATCTGGGTGCTGACGGAGCGAGCACGGTCTGCTGGGTCTTCGATGCCCGGGCAGCACACATATAGTCCGGACTCAACCGATAACCTTCGGGGTTGTGAATTGCCTTCTTGGCGATTGGAATGCAAATGAGTGTGTGGCCAGTTTGTAAGGGCCGAGAAACGGAGAGCTGATGAGGTAAGTGGTTCCCACCGAGCATCGATAGAAGGAATTCGCTTCGAAATTCGATTTGGTGGTGTCAAGGTGTCAAGGCCCTGCGGTGTCGTTGCAGCTACGGCAGTGTGTCTTATGAGGAATTGCTGATCTAGCTGCAATTCTTGAGTATTTTTGCCACAGCCACAGAATCGGAAGAAGCAAACGGCTTAATGGCAACTTGACTACGAATGAACATTGTTTTTGTCTATGGATGGGAACTGATAAGATGACAAGCCTCCTTATGGTCAGGTTTTCCGCTTGGAAGATACTGGCCTCGGGACTGTAAAGTCTGCCCGGATGCCAAGAGTGTCCGCTGCGAATCCGCAAGTTATCTAAGAGCCGTTTATACGCTCCCTTTAGAGGGACAGCAGTCGCCCTTCATATTCCAATCTAATCTTGTGGGGAGAAGTACGTCGGCGTGTTTATTGAGATCGAAATTGGGTGGAATATGGTCCGTTCAGGTGCGCATCAGTTGTCGCGGCACAGAGTCTAGGATGCAACTATGGCCATACGGGCTTGAGATCCATAGCCGAGAGTTCTGAGTCTGATCGCACTATGCGCAGCTGTGTTTCTAGTATGGAGGTCAATAGGTAGAAAATGGAGCATGGCTGTTAGAGCATCAGTAGGAGTTGTTCTTAAGGCGCCTATGGTGCCTATACATGTCATTTTTTGTACCTTGTTAAAATTAGTGGGGTTGCATTTTTTCTTAAGGTCAGGCCACCAGACTTGTCCAATTTAGTGAGGTTGTAATTTTTCTTAAGGCGAGGCCACCAGACTAGTGACCCACAGTCGAGGATGGGGCGTATGACGGCAGTGTACATCCATCTGAACTCGTCTACAGAGCCCACCTTTTTCCGAAAGTTTTGTTGCAGGCGTAGACAGCTTTAATTGCCTTCCTTATCTCCTTTTTCTGGTTTTCAAATCCGGTTCAATCACCATTTGCCGTTGGGGTCGATTCAACGGCACTATCCCTGGAGCGGTCGATCAGTGGTAGTAGCCTGACTGTGGGTATCACAGTGGACCAACATAGTCTGGTGAATACACAGACAGCCCCCTTCCCTACTGAGGTCTAAATTGGTGCCAAGTAAGTTCATTGCACACAGCAACCTCAGTCTGCAATGAACGCATTCCCTTTTTACGTTTTGCTTCCTCCAGTCGTATTTTCGACATTTCCTGTATCCTTTAAAATTGTGAATAAAGAGGAGTGTGAATCGGAGACGTACACCAAAGAAGTAATCCTCAGCGAGAATCTCATCGACAAGCTCTGTCGCTTCAGCGCCTCAGCCTTCATTGGTATGCCGCTGATATTTTACATCTACGAGTGGTTGGTCCTCAAGAAGGACTTCCCGTTCTATTATCAATTCAAGAGTTGGTATCCAGTGAACAGCTGGTACTAAGTTGAACTGCCGCAAAATGGATAATAAACACAAAACAAAAAGACAACAGACAACAGCAGCTCTAAAATATGCGAAACTCTATGAACACAGATGCAGGCATTGTGTCTGCAGACAAAAAGGTGCTGTTGCGGCAATTTTTGTGGATGCAATCAAATTTTCGTCGTTTTAAGTGATGTTGTATTTCGCGGTATGTTCCTCATTGGGGTTGTAATGGACCTCAGCCGGGACCCAAGAATTTGGTCGTTATAACCGATATGTCGGCTTAACCGACGTCGTTTCAACCGGATTTGACTGTACGTACTTTTGAATCTATTTAGCTAACTCGCGCGAATGACAATTTCACTGGCACCGCAAAAATCCCTTTCGCTATGTGGGAACCTGTCTTTTGAAGATTTTCACCTACCCTCGCAAAAAAAAAAAACCTCTTTCAAGGCCACAACCACAAGTCCTCGACTAGCTCAGGTAAGGACAAGCCACGACCCGAAGCGGGTCAAATACCTCAAAATGGATTCTCTCGACGACTCCCGAAATTTCACAGAGACAGAAATACTCTCAGTAGAAGTTGACAATGGTAAGCCGGAGTGCAGACTCCCGAAGAACCCTCGGCAACAGCTGAAAATCGTTGATGAAGGGGAGCATGGCATCCTGAAGTAAGAGGAAGTGGGACTGCCACTGACAACGAATCGGGAAAAACTCTAACCTCCCACAAAAGGCTAGATATCGTCTAGAACAACCGCTTGGTCACAAAAGGAACCTATCTTTTCCTTAGTGCACGCGCTGTGTGCGCAGTCAGCCACTAAACCACACATAAATTGAATAAATTTCGATGCTCTTAAGAACATGAAGTGGATATTGCCTGACTGATACCACATCTAAATGTCTGCAGATATAATTATGCCAGAAATAAGAAAATTCAGAGAATTTGATGAAAGCGCATAAATACGAATTAAGATTGTTATTACGTGTTTGAATTGGCTCTACAAGACTGTGCATCAGAGGACACCCGAGTCTAAGGTGGCGCACACACTTACCCACGAAACTGGAAACAGCTAGACAGAAATCGTGTTGGCTGTAGATGCCTGTTGGTTGGACCCCGTGTCCACCACGGATTATAGCAGCACGCAAGGCAGAAAGAAAGAAGAAGGCTACCAGGTGATGCGTAAATGCTTTCACACCTACGCTGGGATGTCGATACACGACATATTCAGCTTTCGTAATTCGCGGTTTCGAGCACGAAGCTAAATTCACGGACTTACTTCCTTGCCATTGCTCAAGCAGTACCTTCTGTCTAGTGAAAGCTTTCCCGACTCAGCCGTTTAAGGTCGGTAAATAAACCCTAGGGCAGTCCCACTCGTGGGAGAACAATAAAGAAGCCTTCTTCATCACCAGTTGTTGTTGTATAAGCCAGGCCCGTCACATCACCCCGAATGGTAGCCTCATTATTATTCTAAGACCAACCTAAGAGCCAGCTTTAGTTTCCGAAGAAACCAAAAGGGAAGATCAGAGTACCTAACCTGCTGCCATTGATCTTGGCGCATCATTTGTTCGTCTAAAGTTTTTGCGCAGAAAAAGCGACTGACAAGTGAGAGTATGAGCAATAAATGAAGATCGCGCTTCAGTTCCACATTCTGGTTGGCATGGAGGCCAATCTTGCTGAAGGCCTATAAAGATCTGCTGAAGTGTTGCTGTGGCTCACTTTTGTTTTTGCTTTCTACATTCACCCAAACACTCGCATGCTTGTGCGTCGTTTAGCCGCATGCGTTCCTCTACCACCATCACGTCCACAGAATAATTTTAAATAAAGTCTAACAACCCAATCAGGGCAATCTTTCTATTTCGAAGTCTAATTGAAATTACGAGCGCACCTCATAACGTGCATCGTAAACCACTTGCTAGCTGGTATGGCCCTCACACCCCGCGCCGCACCACCGACAATTACCTCGAATCGAATGCATCATCACAGACAAAAGGTTACTTGTGCCAACACAAATCAACCTGCCGTATCGTAATTTGACTCCTTTGCTCCTTCTCGTCCACACATTCGCATTCCCGCATGCATGCCCACTCATCCGTGGAACTTCTCTCAGAGAAGACGATGCGATGCCGATGAGAAGAACAGACGAACAAAGAAACAAAAAAAAACACGAGAATCTTAATTACAATAATCCTAGTCTGTTCCGGCTCTCTGCAGCGCGCCATAGACAACATCTTACTCTCCGCAGCAAGAAGACCAATTACCCCTTCGATCGGCCGCCGTCCACGGACGACGAAGACGACGATGGTGATGGCGAGGCGCGCCGATCGCGACCACGGACGGGTGGGCGATGATCGCGCAAGCGCGTCCTCGTTTGCTTCGCACGAATTTCCATTTAAAAGAACAAATCAAAGGGCTGCTCCAGCATAGATCCCAATCCCACGGTCAGATCCGAGCGACGCGAACTTCGGCGGGGCATGAATGTTGCCAAATAGACGAACGATCGTGTATCTGCACTTGAGCCTGCATTGCTCTATGATTATCTCCGTCTTCATCTGCACAATCTGTGGCAGCAGAAGAACCAGCAGCAGCAGCATCGCCGAAGTGCAGAGATCCCAGCTGAGGCCGAGGCGGCCTGAGCGTGGCGATCGAGCGTAGCGTGAAGAATCATTTTGAAGGTCCATCATCTATTGCCGGACCGCTAGCAACACGTACTCGCCTCTCCCTAGTGTCGTCCTGCTCGGGCGCTCGCGCACCGGCCCCGGGATGAAAGATTGAAAGATCATACCCACCTACCTTCGGCGATCGTGATGGTAATTTACCCGCGGTCTTGGTTACGTCATAATGTTTCGTTTTGAAATTAGATAAATGGCCGGCCGGCCAGATTGGACTGGAATGAGATTCGTCCAGAGATTAGGTTCATTGCCGGAACGTGGTGAAGTTTAGGATAATCTCCGTGCGCGCTTGTTGTGATTTATATGACGCTTTACGCAAGGCGGGCGATGGCAGTTTGAAATATGGTGTTAGTTTCGTGGATTCCTGCAGTCTGAGCGACAGGCGTGGAAGTGCTTGATGATGAGTTGCCGTGGCGTCGGGGGCGACGCGATGTGGACAAGGTCAGACGGGGAGCGTTGCTTGGCATGCTGTACGTGATGTGGTATGGTTTGACATCCAATTACTGCGTTCCGAGAATAATGGAGTTCACTTGGGTCTCAATGCAATTCTCGGTCGGCCTGGAGGAACGAGTGGTATAGGGGATCCTTGTTCGATTCGCTGAACGGCTGGCATACGAATTTCAACCATTAAATTTAGGTGTTGACTGGATGTTGCTGATGGGGTCCTCTTCTGAGGAATTTTGCCGTTGGACCGTCGGAGGGACATAGGCGGACTGGCTGTGAATTCTTATCCAATTGTGTGCCCTAGAAGGCGACCCGATCGGAGGTGAAACTCGTAAACATTGTTTATTTTTGGAGAGCCCATCAAACGGAGCCATGATGTCAGTAAAATTTTATGAGTCACTATCTGCCCAGGTTTTTTAAACAGTGGGTCTTGAAAGACTTCATCTGAAGCAGCCTGAATATCCGAATAACAGGCGCAGAGTCCTAGTTTCACTAGGCTAAAAAGAAGACAATATGGCCATGAATGCAATCAATGTCAGCTCGGCTTCAAAAGAAGGTCCCCAGGATATCTTGAACTCACCGAAAGAAATCGGTAGGAATTGATGGTATGCCGAATATTGTGTCCGACCAAATATTATTATCGACCGTCTGTGACACGTTAGTTGTTGACATGTACGAGTACACAGAGTTGTTCAGCAATGCACTGAGTAATGCTTACTGGAGAACTGAGCGGGAGGACAGCGGCAGAGACTTCAACGGGAGACCTAGTTTTTCTGAAAGCCGAAACCTCTATTCATGCTGCAAAAGTCCTTGACCACTTGCATCCACTTTGGCCGCAGGAGACTTTTAAGTGGAGCAATATGTTGTCCTCAGCTCGAAACCAGATATTGGGCAAGTTTTGTATAGACTTGCAGGGATTGTAGTGATGGAAAATAGAATGGAAACAGATTTGAATTGCTTATGATTACAAATGGGTATGTTTTTGTCCTTTGTTTATTGTGCTGTAATGAATATTATCTAGGGTCCACATCTTCCAAATGGCCATTGGGTTATAATTACCAAGTAACTGGACGTCTGACTTCCGGGATCGGACGTTAGTTGCATTATTTGTGGAGCTAAACCTGCAGAGAATGACTAATTCAAGTTGCAATCGAGAATGAAGGAGCTCTTAGACTGTCTGGAATGTCAACACTACTTTACCGGATTAGATTTATGGAGAATATATTCCACCTGGGATACAACTTAACCTTTAAGGCTCGGAGAACTAATGAGGCTACCCATGCTTTTAAGAAAGATTCGAATAAAAGTTGACGTGCTAAATCAATGAAAATTCAGGTTTTACATATTTAGGTCCGCGCTGCTAAACATGACAAGATCTAGTGGCAGATGTACTATGTTTCAATTGTCATGAAGATCGGACCAGGGGTTCAAAGTTACATATTTATTTCCACAGTGGTCCGATTATAGGGGAGCGGTGGACAAAATTCTGTAAAATCGTGACCACTGGTCATTGGAAACATTAGACGATTAGAAACATAGTACAAATGGGAAGAGTTTTCTTTTCATGACGATCATCAAGCAAGCAATACGTCTTCTTTTTGGTCGAGGCGAACATTCTAAAAAAGGCTTTTTTGCCTTCCCTAAGATTTTTTTGAATTGGGTCTATAACTTCGTGCGATTTGCTAAGAGATGGCGTAACTTGTATTACTCCATTGCCATTATTCCATTGGAACATTGGAAAGCTACTGTCATCGTACGACATTTCAGTATATGTCATTCATTTGAAGCGTAAACAACAATAATTCTTTTTCACTCAAATATGTCGAACTTTGTGCCTGAAAAAGTGTTTTTGCGGGGAGTTCTTCTTCAGTACTTTAATATGAAGAAACTGCTGCCGAAAGTCATCGTATTTTGATGGAAGTTTATGGTGAACGTGCGCTAGCTGAGCGAACGTGGCAAAAGTGGTGATTTTGGCTTGGCCAACCAGCCAAATCAGCGGCAAAGCCGAATATCCTTGGAGCCAAGGTAGTTGGTGGTATCAGAAGGGTGTGCTGCAGTATGAGCTGCTAAAACCGGGTGAAACCATCAATGGACAACGCCACCGAACACAATTAATCCGTTTGAAGAGAGCAGCACCGGAAAAATGCCCGGAATATGCGACCAGACACGAGGCAATAATTTTTCATCATGACAACGCTCGGCCCCACGCTGCTATTCCGGTTAAGAACTATTTGGAAAACAGGGGATGGGTAGTTTTACCCCACCCGCCTTATAGCCCAGACCTTGCCCCTTCTGACTACCATTTGTTCCGGTCGATGCAGAACGCCCTCACTGAAATACGGTTCACATCAGAGCAGATTTTCAGAGCAAAAATTGGCTTGATTCATTCTTGGCTCCAAGGCGGCGCAGTTCTTTTGGGATGGGATCCACAAATTGCCAGAAAGATGGGTCATAGCTTCAGATGAGCAACACTTTGAATAGTAGTATTTTTACTATTTTCTTAAATAAACGTTCAAATTTGAAAAAAAAACCGCAGGAATTAAAATATTTACCCAATGCGTATGGGATCATCGGCCATAATCATAAATCATCATCGGTCCCATTTAAGACGTGCTTGGCTTCCTCCAGAGTGAGAGATTCCTTGTTCTCCAAGTAGAGTAGACGTAATTCTAGTAGAATTGGGCAAACAGCGACAAAGTGATACATATTTTCCACATCGTTGCGATTGCAAAGCGTGCAGACAGAGTGGAGATCTTGCCTATGGGGGACGTAGTTAAGATCTAAAAGTTCAGTCCTCGCTCTGAATATTAGACTTATTTAACTGGTAGTCAGCTCATTGTTAAAGTAGTTATTGCTCCCCAGGGAGTGGCTTAGAAGTTTATATAAAAGCCTAGATAAAGAGGAAATGTTCAAACATATAATCGTCTTGTCTCTTTATGCACTCATAGAATTTGTCTTTCCATACATAGTGAGTTGCCTCTGTGAGATCTAGCACTACTGTGAAGATGCAAGTTAGTTGGCGTTATATTCTGCTGAAGTGCAATCCTGAGTAATCTCCTTTGAAGACTGTTGCTGGGCCTGTTTATCACCTTGACTATGTAGGCATTTGCTTTCAGGTTTCGCAGGTATATTTGAGGAAGGCCAGATTCGACATGTACAGCATATGTAGGAGTTGTTGGGGGGATTTTGAAAAGAGATTTTTTGTATTATTGGGTTTACTTACATCAGTTAGTAAACCCAGTGTACTGTCAAGCCATTCACTGTAGATGAAGGTGTTTTCGTTCCGTGAGCATACATATATTCCATCTAATCAAAAATTACTTGCATAGCGAATATGCCCAGGTTAACAAAAGTTCTGTATATTCGATGTTGCTTAATAATTTTAAACGTTTGCTAGTGATTAATAGAACCTCCAGCAAACCCATACCCGCTTCACTGAGCAAAATTCCAAGAGGCTGTTCCCTCTCAAAAAGCTGCAGTTTAGTTAAAAGGCGTGGAATTCGTTGAATTCGTCAGGCTTGAGAATGGCTAAAACTTAAGAGAGGAGCAAGGAAACATTGAATAAAATACGTTTTTAAAAAGTTTTTCATTTGATTATAACTCTTACTTATAGGCTTGGCATCTTGTGCATATTCCTGCCAGTGTATGTAGCTGGTGAAATAGTCAATTGACTAATATCAAAAACATTGCCATCAGAGTTAGTGGCATCCCGTGTTGAATGTACCTTTCCTGCCTAAGCCTTCCGACTAAATCTCATTCAGTTTAATCGTCTAGTCTCCATTGAGAGTCTCCATTTACGTATTGGTGCAACAATCTTCGACACAATAAAATGTGATTGACAACATTTTGACATTTTGGCACTTTCTTTTTTTTATCCATTTGCACACATGCAATAAATAAGAATTAAAAATTGAATGGCTAAACAACAATTCTCATTCAAAAATTGCCAACATTTCCATTTAATCAAATTAGGAAGATATCCCATACAATAATTGGACATTGTAAGCCTCGTAACAACGATGGGTTTCAGACACGCTTTGAAGTTGGTGATTTCTACGAAACGTCTAGCGTTAGCTATTAACGGATCGAAGGCAAGTAATAATAATAACACGCCTACTGAGTTATTGCCACTATTTCATCTACAGTTGGAGCACTGAATCCCTCTGGACGCATTCCAGCGAGTCTTTTATCGGCTCAAATAATATCTTAAGGCCTGTCCGACGGCATATATCGAACTAACTAATTTCTTTCATGGAACACCCTTGGTGGCACTCGAACCGCACCCAATTTGATACAGACAATTTTACCTTCCCATTTCGCAGCCCATTCTCGGTACTTCTGTAGAGACTGAAAAGTGTAGGACGTACTTCATAAACGAAGCTTCGTCTTCTGTTCGCAGAGCAATATACAGCCAGCTCCTCCACAATCTGTCTGAACTCAGCATTGAAAATGAGAAGGGACTGAGATCGACTATTTTTTTAAATGAAAGGAGACTTGATCTTAATCTGGAGCGTATATATTGCAGTCTTGGCAGCCTCAATGAAAGCGAGGATGCTTTGTATTTTCTAGGAAAATGTCCTATTCCATGCGAAATACTCGTTAGACGGGATATCTTTAACAACAACAATGTGTCCGAATATGAAGCTCTAGCTCTGCTTAACTGCGAAGCAAATATGAATGAACTGTGTGATTCAAAACTGCAATGTCATATCGAACTTATCTATCCATCAATTAATCGCGTATTTTAGCACTTAAGCCCCCCTGCATGTTCTTGCGTGATAACGTCTGTATGCCTGACCCACGAAATGGTTTGAGCATTCCCTCGGAAGCACTAATGGCTAAAGGCTGAGGCCATGAGGTTCATAGAGGCAGTGTTGTTGCACAACACAAGAGATAGACAGTCTATCAAACAGCACCTACAGTAGGAGGCGAAAAAAAAAATCGCCATATGCACTAACCACTCGAATCTTATTGTTGTTGCCACTTCCGTGCTTGAGATACCTCTAAATCCAACTTGAGGTGTTTAAGAAAGGCATTAGATCCTTGACATCCTTCTAAGGATTGAACTCAGCCACATTTAAATTGACGTTGCATAGTTTGTCAGTCTGGCCTTTTCCGATTTCCTATTTCAAGTACGTGCCTAGAGACATCACAGCCACCAGCTAAGGCCAGGGCTTACCTTCCACATCAACCATTCGTGCTGTGCCTGTCATTGTTCTCCCACGAGTGGAAAGGACAGTTTTCTGCCGACTCCGAACGGCCAAGTTTGAGAAGCCTTTTCTCGACAATTATTAGGCTTTGAGCATTGTCGGTGGCTCGAAAGAGGTGGGGCCGTGAAAATTACTATACTGGGGATGGAGCCTCGGCAACGTAGGCTCTAATGGGTTCGTAGGTCGACGCTCCAACACAGAACCCCCACCAACTCATTTGAACTAAGCGAGCACGGCAGAGACTCAAAGACTTAAAAATTTATTTGAACTGAATTATTTTTTACAATTGAGCTTACAACAAGACTTACAAACTAAAGGTTAGGGTGGTAGCTCAACAATAGGGGCCCGTATTGATGTATTTTGTTTAATTTAATGTTTACCGACAATAATGGTTTATTGTTTATTTTATGCCCTACACTGGTTGGTGCTTACATCGGGTTGTTCAATTCCGTGTCTCGATGGTGGTCCCTTTGGGATGGGGTGGTGGTGTGGTAGCGGACTTAGCCTCGATGGTGGTGCTAATTCATGAAGCTCGTTGTTTGACGTCGTTGGAAAGTTCTGCTCGTTTAGCAGATTCAACACGTTGAGGTAGCGTTGTCCGGGGATTGTGTTTCTCAGGTTCCTGATTTCCTCGTTAGGATGCTTTAGTAGCTGCTTTTTGAACAGTCTCACCATGTACAGGGGGATGATGCGTGCTTGGTCGTAAAGCCTATTGTTGCTGTGTGAGTTTCGCATGACTATTGAACTTCAACCTTTCCGTGAGCGAGCACTACAGGGATCTGCCACTGCCTAGCCAGTTCATCAACCTTCTCATTTCCTGGGATGTCACAGAGACCTGGAACCCAAATAAAGGAAATTTGGAACTGGACTTTTTATCGATGCTGGCTTAGATTGGCTTTCCTGCACTAGAGGCAATGCCGTTGCTGGCTGCTTGGCTATTAACCATCTGCCATGGCAAGATAATTTCAAATAGAGAATTGTCTGGCAGTCCTTAGGCTTTGGAAATGTGAAGGAATTCCGAGAACCGACTCAGCGCCACTAAAGCCGTTTGATAGATTCGATCGTTGTACGAGATCTCTCAGGAAAAAAAGGGTGGGATGGCGCTTGGGTTTCGACGACCAATAATCAGACTTTCTGAGCTTGATGGCTCAGAACTGACTTTCTTGAGTGCTGAAGTATTTTTAATCTGTAAGTCCAAGGGCAGAAGCTGTATCATTACCACCAGAGCATCTGACAGAGTCAACTGTGGAGCGCCTGTTGTGCATATGCACGCTGTTCTTTGTGACTTGTTGAGTTCTACCACATTTTGTAGCCCAGGCACTTACTTTACTCAGTGCGCCCTCCATGATCATCACAGCCGGAATCTCCCCCTATACCAAGCTCACCACATCACCGCTATCTAAAGTTGACATGGCCCTGAAGTGTTCCTCTAGACGACCGTTTCCTAGCGTTGCTTGAATGCACCGAGCGCTAAGCATGGTTAGAGTCCCTTGGCAAAGAAATCTTGTCGTGTGTTGGCCGATTTCGGATCGATCTCATTGCAATTCGGGCAGGCTCCGTAGACACCATCCAGAAGTTAAGAAGTGCTCCACACCCCCATCAGCAGCTCGTCTGTCCATTTGTGCTCACTGCTGATGTTGTAGAATACAAGGACAAATGGTCAAAAGAAACCTCTCTAGCCCCCTTGGCTTTGTTTTCGAACATTTGTCAGCCACGCATGACCATTTGAAAAGCCAAAGCGTATAATATCGGCGCACAAAATTCAACTATCTACCTTCAAGGTAGGACACTCTTGTTAATGGCCTCAGTTTTGTAAGATCCATCAGCAACCGGGCACCGTTCGGTGAGACACGCTTGCAACACTTCATTGCGCACACATTTTCCACGGCTTCCACGGTAGATACTCGTGAAAATATCTCAAACTTCAATCGGTGACAACTGCCCACTTCGATTAGCCACGCCATCCGCGACGTAATCGCCGACGTTGTCGCAGCCGCAGTCGCAGCCGTAACCGCCTTTCGTCGGCACACTCCAAAGAGACCAAAGAAATGTCAATTCAAAATGAAAATCGCCACTCATGTCGAACTCCGCATGGCGAACGATCCAATTGGGAGCGGGACTGAAAACACGTGCGTTTGACTTGCATTTCCACGCAACCCGCTCCCGAAAGAAAAATGCCAGCCTGACCACCGCCGCACGTTTCCGTGAAGCGTGAAACGTTCGCGTTTTGTGCAAGTTTCACGGTACTACTGGCGCTGCGCTGTTATTTGAAAATCCATTTGACGACGATTGGATGCATTTTGTCACTGGCTGCCGATTGAGTTCGCAGCCGTTTAGCCGTGAGTAATGAGATTCGATTCGTAAAGGAAGTCTGTTCGTGGTTAGGCTGAGGTGCTCCTGTGGGAGAGAGCAACGATTGCGGTTGCAACATCTGCCAAAGTACGGTACGGAGTGAGGGAGTCCCTGGGGATCAGGGCAAAACACATGTGCTTGCGTAACACTGCTGGGCCATTGGGGGTCCCGCCAAACTTTCGCTTTGCATGCAACCACAGCGCAAGCACGTCAGTGAGTCAACGGTTGCCTGGTTGCCGTTGATCGCGCGGTCAACGAACGGCTGGAGGTTGAGATAAAAAGGTATATCTGCACCTTTAATTCACTCTGCAGCAACAACAAAAAGTCAAATGCAAACTAATTGGGGTCAACTGTGGCAAGCCTGGATGCGGATTAACGTCGAAACGATTAGACAGGCTATTGTTTGTGAAAATTAACGCAAGTGGATTGGACAATGGGCAGGCTTGTGAGACCACGACCCGCGACTGACAAGAGCGCCGTCATCGGTTGGCAGCTACCAGCGAACTCGTGAACGAATTGATTGCAGTGAAGAATTGATTATTCGCAACATGGTCGCATGGGATTACGATTAACCAAGGAGTCAATTATGCGGAAGTTACAGTGAGCAACCGAAATTGATTATCCTAGAGGCGGGCAGTCACCTTCATTCACTTTGACAGCGGACATACCACCAAGCCAGTGGTGAAATTTGAGATAATCCCTCTATTGTCCGACGAGGGACGGGAGGACAGCAGTCTGTTCGGATTAAAGGTGACTGCTCCGGGGTTGGTTGGACCGAATTGTTTAGTCATCCTGTCTCTCTGAGATCATTGTCATAGCAAGCAGTGGGACAAAATAAGCATCAGGCGTAGCGTGGCCTTCGTTTTAACACCAAATGGTAACGACTTGTCTGGTCTGGCAAATCAGACCAATTGGACAAAATGTGTCAAACATGTCCAAGTATTCGGTTCAAAGCATGGTCAGACTTGATGAGGAAGAACGGAACAGCACGCAGCAGTCACTAAATCGAAAAGAGTGAAAATCATGCTTCTGCTTTGTGCGAATGGAGTGAATCTGGCGCATAGCCGCCAACGCGATCTCTGGAGTTATAGCCTCCAGTTGGATCGATGAGCCTGGCGACCCGTGCGACCTGACTGCGAGCTCATAGTCTAAGAGCTTAGGCACTTTCTGACCAGCCAGAGCACTTTGTTTCGTGTTTATCAGATTATGGCTGGATTGGTGCCGGCCGCTTAATGGGGCTAGAATGCCATTAAAATTGACATTTAATCTTGCTCTTGGTACCATGCGTAAGCTTTTTCATTCATCTACTCCTTAGGTCTCTTTTCAGATGGAAAACAGCATTTGTCCAGCTTCCAATTGAAACAACAACAATGAAGACGACCATGAAGAAGAATCGGAAGCAGAGCCAATGCTGCTCATCACATCAAAGGAGGCAAAGTCATTGTTGCGTACATTGCGTCCACATTTACTTTTTATTTATAATTTGCGAGCGCACAATGGAATGTTAATACCCTCAAGTGTCCGGGTTCAAGACACAGGACGGGCCGAAGGTTGAGAGGGAGAAAGGGAAAGGAGGTCCCTGGGTACACCTGTGGTCTTAAATATCTGCGGATTGTATTCTGGGGGAAATATTGTTCTGGGAAGAGCATTCCCTATTCGAGTCGTGCGGCTAATGAACGATTCTCTAAATTTAACTGTGCGTCCGAAAGTAGGCTTAAGGGTAAACTGATGAGCATTCCTGGCATTCCTGGGTATTGCGGGTGAATTCATGGAGAGGAGGAATGCAGTTGGCAAGTTCACTTGAGCCGGGACGGTACGTCGATGTTCGAGCGAGTCTAGTGACTCTTCAATATTGTTGTCTCCGATAGGTTTTATCGCTCGCTTTTGGACTATATCTAGTAGATGCAGGGTGGTTTTGGGGGCACCAGGCTAGATATGAGCGCTGTACTCAAGTTTGGGGCGGCTATACGCCTTATAAATTAAAGCCAAAATCAGAAGGGGTGAAGTATTTCTTGCATCGATTGAGGAAACCTAAGCATTTCGCAGCATTTTTGGCGACCTCAAATATGCGATCGTTCCAACCAAGTGTTGTGTTGATGCACATACCGAGGATGGAAAGCTTTCCGGTTTCATCGACACTGGTGCCATTCATGGATAATGGCGGATGAACAAGGGTTCGCTTGAGTGACAACAGGCAGCATTGAATTCCACTCGATTGTTCTTTCCCCAGATAATTCTGCTGTCAAGATCGGAGTTCAATGTGCTTAACATACGCTGCAGTTCCAATTCTACCGCCGAAAGGCGTGGTCGTGAGTCTTGGAACGAGTATGAAAAGCTGAGTGTGCTGTCATCAGCGAAGTAATGGATTGGATTAGAAGTAGCAGACAAGAGATCATTTATAAAAATGAGAAAGAGTGGCGGAGACAGTACAGAGCCTTGGGGAACACCAGCATTTATTTGGTGGACATCAGACTTGAACCCCGTTCGAAAGGTAATTCCTAATCCATTGAAGAAGAGATTCATCGACACCATAGGCACGCATTTTCGACAAGAGAGCTTGATGCCAAACTCTGTCAAATGCCTTGGAAATATCAAGCTCAACGATCTTGCTTTCGCCTGCATTGTGCAAAGATTGGTTCCACTTTTCGCTGAGATAAGCTATCAGATCACCAGTGGACCTGTTGCTGCGGCAACTGTACTGCCGGTCATTAAGAAGCTTCGCGATTCAAGATATTTCATAAGCTGATGATTTATCAGCGTTTCCGTGACCTTAGAAAGAAGAGATAAGGGCTATGGTTCGGTACGAGGTGGGTGATGATGATTCGCCCTTTTTAGGGACGGGCTGGACAAATGCTGTATTCCATCTCCTCGGAAAGAGACCTAAAGAGAGGGATAGGTGAAAAAGCTTACGCAGTGGATTGGCCAGCGCAGAAGAACACCTCTTCAGAAGAATATGGGGAATATCATCCGGCCAGCGGATTTGTGTACTGTACGAGTGCGGAAGTGGATTTGTCCCATGGTGAAATCAACGCTCTCAAGTACAGGTGGCGACATGATGGAATCTGGCAGTGTTCAGCTGGCTGCGTTGAGCGCTTTGTCTCAAGAGCTGACAGCTGGGATGTAATTGTAAATGAGCGTGAGAATTGAAGACGAGGCGGAATTCTTTACGTTTTTTACAAATGACCAAAAGTTGCTGCTACCCTTGGGACATTGTAGCACTTTTTGCTTCATCTTTTGCTCATACGAGAATTTCACACGTCTTATAATTGCATTACAGTCATTTCTGGCCCGTTTAAACTTATTCCGGTTTTCCTTAGAAGGGGTTTGCTTTGTATATCCGGAAATTCAACTCTCTTAACCTTACTGAGAACAAAAGTGACCGACGGGTATGCTCGACACTGGCCATCATCGACTGGACAAGTTTTGGTTAATTCGAACTCGCGTCGAATCTTTTATGAGCTCCCTTCAGTTTCGAACTATAGAGAGTCGTCTGTATCGTCTGTATCCATTGTGTTCATTGTTATTTTTTAGAGCAAAAAAGTAAACAATTTCAGAAGCATGCTCTGCAGCCGTAGCTTTGTTGCCCTTGCAAAGTTTGCCCTCCCGAATAGACCCACATTTGTTTACAGTAGTATATTCAAGAGACTGTGCTTTTCCATACATTGTCCTTTTGAGTAGGTATTCATCAGTCTGAAAGGTTACATGTTGGCTAGAATCGACAAGTAATCATAACAGAACCAAAGATTCACCCTTATTCTCTTAGTGGTGTCACTGTGACAAATTTGTATTGAATTAGTCACTTAAATGACACATAAAGTGATTCAGACAGTACAAATTTGTCACAGTACCATGTGACACGGCTTAGAGAATAAGGGAGTTTAATTTTAAATCGTGGACGATTTTAAAAACCCGCTAGATCTAGCGACAAAATCGGAAACAATTATCGCAGACCTAGTTATTTGAGTTTCATATCTACTGACGAGCCTCACCTTAAAGGCAGACGTCCTCTGTCGCGTCGTTCTCCTGGCTGAGAGTGGATATCGGCTGAAAATGGTGCCAAATTTGAACTTTCACACACCGAGTCTGTGGAAACATTTTCTGTTCTTGATAAGACACCCGGGTCGCAGTTGACACTAATGCATCTGCGAACGATTCGCTTGCTGTCCTGCCTTAGCTGTTGCGGCATCCATTGTCTGTCGCTGTGTACTAAAATGTCAAAAAAATTGTTTTCATCTGACTATGAACTCACATAAAAAACAACGTCATTCAGCTCCGCTTGCTGACCCACATCGATCAATCCTTTTCGCCGATTCATTAAACATGTCGAACTCTGAGAACTGCAGGATACAAGTGACACAGCGGCGCAAGCCCACGCAAGCGGATACTCGAATGATTAATTCGATCGTCAGCCATTATCCAGCGCAATCCAATGTTTGCTCCAATTAGCCCCGACATCAGGTTCGGTCTCGGAGTATTTTTCGGTGCTCAATTTTGTTTTGTATGCCAAATTGGGCAAAACAAACCCAGAAACCAATCAGCTGCACATTTGACTGCGGCCCAACCCTGTGCGCTGTGTCCTATGGAAACGAGAGCAGGTTCCGCGAAAAATACTACCAAGAACCAGTCAACAGCATCTAAGAGCCGCACATGCAGGTGTTGCACAGCACGTTGGAGACACTGGACTTCCTGAAGCAATAATTGTCCTGTGTGCAGTGTACAAAGGTCTCTCACTCTCTGAATACAGATTCGATGGAAACATGACTTTCCCATTAGTCACACTCGGCTAGAAAATCGTGCGGCGACATTTCCAGGAGCTACACTCCGCACTGCACAGCCCGCGTCGACACTCATAACTCATCGATTTCCTACCGGGAACTAGTTCCAACCACCCGCGAATCCTCATTAAACTTAAAAAAAATGTCAATTAACTCATGCCCGCGCACTGGACTGTCCTTGGTGACGACGACACCCTGGCTGGATACAATGACCCAGCGGTTCCACTGAACTGATGGCCGGGGGTCGCCTTGTGCCGGTTCTGGTTCCATCGTACCCACTGCCGTCTATTTGATTGGATTATTATGGCAGCGAGCCTCACGGGGAACAGCATTCCACTGGCAAACAAATCGATTAGAGCACCCATGTCGCTGGCTGTGAGGCGTGCTCGTCCGCCTCCCAATTACCAGTTTTTGGGTCATATGAAAGTCAAGGCTAAACAGGGTGTCCTGGCGGTTCGCTCTGACGATGGGTCATCACCGAGGAATTGCCTTGATGGTTTCCGCTTGGAGTTTAAAATGGAGAACTCTTCCGAGTGAAAACTAAGGCAAGTAGATGCAAATTAGACTGGAGACAGCTCAGCCCTTTGTGAAGCGAATTTATGACGGTGCGCGGTGATATGTGGTCGTGTGTCCGGCGGGGCGACATGGGAAATGTGTAACTCGATATTTAGATGTATCTGGCTTGTTGATTTAATGTAATGGCTGTGGTTGTGTGGTTGTGTCAGGTGTCAACTGGGGCAGAGGATTCTGGTGTTCGAGATTTTAGCTTGATTGTGGAGTGGTACGAGGATGAAATCTGATATTCGGAGGCTTAACGAAGGCGATTAGGCGGGATATTAAGATTTAATCCAAAGCAAAATTGCACTCGGGTCTTGGAATTTGTCCGACGAGATAAATGACTTAACCGACAAGAGAGTGAGAGCGGATCAGATGCGCGCTTTGCTGGTTCGGGGCGTGGTACTTAAACGCATGTGTTTTTTGTCGAAGGAAACTGTATCTGCTACTGACTGTAGGTACAACAGTTTTCCTGCGAAGTCAATCATGGATTGATCAGACGATTCGAAGCAACTCAGCGGACTTTGGTCGATGATGCTGGGGTATGTTTTCGTCTACGATTCTTCATGACTTCCCCCGGCAATTTCTTCGTAAACATTAACTGAGATTCGTTGGCCTGAACTGTGGTTAATGTTATTTTGCTGTTCCTTTGGCTTGTTTGATCCGGTGACGTGGATGCCTTTGAATTGCACTAAAGGCGAATGAAGGTGATGATGACGGCAATGGTTGGTCGAATGTATTTTGGTAGTGGCTGGACGTGTCGCCCAAAAATATCTCAAAACGAGAGATAAATTGCTCGTCGAACTCACTTCTCAATTGGTTTATCGGTTATTGTGCTGTGTTGTATGTAGCACTGTCCAACTGGAACCACAAGTCGACCAGGATCAGCTCTTGCATTTTAGACAAAGAAAAGGTTCGAAAACATTGAACTATTGTGGCGACTCAATGACTCCTGAGGACCAAGGATTTTGAAGCTATGACATAATGTAGTCAATAATGAGGGTAATGTAGTTACTGACTGGATCCACGTTTAAGCAGTCCTTCCAGCAGCGGCTTAGCGGTCCTGACCAGGAGAGAGCGATAGGGAATCAAGAAAACCCAACTCCAGTCGATGCAGTAGTCCAGCCACCCCGCTTTAAGTCGGCTCAGACATTGAAAAGCTGAAGAACAACAAAGCCTCAGGCTCAGACGGATTACCATCAGAGCTCTTCCCAGCTGGTGGCGATGTTCTAGTAGGGAGCATGCACCAGACGATCTTTAGAATTTGAGAAGACTCCCAACAGCTTCATATGCCCCATCCACAAAAGGCGATCCTACTTTTGCAACAACTGTAGAGGTTAAGCTAGCATCATCGTCGCCTATAATATCCTATCCAGCGCACTTTTGCCGCTACCACACCGGCAAATTTACTATAAACTAAGCTCTCATTCTTAGAGCTAGCCAGTTTCACATCGATACACAACAACTTTTTGTCGATTTCAAAGCCACATACGACTGCATTCATCGCAAGGAGCTATTCAACGCAAGGCCGAACTCGAGATCCGACTAACACAGGCGGGATGCACAGACCGGATTTCGGCAAGGTGATGCGCTGTAGTGTCATTTCTTCAATTTGATACCGGCAATGATTGTTCGGCGGGCATCTGTAAACACGCAAGGCACTACCTTTTACAACTCAATTAAACTGTTGGTTTATGCAGATGATGTCGACAAAGCCGCTCGCTCCCAAGCTGCCGTCGTGGAAGCATTTAGGGCACTTGAGGAAGAGGCGCAGCGCTCTGATCTTGAATGGGGGCACAACAAATTATCTGCTGTTGACCAGAAAACGGTCTGTCGCACACCACCTAGGGCAAACAATTTCGCGATCGACTACATCGAGGCAAACCTAAACTCCACAAACGACATCACAAAAATCACGCTCTATAAAACTCTTGTTTTGCCAGTCCTGCTATATTAAGCCAAGCGCTGGAGGATAGGCAAAACTGAAGGGCTGATTCTTGGTGCCTTCGAAGGAAAAATTCTGCGTCGGATACATGGAGGACACAACCGCGAACTCTACGAGCTGTACTAGGGTGTAGATGTAATCCGGAAGGCAAAAATCCGTCACACAGTAGGCCACATCGAGCGAATGGACACCTACGCTCCAGCTAAGAGGGTCTTCTAATCCGTACCTCCTGGTTTGAAAAATCCGGAAGACCGCATCTCCGGTTTAAGACCACGTAATCGCGGATGCAAGACAGTTCGGCCTTTATGACTGAAACCAGCGTGACCAGGACTGTCAGCGATGGAAGGCAAGGACCCTACGTGCATCGCCGGCCTGAGATGTAAGAAAGTAGATATGTACTAAATGACCTGTCTTTCAAATGACCGCCCGGGCTTTGCTGGCAGTGCCTTAGCGGTAGGTTTCATTTTTTATGAATCGAAATATAGGCGTATGTTGGACTTGAACTCGTCCAAAGTGGTTGGTGTAGCCCAAGGGAAAAAATGGAGTGATGTTAGGATCCATGATCTTGGTCGAAGTTTTCTCTTAAAAGTGTATCATCATCATCTCCTGACCCGCATGCTCCACTAAAGGGGTACTCCCGAGAACCCGCACGAGAGATCTCCAGGCAACTCGGTCTTCCGCCGTCGACTCTAACTCATCAGGAGATATGCCCAAGCGCAGGCGAGTTTTTGGACTTTTTTGGAGTCTGCCAAGCGGTCGCCTACCAGATGGCATCGCATTCAACGCCCGCCTCGGAAGTCGTTATGAAGGGGACATTCATTTAATGGCCATAGGTGAGAGTTGGAATAAATACTGAGTTGAAAACCGCTAACTTGGCTTTGACGCCAAGCTTGCCCTTCCTGGTTACAGTTTTACCAAGCTGTTTCAAAACTCTGACCCAGCTTGACCAATTCTACAGGAAAGCTCAGCATCAATCCTTCCATCACTCGTGAAAAAGACCCCGAGGTACTTAAACTTCTCCACCTGCTTCAATGGGACCCCACTAACCTGTAGAGTGCATTGAACAGGCTTTCTGGAGATGACCATAGCCCCCTATTTGTCTACGTTGACCTTCATTCCAGCATCAGCACATACGGCCCCACAAACCTATCGAGTGTGCGCTGGAGTTCCGCCTGGGAAGAGGTAAAAAGAAGATGACTTACCCTCAACCTCCCAATGTGCAACATTCCTAGCCTTGGCTGCGCTACAACATCCAATCTATGTATACAATGAAAAGGAGAGGTGACAAGATGCACCCTTGGCGAAGTCCAACGCCCTCGGTGAAAGGTGTCGATATAGCACCATTAACCCGAACACAGCTGCTACAGTTTGTGTATAGAGACTGAATGGCGTTCAGAAGAGGACCATCAATCCCATACTCCTGCAGAACACACCAGGGTTTACCTCGAGGGGCACGGTCTTATGCCTTTTCCAAATCTAGAAAACAACTCTAGATGGGCGTGGCATACTCCGAAGCCTTCTCAAATGCCAGTCGTAGAATGAAAAGGTGGTGGGTTGTACTTCTACCGGGAAGAAAGCCGCACTGTTCCTCCCCCATAATGGGTTCGACCATAGCTCTAGAACGCTCTTCCAACACCGTAGCGTAGACTTTCCGCCGGCGACTTTGGAGATATGCCCTGCAGTTGGAGCAAGCTCTCTTGAAAAGTGGGACAATCACTCCAGTTTGCCCATCGCTAGGTGTCTCACTACGTTCCCATACCGAGAGAGTCATATAAATCCCTCCTTACCCATTGTCTTAAACATTTTTGGCCGGATTTCATCCACACCGGCGGATTTGACAACTTTTAGCGATTCAATCGCCACCATTGGACTAGTCTCCTACCCACTCAAGACTACAGGTCTGCCATACTCAGGGCCCTGTTCGGGATTGAGCAGCTCCGAAAAGTGCTCGCTCCACCTGCGTAAGATGTCCACCTCATTGGAAAGCAACACACCATCTTTGGATTTGACTCCTTCGATGATGTTGAATTCCCTTCCTCTTCGTCGGCGACTGGTTTCCCAGAACACCATTTTCGCAAATCTATGGTCGCTTACTAACTTCTCGCCGAACTCCTTCCACGACTGCTCTTTAGCTGCTCTCACAGCCAATTTCCAAGTTCTTCACGAGAAGCAGAGTCCCCCAAGAGAATCCAGTCTGTGTATGTCTTCTTCTTCTCTCTGATGGATTCTTGAGCTCCGGGCGTTTTAAACCTCGCAGTTCTTTTCTCACCACCAAAAGCCGCTTCACTCACAAACATCTCGCGCAGAGGCTGTTGAAAACAGTCACCATTCTTCCTCTACACACGCCGAAACAGTTGGAAGTCGCTCAAGCCTTTCAGATATGTGCCGCGCAAAATTCAGCCGCAACTCACTGTTCTGTAGTTTCTCCCACCGTATGCGTGTAACCACTCTTGGTTTGCGCCTTGGCAGGAGAGGTACTTTATCACTGAGGTACAGCGTACACAGCACCAGTTGACAGTTCAGCCCCTCTCATCACACGAACGTCACAAACCATCCATTTGACACACGAATGTACCACCAGCAACGACTTCTGTTGAGGACTCTGACGGTACCATGTGTATTTATGGATGCCTTTGTGTGGAAAGAAGGTGTTCATTATGGCCAGTCCAACAACTTCTCTCCGTTCGCGTTCTGATGAGGATCACCGCTCTCCCCAATCACACTCCCCCATGTCATTGCATCCACACCCACGAAATCCATCTCCGCTACCCTATGCAGGGCAGCATCAACATCATCCGGGAAAGCCGCCTACTCTGACTCTAGATTTGGTGCATACACCTGCACTAGAGCCAAAGTTGACCTTTCAAGCTTGAGCTTTAAGATCCCGACTCTCCCTCCTAATGGTATCCACTCCAATACCCCGCCTGCCAACCTGGGACTTGTGAGTATGCGCACTCCCGCCTGTCTAGACATTTGAGGTGCAACTCCCGACAGGAAGAGTTTCCACCAGTCCCAAAGGTCCACAGTTCTAGATCCCCCTTACCCACGATATCCAAACGATACCTGGCAGCCTCCTCAACTAGCGCGATGTCCTTTCCTCATGAAGCTATACATGGTAAAATGCAAACATTAAAGAGTATTTTGACAACTGGATCTTATTGGTAACTTTGAAAGCCGCTGACACAAACCAATAACTTCGCTTTAAGTATTAAGCAAGTGTATCGACAAAAGAATGGGTCCAAGTACAGACACTTGCAGCACCCCAGTTGAGAATATGTTTTGGGAAAATCTAAACTTGTTGGCACGACATGAGCGTTGTTCAAATCGAAGTGGAAAAGCCACACTCACTGTCTCAAGCTCACGACATTACGCCCGACCAGTGGCCACCAATAATGGACCACAATTTCACACATGTAACCGATCCTCTCCATGCCCCCCATTGGCATTTTCATTTAGATAGGCTCCGCCAAATGAACACCTTCCATCCGCCTATCGGTTGACGTCGCCGTCCAGTCATGTATTCACATTCACTGGATAATTATCGATCATGGCACAATTAAAGAACCAATCAAGGCCCTTCGCAATCTCCAGATGATTAATCTCACAGACGAAGTGTTACCCGGGGTCCAGCAGCTCTATCAAATCCGAGGCAATTAAGGGGAATCTTCTCCCTCACCCTCGCGTCGAGATGAACTCATGAGACCCCTTTCAGGCTTAGCTAACCACATACACACACAGACGCTTGCGCGCTTACCAGCGGCCAGTCGAGGCATGGATATATTCCAATAAATTAATAACCCAGAATCAGTAGGCAATAATTTACGTCCTCCGATGGCTGGTGGCGTAAAAATTTCAATTTATTTCCCTTAGCCTTTTTCAATTTGTGACTTTGAAGCGGTGGTCGGATACTCGGATACTCCCGCTGGAGCTGGAGTTAGCTTTGCCTTTGCCTTTGCCTTCTCCTCTGCAGCCATCATCCTTATCGTGCATACGGATCGCGGTCTCAACTCAGCAATGGTTACAAAATAGAAATTGTCTTCGACTTGGGAACTCACAGCTTGCGGCTGTGCGGCAGCACTTAATCATGTTCCCGTAATAGAATCGAACAAAGTTCTATGAGCTTGTAGTTCTCACAATGGCGCGACGCCGAGAAGGTAGGCAGTCCTTTTTTGTTTTATTCCGATGCTTCGAGACAACGAGAGGACAACGCTAGATAAAGGCGGACGATGCGACGGGACGAGGCAATGCATTGGTGCATCTGGAAGCTACGTGTGCGCTCTTGTGGCGGATTGTGGCCATCGCCGTGTCTCGGGTGTGCTATGCGCTGTGGCATGCCATGCGCCGTGCGCTTGTTAGCCATTGTTCCGGGAAAACAGCGCGATCCTTGGAACGAACGCGAAGGTTATTAATATCGAGAAAAAGGAAATTCGCGATTACACCCTGCAGCCCTGCGGTAGTGGTGGGATGGTGGGGTGCCGCAGAGCGCTTTGCGCCGAGTCTCCCTTCATTGGGTCCGCACGTCCAATCAATCAACAGATGGACAATCGGATCATCAGTGTCTCCGGGCGATCACAGTTCTGGAATTAATTCCTGATCCTCTCTCGATTGGTTTGTTAGCGATGGTGATTGGTTTGAGGTGACCGCCTGACCATCAGGCGCGGTGGATGACTTATGAACGAGTGAAGCTGAGTTGGGTTTCCAGTGCTACCCGCGTGATCGTGTCGTGGCAATTTATGTGGGAAACGACAAGCAAGCGGCGGTCAATTTGGCTTGGAATTCAGGGCGGCACTGAACGTGCTGTATGGATTCTTGAACTGGGCAGATGATGTCGTTGGTAGTGGTGTGGTGTGAGTCCTTGTTGATCATAGAGAAAAATTATGTGGATAGCAACTGTTTTACGAAATGCCTCCCACTAGGAGGAGGAAGTCTAGGGTGATCTGGAAACATATGATGCACGACAACTGAGTGGAAAATGGACTCAGGTTTGGAGGGCCTCTTAACATCAACAAGGGACTCGGAGTTTCCCTGATCCATCACCAGGTCACATATATTCTTGATATCAACGACTTCGTTGAGCAAACGTCGACTTGAATCCGTCCTTTTGATACCGAAGGTGAGAAGGCGGATACCAAAAAACAATGGAGTCGAGAAGGAGCACCACAATTGGAGCGACGTAACGCAGCAGCGAACATAGAAGAGAAACGATGGAAGGATGAAATGGCAGGAACGATGACCGCGAGTTTTAAAAGAAGTGTAATGTCCAGAGCAACCTACTGAGACGAAGATGGAGAAGTGGTTATTATGCTTCATCTGAATGGCGTTCAACGAAAGTTTGGAGATCTATAAATTTAACAGGAAATTCTAGCAGTCGTTGTTGCAGTCAACAAACCTCACAAAATGTTTGACCAAAAGCTCATAAGCCGCTTTCTGCTATTTTCGGTAAAAGGACAGGAAGCCAACAGCGTTGGGCAGTAAACTTGTTTCGACACAAGCTTCATTCCAACCCACAGCTTGGGTTATGCCGATGTGCCATCACGTCTCATCAATAAAAGTACTCAATTGACAGATTTGCAGCGACACAGATGGAAAAAGAAGTAAATCAAATTATTGCGGAAATCATTGAATAGCTGCCAGTAAACACACCAGATGGTACGGTCTGAATCAGCAAAGGACGATACACTTCGTCGCTTGGTTAATGTCATGACTTACGGTGGCCAAATGAAGTTGGAGACCTCAAATTATTTTATAATCGCAGAGGAGAGATCAGCATTTTCGATGGAAGTACATATCATGCTAGGCCAACGGGTCATTATTAAACAGCTGAGTAGAAATCGAGTTCTTAAAAACTTCATCACGGGCATCCTGGCATTGAATAGCAATCGCCAGAAGTTTGGTTTATTGGCCAAACATTGACTCTGAAATTAAATAACTTATTCCAAACTTTAAGCAGTCAGGAAGCCTACAAAAACACATCTTCAGCCATGGCCCAGACCAACGGAGCAATGAGAACGGTTGCGCATAGATTACGCCGGATATTATTTTCTCGTCAAAGCGGACCTATTTTCAAAATGGCCCGAAATAATTCCAACGAAGTGAATTGCAATGAAACGCAAAATTGAAATTATCAGTGAGTTATTCTCCCAGACTACCCAAGAATATTGTGTCGGTACATGGTAGAAAATGGCACTGAACATGTGCCGTGATGCGTTTGAAAACCGTTGAGACTGTCCCTTAGAATGGCTAAGGATAGTACGGTTTGGAATAAAGATGTTAAATGGGTGCCGTGACATGGTGCCAAATGACAGTATGCCAAATTGGTTTTATTTAGTGTCATTAGGCTTTTAAAAGTGTCACTAGGCCGAATATTAACATTTGGCATAATGTCGGCTGCCGCTTTTGAGGAATAACACATCATCATAGGTATACAGTGGACTCTCGATTTCGAGAGTCTTCTTTTCGGTTTAATGTCTGAAACACAATAGTGCGTTGCTGCGTTGCGTCGTCTTTCAACGCACACAATTCAATGGCCATGCAAAGAATACTGCGGCGACCTTCGTAAGTACAAAATGAGAGAGATGCGAGGATCGTAAAACGCAAGATCATCGCATGTCATGATCGAACATGTTGGAACATTTTTGACAGATTGGTGCGATGATAAACAGCTGACTACATTTCAACGACAAAATCAATTTGAATTCGGACCAAGGAGGAAACAAAGTACTATTGTTTGAGCAGAATATTTTTTCACAACCAAAAACAGCTGACATCTGGTATTTGAGAGAGTGAACGGCTGATTTTCGCAGTGCGTCATCGCACCCCTCCGTAACGCATTATAGTGTTCCAGCATAATTCCGTCACGTGTAAATTTTTTTTCAATTGATCCAACTACCAACTTTTACAAAACAACTGCATCAGTTCTGTTAGCATTGATTCGTATTCGCTAAAACAAGATCTTTTATTCTAGATAGATTTCCTCATTGCCTTGACGTAAAAACTGATTAAATACAACGAACAACACAAGGAAAATGATAACATTTGGGTTTGTTTGCCACTGAAAGCAGCCCTTTTTGTACAAAAACCCGGTAGAGTCGTCGCCGACATTTCAATGTTGTCGAGCAGACATGAAGCATTATAGAAATGCTCAACTTCACAGCCGACTGAGCCTAGTCTATCGACGAATTTCAGATGCTTTATGGCAGTTATTCAAGAAATTGCCGCTCCTGGTTGGTATACGCGAAACGCGATGCTAAGTTAAATGTTTACTCAAATACAAATTGTGGTAGTGTAATTTTTATTTTGTTTTATGCAAGAAAAAGAAAGAAGAAAGAAAGAATGTGTACGAGTCAGAGGGTGTTCTGACTTGCGGAGAGTTCGATTTAGGGGGAGTCCACTGTACATACAGTTGTGTTCAAAATAATAGTAGTGCTTTGTCGAATGACAGCAACTTATTTTTGAATTTCATGTACATACAAAGTTTTTATTCTTAATTATAGATATAAAAGGTGTATTTTTAACAAAATAATTCATTCTTAATTGACAACATTTATAGCTTGGAAAATAAAACATATAAAGCAACAAAAAACTACAAACAGTATTTTCCTGTTCAAAAGAATAGTAGTGTTAATTGAAACTAAAAAAAAAATATTAGACATCAAACAAAAAATGGGCCAAAAGATAACCTTAATACTTGGTTGTAAACCCCTTATTCTCTAGGACTGATTTGCACCGACGTGGCATGGAGTCCACCAAATCCTTGCATCTCTTGGTTGTAATATTCTGCCACGCGCTTTGCACTACTTGCCAAAGTTCTCTATTATTGGTTGGCTTTGCGTTCGTCACTGCTTTCTTTAAGTCACACCACAAGTTTTCTATGGGTTAAGGTCTGGTGACTGTGCGGGTCACACCATAACATTAACCCCATCGACCCGAAACCATTCTTTGGCTTTTTTGCCGGTGTGTTTCGGGTCATTATCTTGCTGAAAGACCCAGATTAAAGGCATTTTATATTCTGCGTAAGGCAACATTAACCTTGCAAGAATACCAACATATACAGTCTGGTCCATGATCCCAGAAATAAGATGGATAGGCCCAACACCTTGGTAGGAAAAACAGCCCGAAACCATTATTTTTGAACCGCCGTGTTTTATGGCTGACGGGACCCACATACCCCAAAAAGAAAAAAATTTGCTCTCATCAGCCCATAATATATTGCGCCATTTCTCCACAGGCCAGGTGATGTGTTCTTTGGCAAAAACTATACGAGCTGCTATGTGCTTTTTAGAGAGTAATGGTACCTTGCGGGGACTCCGAGCGTGTAGTCCTTAATTTAACCACCAATACTTAGCCCCAACTCTTTTTGGATGACATTTGAAGGTGCAGAGGGGTGCGTCTTTCTATATCTTACAATTCGCCTGTCCTCCAATGCTGATATTTGTTTTTTTCGGCCACGGCGGGCATAGGACGGCATCATATGATTTCTTGAATTTTCTTTTATACGTTTTTCCATATGCTCTTAATTTTAAAATAAATTTTCTCTCCTGCTCTGTGCAGTGCTTATTGCGGCTCACAGTTTAATGAAAAATTTTAAGTTTTTACTATAATCTAAATTAAAAATATTTATTTGTTCTTACTTTTATGTTTCTACCTTTAAATTGAATTTTTTATCAAATTTTAAGTCAGTTTATTGAACACTACTATTTTCTTGAACAGCTGTATAAGCACTTCGCCAAACCTTTAACAACAATCGACATACAGTGGAAAATATGATCAGTATTTGTTTTGTCAATTACCGTTATACGTTTTTGAAGGCTGCATTCAAGAAAAATTTGCTTCCAATTGCTCGGGACATGAAGGGAGAATATAAAAAATTGCAATGGAATTGCATGGGATATGCAGATAAAAAGTGCACTACTATTATTTTGAACACAGCTGTATATAACCCATCGTCTGGATATCTGTCATAAAATGTATAAGTCATTGAATCGACATCTGCTATCATACACAACATCCATTTTGCCGAACAGAATTAACAGTTTTTGAGAACCGTCGCCGCACACAAAATATATACAAAATATTTTAAAACCGAATTATATTCTAATCTCATAGGTCTCAGCGTTTCTCAGGGTCCGCTAGTATGTAAATACAATAAATGGGAATTTCTTGGCAACCCGAAATTTATTGTGGAACATAAGGACATATGAGAATTTTGACATTTAATTCCAACTGTCGATTTTACCTTCTTCTTGATTCCTTATAGACTAGACGTATAATAAATGGATTAAAATTAGAAAAAATGAATTTCGTTGAATTACTTTGTTGACAGGAATTTGTCTTCAGTTTTGTGTTTTCCTTCGTCAAACATGAATGATTTGGAACAGGCTTATATTTAAGTAAGTCATAGTTCTCGTTCTCCCTCTCTTTGCATCAGGTATTCGTTCAACCGACCGAGATGTCAAGACGATGCGAAGACCCCAAACATTTTGGTCCATTCACAAACAGGACCGAAGATCGAACGCAGAACATTTCTCTCGACGACACCGAGGACTCCCTCATCCGTGAGGTTGTCCATGCCTCCGCTCCGTACAACAGGCCTGGTCTTACATAAAGACAGCTTGGTTCGAAAGATGGCTCTAACACCCAATTGCCTCCTGAGCCCATAGAAACAGCGGTTGGCAAGAGTTACTCCGCGTTTGATCTCGGTACGGATGTTGACGCACTATGGAGCCGAGGTAGCGAAGTCCTTGACCATTGACATCGATGTTGTTTCCTTTCTACGTTTTGTCCTTGTTCACCGCTAGACCCATTTTAGCCACTTCCGTCTCAATGCCAGCAAACGCCTCATTGTCGGCTAGCTGTGTTCTGCCAATCACGTCAATTTCTTCCGCGTATGCTAGCAGTTGTACGGACTTCTGGAAGATCGTGCCTCCAGTGTTGGAGTGTGAGCTTTGCACGATCTTCTCCAGGATGATGTTAAAGAAGTCACATGACAGCGCGTAGCTTTTTCTAAAACCTTTTTTGACATTGAAGGTCTCGGTGAGCCTGTGATAGAGAACCGATAATTTTCCATCGCCATCCTGCACAAGCTGTCGGGTTTGGCAGGGATATCAAAACTAGGGCATGGCGTTGTATAGCTCGTCGCTATGCGCGCGAATAGGTGGTATTTGTCGATTTGCATCTCTGATCGATGGTTGACTTCCCCGGCCTGAAGCCACACTGACATGGACATATCAGATTGGTTATTAACTTCAGGCGGGCACACAAACCTGCAGAAAGGATCTTGTACGTGATGTTAAGGAGGCTTGTACCAGGATGCAAAGGGGTCTTCTTTCTTCACACACAAGAAACTAAGAACCTTCCTCAAACAGTGTTGAATCTGCAGTAAGCAGAATGTAGTTCGGGTGCTGTTGAGGTATGAGCTCTGGTTAATTTGGAGGAGTTTTTGGAAGATCTAAGGTATCTAAGCTGATTATCAGGCGAAGATACAAATGAATTCGCAGGGAAGAGCCCAATTTATGTTCAGGATCATATTTCCTTTCCAAAGAAGACTTACAACCTCCAGTTAAATGCAAATGGCATTATAGTTGCGAGGACTTGCCTCATTTATTCCATTCATGTTCTGTTTGGTTTGTCTTCCTCTTGGGTAATGCGGAAACGACTTATGCTGCGAATGTGGGCTAAAGTACAGCTGGTTCAGGGTGCTCATATGGCACCGACCGAGCCTAATAACATCTAACGTAAGCGTATTCAATCCAGTATCTTCTTCTGTTTCCCGCGAATCAGCCCAAGTGATGCATCCAGGCAGGCAAGGTAATCAACGAAACTGCTTTAAAAAAATCAAGAACAAACACTAAATGCGTTAGATCTGCCACCCAATATTTTTCCAAATGGCAGCCAAAATCAAGGACCGTCACACTGGTTGTGACTCACACTGGCTGCCTGCGTCCATATGCAAATGGCAAAACCAAAAATTCACCCATTAGACGCCCCCATCCCCTAACCACTTACCTCTTTGTACTGCACGTCAGTTCTGGAAAAAACCATCAAGGATTGAATATCGCTTTCAATTGGAAACTCTCACTCATCGGGACTACCCACACTTGAGGCGGCTTTGCCTGGCTACACTCTATTTAAAGTTGTTCGGTTTCTTTTTTCGTTTTTCAACACTTCCTCCCTATTGCAGCGCACTTTCAATCAATCACGATACGAAACATGAAATGAGCACATACTGGACTACACTCTCGCCGGGGATGGCCATGTTATCGAGATCATTTGCATACGGGGCGGGAAGTTCAACAAATTTCCAAACCAGGCCGGGTGGTTGAAAGTCGGTGGTGGGTGTTTTTGTTGGTAATTCACTCGGAAATCGTTTTCTATTTGTGTTCAGTTTTCAATTGGAACAGCTCGTCGGTTATGTGGATGAGTTGAGAGGTGGTGTCGAGCCACCGTCGCGTCGCTCGTGTCAATGGAATTTGCATGTGAAACGACTGTGAGGACTCATTCGGATATTAATAAATATTGAATTCCAATTAACTAAATGGGACAATTGTTGACGCGCTGCTGGGGTCGATTCTCTTCCTCTCGGCCTTTGCCTCGGTGGATGGCGCCAAGTATTGCGGTAGGGCTTCTGGTTGGGTGGTCTTAAGCTGTGGCTGAAATTGAAAAAATGAGACTGCATTTAATTTGGTGGCATAGACGGAGGTGTAAGTGTGCGAAGAAGAAGGAATTTGGTGCTCCTTCTGCAGGACATGAATTTTTTTTTTCGAATTTATACCACAGGTTTTGTCATGACATTACTTTGGTAACACAGTGTACTTGTGAGATTAGATGCAAGGGGATTGGAATCAAGCGCAATTGAAGGAATGGCTCGAAGAGAGACACTTGCAGCAGCCTGACGCTGGGCGTTGTATTATCAAGCACTCATATCGTCATCCATTCCGACAGCCAGGCAGTGATTAAATCTCTCAATTCAGTCTGACTTTCTCTTAACATCCAGCTTATGTGGGTGACGGGACACGGCGACCTTCCCGAGAATTATGAGGCGGACGAATTCGCTTGGAAGGGAAGAAACATGGTGAGGATCCACCATGTACGCATCTCGCTACTATCAAACATCAGCTAAATCTGGAAACAATTGCTCAAATGAATCGTAGATGGACAACTGGCACAGGATGCCTCATTACAAATCAAGTCTGGATCGACGTCAAGCGATGGCTTCACTTAATTAGATTGACCAGGCTCAATCTTACAAGTCTCATTGGTAGGGTATGACAGGTCATGTTGGTCCATTGTGATACCCACAGTCAGACTACTACCGCCGATCAACTGAATGGTGACTGGACCAGATTTGAAAACCCGATAAAAGTGTATTGAGTTTGCTTTCTTTGGGATTCGAACTGCGGACTGGACAGGCACTTAACCAACTCCCAATTTTTGAGAGTTTGTTTCCTCTTTTTCGGCATTCCAGTCTACTATTCGCCAGTTCCCTCGAACCGGATCATGTTGTAGTCAAGATAAGAACACCGGCGTCAATAGGACAACGGAGGAGAACAAGACTACAAGAGTTTAAGTTAGCCAATGGTCTTAGCAATTGACCACTATGAACTTCTGCATAAGGAAGCAAATTGAGATGACAGAAGAAACATTACGTTCCCCACCCTGGACAGCGGCGGCTCCCAGTGGAATTTTTCATACATCAGGTCATAAGTCAAAATGCACATATTTTTGTTGAGCTCATTTAACGTTTATTCTAGAGAGATATAAACAAAGAACTAGCTCAAAACAACAAAAGAGACCAGAACTCAAATATGAAACCTATTTTCTAGCTCGTTTCCTCAATTAAACAAGAATACCCAAAAAACCTTATTTGTCGCAAGATCCCCAATGTAAGCAGGGGTACGTTTCAACTTTTTTGAAAGGTCTAGATTTTGCTCTCGATTAACCCTCCGTTGAGCGTATGGGTCTGGCCAGACTAAATCAGCTTAGAAATGGGCATACGTTGAGTATACGCAGCAGTCCGGGTCTGAATAGACCCACGAGATATTCATGGCAATGGCTGGTGATTTTATATTCAACTTTTGCCAATTTTTTTATGTACGTTGCTACAGACAAGACTCAGACAGATTAGCAATATCGATTCATTGAATTTTAGTTCACGTGGTTTTTTATACCCCTTTCTCAGATCATACATCAGCCATACCCGTCAACCCTCAATTTTCCTTCGCCCAAATGGCGTCTGGCCAGAGGAGCACGGAAAAAATGCAACTACCGACAGTAGTGCCGCAGCCTTAAGTGCCAAGAGCACACGATCCACCGCCTGACTGGAAATCCTCCATTGAAAGGCGTATGGATCGCGTAAAAGAGCGGGTAGACCAAATTCTGGCGCTCCTGCAGGACCAATCACGTCATCAGTCGTAATGGCTGCACAGACGTGGATAACTTTCAAGATCCTTGCAGTGAATGTAGATTCATTGATAGGGACCCTACGAAAAAACGAGCCCTTTAGATTGTTGGACGACCAAAGCCCAGAGCTGACGATGATTAGCGAAACTAAGCTCACTCGTAGAGGCAAACTGGAGCCCAGTAATTACTATGTTATTAGAAGAGGCCGGCCCAATTCCAGTGGTGGAGGCGGTGTTGTGATCTTCATTAAAAATAACATAAAACACAAAGTAGTGTACAGTCGTGAAGTACGAAGGTTTCAGGAGTTGGAGGCCTGCATCGTGTGCATTTCGCTCCGCAGTGGAAGGAGGTTGTAGGCGGTGTCGGTCTACTCCTCCGGCAACCGTAGTTCCAGAACAACTATATCAGAGCTCGATTCTCTGTCTGTCGATGTCTAATGCTGGACTCGGAAGATACCTTTTTCATTTTGGCCGGGGACTTAAATGCCCGACGTGGATAATATGGGAACATAGTTTCTAAGCCCAGAGGGGACCAGCTCTATGGTTGGTTTTGCTGACACAGTGTCGAGTATAGACTCGATTTGAAAGCAACAGAGATCTCGTCGTTCCCTAGAAGCAGCTCTTATCTGGATTTCCTGCTGTTTGACGCAAGACTGCTGCTGACAGACACAACTTCACAAACGGTAAACTGTTTGAGCACTTTCGTGTATCTCAGTGACCGTTACTATCGAAATCTACCGTAGTACCGAAATCAAGATTCCTAACGATATTGCGGAATTATGAGAGTTTGTTCAAACGTATCCCTACAATTACAGTAGAGCACGTTGGAACCGCTTCTCCAGTCAAATGACCGGAGCACTCTCCTCGAATGAGCTCCACATACAGTCCAATAGAAACTTGTCAAACGAAGAGATTTGCATGTATCTAATCCAATTGCACGAGGAAATAAAACGAACTTGACTGAATTGGATTAGGGGCAGCAGGCAAGGGTGATGTATATGAACTAGAAAGAGTGTGGGAGACAACACCGCGCCTTGAAGATCACCAGCACTTAGGACATCTGAAACATTGTTGCACGCTTTTGTCATTGGAAATGAAGAAAGGCTTAGATGTTGAGACAGACAGGAGCACAGTCAAGCAAACTTGGCTTTATTTTTAATTTGAAAGCGAAGGGAACTGATTACCCCAACAGGACCAACATTTTTAGACCCCCGCATCGATTTCAGACCGTAAAAACCGCCATAATCTCACTATCCCAAATGCCGTGTCTTTGTCGTGTAATCGCAGCTCCATGGGAACTTACCACTACCCATAGCTAAAATTTAAATTTCACGACATTTTCGAATTGCCACCACGATCAGAACGCCGCGCGATCGCATGCCAAATCACCGATAAATCCTCCCAGAATCGCCTGCTCTGCCCAGCGGCCAGAAGCCATACAGTTCCGCTGGCCATTCAAACGCACATACTCGAGATGATCATCTGGACCCTGGGTGGTCCACACAGCAATTAAATGGCCATTACATGTCCCACTTGTAGATAACTGCCATGCGTCCAGCAGTCCCACACACTCTGCAGCCAGCTAATCGAATCTCTTTATGGGATCCAGTGCTATTTACATGGAAATAATATCTACCACGGCCAGCGATTATCTCGGCCGACCCGGAACTCTGTTGCTCGGGTTCAGTGCTTGGCTTCAAATCCCTAGAAGAATGTGTCCCTCCCCCGGCTTTGACATTCGAGGAAAATGTCAATCAGCGACTTAAGTGAGCGCCAATCCCTAAATGCCCGCAACCGTGATATTCGGTTATCTGTAGCAGCACCTCTCACTCTCCCCCTCCCCACCACACCGCTACACTGGCGATCTTCAATGTCCCATGTTTGAGTGGAATCAACTACAAACGATCTTGGACGATGTCGTTAGTGGAACACGGCCGACGGGGGGAATGCACTTCTGCCATAGCAGTGCTCATGGGCCTCCTCCTGAGGCATTCCCGATGCCGAATTCGTCTAATGGAATCGCAGATACATTCTTGATAAGCGATTAGTGCGGAATTAATTGCGATTTCCTCGTGATTTTCTCATGCGAATGTGTGGAACGTGCAGAGGCATCTGCACTTGACTGCGGCGGCGCGCGTGGTGGCGAAACCAGAACAAGATGGTAGTGAGCATCATCCTCCAAGCGGGGCGCAATAAATCGCATCACACTCTACGAGACTGCCGAATGCGGGCAGTACTGGTTCTGGCCTCTGCACAAAAGCCGCTGATTCTTGCGGTGAGTGTATGGCTTTTATGGTTATTGCGTCATTTCGTGGTGGATTTATGCGCTCTTGCTGGTGATAAAGAGATTATTCTTCGACGGCTTGTGTGGGTTGATGGTGGAGCCTTTGCAGGTGGCGGTATAGTTGGTGATCGAATTAGATGATTTAGGGTGTTGAACTTGCGATCTTTGGAACAAGAGTCTTCTTCAACGATTCACGATTCTTTTCTCCTGCATTCGAATAAGAACGCATTCGAATGCATTCACATGCAGCCTTTGATGTGCTCTTGGCTGACAGATTCTTCATCTCCAGATGGAGCTACATTCGAGGAAGAACTTCGGCGTCAACCAACAGCTCACTCACACTGAGGCTCTCCCTCACTTGCGCACACAAGTTTTAGGGGTGTCCTCTACTGCGTTGTCTCATGGTGATTCGAAGACTCTTCCGGCAGTGCCAACGTTCTCTATACAGTCCTCTTAGACTTTTGATTCATGGATTCCTGGCTCGGGTTAAACAACTGTACAGCCCCTCCCGTCACTCTACGGCCAAAAAGAAAAAAAAAAAACACCAGCAGTCATCGAACAACGAGCCATTCGGAAAGCCAAGTTCCAGCTGGCTCGCATAGGCAAGATGCCCAAAGGGAGCTGGACAAACAAAGCACTTCTAGAAGCTGTGGGCAACAATCCCAACATGGGAGAAGTCTCACCTAAGGGCAAGCTACTGGAGGAAAGAGGATCTCGGCAGAACGAACCGGACCGACAGGCGTCCAGTCAGAGGGTCATCTTTCATCTTTTCACTGGCCAATGATTCCGCCGGAGCATAAACCAGAACAGTGAGTTATTCCGTGTGCACTGAAAGGTCTGGTATTCCATGTGGTTGCTCATCAACTCATCATCGTCGCTGAGTTTGTTTCAATAAAAATCAGATATTTCTTAAAATTAGACGCCGCTGCAGGTCGTTGCGTGTTACTCTGTCGCTGATAAAATTGCTTTATTTGAGCATAGTTGACTCTAACACATCTCTTGAAACTTACGTGAGCTGGTAGAATTAATTTTATTCCCTGTCATCAGACGAGCACAAGTCGGTAAGGCACAACTATTTGGCATGTTACACTGCAAAGCGAACCCACGGGTAACTCAGCGCTCGGTGAAAAGGTCGAGGGTTGGGTCGAGGTTAAGGGCCTACTATGCGCTACCACAAAGATCTAGTAGATCCAAGTTCGCTATCCATCTGGAGCTTGAGGCTAATTTGTTTTTATGCGTGTGTGAAAATTAACTGCTTACGAAATCCTCAATTGTTTGCAACAAATTCTTGAAAACAAAAAATTGTTGCTCTAAATTGACTCAGTTTGTCGAAAGAACCACGAGCAAGGGGCATTTGTGGCAGCTGCGAGGAATCGGACACTCCAGAAATGGCACAGTGCGATGGGTGTGATAAATGGTATCAGTTTGCGTCGATGAAACGGTAGCTCTGCGGGCATGGTGCTGCAAAGCTTGCTTGGTCATCCCTAATCGAGGCATGTAGCGTAGACGACATGGATTCTTCGGAAGAACAACAATCCGACCAGCAACAGCAAACCAAAGGTGAGTCAAAAGTGCCAGAGAGTAGACGCCCAGCGTGAATGTACACTCACCCACAGCTTGCTCGATTGGAGGTGCGAGTATCTAGTAAGAAAATTCGAACTGGCTCTAACCAACGATGACGAATATGGAGGAGGGACATCTGCACAAGTTCCTTCAAAGCACTTTTGCAGGGGGTGTATTTTATTGTTTGCTGGACTGTAGACAAAAAGTCGTTGCATAGGCAATGACAATGCACTCTGTCCTTTCCAATGTTGGTAGAAGTTCGTTTACTCCTACGTTCCACAGTGGACGAGAGCGCACTCCACCGTGTGAAGTTCCTCTATTAACCAGTCTACAGATCGTGGTATCACCAAGCTTCGAGCAAATACCTCCCTTCTTGAGAAGTTGGTAAATAAAAGCCATGAAGGACTTTTCTGTGCCGAGCCGGTTGAGTCTGAGTTAATTGCATGGCTTTGGACGTTGTTAAAAGCGCCCTCAATGTCAACGAAAGCAGTAAGTGTAAAATCCTCATGCACAGAGTTGCCCTTGTTGTAGGCATGCTGAGAGATCGACATTTTCTTCACCGAGACGGTGCTTCTACTTTTCCACTAATTTCTTAGGCCAACGAACCACAGAAAGCCTCTGGCTTACCAGATCTATTGTAAACAGCACGTACGAGGGGCGTTCAATAAATTCTCGGTATCGATATGCAGGAAAATGCGAATTCAATTTAAATTGTTTTTATTTTTCAATATAATCTCCCCTAACATCAATGCATTTGTTACATCTTGAGATAAGCTTTTTCAAACCCTCAAAAAAAATAAATTTCCTCCTTCTCTGCAAAATACCCATTTATTGCCAACTTGAGTTCTTCATCATCCGAAAATCTTGTTCCACGAAGACATTTTTTCAAACCCGGAAACAGGAAATAATCACTAGGGGCAAGGTCTGGAGGGTGGGTGTTGCGTTTCCACAATCTCGCGCAGCAGCCTTGGAAACTCGCGCCGTGTGAACAGGAGCGTTGTCATGAAGAAGCAACGAGTTTACCCCGTCTTTTCTTTTTAATTTCCTCCCGCAAATTATGCATAGTGGAAGCGTAGGATGTGGCGTTGATGGTTTCACCTTTGTTTTGTACTCAATGAGCAAGATTCCCTTTGAGTCCCAAAAAACTGTGGCCATGAGCTTCCCGGCAGACGGAGTGACTTTGAACTTCTTCGGGGGTCTGTTCCTTTTTAATGCCACTGCATGGACTGTTGTTTGCTTCAGGGTCATAGTGGAGGACCCATGTTTCGTCACCAGTAACAATTCGATCCATAGCACCGTCCGCGTTCTCACTACACTTCTCCAAAAGCTCTCTACAGCATGCGATTCTCACTTTTTTCTGAGGCGCTGTGAGCATTCGTGGCACCCACCATGCACTGACCTTTGAAAGGTCAAGATGGTCATGAAGAATGGTGGGAATGGTACCAATTGAAAGCCTGGTGATCTCTGCCATCATTTGCACCTTTATTCGGGCATCCTCAAGAACAAGTTTTTCGACTTCTTTGATGCTTTCGGGGCGCCAGAGCGGTGGCCATTTTCAATGCTCTCTCTGCCTCCCTTGAACTCACTTGACCACTTTCGCACAGTTGATAATGAAGGTGCGGGACCCTGGTAAACAGCCACCATCTCTTCATGAATAGTTTTTTGACTTTTTCCTTGCTTAGTGAGAATTTTAATTACAGCGCGATGCTCAATTTTCACCATCATCGTCCACGTTGCCATTATGATTCTGCTTAACTGGAGATAAACCGCGAATTAATAATCACATTCATATGAAATTTTACATGAATGCACTAAAATAATAGCATTACTTGATAAATAAGTCAATTTATATATATAACCACAGCTTCACCCCGATACCGAGAATATATGAACGCCCCTCGTATTAGCAGCTGAGCCGCTTCAAAAAGATTACATTTAAATTAAAATCACAGTAGCTGCTTACGCAGACTATGTGGCCATCGTAGTTTTAGGGAAATGTTCTTCAAAGCTAGAGCGTCTGAGTCATGGACTGCTAACTGGACACAAGCTCGAAGACCTTTACCAACATGAGACCTTTTCCTGGGTTCAACTGCCAAAATATAAATGGAGTCAGCCTCTCAAAGACAGACACGAAGCTACATTTGATATCAAACTTATTTGAAGGGATAACACGGAGAGCATAAAGAAGGAGTATGTGGCGTGTTCTGCGTGCAAACGGACGACTGGATGGGGCAGTTGGTTTAGTGCTTGCCCTTGGTTAGTGGGGTCTCCGGTTAGAAGTTAATACGCTTTTATTAGGATTTCAAATCTGGTCCAGTCATCGTTTGTAGTTTGGATCGAATTAATGGCACTATAACTCCAGTCATCAGGTCGATCAGAGGTAGTAGCCTAACTGTGGGTATCCCAATGGACTGCTGGTCTACGTGTGCTGCTGAGCAGCCCCCTTCACTACCCCAACCCAATACGCGCAAACGTGCCTTTGGAAAAACCTTCGGTATTAAACCACTTGTGATATACTGGCTATATACATGGCTGTAGGACCTACGCCAAAATACGGCCCCCTGGTCTGGACAAGAAATATCTTCTAAAGCGGCTAACAAAGGTACAACCATTGGCCTGCCTACGAATAACAGGGTGTCTGAGAACAGCACTCGAAGCTATTCTTTTTCCCCACCCCCTCGACACGACTATGGCAACTATGCAGCCTCATCGGCAGCCTCAGTGGCTCAGAAAGGCGGTTCTGGAGCGAAACCCCATACAGTCTTGCTTCCATACTCAAAGGATGGACAGCACACAGCACAGCAACCAAACAGACTACCAGCGACCAACACTAACCCCAGCGAATACCTTCCACACACTGATAGCAGCAGAAGGCGATTTCTCCTAGTGAACGGACGGCCCTAAATCGAGTGCGGACACAGGCGCGGGCATCTCTGTGACCTGTTCGAGAAATTCCTGTTCCAAAAGTACTGCCTGCGAAACAGAACTCATCATAACCAAAAAATCGATTTCCACCTTTTCCGACAGCCAAGCGGCAATAACAGCCATTGCATCGGGCATCGATCATCGTCGAAACTGGGCAGGATATGCAGACGAAAGGTCAGTCGAATGTATTTGGCAAACATGGTGACCCTACGTTGGGTGCCAGGGCACACTGGCATCCAAGAAATACGAAAAACGGATCCGAGTTGGGGTAATCTCGGCCAATCCAATACGCACTCACACATCTCAGCTCCATAAGAAGAAAACAGCCCTGGATTAGGCCAGAGTACGTTGGCAAGTGCGTTGGAATTACAAGCAACATCAAGGTCACCTAGCAAAAAGGAAAAAGACGTTAACATCACTGACCAGCCTTAATCGCACATTAAAAGTGCCAACATTAGTTGGATGGAACCCTAACCGGGCCGTGCACCCACGCGACTGACCGTACCAACATCTGCTTTGCGAGAGCCCAGCCCTAGCCCTTTTAGCCAATATGCCAAGGACACCATGTCCAATTGATCCACGGTCGCAAGGTCGCAATGTCACCCATTTGCCTACCTACCTACCTATGCAATGGCAGAACCAATCAGAAGTGTGTTCATTAAAGTGGTCTGAGGTCCTTCAAGCCAGAGACCGATGTGACACATCCTACGCCTGCCCAGTATTGAAAACCCGTCGATGCCTAGATTCCATCCGAAAGCCTCTCTCAGCGCATCCGAGTCAAACACAATGATATCCATCATCATCATCATCCAGCAACCGCCTAAGATGCGTCCAGCTCAAAAATGTACCTCAAGGTACACCTCAACGTCAACGCTTCCGACGCATGTCCGCTCCCTGTCTGGCTGCAAGTACATACAAATCTGTCGCTCGAACCACGCAGTAGTTTCTGGTTCCTCATGTTCGTCCTCTGCATGTCCACACCACCTCCCACTTGATGCCAAGAAAAGCGAAGGACCTTGCAGTGAACAACAAGAACTTCCAGCTTATTTTCATCATCTCCACCCACAAACTGGAATCGCTTCCTGAACAGCGCACAAATGCGACCAGACAACGCACGGCTACCCATCGAATGGAATTCTCCCCGCAGCCACTGTCAGAGGGAGGCCTCTCTCATGCGTGGTGGAGGGCTTAGTTCTCAGTCTTCCTGGAACGCGTAGACGGACGTCTCTTCTGCTACACAAGTCGCATACCAATTGAACCTGGTGATCGTTGCTAGCGTTCTGCTCGCACTGCACAGCGGTGGAGGAGAGAATTTCCATTTGCAAGTGCCCCTCAGGAGGAATTGTCATCGCTGATACGCGCTGGGACGAGCGCGCCGAGCGGGCCGAACACAACCGCAAGATGAGGAATGGTTCACTTGATATTTGCAAAGCAAGCCCATCAATACGGTCCGGGTGGACGCGGCAGCCCTGCGGCTGCGTGCGTAGGCCGATTGGGCGCATGCCCAGCTCAGCCATTGACTGGTAAATGCGTTTAGAATTTATGATTCCCACAATTGCATCACCACCAGGGCCGCGATGAATGGTGGTCGCTGCGAGAGTCTATCCCTCGTTCGAGACGACAACGCCGTGGACCGCAGCGGATCGGACCCGCCTCCTCCTCCAGTGCCAGTGCCAGTCAGTCGTTGGATATGGGTTCTAATGTCGAAACGGTAATCATTAGTTGTGGCAATTATGTGCATTAATTTAGAGAGGCGCTCAGCACCTTAGCGCTGGTGCACGTCTGTGCGCGCGGTGGCGGTGGCCGGCAGGCGGGGCGGTGCTGTATCTGCCATTGGGGGCATCCAGATGGAGTCGATGCACTGGGAATGAAATCGCAAGTAGGTAGATGGACGTTCCTATTGACATCGACTGGTTGCTTGGCAGCGACGCGAACCCGGCTCGATGGCCACGGTGTGTGTATAATGGGATTCGATGCAGATTATCGAGTTTTGCTGGCGGTTTGTACGTGCCTCGTTGCAGCGCCGCCGTCCGATAAGGCGATGCTGATACATGACTGCAGCGAGATGGCCTTGCGAGTGAGCACTTATTACGAGGCACATTTCAGTTTCGGCCGGGGAAATGTGTTTGGTTACAGAATAAATCGCCGTGAGAGTGTTGCTTGTGTTGCACAAGCCTCGCGAATTTGGGCTGTTTTCTTGCAAATTGCCTGCATTCGATGCGATGCGGCAGAGGAAGTTTGGGCAGCTTGCTGTCTGAGAGCAGGCTTCAGATGTGACCCTTATACACGCCGGAATGTGTCGAATTGGGACTGACATCATTTGCTTGAGTCGTGAACTTCGAGGCGCTAAGGATCCACATCTACTGTAAGCCAAGTAGACGAATTAAGCAGCTGAACTGGCCTCCTCGCCAATCAACTGAAGAGGAGGGTTACAAAAAAGATGTCACAGACAACATGATAGACGCCATAACAACTATGTGTGCACACTCACAAGACCACTATGGAATATTTTGTTAGCTCGAGGAGAAGCTGATTAGTTGACCACTTCTGATGGGAATGTCATTTCACATACGTGATACCCTGCAGCTAGGCTTCTGGGGAACCAGATAAGAACGATGGGAACAGAAATTTAAACTTTGAATTCTTCTTTGAAACTACATTCGTGTCATTGGGCATAGAGCACATGCTACGAATGTCCACCTCGGCTTCGCTGGCAGTACCTTAAGCGGTCAATCCATTTTTAAAGATTTGATGTTGGCTCATCCCTAATCCGGCTTCCCGGTGACTATCGACCACCGTTTCACTTTCGAGAGTAATTTTCACAAATTCAAATTTTTGAAACGAACATATGCCGTCATTCAGTATTTACCAACCTAATCCACCCAGGCGGTGTCTCACTTATGTGCCCCCTTATGTGCGAGATGCTAGCTGGCGTTTTCAAGCCTGCATCGTTTTTGAAGTCGAAGTGAGACCAACACTTAACCTGCAAATCGATCGCCCTTCTCTGATAGCAAAGACGGCAATAAGAGCCATTCCTTCAGACGTTCTGACATCGACGCTGGTTAGGCTAGACGCTCTCAAACAGATTCGGAGACCCTCTGCTGGATACCGGGACATACTGGAATCCAAGTCAAAGATATGGTGAAGAAGGGATCGGAGCTGGGAGCATTTTTGGCAATCCGGTATGAGTACACGTCAGCTTTATAAAGAAAAGTCGAGAACCGGAATCCATGGGCTATAAATTGGGGCAACAGGAAGCGCTCTTGACTTTACCGGGCACTGTATCCGGACGCTGTGTCATAGGTATACATCCAAAGCGACTGAACGTACGACGCAACGACTTTTGAAGAAACAGAATCCAACCAACATCTGCTCTGTGAATGCCCAGCCCCCGCAAGGAAAAAGTTTGATACCGACTTTAATGGAGAACCGAGAATTCTCCATCGTCATCCTGCACAACCTGACGAGCTTGGTTGGGATGCCAAAACTATTCATGGCATTGTATGGCGCGTCTCTATGGCCGCTGTCATATGCGGCCTTGAAATCGAGGAATAGGTGGTGGGTGTCGATCTGCATTTCTTGCGTCTTTTCCAGTCGAAGTGTGAAGATCTGGTACATGGTGGACTTCCCCGACCTGAACCCACACTGATATGGACCTATTAGACTGCTTATAGACGACTTCAGTGGGGCACACAAAACGGCAAGAAGAATCTTGAGCACGTTGTTACAGGGACTTATCGCTCTTTAGTTGGCACAGTCGTAGGCGGTGAGATTCCACTCGCCGGGCATGCCTTCCTCCGACCATATCTTACCGATGAGCTGGTGCATGCGCTTAACCAGATCACCTCCGGCTGCTGCATCGGCAGACTTCAGTCTTAACGTCTATCTTGACCTCGTCTAGGTCGGGCGCAGGAATTCTCCTCGATCATCCTCAAGACTGAGGTATTTGGGTCCTCGCCGTCGTTTATCAGGGGGTAGAGATGCTCATACAATAAATACAGCGATGTTTAATTCCATATGATGCATCGATATATAACGATGCATCGATGAAAAACATCGATGTTTTCGATACATCGACCAAAGACATCGACGCAGTTGAAAAAGCACGAACAAGTCAGACGCAGGTTGCAACGAAAATGGAAAAAATACAGCTTTACATTGCAGCAGCACATTGCCACACCACACATTACACATTTTCCGTGTCCTTTGTCCGTGCGAACAGAGTCGTGTTTCCTCATCTCATTCGTGTTCTCATTTCAATTCATTCGATGTGTCATATCAAAAACATCGATACATCGTTAAAAAAAGCATCCGATATATCGGATTGATTCAATACATCGAATAGCAAACATCGATGTTTTGGATATATAGCTGTATAAAGAGCAACCCTAGGTGGGGCAAATTAATCGGGTATAGTTGACGCCGGGAAAGACGTGGCTATGGACAGCCTTAGCCATCTTATCCACTCTATTCCACAAAGCTGGGCTTTGATCTAGGCGAAATGATTGGGAACGAAATATTAACTATTAAACTTTGTACATGTCTTTTCGCGGCGTGGCAGCCGCACAGTACTGGGTTGATTCGTCAACTTCTAATGCTGACTCCAGCGCTGGTTTCCATCCCCGATGGGGACAAATTTCTTAAATCACGACTCCACCTCTTTCGAGTGACTGACATTGCTCAAAAAGTATCCCTGTTAAACTGGGACGTTCTGTGTTGGGAATATACCCTGATTGCACAATACAAATGGTTTTTACAAAAGCTAAATCCGACCCTTTTCCTTCTCTGAATTGTCGACTCACTAGAGTAAAGATCTTCTAGAAGGTCGTTCAGCTGTTTGTTACTAGCAGCTGAATAGCGAGCTGTCATTGAGGCGTTTGCTAGCATTGAGACGGAAGCTGCTAAAATGGCTGTGGCGGTGAAGAAAGAGAAAAACAGATGTCTTATACGGATGGACAGCTACTACTTCTGGGACTTCGTTAAACCACGCCTCCGACTCTAATAACTCAGAATAACACTTGCCAACCGCTGTTTCTTTGGTCTCAAGAGGCAATTTCGTGATACAGGCGTCTCTCGAAGGACCTTGCTGACTTTCTATGGACTACTCATCATTCGGCGCGAGTTATGGACCATCTACTCTACTGCTGTAGCTATGTATAATCTCAACAGCGGATACGAAGCTCGTGGTTCCAAGCACGAAGTGTACAGCGACATGAGTTAGCCTCGCATCTACGCCAAAGGTGGCTGAGCCATACACAATTTCTATGACCACATGGATAATTTGGAAGAAGGCTCGGGATGTGAACCTGTGCGACAACGCATCAGAGGACGCTCGAGTTTCAGGGGGTGTACACACATGAACAAGTATCAACTTGGTGCACGAAGCTGGAGTAACGAGCTACACTGAAGAGGTATATTGGTTAAGGCTCAGAATTACCCCGGACTGTAGCGCCACTCAAGAGAGAAAATGTCTTGAGGTAATATGTGGTACTCAGATGACTGTAAAATCCCTAGCTTGTGTCACACTCCAATCAAGGACTGAATTGGGTGGACTAGCACTTCAAATCAGAGGCACTTAAATCCACTCTTTCTCAAGAGTGTTCAGTCCTCTAGCTACATGCACATAGCTTAACAATCGGAATGCCATTGGTTCTAGCATCCAGATGTGGTCTGAAAAGCTCACCTGACTGAACTCAACTGCCAAGCTGACCGGATATGCCGGTGAAACGAAACCAACACGTATAAACTTAAAATTGATACACCCCATGTACCATTCCAAGTGGAAGCCAGAAACAGAACCGCATCTTTAGATTTCCAGCCAGCTCCTTAAAATCCAAGAAATGCATCAAAATACTAGACGGAGTCACACTGTACACGGGCATTCCAGATAACAACGACAACGAGATGCATTCTCGGTAACCAGACGCAGAGGAACGACCACACTCATTCTGGGAAGTTTTAAAATATTACCTTCGACTGGTCATTTGTCAGTCGCATCTTTACAACTGACAACGGTCCCGAGAACACCGGTACTGGCTGCAAGTGATGGACGCATTGGCATGTGACACTAAATATGCCCCACTCCACTCCGCCTTAGCAGCAACACCGTCCACAGCCTTGATGAACCGCGATAAGGACCGGCACTTATTCACTTCCCTGTCGAAAATGCACTCTGATTGGACTACTAGTCACCGACTATCTGCATACAAATGAGTTAATCATCTGCCTGCTCGATCATAATCTCGGCAACTCGAGCGACGTCGTTAGGCGGAATCGACTCGACTCGAGGTCCCAACTCATTTTAATTCTAGTCCGGCCGCGGTTTTATGGCGGTTTTTCCAACACCACACACTCACCGGGAACTACTCGTATCGTCCAATCAGTTCGGCTTCTGTCGTACGCTACTACTTATCAGATGACGGCGATAGCATGCATGTCGGTGTTTAATGACTTCGGGGAGAGCACGTTGAGATGCGTGTGAAGATCTGATAGATTCAGAGAAACGTCTTCTCGGTTTGGTTGAGAATCAGGTGTCGCTCGTGGTGGGAGGTTTGGCCAAGTGTGGAGAGGAATTGAATGTGTTTTAGGCAAGCGGAACATTTGCATTTTCCAAATGCTATAATGGAAGAGGTGTGTTCTGTACCTTTCTAACTCGATGGTACTCCAATTGAAGGGGACCCCCTTCTCTCTTTTTATAATTTGCTAGCGCTCAGGGGATCGTTAATATCCTAAAGTGTCCGGGGGTTAGACACAGCACGGGCTGAAGGTGTGGAGGTGGAATCGGCGAGCAGATACCTGTGTACACTGATCTTAGTCGGGGGGTTATATTAGGCTGGGAAGACTGTAAAAATCAAGAGCAGAAAAATAATCCTGATTGGGACTATTTTCCCGGATCCGGATAGCTGACACTCTTTGACTACTCTACACCCTACAGGATGGCAAGTTCGTTTATGTCTCTCAGTGGACAGCATTGACTTTGACTCATTTATGATGTATAAAGTGCGGATGTATAAAGTGCTAACCCATGGGCAAACGCACCAGCATCTTTCAAGCAAAAGTCTTTGCCATAGAGAGACGAGCTCAGATCAACTAAGACAGGAATCATACCAACTGCGAGAAGCCATTAAGTCGGACAGTCGTGCCGCTATCCCGGCACTAGACTCCTATATGATCAAATCCAAGCTCGTGTGGGTATGTCTACAGAAACTGAGCTGGAGTAACAGAGTAATACTTTTTGGGATACCTGGCAAACGAACTGACCGACTCCCTTGCTAGGAAAGGAGCATCAGACCCCTTCACAGGCGCCGAACCATTCTGGGCTGTAGGAGATCACGTCCTCAGGGAAGAGTTCCGGGAACTAGAAAGAAGAAACCGGGCTCATGGCATGAAGCATGCCAAGATACTCTTGGGTCAACATAACCGGAAGATGTTTGAGGCATGTGCGAGGATGAGCAAAAACAACCTCCGTATCCTAACAGGCTTCCGAACAGGGCACTGTAGACTCAGGGAGCACCTAAGGAAACTAGGAGCATCAGAAGAAGGTATCTGCAGTTTCTGCGGAGAATCAAATGATACTCCAGAACATATATTGGGATTTTGTGAGGCACTTGCCCACAAAAGGCAAAGATGTCTGGGCAGGCACCTAGTCAACTAGAACCAGCTATCATTCTCAGATCCCTAAATGAAACTGGCCAAGAGAGAATACTCTGGGACAAAACTCTTCCACCTTCGCGATACAGGAGCAGATAGCCCTCTGAAAAGAGCTGCATGAGAGGGGAGCTCTTAAGAAAGGAAAGGTATGAATAGGGGACACAATAGATCTGTACGTTGCGGTGCAATTTTCCCTTAACACGTAATAGTCCACCTTCCACTAGCTAAGGACGGGAAGTGTTGAGAGATGATGTATTTTTGGGTTGCCCTCAAATTTGCCGGAAGCTTCTTGCTACTCTTATTCATCAGCATAAAAAGCGGACGTTTTCCAAAACCACTTTAAAGTTAAATTCGTTGGCAGGTTGGGTGACAATCTGAGTGTTCGGGAGAAAGTTCAGTTTGACCATACCGGCGGATAAGAAAGCCATATTCACATTCACATCAGAGATCTCCTTTTCCTGATGACTGTACAGTTCAGGGTGGACCTGGGTCTAAACCAGCAGGCCTCTCTAGTTGGATGGTTTACCTCAGACCACACCTCGTAGACCTGGGTTGTTTGGATTAGCTAAATCCAACCTGTGGCGGTTAGCAATTTGATTCTATTCGTTGTTTGATTGGCGATCTCGGAGAGGTCTCCAAGGAAGGGTTTGAAGAACACGATATATCTTTGTTTGTCTAGTGCTGGACTTTCCCCTTATAGAGTGTCGAGGCAACTGCGACAGAGTAGGTTGAACGGTAGTCCCAGTCTAGCAGCGTGGATTCCTAGGGGCCAGTGCCCTGCCATGACTCTAGCTAATTCGGTGTTATTTCTTTTGAAGAGGTCATCGGCCCTGCTTCTCATGTAGGTTTTTACTTGGATGTCCTAGTCCACCTTCGGACGGGAAGTGTTAAGAGATGATATATCTAAGTTGGTTTGCCCATCATTTTGCCGGAAACTTCTTGTCTGGTTAGTTTAATCGGCAACTTCATTTCCCTCTGTTGCTGTGGCCTAGAAACCAGAGGAGAGTTTAAGTACTTCCTCACATTGTTGCACAAATTTAGAGGAAACGATTACTGAGGCGATAGCCCTTATGAGTGCTTGGCTGTCGCTGCAAATAGCTGCGGCTGCACCTTAATGGTAGTGCTAAGAAATGTAGACGCCAGGATGATACTCAAGGGGTCTAGGAGGCGGTGAGAATGAGAGATGTTGAAATCTTTCGAAAAGACCGCTGAGCCGTGGTAGAACCCTCTGTGTAGGTCCGAAACTGGTATCCTGCCGTAAGTGACTAGATTTTCCAGTCCTCTCTGGATGAATAATCGGCATTCCGTCGACTTGTCGAAGTCTATCGTGGGGATAATTTAGTCCGTGGGAGCTCAGGCTGGATTGCCAGACCTCTACTTGCTGACCAACGTTCCATTTCTCTGAGTCTTACCCTTCTCTGAGACTACATAATTGATCAAAAGACCAATGGGAAGAGGTATAAATGCACGTTCAGCGTTTCGGCGGGGCAGGATCCCATCGCCCCGGAAGTTCCGACTCTTCTGTCGATCTCTAGACTTTATTGAGTTTGTGTTGCTTAGGGCGGGCCACCGTTCTAGAGAGCCGTAGATGCATAACAACTGTGTACTTCCAAGAGGTCATTATGGGCTTAAGACTCCTTCTACCTTAAGCATAGCTGCACTTGCTTTCTTTACCCGGATTTCCCTACTACACCTCCAGTTGAGCTTATGAGCCAGAGGGACGCATAGGTACTGAGCACCGGAAGAACGAGAGAGACTGACATTGTTGAAGGCTTAACAATTGGTATCTTGGTCGTCGTGGTAAACAGCATCGGTTCCGTTTTCGTAGGATTCACGTTCAGGTCACAGTCTGTAGCCCAAGTGTAAACTCTGGGGAAACATAACCGATACTCAGATTACCCCGTCTCAACAACTTTGACTTTCTTGCTTTCTAACTCAACGAGCATTTCATTTGTTGTTTTCGGTCATAAGGGTTGTAAGATAACCCCGCCCTCGGGTGTACCCGGTTTACCTGATTTGGTAACTAGGCTGTCGCCCAGTTGTGGTTTCTAGCATGGACACAATCCACTTTCCGACGAAACCCTCAATTCCCAACGCAGCGAGAGAATTTTTGATGGAGTTGGTTAGGATGTTGTGAAAGGCGCGATGCCTAAGAAGGTAGGAAGTGAATAGATCTCTCCACGGTACGCACCACAGCTTGCAGTTCCAATTCTGTGGATCTGTGGCCCTTGATGTAGGCATGCTGAGAGTTTGGTAGGGGATTTGCTTTCAGAAGCTCTGGAATGTACGAAAGGCGCACGCGTTCGCGTGTTTTGAGCAGAAAGTAGGTACGACTGATAGGACGGAAATCCTTGGCAGATTTGTGCCATCTTTTTCCCACTCCTCTCTCTCCTCAACTACTCGGGAACATAATTTAAAAGTGGACTGATTTGATGAATAGTTTTGTGGGGTCGTGATATTCTCTTGTAGCATGGCTGGAGTAATGCCCTTAAGCCCAGTTGATTTGAAGGCTGAGAAGCTGCAGATGACCCAGGAACCCTTTTTCTCGGTGGCTATGGATGTAGTTTGGTCCCATATTTCCTGTTGAAATGCCCGTGCATCCCGGGAAATGAGTCATGCCCATGATATTGATTTAAACTTTTTTGTATTTCATCTTTTACCAACAAGTTTTCAGTTTGATTGCGAAATATTCAAAAACTATTCACATAGTATAGCAGTTCATTGTAAGTGCTGCCTGTGTTTGTGGTATTATTTTGTATTATTCCATTGGAACATGCGTTGGAAAGCTACTGTCATTGTACGTCATTTCAGAATATGTCATTCATTTGAAGCGTAAACAACAATCATTTTTTTCACTCAAATATGCCGAACTTTGTGCCTGAAAAAGTGTTTTTGCGGGGAGTTCTTCTTCGTTATTTTCAATATGAAGATAACTGCTGACGTATTTTGGTAGAAGTCTATGGTGAACATATTTAATTATTTATATTTGAAGTAATTTTGGCTTGGCCAACCAGCCAAATCCACGGCAAAGCCGAATATCCATGGCGCGAAGGTAATGCTCTGCATTTGGTGGGATCAGAAGGGTGTGCTGTATTATGAGCTGCTCAAACCGAGTGAAACCATAAATGGACAACACTGCCGAACATAATTAATCCATTTGAAAAGGGCAGTAGTCGAAAGACGCCCGGAATATGTGACTAGACACAGGGCAATAACTTTCCATCATCACAACGCTCGGCCCCACGTTGCTATTCCGATTAAGAACTATTTGAAAAACAGTGGATGGGAAGTTATACCCCACCCGCCTTATAGCCCAGGCCTTGCCCATTCTGACTACCATTTGTTCCGGTCGATGCAGAACGCCCTTACTGAAATACGGTTCACATCAGAGCAGAATATCAAAAATTGGCTTGATTCATTCTTGGCAGCCAAGCCGGCGCAGTTCTTTTGGGATGGGATCCATAAATTGCCAGAAAGATGGGAAAAAGTCATAGCTTCAGATGGGCAATACTTTGAATAATACTATTGTACATGTTATTCTTAAATAAACGTTAAAATGTTGAGAACGAATTAAGTTAGAGACCCAATATTTGTTTCCGTTTTTTTTTTCGAAAATTTACGAGGAACTGAAGTCTATGCCCATCGTTACAACAAAACATCTACTAAAGCTTGAAACGCTTATTCACACCAAACGTAGACGGTCTAATGGCACGGCATGTCTCAATACAAAGCAATTATGGCCTACCATCGGTCCAGAACGCTCACGCGAACTGATCAGAATGAGTAGACCGAATGTTTGAACTCTCATTGGCGTTATAACAGCGCGCGATACGACTTCTGTAGAAGTTGTGGAAGGAATGATGTGAAAAAAGAAACCATTTCACGCCTTCTTTGCAAATGCAATGCCCTCTTATCTCACATACTTAGTCACTTGGAGGCCCCATATTTCTAAGACTTGACAGAACTAAGTATCAATCAACATCATCTCTTATTAGAAGCTCCAGATGGTTCTCGGATTCGAACTTATTAGATCTTTGTGGTAACGCAACGGGCTTACTCTTGGCTTAAGTGTTGCTACTTGTAAGGTAGACAACCACACTAACTTTCGTCGTGAACCATCTTGAGACTTTATAAAATTCAGCCTACATTTTGCTACCGCTGTTCTAAGGCTTTTGTGTTTGACAATAATTGCTATGCCATCAGCATTTCCGAAAACAGTTTTAAGGATTCGAAGAAATTTCTTGAGTGAATAAAAATAAGAATATTGGTACTAGCTTTGATCCTTGTGGTACGCCTTACAAGCTCTGTCTTATTTTTTAAGTGTGTGTAATACAATCGCCATTGTCGTTCTTCTTCATTTTCTATCCAATTTGCTAATAATTGCTAAAATTAATAATTTCATGACTCATGGTGTCAAATGCGTTGCTTGAGGCCAGTATGAACTACATCCACAAGTTCTCGCATTAGTATTCCGGTGCTCTTATTCTTCTGAATAGTAGAGTTCTGCAGAACTCTATGCTTTTCCATAAACGTTGTTATCCTCCGTAGTAATAACTCTGCACATCTTTCTTCACTCCTCCTTTGTAAATTTGCCGGATTATTTACGTGTTCAGAGTAGTAATTATTGGGGTTAATGAGCGCATTCAGTATTTATTCTGGAACTATAGTAATCTGCTCCTGGCCCCTTGTCTAACACAACATTGTGTACAGCCACTGCTTTACTAGTTTCCTTTAAATACAATGATTAGCCGCTAGACATGGGCTGGTCCCATACAGTTCGTGGCTGAATCCCTTTCTCCAAATGACATCAGCACTTACAGCCGTGCAATCAAGGTGTCACATTACGCGCATTGGGTTTCCTAAAGCAGAAGATGTGTCGTGCCTAAAACACTCCTCTAGTATCAGTACATGACAAAATGCAGGATTTGACATCCCCCAGCTGAAATGTGAGTCCAACCCTAAGTCCGAATTCGAAGGAATTTCACAAACAAACAACAAACCCACTTCAAGCTGCAGCAAGATCAAAAAGCAAAAATAAATCCTCATCACGATTCCATAACGTCTGTTCCTGGACATCGTCTGCCCCGGATCGCCCAGCTCTCTGGATCATGCGCGCACTCGCATAATAGTTGCAGCGATACTGGAAACCAACGGATATGCAGATTCATTTCATATCTCATCCTCCCCTTGCGCAACCTACGACAACGAGTCTATCTGGTGGACATCTGCAAATCATCAATCAATCATCGTTCTTTCCAGCCTCGTCGTGTGTTGTTGCATTGCCTCGGAAATATGGTAATGCGCCTCCGCCTTCCTAACTCTTCCCGCCTCATCCATCAGGTGAGTAGTCAAAGCCAAAGCTTACGATATACGAACTCAGAGACCTCTTGAAGTGTGTATCTTCAGCGATCTGCCTCTCGTGGAACTTGAAAACGTCAACGCGTCACCCCACCCAGGGACGGTGGCTCCCATCGCATCGCCAGAATCGGGATCCCATTGTCTGCGCGTCTGTGCGGATCGCAGTTCCGAAGCCGAGTGAGATAGACGAGGAATCTCGGAATTGAGTGGCACTATGATGGAATGACCATGAAGTCCATCGTTTTGTCTGGTGGCGTACTCGTATCTTTGCGATGCAAATTTTGTTATTCTTGAGTTCTTTTGTTTGCTTATCTGTGGGCGCTCTCTGTACACACATGTATTGTTATTAAATTCTTCAATTCGTTTTTTATTCTGTTTTCGTCTGCTTTTTGCGTTCGTTTTATTCATAAATCATCGGGTCTTTGGGCATGGGATGGGTACTGCTCCGACCACGCTTCGAAATGCAATCCCCCTCTGCGGTTCGGGGGTCGGTGTGCGGCGTCCGATCGGTGGCTTAAATTGAAGCCAAGGTTAGGCGGATAGCCCGTGATGGACTATTGACAGTGCTTGTTATTGATATCCAATGGATTGCGGTATGTATGGCCTAACAGGATGTATGACATGATTGATGGACGTTCCTGTTGCGTTTGGCAATGGAAAATATGCAAAAAGGGCGGTGCCAGGCTTGCGGTTGGTAACCTGGCTCGAGGGTGATTAGGGGGACACTGCGAAAGACAGGCGGCGGTGACTGTGGCTCCACGTTTGGGTACTTATGTGGTTTGCGGAAGAATTTATCTATCGGAAACAATTAAGTACGTGATGGGTTCGGTGATTCTGGATGTTTTCAAAGCATGCAGATGATTAAGGACCGTGTGCATCAGCACGATCTTGCTGAAGAAAGGCCCATATAGGCCCACAAATAAAATCCTGTTGACCAGTGGCACTATCCAAACAAAGTGTACGGCATACACTTTGCCGATGTAATGGTCGTTCGACCGTCACATGTGGATTTTCACTTTCTTCAGCAAATACTGTGTGGAAGACGGAATGTACTCAACCTAAGCATGTTCGACGTGTTTCGTTGTCAACTGGTTTCAATTCTTGAGCGGGCTGAGGTTTTCAAATTCAAATGGAGAATACGCCATAATCTGCCGTAAGACAAGCCCAAACTCTGTGCTCCCTCTGATCTACTGCAACACTTGCATTTTCAGCAGCCACAGATTCTGTCCATCGTGCATTTCGATGACGGACAGGCCTTACGACGTCTCTAACAGAGCCCTTCTGATTGAATTTTTGCCCACAATGCAATCAGATGGAATTATTTTCTCGTGGTGGTGTCTACTTGGCGACTGGTAAACTGGGGTGATTGTCCCTCTTCTCAAGAAGGAGGACAATAAAGAGATTGCCCCAACTACGGGGCATATCTATTTTAAGTCTCCCCGGGAAAGTCCACGCAAAGGTGCTGGGAACGCGTTCTAGAGCTATGGTCGAGCCCAGGATGCTTGGACTTCGCCAAGGGTGCGTAGACTGAATGTTGCAGCGCAGCAGAGGCGAGGTATACTTCACTTTGGGAGAGTTGAGGGTACGTCGTTTTCTTTTTGCAGATGACTTGGTTATCCTCACATCTTCTCAGAGGGAACCCCAGCGCGCACTCAATAGTTTTTTGGCCATATGTGCTGATGCTGGAACGAAGGTCAACGTGGACAAATCGGAGGTTACGGTAATTTCCAGAAGGACTGTTCAATGCACTCTACAGTGGAGTCCCATTGAAGTTTAAGTATCTCGGAGTCTTTTTCACTAGTGATGGAAGGAGTAATGCTGAGCTTTCCTGTAGGATGGGTCTAGCTGGGTCAGAGTTTTGAAACAGCTTGGTAGATCTGTAATCCGGAAGGCCGAGCTTGGTGTCAAAGCCAAGTTAGCGGTTTTCAACTCAGTATGTGTTCCATGTCTCACCTATGGTCGTGAAATTTGGGTAATGACCTAAAGAATAAGATCGCTAATACAAAGCCGCTGAGATGAGATTTCGTGCTGAGATCGTTTTCGTTCGTACTGTCGTGGGAATCACTTGCTGGGATAGGGCGAGAAACACGGCAGTGCGCGAGAAACTCAATTTTGAGCAGTTGCTTCTTTCAACGGAAAGGGCTATGCTTCGGTGGTTTGGTCACGTGGCACGAATGTTCCCATAATCACGACTTCCGCGGCGGGCTTTGAATGCGATTCCATTAGGTGGGTGACCGCTTGGCAGACCCAGACTCTCCTGGTCTAAGCTTGGGCATAATTCCTGATGAGTTAGAGTCAATGGCGGAGGACCGAGTTGTCCGGAGATCTCTCGTGTGTGGTTTACTCCCGCAACCCCTTTAGGTGATCATACGGGTCAGAAGATGATGGTGATGAATATTTTCCAAAATATGGTACTTTGATGAGAGGAGTAATATTTAGATTGAAAGTACACCTTTGGAGGGAGTGGTTTAATGATTAATGGATTGTGAAAATAAAGCTCTAAGAGGCTCTGTGTGCTCTATACACGGGGTAAGCATTCATATACCTCTACATGCTACATTGTTCAGCTCATGGTATCAGTACGATAAAATGTTCGCCAAAAACCGATAACGGCATTTTTTAGAGGGGTCAATGATAAACACTTTTTACTATGGTCCATATAGCCCCGTTTAGGAGGTAGGGACAATTTTACAAACGTGCAAACGTGCAGTGGTACATGTGAATAAAAAGCTACCAGTTCACATGTTAGTAATTCTTACCAACATCACACTGGTGGACATTTCTTCCAAAAAAATGCAATGCTACCAACAGCTGTAGATCTGTTGGCCAGCACTTCAATCAAAAATTTAACCGTAATTTTATCGAACCTGTACCGCGAATAAAATTCTTCCTCCTCTAGCTCTTCAAATGGATTCGATCGCTGTTTGTATATTTTTGGCCGTGAAATTAATTCAAAATCTTCAAATATGTCCAAATCTCGATCCTCCGGAAACATTTTGAAAAAAAAAACAGCAAACAACTTTAAGGAATCGAATCTGACAATCGATTTAGAGTCAACTTTATTTTTTTTAAATCACATTCGACTCGTTTTAAATTTAGAGTCGACTTTAAGTTTATAGCCTACTACAAGATAACTATGAATAACAAAAAGTCTACTTTAAGTTATGTAGGTGAATAAATTCTTTTAAAGTCGACTTTAAATGACTATGAATTTGCGCCAATGTTTTGTTTTTTTAAATGCTCATGCAAAACTCAAATTTTTGACAACAAATAAAAACGAAGTCAGATTTTTAAAAGTGGTGATTTTGGCTTGAGTTTGGCTTGGTAATGCTCTCTGTTTGGTGGGATCAGAATTGTGTGCTGTATTATGAGCTGCTAAAACGGGGAGAAGCCATTAATGATCAGAAGCCATCAACACAGAAGCCAAAAAACGCCCGGAATATGCGACCAGGCACGAGGCAATAACTTTCCATCATGACAACGCTCGGCCCCACGTTGCTATTCCGGTTAAGAACCAATCGGAAAACAGTGAATGGGAAGTTTTTCCCCACCCGCCTTGTAGCCCAGACCTCGCCCCTTCTGACTACCATGTGGTCCAGTCGATGCAGAACGCCCTCACTGAAATACGGTTCACATCAGAGCAGAATATCAAAAATTGGGTTGATTCATTCTTGGCTGCCATGACGGCGCACTTCTTTTGGGATGGGATCCACAAATTACCAGAAAGATGGCAAAAAGTTATAGCTTCAGATGGGAAATACTTTGAATAATACTATTTTTACTATTTTCTTAAATAAACGTTAAAATTTTGAAAAAAAAACCGCATGAAGAGCAATTTATATACCCAATATTTTGGTGTTTTTTAAATTTCCCATACTTCCTAAAGGGGTGAAATGGACCTCCCATGGTAAAAAAAAAAAGCTTGTACTTTTCGCATCGACAAAATGCTGTTATCAATCTTTGGCGCCAAAGTCATCGCACTCTCTCCGCGCTTAGTAGCAAACTACATGTTGTACAAATTTTGTATTAAAGTCCCAGAGGGATTATATTGATAAACAAATAAATGAATCAGTTTTAAAATATTTATGATTATGCAAACTTCTATAATTCACGGCACTGACTCTATCACATTCAAAGAGAATTCCCTTCTAGAAAAAGCTTCTCGAACTCCATTCGAAGTAGGCATAAAACTGAAGGCCCACGTCCACTGCCTCCACAAGTGGCTGGTGTAGAATCCAGACTCTGATCCACCACGGAATTTCTACGACACATTATCCAGCATTTTTATCCCTACTGTGATCGACAAAAAGGATGTGGCACCAGAAAACGATTAACAATTCATGCATGGTCAGGGAAGCAGCAAAACAAGGCGGCCCACAGTGCGGCAATTGAATAGAAATTAGAACATATCCAGAAACAGAACAGGATAGCCCCGCAGCGCTATTAACAGATAAAGATTGATGTGAGTCAAATTAAAAATGCGATTCACAACGCCTTACAGATGCAAAATGTTAAGCAATTGCGTGCTGTAACATTTGTGCGAAAATCATAATTAAAAATTCACCACAAGCCGGCGATGAACAAGTCACGAAAAACTGATACTGAATTTCGAAATACCTTGTAGACACAGCGAAGCAACGAAGTTTTAAATAAATGAACGATTTGCACATTTCGTCTACATTTCATTCTCCTTTTCATCTCTATAGGTGCTGTACACATTAAGATACAGAGGTGGTAATGAAATGGAAACGACAGCCGCAAGTCGTTGTTTTGTTCAGAGCTTTATTACCTCACTGTTTGATATCACCTAAATCTCACTAGTTGGTCTTCAAAGTAATGAAATTGGCACCAACTACCTTAATCTGATCTCGATTGGTCAAAACCCCGACAGACGCTATTTAAAGTGTTGCTTGTAAATTAAAATAGAGGAGACATTTGCTTGGTGGCAAATTAGGGTAATTCCGGGAGCACAGATCGTTACCGACCGTAAAAGGTCCCTCTAGTGCTGATGACGGGTGCAGTAAAGCACATGAGTTCTGTAAAAGATGATCCTATTTTTTAAAGATTTTTTTTTTCCGTTTCATCGCTGAACACTAGAAAGAGTAGCAGTCATTTTAATTTTTTGAAATTAAAACAATTTAAACTGTAAATGGATGCCTTGGCGTTGTGGGTTGGTGCGTGGACTGCTACGCACTTGAGCTAACACAGCCGAGGTTTGATTCCCAACTCTTTCGAGTCACTGACAATGCCCAAAGAGCATAACTGTCTAGAAAAAGCCAATTTGGCAGCTCGGAGTCGGCATAAAACTGTAGGTCCCTTTCACTCGTGAGAGAACAATACAACGCACAACACGTGTGGTTGCTGAGATGCTAGGTTTTGGCCCTCTACGGGCTGTAGCGGCACCCATATTTTACTATTGTTATAGTGAAAACGACGATTTTGGTTTTCTGTGCATTTTTGGTTACCATGTTGCATTAAATCGCCCAGTACTTGGAGGTACTTCCACGAGAAGGCTATGGCAACATCATCCGCATAGGCAATCGTTTGGCAACATGCCCCTCCAGTCCTCCCTGATTTGTATGTCTTCTGGTATAGCTCTTCGAGGAAGCGTTGCCTAGATTGCCTTTGATTTTTCTACTTGTAAGTAGTTGATTTATCAACGCCACTAGTCCCGCTTGTACGTCTAGTTCTTCCACTGCCTGTATGATTGCATGTGGGTAGATATTGGTGAAGGCACCTTCTCTGTCTAGAAACGCAACCATGATGTATTCATTGTGGTTAAATGATCTCTCAATAATTCGTACTAGAGTGTAGTCGCTTGCACGCATCCTGCTTACAAAGGATTAACCTCTTTTAAAACACGCAAACTTACTTGTCCAAAAAATCCCAAAAACGGATACGGACATGGTCGTGTGAGGAAATAAATAAAACCAAAGCAAACTGTTACGTTGTCGGACAAATGGTCTAGACTGTTGACTGCAGACAAGGAAAGAAGCAGTGATTTGCTTTGACTGTGACGCTGTACGAGTACGAGTTTTTATAAACAAATTAGTAGTTCATATATTCGAGTAATTCATGTAATCCCTGGATACTCTACTGTACCAGTGCCAGTTAAGCAACATTTTTCTGAAATCAATGCTAGAGTGGATACAGTACAACAAATAATAAAGTATATATGACGACTTTCTGACTTCGCATCTCTGGGTGGCTCGACAGTCCGACGTTGACCTGGGCCTAGGCTTCTACAACAACCAGTGCTACTGACCTGATCACAACTGGATGGATCTTACACTTAATGCATGCTCTGATTAATGGAATGCGTTTGTGGATAAACAATACTACCATACTGTCTGTCTGATGAGCACCCTCAGGCAATACAAGGCCCTTTGGCATGACAGCTTATGTACTGGCAGAGTGCCTGGCCCTTACTTTTTCGAACAAAAAACAAACGTCGATAGTGCTAGCACTCAACTAATCTGGCCGACATGTGTGATGAGCTTAGATGTGAAATAAGTTCGGTGATCAAGTTATCTCTTGATGGTCGGCAAGAGTATGCGGTTTGACGCCTTTAGACTATATTTACTAGAGATGTAACGAACAGCAATTTGACCAAATACCGGATACCGGATATTCGGTATATTATTTTGACGGATATCTCGCTATCCCACCGAATATACTGTCAAGAACAGAATATGGAACCACGCTACGTGAACAAGTTGTACCATGTTTGGTTGTGGCTTGTTGTTTGTCCGTACAGCTTGTGTGTCGAATGTGGAGAATGCTACCGAAATTAGTAGCACACAGTTGACATAAATTACTTGAACTAATACATCTGCTGTACTGGGAGCGTTTGTCACGTTATTGGGTTGTTTACTGTCTCAAAGTTTTTTTTTATTCCGTAAGTATTAATAATGAATAAAAATTACGATAGATTAAACTTTCCTGTAGCAAATAAAGTGAAATGGTGAACAACAGATCATCATCATCCGTATCATTTGTGTCTGTAACTTTGTCGGAGCCAAACTTGCTTTGTGCGGGCTATTTTATGGACCTGGCAGAGTATACGAGAATAACCGCAACCCTCTTTTACCGATTAATGCCGACAAACTTGTATTAATTCATCATAATCATCCACTAATTAGCCTTCACTCACGTAGTTTTCTAAGCAAACACGACATTTTCCCCCATTTTTTGTTCAAAAAACACGAATTGCACACATCCGGTATTCTCTGACTCTGACACTCCTTATTTTACGAAATCTTTTTTTTAATTGTATAAATTTGTAGATGCGAAATTCACATCTAAAGCCACGTTCCCACCGAACCGAAACCGCGAGGTTCGGATGAACTTTTACTGAAACCTCAATAGGCACTCGATTTTCAACTAATTCGCTGTCACTTTATAAGTGCCCGCCCAGAAATGAAGTATGATAGAGAAGCCCAACTTCTACCTCTCTTGCTACTTGAAACTTTTGACATTCATTTTTTTTTATATCGTTTTGTTAAGCCACTGTGTGAACGCCTAAAGCCATTCGTCAACAACCTGGTCGGTCCATACCAGTGTGGCTTTAGGCCAGGAAAATCCACCATCGACCAAATATTCACACAGCGGCAAATTTTGGAGAAAACCCAGGAGCAACAAATCGATACCCACCACCTTTTTATCGATTTAAAGGCCGCGTATGATAGCATTTATAGAGACGAGCTATACAGAGCAATGTCTAGTTTTGGCATCCCTACCAAACTCGTCCGTTTGTGTAGGATGACGATGGAGAATGCACGCTGCTCCATCAAGGTCGGTAAAGAACTAACCGAGACCTTTGATGTCAAAAAAGGATTCAGACAAGGCGACGCGCTGTCATGCGACTTTGTCAACATCGTTCTTGAAAGAATTGTTCAAAACTCGAACGTCAACACCAGAGGAACAATCTTTCAGAAGTCCGTCGAACTACTCGCATATGCCGACGATATTGACATTATCGGAAGAACGCAGCGTGATGTCAATAGCGCTTTTGTAGGTATTGCAACGGAGGCCGCGAAGATGGGTTTAGCGGTAAACGAGGGTAAGACCAAGTATATGCTGTCAACGAGAAAGGACACCCAACACCGACGTCTCGGTCAGAACGTCACAGCAGACAGATATAACTTTGAGGTAGTCAAAAACTTTGTATACCTAGGCACCGCTATCAATTCAGACAACGACACCAGCGCTGAAATCAAACGAAGAATAACTCTTGCCAATCGCTGCTTCTTTGGGCTAAGAAAGCAATTGGTAAACAAAGCCCTCTCTCGAACAACCAAGCTAACGCTTTACAAGACCTTAATCGTCCCAGTCCCGCTATATGGCGCGGAGGCATGGACTTTATCAAAAGCGGATGAAGCTGCTCTTGGTTGCTTCGAGAGGAAAATTCTTCGTGTGATTTTCGGTCCCGTCTGCATAGATGGTGAGTGGAGGAGGAGATATAATGACGAACTATACGGGCTGTTTAGCGACATCGACTTAGCCAGAAGAGTGAAGATCCAACGATTGAGGTGGCTAGGTCATGTAGAGCTCCGAGGGGCATTCCAACTATGCGTGCGAAACTGGAGACAGCTAGCTAAAGATCGAGCTGGCTGGAGACGCTTGTTGGTTGAGGCCCAGGTCCGCCCCGGACTGTAGCGCCACCTTAAGTACGTAAGTTTGTTAAGCCAAATTCAGCAATCACAGAACGGTTTTCCAATTATTTTGTGAAGAACAGTCAAAAAGCCTCTGAAATTCGTCGATGGACTAGGGGTCCACTTGATTTCTGGTAGTTACACTCCTTCTACGGGTTCTTGCCTCTTGGACACATGGGAATCCAGGAAAATAAACCAGCTAACTATCCGGCGTCACAAATTCATCTGACAAACTAAGCATCGCAGCCCCGATGAAGTTCTGCTTCAAGAAATATGATGAATTATTATTAAGGGCATGCAATGCGTGAAAGGTGACTAATTCAAACCTATCTAGTTTTTCTGACTACCCACTGATAGACGCAGAAACTACAAAAAGAAAGAACCTCGGCCCGGCCTTAGCCAAATTCTATATCAACCACTCTTCATGTCATTAAATCATGTCAAATGACACCATCTCTTGCAAAAATGTCTGTAACCACAAACAGGGTTATAGTGGGACATTTACTCTGTTTAGTGATAGCCCTGGCGGTATAGTGGGACGTTTACTCTATTCAGTGGTAGCACTACGAACCAATGGGTTAGGTACATGTGAGGCTCAGTCGCCGCTCTCTAGCCTAACCGAACCAATTTCAAATCCTCCCTAAATAAATCCCCTAAGATAACAAAGACAGAATGTTCAATAAAGAGTGCGATGACACAGTGTTTGGCTGCATGCAAGTACAGATTGATTCTAAGAGAAATATTGTTATTACACACTTATCGCAAAAAACTTATCGCATGTTTATAACGGTTGTTATTGAGAAAATTACGTTGTCTACCCTCTTGGGACCATCGAGCGTCAGCTGTTTTGACATGTTATCAAGCCTCTGGATACAGTCACATTCAACTCAAAGTCTGCACTGAACAGTTGTTTAAGTCTTAACGTGATTTTACCATCACTCCCATGTGGGTGCCTGGACACTGTCACATTCCACAAACTTGAGAAGCTGGCGATGATGCTCTTTCTTAGAAAACGGGGCTACGCTGACGTGCTGATAGTTCGTCCCCAAAACGTATCCTAACCTAAGGGTCTACATTGGATGGCTGATCCAGCCATCAAAAGCAGCTTCCTCCACCATCCTGAAAGAAATCCCACCCAATCCTGGCCAGTCATCGAACAGCACTCAAATAAATTCGCAAAAAAAATCCCACATTCGAAGCCAGCTGGCATTGCCACTTTGCCTAGTAAGGAAGACCGCTGACAACATCATCATCATCATCACCATCCTCATCCGTGGGACACATTGATTGATAATGCATCCACTCCTACCACGCCATTTATGGGCCAAAAAACCACAAGACTCAATTCGAATCTGCCGCCAACACAAAGTCAATAAATCCTCCCTCCAACACCCATTCCCTTTTGCGACGATAGATCCCCTTCCAATGGCACTCGCAACAACTCCTCTCTGGGCAGCCTTACATCACACTCTCGATAACGTACCGTCGCGCGTTATGAAATCAAACATACCCCAAACTGCACCTCGGAGTGCAGCCGATACAAAGTACACCCAATCCTAGCTGCCAGCATAACGAATTGCCAGACATTACAGCCCCAGCATGACCACTCATGAATTAAATATTTGACCATAAACGAGAGCCTCATGTCGCCCTGGCCAAAGCAGAGGTGCATGTCTGTCGCTGCACTTGGGTGCGCACGCGAATAGTGACGAGCACTTCAACGCGTCGGAATGCTGTGAAGCGTAGCAGAAGATTTCACCAATCGCACACGTATCTGGAGCGTGTGTTGGCGTGGAATTTCTGGGGTTCTAGTGGGTGCCGCCAACAGAAGCAACTCCTCTGCATCGTCCGTCCGTGAACCTGTCGGGATCTGGCGAACATTCAGACCAAGGCAGCCACACCCTCGTCCAATCGCTTCTTCACGGAATTCAATTTAGCTCTTAATTACATGTTGCAGTCTGGCAGTGTTCCCGCCCAAGTGGGAGCCGATGCGACGCCGGGGCATGGGAACCTCACTAACCCAAGGGCCCGACATTAGATTTCGTGCGTTGCCCAGCCATGGCGGGCCACGGGGCGGCCCTTTCCGAATTAGCATTCGCTGGAGTATAAATCACAGGCGGCTGGCTAATGAAATCCACGTCTGCTGAGCCCGTCAGACATCGCCAATGCCGCAGCCGAGTGCATTCGAATCCACTCCAGACGCAGGCGGGCGCGCATCCATTCACATTGCGCATAAATAATGTGGGCGAACAGATCCATATCTTCCACCATCTACATCTCGCCTAATCAAAAACACAGCTCAGTGAGCACAGGCCAGAGAGCAGAGAGACCGAGGAAGATCGACCGACGCGACGCGGACCAGCTATGAGATGACGATGGCGCGGCTGGGATCCGAACGAATTGATTTGCCTCGCAATCATCAAACGGGAACGAGGCCAGCCAATTCGGGAAACGATTTCCGATTTGGTAGTGAAATCAAAACGAACATTGCCTTGTGGGGTGTGGGCGGAGGGGTGGTGAGAGGTGGGGAATGAAACCGATTCACAATTGGAAGCCATTAATCTTGTGCGACTGCAGTCCTACTTGTCAAACGTCAATAAATGCATATGACGGCCGGGAGGCTTCCATTCTTGTATCCCTCGTCTTTAGTCGTCGCCTTCGCCATGAAGAAGTTGTGAATTTTGAATTTAATTTGGCAACAGACCCTTTTGTGCTTTCCCAGAGTATGGATGGATGGCCGGAAGAGGATGAGGTCGCAGTTGAGACTGGCGGCAGTCTGAAATAATGTAAATGCCTTTGTGAAGTCAAATGTGCTGTGAGAGATCAGAAACATCAAATCTGAGACTGTTTGTCATGCTGTGTTGGATATTGGTCGTCATATGGCGCTGGGCTATGTATGACAAGGACACCGACGTGCTTATGTGTTTCTATCTAGTAGACGAGTCAACAGGCACTGCCACAGTCTATTGCTTCACGGCGGAAAATACCCGAAGAACGTGAACTCGGAACTCTGAACTCGGATTCGGCAAGTCAGTAGACAGTCGCTGGAGTAAATGAGACCACTTTAGATACTAGTTTCTGCGATTACTTACCAGGCGAAAAGGAATTATGACAATGGACATGGCTACAAGTGCTACATAACTGTGGCTGGATGAAAATGCGATTTAAGTGTGTTGTTGCAGAACTAGGGTGTTGCTTCTCCTCCATAACACCCGCCAGTAATTATCAAACGTCCATGTACTCTTGAGATGCCGAGAAACTTAAGCATTTCAGACTCAGCCTTGCCGGAGAGCAACTAAACCTAGCTTGTTAAAAAGTCGCCAATGAATTCTGTTCAAAACTATAGGCGATGCGTGCCTACACGGGATGATCTTGTAGGCCTCGCCAGGACATTTGGAACGAGCTTAATCGCTGGTGGTGATTCTAACAACAAATACACCTTTTGAAGCTCGCGTAGAAAAGGCAAACTGTTGCACAAAATCGATATGGAGTTCGGAGTCGACTTCCACTTATCAAGAAATCCAACATATTGGCCCGCAGATGCAGCAAAAATACCCGACTTCGTAGACCTTTTAACTACCAAAGGGGTAGCTACAAATTTCGTGAAAGTAAAGGGCCGATGTTGAATGTGAACCACACCTAAACGTCAAGTTTTTTTCTGCATTTCATTTGACATTTCTCAATTTCAGACTAACTCAATTTGAACCATGGAAAGATATACAATCGAGCAACGCGTTAAAGTTATTGGGCGTTCAAACCAAAATGCATATCGTGCACTTCGTGATTTTTTCGGTCTTTTAATCGTCCAAATGTGCGTACACTCGGAAAAATCGTGAGCAAACCGGGTCTGTATTAGATGTGAAAACACCAGTGCATGCTCGTACAGCTCGTACTGCAGAAAATATTGTTGCTGTTCGCGATAGTGTGGCTGAAGAGCCGTCCACCTCAACTCGTCGTCTTGCCCAACAATTGCACCTCTCACGCTCGTCGTTGATGAACATTATGCATAAAGACTTGCATTTACACGCTTACTTGCAATTGACTCAAGAACTAAAGCCTCTTGACCATTTCAAGCGTCGTCAATGGCCAGAATGGTGGCAAGAAATGGCAACGGTGGATGATCAATTTTCGAAGAATTGAGGCACATTTTCACGTCAGTGGATTCGTCAATAAGCAGAATTGCCGCATTTGGGCGAATGAGAATCCAAGAGTGATTGTCGAAAAACGGATGCACCCACAGAGAAAGACTGTTTGGTGCGGTCTATGGGCTGGCGGCATCATCGGGCAAACTGTGAATGGTGTTCACTATCGTGAAATGATAACGAACTTTTCATGGCCCGAATTGGAAGATATGAATGTGGACGATATGTGGTTTCAACAGGACGGTGCCACTTGCCACACAGCTAACGAAACAATGGCTATTTTGCGCGACAAATTCAATGGCCGTGTTATCTCACGTGGTGGCGAGGTCAATTGGCCGCCAAGATCATGTTGGATTTTTTTTTTGGGTTATTTGAAAGAAAAGGTGTGCGGCGATAAGCCAGCAACAATTCAAGAGCTAAAGGGTGAGATAATTCGGCACATTAACGGCATAGAACCTCAATTATGCTTCAGCGTCATCGAAAATTTGGACCATCGGATGGAGGTGTGCCGCCGAGGTCGCGGCGACCATTTGGCCGATATTTTGTTCCATACATAATTGAACCATACCAATATTATCACAATAAAAAGGAATGACAATAATTTCCTAAATAATTTGTGTTTTATTCAAAATCAACATCGGCCCTTAAAATTTAACCACCCTTTAGAAGAAAGCAATGAACCGATCACATAAGCAATAAATTAAGAAAAGTGGAAGGTGGCAAATAACAAACCTGACTGAGAACGTTTTGGACATGACTGTGTCTAAATGGGTCTGTTTAGGCTTTTTTAAGCGTATTGAACAATACAGCCGTAAGTAATTAAATTCACAAAATACACTTTTTATTCAATTTTATGTACAAAAAAAGAGAGGTTCACGTGCTTATGTTGGCATCAAGAAGCAAGGTTCAAGAAAAGAAAATAAAGGAACAAGGAAATGCATACAATTGTTAACAAAATGTTAAGTGGCTAGTGGCTTTCTGGCTTACAAGCATTTTTATTGCTGACACCGGGAGGGAGCTCTTTCAGGGATGTTCAAGAGGAGTTTTGGCACGAACAGGGTCATTGAAAACATATTTGGGGTAGGAACTATAACTTCGGAAGATTATTAGTAATATCCAGAAAGCCGCTTGGAAAAATACTCCTCGCAGGAGTAAAACAGCCAAAAACAGAGAGCACGCAAAAAATGGCAGCAGTCATAAAGCTCCCCAAAACATAAAGCTTACTTAAATCCTCCATGCAACAACTAAAAACAGCTTTACAAAATTTTAAGAACCATGAGATATCGACTTATCTTGAGAGCCTAACAAATAAAAAAATGCACAATCTACTCACTCTGGAAAGCAATAAAATATATGAAGAAGCCCCAAATGCAGTCCGCGCCAATCAGCGAAAACAATAATGAGTGGGTGAAAAGGGACAAAGAAAAGGCGGATATTTTTGCCGAACATTTGGAGGAAACATTTTAGCCCTTTGATGGACAAAGGTTGGTCGACGATTGAAGTATGACTACTATAACCGAAGGAGTAGAGAGTGTGTCGCCAACCCAACTCTGTCAGGTAATTAAAAACCTCAAGAACAACAAGGCCCCTGGCTGTGATCTACTAACCGGACAAATCCTCAAGAACTTGCCGAAAAAGACTTATCTAAACTCCTCTATTTAATTGACACTTCCCTTAGACTATATGTTCCAGATTGGAACATATAGGTTGGAAGGTTACCGAACCAAAAAAAAAAATAAATGGGTCTGAAAAAACGACAAAAAGTCGTACAGACCCATATCGCTGTTACCAATAATATCCAAAGTATTTGAGAAACTTTTGCTAAAAGGCATTCAAAAATTTATCGAAGAGAAGCCACTCATACCTGACCATCAATTTGGTTTTCGAGCGAAACATTCGACAAAGGACCAGGTATACAGAATAACAAATGAAATTGAAAGAGAGAGAGAGGAGGAAGATCTGTTCCGCCGCCCTACTTGACGTTTCCCAAGCTTCCCACGAAGTCTGACATAAAGGCCTAAAATACAAACTACGCAGTCTTCTCCCGAGAAAGATATATAAGATCTTAGAATCCTACCTCGATAATAGAATATTTTGATATAAACATGGAACTGAAAACTCCGATTGTAAGGAGACCCGAGCAGGAGTGTCGCAGGGGAGCGTACTCGATCCTAAACTATTTTTGCTGTACACCAGAGACATACCTCTAACTGAGGGTACACTTGTGGCTACATTTGGCACAGCCATCCTGGCAACGGGTAGTTCTGCTGAGTTCGCAACTAAAAACTTCAAGACTGTTGGAAATCCATACCCACACAACACTCCCATACTCGTTAGCTGTCACTTCTCCTTTCTCCTTTCAATTGCCTTCGCAAGCCACAGCTTGCAGCCACCGGCACAATGAGTGCTCTAATTCAGTCACTTTATCCACACTCGAACGTATGTCCACATTACGAGACGTCCCCTAAGTGCCGCCTTCAATACCTGCCCTCAATTGCTTCCTTCCCAAGGTCTCCCGACAAGAATCATTGTTCGATCAACACGAAGCGGAATGAAATCGATAAAACCAATTTAAACAGTTGTGCCTCCAGCTAATGATCCGCAATTAGCAACGGTGTAGCCTCTGTCCGCGTGGCGGGCCATAGAACCCCCGAAAAATAAAAACCTTTTCATCTTCGAAACGGTGGCCACCGTCATTAGTCGACGATCTCTCCGCTCTGCCTCGGCACGCAGCACCAACCACAAATGCGCACCAGCGCTGTCTTGCGTCGGTCATTCGAAGCCATTAGCTCGTGTGTTTCCTGATGGAAGGTCAATAGTTCCTCCGAACGTAAGAGTTATCGCGGTCTGCACGAGGTGTGAGAAGAAGAGGACACCTGTGCTTCATCATCGATTCACCTCGAACTCAGTACCGGGCCGTGGGTCTTGACGTCGACATACTCGTGTGTAAGCACTTCTGTGTTCACTCGACATCAGCAGTGAAGCACCGGAGTCAATCCCGCGATTAACCCCGAATCGATTGAAAGACCCCAGAGGAGAGCGTGTGGTGGCATGTGAGTCTTGTGTGGAATGTGTGGACTACGACCACCAGGCTGAATATGGTACTAATTGATTCCAGTGTTCGAGTCAACGACCCGCGAGACTTTCCGAAATCTGTACACGGCATGGGAGTGCAATAAACCCTTTAATTATGTATCTAAGCCGTAAAAGGGTCGACAGTTAAGGCCCAAAAGTTTGAAGACATCGAACAGAACTCCTCGCCTGGACTAGCGCTATGTCACGCACGAGGACGTGTGCCGCGACATTTAATCCTGGTCCTGCGCTGTTATCGAGCGTTGATTTGCTTTATTGCATTCTCGCAGTGTTTCCATCTGATAGCGAGTCCCGAATAACTTCCTCGTCCTTTTTCCTCATTTTCAGGTCGATTAACATATTTTCCCGAAACTCAGAGCAACTTTAATTGCTACCGAACGGAGAGGGTGGGGGTGCTGTGCACCTCGGTTCGTGATTTGTTGCTTAACTTTGGGTCGGTTCTGGTTGGGTGGTCGGCTCGAATCGGTGTCTGAGAAAATCAATTATTTTAATTCACGAAAAATGCTTGTTTTTATTAAGGACCGTTGGCGCCTAATAAGTTATATCTCGGTTTGTGGGACTCGAACTTTTCGACTGCTTGTGAAAAGGGCGTACGGAAATGGGTAAGGAAGGAATGTGGATGAAGTGCTGGTTTGATAATGTCACCGGACATGGACGACATAAATTCACTCCAAGCAGAGTGCTTTGTGCGAAGGAATGAATGTGATATGGCATGAAATAGCGCCCTGGGTTGAGAGTGATGTGTACAATTTCCTTGCTTGCGATGTTGTCGAGTGATTGTAGCGTCGAACTTTGAGATTCCGCGGAAGCTCCTTCAGTAAGGGACAGCAGTCATCATTGATTTAGCGATTATAAATAATTTTGAGCGCCAAAGAGGTAATACATTGGCTGTTGAAAAAATTACTGCTAAAACCATTTTAATTTCATCTGAAGGGTACGCAATCATGGAGGAGATATACGAGCAAGTAGACATACACTCGGTTCCAACCAAAAAGCTGCAACTTTTTTCAAGTGTATGTGGTTCAATATTTGACGTCCAACTTCTTGCAAAGCAATACATACCAAAGTTAGAGGTTTTTACTTTTTTACAAGATCGAGTCGTCGGGGGTGAACCTGCGCAGCGGTTTCAAAAAATATCAGTTTTTGTTTAAGTGGGCGTATGCTTTCAATCAGTATCGAGGGTTGAAGCATTCTTCCGGTATTTGACATGCGAGGAAAACCCAAACAAAAAAAGCGAGTTTTGCTAAAATTTTCTGCAATTTTTAAAACGCGGTCAGTGATTTAACTCGAATGTGTGTACTGTGTGGACATTCAACTTTAGAGAAAATTTGATTGGTTTTGAAAAAAATAAAGGGCGATTTCTTAAAAGCTATAGGAAAGGTTTTCAGAAAAAAAAGCACATAAAATTCAGAAAAATGCATGAAATCTTTATTTGAATCGATAGTACGGTCCATATAATTTAATGTTTGAAGATTATTTCATGCAAATGTTGACCTTGCCTGCGCCTCAAATGGTCCATGCGCTTAGTCCAATTTTGGCATACTCTTTCCAACATTTCGGCCGGTATCTCACGAATAAATGCTTCAATGTTGTCTTCCAATGCGTCAATCGAAGCGGGCTTGTCTATATAGACATGAGCTTTAACATAGCCCCACAAAAAATAGTCTAAAGGCTTTAAATCGCACGATCTAGGCGGCCAATTGACCGATAAAATGTTCACCGAACTCGCCTCTCAATAAGTCCATTGTTGCGCGTGCTGTGTGGCATGTGGCACCGCCTTGTTGAAGCCACATATCATGCAAGTCAAGCTCTTGCATTTTGGGCAAAAAAAAGTTGGATATCATCTCACGGTAGCACCATTCACAGTTACGTTACGATTTGCATCATCTTTGAAGAAGTACGGTCCAATGATGCCACCAGCCCATAAACCGCACCAAACTGTGACTTTTTCTGGATGCATTGGCAGCTCTTGCAATGCTTCTGGCTGATATTCACTCCAACATCGACAATTCTGCTTATTTACGTACCCATTGAGCCAAAAATGAGCTTCGTCTAAACTGACCATAAAATGGAAGAAGCGCGCGATGAAATTTCTTAACAGAGCACGCATTTTGATAATAAAATGGAATAATTTGCAAGCGTTGTTCGTTTGTGAGACGATTCATGGTTAAATTATAGACCAAACTGAAGATGTTTGACAGTGAAACAAAACACGAAACGTGCGTCAGCTGTTTAAACCAGTGTTGCCAAAAGATAATAGCTAAAAAATCACCCTTTAGTAAAGTATTGCGAGCAAATTGATAACGTTTTTCTACGGAATGACAATATCGGCAATACGAAAGTTAGTCTCCCAATACGCAGTTCCACATCGTTTTAACAAGGATTTGAAAATGGTTGGACGTGATTGGGTTGAAGGCTTTTTGCAGCGTCATAAAACGATTTGCTTGCGACTATCTGTTTCAATAAGTTTTATTTATTTTTTACCCCTTTTAATAAACAAACCAAGCGCTCACCGTGCTAGTGTGCGCTTTCTGACTAGTTTTGATTTTTTTAATAAAAGTGTAACTAAACTAAGCAAAATATATACTGTTACACTTCTTAATAAGTAGCTAAACATACAGGCCCAGATTGCGAGTGTCGATTATCAATCGATAGTCGATACAAACCGATTGTCGATTTTTCGCTTTGGTACTATGAATGTCGATTATGGTCGATATTATTCGATTTTCCCTTCAATGTTTGCCGTTCACAAATTTCTAATCGCCGGTTTTCGTGCGGCAAAGAATCATGAAATAAACTTTGTTTTCGCGTTGCAATTGTAATTTAATTTATTCTGTTGTGTCCTTAAAACATTTACATTGTAACTTCAATTTCAACCAAAGAGAGTTGCACATAAAAAATCGAACAAATCAACGAACAAAAAATGTCCAGAAATGTATTATTTCATTCAAGTATTTGCACAGGTGATTGGTTTTGATTCGCACCCGAGTGCCTGTTTACACTGTACCGGCGATATCTAATATTCCTGTCAGACGTATACACATTTGTCATATGTTTAATTCACAATAATACAATTCTCAGTCGACTGAGTTACACAATACCAAAATAGATTTCAAGTGATAGATTTGTCGACTATCGATTCTATCGACAATCGGCACTCGCAATCGGGGCCACAGCTTTTCAATTTAATATAGCTTCTGTTATAGCCTAAGGCTGTAGCTATTCAATAAATAAATAAATAAATAAATAGCTTCTGTTATATCTTTTATATTTCGCTTGGAATCTTATCTCAAAGTCGAGAGTGTGTTTTCAAAATACTATTTGACTTTAAGTTATGTTAGGTAGCCTTAAACAGATCAGCGCGCAGTATGACGAATCGCTGATTTTGCAGGATTTAATTTAAAGAAATGAGTAAGCGTTTATTTCGTTTTTGTCTTGAAATTTTTTTTTTGGGGGGAAAGTACACTCTTGTACTGATACATAAACAGCCTCATTATGAATCTCACCCGAACAGCATTTCACTTAAAATATTTTCGTTCCCCCAAATACTTGCTTTTCGCCTGAACTAAGAACAAGTTATTCATGCCGATTATAGAAAAAGTCGGAATGACTGTGTAGCGACATTTTTCACATCCTCATGTTTTCCTATAGAAAACTCAATCCGGAAAGTGAACGGATGCCGGTACAGTTGTGTACAAAAATGCTGTTATAGAAAACGCAACTCATCCGCACTCCATACATTTTGTAACGATTTCAATCCGCCACCAATTTATTGCGGATTCCTAGGAAGTAAGATGAGTTGGTCCACAGAGACTAAGTTTTTGACTTTAAATGAACGGCATCAATTTGTTTTTTTTTTTAGAAAACACAAAACACGGTTGCATTTCATGGCAATGTGTAGTGCCATGGAGAAAAATCCGGATAGGGCCAAAAATCATCATCAAATACCCTGAATTTGTTCAGTGAATTTTAAGATAGGTCTTCTCGGATTTGTTTTTCTTGTAATAAGTAGAACTGCGGAGATTCCAAAAAAAAAACTCTCCGGCTTCATTTATGGTATTCGTCGTTCACATTGCAATAAATGTTACGCAGTGAAGGGCGTGGACATTAATAATCTCTATAAGGTTCTTTGGAGAATTATCAAGTTGCCTGAATCTGAAGCCGACATAAATTTTTCAAAATGCTGATAGTTCATTGTACGATGTTACGACCTTTGGTATAGCCACTAACAAACCTACTTTTTGGAATTCCAGCACCAGATTTTCTAAATGGCGTGATAAGGCATGTCGACAGAGGATATCATGCATCGCCCATTTTAAAGGAATGTAATGACATTCTTTTGATGAACATACGACAAGCGTCTCCAGCCAGCTCGAGAACGCTAGCTGCCTCCAGTTTCGCTCATAGTTAGTTGAGATCCCTTTCCACTTGCGTGCGCCACCAGAATCGCGGTCTTCCTCTACTGCGTCCTCCTTCTGGTGTGGATTCGAAGACTTTCCGGGCCGGAGCATTGTTTTCCATCCGCTCTACATGACCTAGCCATCTAAATCGTTGGATCTTCACTCTTCTCGCTCCACGCACCATCTCTGCAGGCGGGACCAAAAATCACCAGAAGAATTTTCCTCTCACAGCAACCAAGAGCACTTTCGTCCATTTTTGACAAAGTCCATACCTCTGCGACATATAGCAGGACTGGGACGATTAAGGTCTTATAGCGGCTCACTTTGGTTGTTCGAGAGAGGGCTTTGTTTATCAGTTGCTTTCCTAGCCCAAAGAAGCAGCGATTTGCAAGAGTTATTCTTCGTTTGACTTCTGCGCTCGTGTCGTTGTCTGAATTTATTGCGGTTCCTAAGTACCTCGAAGTTATACCTGTCTACTGTGACGTTCTGTCCGAGATGTCATTTCTCGTTTACCGTTAAGACCATTTTAGCGGCTTCCGTCGCAATAAAGTTGCCATTGAAATCACGCCGAGTTCTTCCGATAATTTCAATATCGTCGGCATATGCGAGCAGTTGGACGGACTTCTGACAGATTGTTCCTCTGGTGTTGGCGTGCGAGTTTCGAACAATTCTTCCAAGGATGATGTTGAAGAATATGTGACTCCTTCAACTAATCGAATTTTGCAACAGCTAAATTTAATTATTCATCATTATTGCCGCGGTAGTCGCAACCTTTCTTGGCATACAGAAACTCGACCCCAGTTTCTATTAGTTGCGACAATCGCGAATGCACTGTCTACATGGAATCTGATAATTAATGAAGTTGATGAAAATACACAAAAATACATGTTTTGTGTATGTTTCCGTGTTTATGGTATTCTAAGTCTTAAAATGTCACTTTTTGGCAGCGGCGGTGGCACTTTGAGAAATATTTACTATCCTCTACAAAGGTCTTGATGGCAAAAAATTCTGTGCCGGTCACTTCGTGGGCATTGCAAAAGCCTCCTACATGGTTGGCCACAGTATTCTTTTGGAGAAATTGCATTGAGCGGGTTTTCGTGGATTTATCTTAGACTGGTAAAAATTGGAGATACTTTAAGTAGTAGTAAAATAGTAAATATAGGCGTACCCCAAGGATCTGTCCTTGGTCCCATTCTGTTCTTAATTTATGTTAATTCCATATTTGCTCTTCCATTTTGTGGCAATGTTGAAGCCTTTGCGGATGATTTTGCTTTTGCTTACAGCGCAGGAACCCATCTAAACCTAGTTGCGGAGATTAACGACGATGTACATTTAATCCGACTGTGATTTGCAAAACATAAGCTGGTAGTAGGCAATAAAACGATGTTAATTTTCTTCGGTCTATCTTCAGAAAGGATCACCAAATGTTGAAATCTGCTTTCATGCAGCTTAAGACGTCGTCGTGGCACTGTTGAAGGATCTCGGCTCTCCCTTCTTTTGGAATGACACGTTGCCACTGTTCTTCTTCTGAAACTAGCTTCGGAAACTTAGCTAGCACATGTTTAAGAAGGCCCTCGCTATCAATTCGCCTATCACCACACTCATTCACCCTCTTACACATCTTGAGGTACCAGGGATCCTGGGTAGCGACGGTGACCGGTGTTCAGCCAGACTGAAGAGTGATGATCGGTCACTACCGTGAACTTACTGCCTTCCAGATATGGGCGAAGCTTCTCTACTCCACAAATTACCGCGAGACACTCTCGCTCCGTAGTAGAGAAGTTTCGCTCAGTTCAGGTAAGCGTACGGCTGTGATAACACACCACTTTCTCTCCCTCGCCAGGTACCTCCTGAGTAAGAATAGTCCCTATGCCTACGCCAGATGCATCAGTGTGCACAATGAATGCCAGATCAAAGTTCGAACAAGTAAGAATCGGAGCACGTACCAGTCGGCCCTTCAATGTCCGCAAAGCTACCCCACACTTCTCGGTCCACTCGAACTTCCGTTTCTTCTTTAACAGTTCCGTGATGCGAGCAATGAGATCGGAGAAGTTGTGGATGAAACGACGAGAAGACCATAACGATGAACCTCCGCACGCCTGACACCGTGTTAGGTCTCAGATACTCCACCATACACCGTACTTTCTCCGGATCAACCAGAAGACCTTTCTCATTCACGAGATATCCCAAGTACCTCAACTCCGATTTGCAGAACTCGCATTTTTCCCGACTTAATACCAGCCCCGCCTCCTGGATACGCGTCAACACTTCCAAATGCCGCTCAAATGTCTTCGTGACAATAATGGCATCATCGAGCTACACAAACTCACTGAGTTCAAGGTCGGCTCCGATGGTTGTATCAATAAATCGCTGCCACGTCGCTGGAGCGTTGTGAAGAATTGATACATTCCCTTCCCGGGAATAGTAAACTCGGTGTACCTCTTCGAAGACCCTGCCATGGGTATCTGCCAGTAAGCGGACTTGATATGCAAAGAGGAGAATAATTTTGCGTTTCTCAACTTGTCGACAGTGGCGGACACATATGGAATGGGATAAGCATCGCGCTCAGTCACCTGGTTGAGTTTGCGAAAATCTACGCAGAAGCGGTACTTCCCACACTTTTTCTTAATCAGCAGGATATGTGAAGACCAAGGACTAGACGAAAGCTCAATGACCTCAGCCTCAAGTATTTCATCCTCTTCTTTGTTGATGTGGTTCTGGACGATCGGAGAAACTGGATAGTGTCGTTGTTCGATGGGCTCAGCGCGGGTTCTTATAACGTGCTCCACCCGGTTGGTACAAGCCAGATCTTCACCCATGGTACTGAACATCTTGTCCACCAAAACTCACAGAAGGAAGTCTCCCCTTCCCTTCACTGACACACACTCAGGGAAATTCCACTCCCGGCACAATACCGAAGAGGAACGCTAACTGCCAATAACACTTCAACCCCTTGCAAATTTCCTACTGTCTACATCGGCTTTAGCTACGGAACAGCCCAAGGACCTTAACGAATCCCACCCTGGCTCCCCAAGAGTCGTACGAGAAGCTCCGGAATCCAGAAACTCGCAAAAACGGACGACGATCACCACCCTTGCTTTGAAGCCGTAGACACAACTTAAATGAAGTTTGTACTGAACAAAAGACTTGTGTTCAAATGAGATGTGATTCAAACTGCTGCAATATAGGGATTGTTAAACAATACAAATGCTTAGGTGTTGGTACGACCACTTAGGTGTTGGTAGGGAATTTAAGTTGGTCCGACCACGTTTGAAGTTTAAAATCCTATTTGTTATCAGCCTTACCGATTTTTTACCGCCTTAGGAATTATTGTCCTGCGAACAATTTAAAGACAATCGATTTGGGACTTTTCTAATCCAAATTGCAGGTATAAGCTCATGGGGCGGTGCCTATCGATGTCAACTTCAGCAGGTGCAAATTAAGCAATTAGAAAAATATATAAAACGACCCGTCTGGCTCATTCAATGGAATTATTCGGGAAATTAGATCTATTTCCTGTAAGGGACTTGTATTGCCTTAAAGTAATAGCTGGATATTTACAAAGCTCTATTTCAGATGTTTATGACCTACGAAGCAACTCTGAAGCCGTCGTCTGTATCCATGAGAAACTTTTATTCTCCCACTTCTTGTAAACTATTTGACACTCTACCCGTAGAAATACGAATCATTAGATCTCCTTCCGAATTTAAAAGAAAGTGAAATTGTGGCTTTTTGATTGCGACCACAATGAATCTGAAAAATATTTTTTCCCGCAACGCTGACCGGAGTTGTGGCTCGAACAAGAAGTTGCGAAGGATACAGTGGGTATCTCACGGCGATACGGTCGTTGGACTTGACTCTACCGGATTACTACAAGCTAACCACTAGACTAACATTCGATACCCTATTGCTGGAACAACGCCGCACATATTGGAGTGTCAGTCAAACCGAGACCGCCATTTGAATGCTGTGCTATTCCATAAACAGTGGTATGAATGTAGCTTCAAGGTGAAGAGGGAATCATTTCTATACCCCAACTGATGGCGTTTCAAATCAATTCCCTTTCACATCCTTTCTTCTCTGACCACCCCCTATTTTATTTAGATTAATTCGTTGCACCAGCCCTACCTCCATCAAATGTTAGCTTTTTACCTGTCGTATACCTGCCAGCACATCTCGATCTATAGACAAGCAAAACCATAAGAACAAGGTCGAGTTTCATTAAAATTGAGTCATAATCCTAACTGAAGCCTCAAATATCTAACTCCGCAGCTAAGAGCAAGACTTGCAAGTCATTCAAGATTTTCACCGAGATTTCAAGTGATTCATTGATCGTTTCCTTTGGAATCCTTGAAGAAACTCCAAGTCACACTTTCACATACCGTGCAGTGATTGCATGATGCAGCAGAAATATTTTAATCTAGAGCGGAACCAACTGAAAATGTCATCGTTGCGTCAGGTCTAGCAGTGCAAGTGCAATTATTCGTTTACCCAAACAAATAGAAAATAATGTGTGACCTCACTACTTACACGAGCCTAGTTACTCAGATATGCACCGCGGTATCCATTAACTTCATAACCTTAACAATCCATTACACTGGAACGCAGCACGTCCTGCGACACATCACTTCGCAACTCGCATTCCGTCACATGTAAGCACACGGCAGGCCGAACGAATGCGCTTAATCACACCTAATAACGACGCGTTGTCCTTGGAACCGGTTATTAATCAATTTATCAGCCGGCACACATCAAGGCTTTCCCCGGGGTAGCAACCCTGTTTCTCTCGGATTCGAAATATATTTTTTATTTTAATTTAGAAACTGTGCACTTTTAAGCTTCACATGCAAGCGCTGTGCACGAAGGAGACGACTGCAGCAGAGAAACTTCCCTCGGAACGCGCGCGACCAGGAATGAAACAAAATTGCACCCGTAGAGCACCGAGTCTTGACCACTTCTAAACCCGCAGCGGCGAGTCACGAATCAGCCGACGGTCCGAGCAACCACTGTTTATGGGGTTCGGTTTGATTTGAATATTCTAATATTGGAAAATCGTCGGCCAGCCGCGTGGGGGTGCGCCGCCGCCCGTACTCCCGCCCGGCCCTCTCTTCCAAGACGAGGAAGGAGGCGATTTTTTCGTCTACGACATGAACACGTTGCCTTCTTGTCGAGTGTGTTTTTCTTCCTTCTCCAGGCTGAGGCGGACTTAGCTGGCTTGACCGGACTTTCCAAGCACCACGACATGGTCGAGTCGGCCGAATGAGGATTGGGGTTGGTAGGGAAATTTACGTATTCCAGGACGAAAAGGTCGACAATTTGTGTGCATGCATGAAAATAGAACGATCCTGTAGCGTGAGGGCGAGTACAGTAGTCAGCCGGCGGGTGGGCGGGCAAACCTACAAGATGGGCAAATGAAAAAATCAATTCTATTCTTAGTCAACAGGAGGCTTTTTCATTGAGGCTTTTCGAAAGGACAGGACTCACAAATCGGTGCCGTCATCGCAGCGCTATGATGTATGCATCCTGTTGCAGGCTGACAGCCTGGCGAGGGGACCTTCTGCCGAGGGTTGGGGCTTCTCTAAGAATCCACTGATTCAGGTGTTGGCCAAGTGTGTGAGGAGGGCCTTTGCATCAATGTGCAGTTTGGTTACAGCACAGCGGCGAGCAGATTATGCAGGGATAACTCATCAGGTTTTTGTTATCATTCGTGAAGGGTTGCCATGTGTTATGTATGTCTGGCATACTTTGTCAGGTTAACTAGTACGCATCGAGAGATGGTGCGACGATGGGAATGGCGGCTTATAAGGAAAGAGGCTGTGTATCTGAGAACAAAAAGAAGAACGAATATTTTGCGGAAACTAATTACAGGACTAATAACAACCGGGACTGTTCACTGAAGCCAAGGATAGGGATAGGGAAGGGTGCTGCTAGCTACCAGCACACTTAAACCATGTGTCAAGGCATGCTCGCCTCAAGAACTGGAGCGAAATTGTTCATTGAAACGAGCGTGGATCCCTTGAAGCCAATTTTAAAAATCAAAATGTGTGTGTTTTCGCCGGAAATGAAGTATTACAGAGATGTCTAACTTCACAGCTGATTGACTCCTAGTCTATCGACGAATTTCAGAGACTTTTTGACAGTTATTCACGAATTTTTGACGGTAATTCACGAAATATTTTGGCTTTAGGCGCAAGAGAAGTTGAAGTTGGACGTCTCTAGCATGCTTCATTTCTGGGTTTTACGTGCAATTCATCAAGCATAGAAAATACTTACAATTTTCTTGCTTTGCAATTATTAACCCTTAAATGCCCAAGAGACCGATGTTTGTAAATGGACAAAAAGAAAAACAAATTTGCTTGCTTATATGCCTTTTGGAGGAGCATTGAATGAATTTGGCTGGGAAAGTTTGGTTTAAATAAGTGACTCCAAATATGTCGGCTATTTGTTTGTACTCATAGCGCACAGTGCTCCCGCAGCGGAAATAAACACCCGAAGTGACGTATTTTTCACGGCCAAGTGGTATATGTTTTTCGATTCATCACATATGAGAACCTAGAAAGCCAGTATTTTGTTGACTTTTGAAGATCCGTTTGGCTGCACCGGTACCTCACAGTTGGGATCTTGAAATTCAAAAAATATGGACGTATTACCTAGAATTAGGTACTTGGAAGTCATATATTTTTTTAAAGACCATACATTATGCCTTCAAGCTGCATCAACCGGTTTTTCATACTGCTTACCAATTTTGCATGCGAGACTCTTAAGTAAAGTCACCTTTTGGGGGGCCATTTGAATGGTTGACGGGCTGTAGCAACAGGAAACTTCTTCTGAAAGCCTGAAGTATTCTCTATCGATGGTGCAATAACTAAGTGCCCTTTTTTGTCATAAAATGCTCGTCCTGTTCACACGTTCCGAAAAAAAAAAGATTTTCTGACTTTGGCTACAGTATTTATGTTTATGACTACAGGAGTATGAAGTTTTGCTTTACATACATATAAAGGGTGATTTTTTAAAAGCTATAGGAAAGTTTTTCCAAAAAAAAAACACATAAAATTCAGAAAAATGCATGAAATCTTTATTGGAATCGATAGTACGGTCCATATAATTTAATGTTTGAAGATTATTTCATGCAAATGTTGACCTTGACTGCGCCTCAAATGGTCCATCCGCTTAGTCCAATTTTGGCATACTCTCTCCAACATTCCGGCCGGTATCTCACGAATAAATGCTTCAATGTTGTCTTCCAATACGTCAATTGAAGCGGGCTTGTCTGTATAGACATGGGCTTTAACATAGCCCCACAAAAAATAGTCTAAAGGCTTTAAATCGCACGATCTAGGCTGCCAATTGACCGATAAAATGTTCACCTCTCAATAAGTCCATTGTTGCGCCGGCTGTGTGAATTGTGGCACCGTCTTGTTGAAACCACATGTCATGCAAGTCAAGCTCTTGCATTTTGGGCAAAAAAAAGTTGGATATCATCTCTCGGTAGCGCTCACCATTCACAGTTACGTTACGATTCGCATCATCTTTGAAGAAGTACGGTCCAGTGATGCCAGCAGCCCATAAACCGCACCAAACTGTGACTTTTTCTGGATGCATTGGTAGCTCTTGCAATGCTTCTGGCTGATATTCACTCCAAAATCGACAATTCTGCTTGTTTACGTACCCATTGAGCCAAAAATGAGCTTCGTCTAAACTGACCATAAAATGGAAGAAGCGCGCGATGAGCTTTCTTAACAGATCACGCATTTTCTCATAATAAAATGCAATAATTTGCAAGCGTTGTTCGTTTGTAAGACGATTCATGGTTAAATTATAGACCAAACTGAAGATGATTCACAGTGAAACAAAACTCGAAACGTGCGTCAGCTGTTTAAACCAGTGTTGCCAAAAAGATAATAGCTAAAAAATCACCCTTCATAACGAAAATACTTAAAAAATTTGAGTTGCATTTCATCTTTTGTTGTGCAAATGTGAAGTTTTTCGCGATGGCAAGCATTGTTTTTGTAACTTAATTCGTGCGGTTTTTTTTTCCAGAATTTTAACGTTTATTTAAGAATAGCATGCACAGTAGTATTATTTAAAGTATTGCCCATCTGAAGCTATGACTTTTTCCAATCTTTCTGGCATTTTGAGGATCCCATCGCAAAAGAACTGCGCCGGCTTGGCTGCCAAGAATGAATCAAGCCAATTTTTGATATTCTGCTCTGATGTGAACCGTATTTCAGTGAGGGCGTTCTGCATCGACCGAGAAGGACAAGGTCTGGGCTATAAGGCGGGTGGGGTAAACCTTCCCATCCACTGTTTTCCAAATAGTACTTAACCGGACTAGAAACGTATGGCCGACCGTTGGCATGATGGAAAGTTATTGCCTTGTGTCTATTCGCATATTCTGGGCGTCTTTCGACTACTGCTCTCTTTAAATGGATTATTTGTGTTCGATAGCGTTGTCCACTGATGGTTTCACACGGTTTAGCAGCTCATAATGCAGCACACCTTTCTGATCCCACCAAATACAGAGCATTACCTTCGTGCCATGGATATTCGGCTTTGCCGCTGATTTGGCTGGTTGGCCAAGCCATAATCACCGATTTTGCCACGTTCGCTCAGCTAGCGCATGTTCACCATAAACTTACACGGAAATACGATGACTTCCGGCAGCAGTTTTCTTCATATTAAAGTAACGAAGAAGAACTCCCTGCAAAAACACTTTTTCAGGCATAAAGTTCGGCATATTTGAGTGAAAAAAATGATTGTTGTTTACACTTCAAATGAATGACATATTCTGAAATGACGTACGATGACGATGGAATAATGGCAATGGAGTTATACAAGTTACGCCACCTCTTAGCAAATCGCACAAATAGTAATAAGTTATAGACCCAATATTTTGTATTGTTTGAAAGCCTTCCAAAGCAAGAAAAACATAAAGGCAAAAATATACTTTCATTTCAAAAGTGTTCAGGTTTCCAGAAACCACAATACCCGCCAATTTTTCAATCGTCACTTTTTGGGTTATGCTGCATTCATGCTGTCTGTTCAACAAACTTGTGTAACTACCAATTTGAAGCCAGTAATTGTTTGAGCTCTTTATGGTTAGATCAGAGCTATACTCTTGCAAATATATCGCTTATTTAATGGATATCAGACTCTGTGTTTTATTTATGAAACATCTGCGCGTATTCTTAACATTTCCTAATCATATTCTATCATATCACTCTCCAGTCTGTGTCTCTAGTCTCCTTGCCTTTACTTGTACTGCATACCACATTCACGACGATTCCTCGAATCCGTGAAACCTCCGGTCAATTAGTCTCCTTCCGAACATCAGCAAGGTAATCGAGAAGGTGATAAATAGAGCTTTGATCAACTGGACTAGGACACAAATATAATTCCGGATAACCAATTCGGTTTCAAAGCGGGGCATGGCACGATTCATGCCGCGTCGGATATCCAATGGAACAAGAGCCAGATACAATGTACGGGTGCCTGCCTGATTGACGTGGAGAAGGCCTTTGGTGTGTGGGTAGAAGGTCTTTTTCCCAAGCTCAATCGGCTGGGCATTAGCAAACCACTGCTGTCCCTACGATTCGTCGTCAAGAATGGCAACGTGACCTCCACAGGTATTTTCGATGTCACAGCCAGCTCGATGCGAGGGTGAAGGTTATCTGCTACATGGCTCTCATCCGGCCAATGGTCACCTATGGCTGTCCCGTGTGGTTCAACGTGAGCGCAAGCTTGATGGAAATGCTTCGGTTGTTCGAGAGAGCTTGTCTTAGGGCTTGCCTTCGCCTTTATCGAACTCCAGAGTCCCAGTACACAAAATTCTATTCAAATGAGATCTTGCACAACAGTGGTCAATGTCCTAGTGAAGTTGATTCGAGGTAATACTGTCAGAGCGATGAACTCGATCAATAACTTGATCTCAGAGGCTTACTAACCCAATTCACAATACCACGAAAGGGTACGCCACAGCGGCTTCGTCCCCCCAGAAGCTTTTCTGCATCTAGACAAAAACGGACTGATACAAGACATAGATGCGGTAGCGTTCATCTACCACATCGCCAGATCAACTGTGGATGAGCGACTCAGCCACTTCCGTTTCGTCGCACAACGAGCTGAGGAGGGTCTCCTCCGGTTCAGCATATCGGTCTCAAGACGGGAAGTGCGAGATGTTGAAATGCAGTATCGAAAATTCTGGTGGCTGGGGAGAGAGGGAACTCCCTTGTCGAACCCTTTAGACCCGGGATAGAAAGGTTAGTACTTATCCCCGAATGGGGGAGTAGTGGGTCTCTGTCTTTCAGTGGATTAGATGTACGTCTATCAGCAGCATCCTATGTCCGACTGGCAATTATTAGGGTAGTTTTAAGTTAGTTGTAAGTTGTATTTAAAAAAAAAAAATCAAAACAGATATTTGGTACACACATGTGTACACCTGTTGTACCTATGGGTATACGTACACTACGTGTGTATATAACCATACATACATGTCTATATGTATGTAAGTTTAGCATAAGGTAGGCCAGTTATTTTAAGGTAGTATGTACAATATATTCTCGGTATCGGGGTGAAGCTGTGGTTGTATATATAAATTGACTTATTTATCAAGTAATGCTATTTTTTTAGTGCATTCAGGTAAAATTTCATATAAATGTGATTATTAATTCGCGGTTTATCTCTAGTTAAACAGAATCATAATGGCAACTGAGACGATGATGGTGAAAATTGAGCACCGCGCTGTAATTAAAATTCTCACTAAGCAAGGAAATAGTCAAAAAACTATTCATGAAGAGATGGTGGCTGTTTACCAGGGTCCCGCACCTTCATTATCAACTGTGCAAAAGTGGTCAAGTGAGTTCAATGGAGGCAGAGAGAGCATTGAAGACGACCCCGCTCCGGCGCCCGGCTACTGCTTGTACGGGAGAAAGCATCAAGAAACTTATTCTTCAGGACGCCCGAATAAAGGTGAAAATGATGGCAGAGATCACCAGGCTTTCAACTGGTACCATTCACACCATTCTTCATGACCATCTTAACCTTTCAAAGGTCAGTGCATGGTGGGTGCCACGAACGCTCACAGCGCCTCAGAAAAAAGTGAGAATCGCATGCTGTAGAGAGCTTTTGGTGATGTGTAGTGAGAACGCGGACGGTGTTATGGATCGAATTGTTACTGGTGACGAAACATGGGTCCACCACTATGACCCTGAAAGCAAACAAGAGTCCATGCAGTGACATAAAAAAGGAACGACCCCCCGAAGAAGTAGCCACAGTTTTTTGGGACTCAAAGGGAATCATTGAGTACAAAAAAAAGGTGAAACCATCAACGCCACATCCTACGCTTCCACTTTGCATAATTTGCGGGAGGAAATTAAAAAGAAAGGACGGGGTAAACTCGTTGCTTCTTCATGACAACGCTCCTGTTCACACGGCGCGAGTTTCCAAGGCTGCTGCGCGAGATTGTGGTTTCGAAGAAACGCAACACCCACCCTATAGTCCAGACCTTGCCCCTAATGATTATTTCCTGTTTCCTGTTTTGTAGAATTTTCTTAATTCAATATTTTTGATTAAATATCCATGTATTGCTTTAATGTATGCGTAGTTAATTTAGGCCAAAAGAAGTATACACAAAAATTTGGGTTTAGCTTAGAGTGCCCGACGAGGGCCAGTAAGTTACATTTAGCATTGTTCGTTTAGCTCGTTTTAAGCATTTTTGTCTAGTATTTAAATATATCTGAATTGAAAAATAAAAATGAATTAAGAAAAAGAAACCGAACTTCACAACAACATCAAATTTCCACTGACACAAACTCGGACCATGGCAACCCTGTTTCTGGTATTTCCCGCAATTGATGTTCATGCCCGGTGCCCCTTTACAAGTCATTTTGGTCATGCCATTAGTATGTACATATTCACATTTATCGGCCGCCCCCTTCCGTGGTCGCCGTGGATACGACAATGTCCAAAGTGACCACCACAGACTGTAAGTTGTGCTACACACGCATCCTTCCAGCGATTAACGAAAGAAACCCCCACAACCACACACAGAGAAGGTATCCTTACATTTTTAAGGGGGGGGCCCACTTCCAGCCGGTAACAGGGGCAATAAACGAGTGTGATTTGTGTTTCTCGGCCTGTGTCTGGACACTCTATCAAGGTGCACCCTGCAGGGGGTCCTTTCGGTTATGACTTCAATCAATAAATCGCACGGCCCACGGCAGATGCGACAGAACTTGTTGAACAGGCATCTGACACTGACACTCATGGATTTACCCGCTCCCAAATACTCACACAATCAGTCAGTCAGGTGCCGATGTCAGTGTCAGTCATGTCAATATTGGGGATGTCTATTGGACGCGAATAAACAGAAGTGAAAGCCTTCTCTAGTCCGCGGACCTTCACAACGTGGGCCTCGTGTCTTTTGGGAATGTTGGGTAAATATTTACGGGGCGTCCAGGGGAAAACAGAAATCAGGGTATGTGTACAGAACTTGATGTGGGTCAGTGGCATGGGAGTGATTGTTTGCTGAAATTTCGGTAGGCCGTATAGGTGAGTGCTGCTTTAATTGATTTATGGCTACTTCAATAGTCTGTGACGAATGATGTGAGGCGTGTGAATTGTCGGAGGGTTTTGTGCTTAAAATGTTGACGTACCTCCATAGGCAACATATCGTTTTTTTTACACCTCGGTCTGAATAAATACGACGAGGCAGCGATTTATTAGTTTCCGTCTGTTAGTAGATTAAGCAGGTTTAAAATCAGAGAGTACCCTCCTCAATTTTTGTTCTCGCATCGGTTTCAGTAATGGGAGCTCTTCATACGACGCTGTTCGGAGTCGGCGAAAACGGTAGGTCCCACCCATTGGCACACAAGTGGTTGCTGTAAAAATCATATCCAGCTCCGACTGCCGTTTTTCTTTTGTAATTAATTTTTATTTCTAAGTTCATGAGCGAACACTGTTAATTATTTCCAACTTACTGGCCCTCCGCGGGCGCTCTAAGCTAAACTTAATCTTATCTTATGTCCTTCGACTTAGTCTAAAAATGCATATGTTTAAAGAGTAATTACTAAGACTATACAACTTACTATACCACAACTATATACTATATTTTTTATATTTACTACTTACAGGCTACCTTAAATACTACCCAGTCTATGTAGGTCGGCCATAGATTGCCGCTAATAGATTTCCATCTAATTTGCTGCAAGAAAGTGACCGACTGCTCAACCTTTCGGGGATACGTACTGGTCTTTCTATCCGGGGTCTAAAGGTTTCGACGAGTGAGTTCCCTCCCCAGCCACCAGAATTTTCGGTGTTGCATTGCAACATCCCGAACATCTCTCCTTGATACCGCCGTACTGAACCGGAGGAGACCCTCCACAGTTGATTGGACGATGTTAGAGATGAGAGGTGCCGCATTTTCGTTTTGTATCACACCGCTTATCCAAATGGAGGAATGCTTCGGGGGGGACGAAGCCGTTGTGCCGTCCCCTTTCGTGGTATAGTGGATTGGGGTAGTAAGCCCCCGTTGACCGAGTTCATCGCTCTGACAGCATGACCTCGAATCAACTTCACTAGGAAATTGTCCACTCGTATCAGGTTCGCCCAATTGTATAAGACCTCATTAGAATAGAATTTTCTGTACTGGGACTCTGGAGTTCGATAAAGGCGAAGGCAAGCCCTATGACAAGCCCTCTCGAGCAACCGAATCTCTTCCATCAAGCTTGCGCTCACGTTGAACCACACGGGACAGCCATACGTGAACATTTCCCGGATGAGGGCTATGTAGCAGATAACCTTCACCCTCGCATCGAGTTGGCTGTTGTAAAACAGTCTCTTTGATCCAGCCAGATGACCATGTATCTGACTACAGTCTTTTGCGCCTGTGGTTGCCCGTGTAGTCCAACAATTGAGAACTTTCGCCAATTCTTTTTTGTATCCGCCAGCTCAGACTACCGTGCCAAACAGCGTCCTACTGGGCTTTTTGTGGATATAAGAAACGCAGTCTTCTAGTCTTCCAATGAGCAAATTCAACAGGAGCTGGTACAATAAACAATAGAAATCGCTGCTCAGTCCGACCCATTCACAGTGCCTTGCATTGACTCCTGCTTTTTGGAGGCTTGTTTGAAATGAAGCATTTGTTACGTTGTTGAACGCTCGGTCTATATTATATGAAGGAACGCGCTTAGTGTACACTCCTTCCGATGCACGGGGGCTAATGGCAGTAGCGTAGAGAGAGTTGTGGAGGGGGGAGGCAGAAGGTGGCACAGACCCCGGCCGACAATTAAGAGCAGTTGGTTCAATGTAAGTCGTTCCCAGATGGAAAAGATGAGGTTGTTCGAGAGACCGTGTCTTCGGACCTATCTCCGGTTGCATCGTACACCCGAGTCTGAGTACAAGAAGTACTATCCTAACGAAGTCCTGTAAAACGAGGCAAGTGTGAACAGGTTGGATAATTTTCTTATTAAGCTGATCAGACGACACACTGCACGAGCTATGACTTCTTCCAACAGTCTGATCTTCGGGGCGTACTATATTATGTACCATGTGCGCCTTGAAGGCTTTTTTTCTCCCGAAGCGTTCCTCTATTTAGACACGATTGGCCTAATACAGGGTACAGACGGATGCCCTGTAATCTTCCATGTCGTACGCCGAACAGTGGACAGGCGACTCCAATACGAACCGGATGTCGCTCGCTCCCAGGAGGATCTTCTTCGGTTCAGTAGAGCGATAGGAAGCAGTCTGCTGGCAGTCTTACTGGTGGTCACACCAAAACCAGTCTCCGCCACCGCAGTTGAACATGGTGGGCGGATTACATAGGTTTTTAAAATAGTTAAAACCAAAAACAAAAAAATGTGAACCACGAGTAACATGGCTTACTATCGGCATTCGGTGCACACTGTACTTGGCAGTGTTTCTACTTATCCAAGCACGCGCCCAAGCCACTCGCGGGATAATGCTGTGCATCGATGGAGAGCGGTAAGACCAAGCCAAGCCTAGGCTCTCGCGTGATGTTGCTATGCATTGGATTAAAAGCGGTACAACCAAGCCAAGCCGAAGCCATGTGCGATTGTCCAAGCACGCGCCAAGCCAAAGAACTCAGGTGATGCTGCTGTGCACTAATTTAAGGACGCCAATTAATTTTCTGGGAACCACTCCTAATTATCTATGTTAGGCATACACATAACTTATACGTCCTGGTACACGCGTCTGCAATGTTACGGACATAATTAAGATAGTCTTAAGTTTTATGTTAGGGTAAGTTAGTATAAGGCAGGTTAAGTTTACCCAAGTTTTTTATCAGTTTTCTTGGTACATACATCATCAAAGACTAAAAAAAAACACGTCGATTAAGCCGAAAGGCACATTTATAACTTAGATTAGATTAGCTTAGAGTACCCGCATAGGGTCCGTAGGTTAGTACTAAGAACAACTGGGAATTGTTAAGTTAGTTATGCTCGTTTTAAGTTATTTTGTCTGGTGGATTGGGGTAGTAAACCCCCGAGATCAGGAAATTGTCCACTGTTGAACATTTGCCGGATGAGGGCGATGTAGCAGATTATCTTCACCCTCGCATCGAGTTGGCTGTTGTCTCTTTGCAAGTAGGTAAAAAAAAAATTTAGAGCAGTTATATTTTTTCTTAAATATACAATTTACAAAACGCCATCTTTTGTCTGTCCAACGAATTTATTTACACGGTCAAGGAATCAGACATTGAATGTCTGACATTGCTTGTGTTGCTTAGCAACTAAATCCTATGAATGCTGCTCTCTAGTACGCAACCACATTTCATCAGAAGTGATAACCCTTATGTTCCCCCATAAGGAAGAATGTTTATTGACTAAATTGATATGGGTTGACGATATTTGAATAGTACATGCAAATAATTAATAAGGCATAAGTAATGCGATCAAGAACTATTTCACCTTTGACGATTATTTAACCACTAATTGCACACTTCCGGGATTCTCCGACTTTATGTCGTCCTGTGTAGTCCGCATACGCATAACCCGTACTATACTTTAACGCTGACAGTAGATCGTTGACGTATATGATAAAAGGCAGTGGACCCAGCTTTGACCCTTGCGGGGCACCGTACTCGATGTTTTCTTCGTCACTGACATCCTCACCAATTTTTACCCGGAATACCCCGTTACTTGGGTAGCATTCAAACCAAGCTTGAATGCTTATTCAGCTACCTGAGGATTTTTTTTATTGTGAACGTAATAATAATGATAAAAAAAAACTACGTCGAGACCTAGATATCTGACAGATACAGAAACGGAAGTATTTTTGAATGAAAGTGATGGTGATGATGGTGATGATAGTGTTATTTCGGGAGACAGTGATGGCGAATTCGTAGCAGAAGAAAATGTTGGTGATGACGATGGTTTATCAGTTGAGTCAGTTGTTGAAGTTGAAAATATGGATCCATCGCTTGTTTGGAAAGACGGTATTGTGTGGCAACCACAACCATTTCAATGTCAACGTGGCAGATTGCGGAATTAAAATGTGATTTCTCTTCATCCTGGAATAACAAGATATGCAAAAGCTCGTGTTGCTGATATCAAAGATGCTTTTTTACTTTTTTTCCCACCACAAATTTTCACTTGAAACATTCGAAAGCGTATTCACAAGTAATACACGGTAAGGGCCACAAACAAATCGATTCGAATATATTGCAAGCATATATTGGTGTTTTGATTTTAGCTGGTGCTTAAAGATAAGTCTTGTCGCGTATGGTTCGTGAAATAATATTTAACCGCACAGAACCTCTGTGCCCACTGGGTTGGTTTTGATAACATAAAAAAAGGTTTTATCACGTTATTATTTATTATCGCCTGTTGCGGCTCCAGTTGACTACTGACTGGACAATGTTTATTCACTTAAAATCTAAGTTCGCTATGGTCGATAAAGGTTCCTTCATTCCCACGCTGGTTCGTTCAGGTTTGCGCATGGTCTCCGCGGGGCGAGTGCGTGAATACGATTGCGCGTGTAGAATGTCGAAGCATCGTCCCAGAAGCATCGCTTGCACTTTCACGAGAGCATGCAAACAAAAGCCCAGGACAAGCAGGGACAGGTATAGTCACTTGCCCGTACATATCCAAAAGCTTTAGGCAAAGGCTGAGGAAGAGACACCAGCGAATACACCATCGGAAGCTGAATACACGAGGCAGAGACTACCAAGCTGTTCTCAGTGAGTTCTTTCAACCGATGACCCAGAATTTGTCACAGAAGTCAACAACTACGTCAATGCACTTGAGACTTCATCCGCACCAGACATCATATTCAGCGAAACCAACCCAGCGGACGAACCGACAGGAAATGATAACCTCACAACGACCGAAGGAATTGCGGGAACTATTTAACAGGGCTGACTATATTTCAAATTTCGTGCTGATTGTGACGATACTTATCACCATCATCATGAACAATTACATCAACAGCAACTGCAACTTTCCTAGCAAGTGGAAAATAGCAAAAATTGTCGCAATACCCAAAAAGGGGAACGCTGCCAGTGTTTCAGGATACAGGCCTTTATCGCTCTTCAGCAATATAAGCAAGATCCTGGAGAACCTGGAAGTGCGAAAAATAAAACGGTGGTCTACCGACCTAAACAAAATGGATTAAGCCAGAGGATTAAAGAGACAAGACCGCTGCTCTACAAGCAGCTTATATGGCCGATCTAAACGTGCGGCTTCCCAATATGGCACACTCTAAGACCAGCACATCTCTAAGACCAGCATGACGAAGCTGTACCGTACTCACCTTCGACAAGGACCGTCAAGGGCACCACAGCAACAATAGGCTTTACGACCAAGCACGCATCATACCCCTGCAACAGTACATGGTGAGACTGTTCAAAAAGCAGATACTAAACATCAACAACCATGCTAACGAGGAAATCAGGAACCTGAGAAACACAACCCCCAGAACTTTCCAACGACGTCGAACAACGAGCTGCATGGATTCTACCAGAGCAGCGATAGCAATCACCATCGAGGCTAAGTCGGCTAATACATCACCACCCCAACCCAAAGAGACCACCATGGACACACGGACTTGAACAACCCGATGTAAGCACCAGCCATTGTAGGACATACAAAATAAGCAATAAACCATTCAATTAAACAGAGTACATCAGTTGGGCCCCTAGTGTTGAGCCACCACCCTAACCTTTAGTTTGTAAGTCTTGTTGTAAGCCCAATTGTAAAAATACAAGTGGCTAAAAATACTTTCTAGCTCGTTGCAAATCTTTTACCATGCGACAGTGGTGCTCAGAAGTTTGCTTCCGTCAAGCCAACTGCTCTATCAACATCCGGCGTTGTATTTTTCTCCGCTTTTTATTCTCTGATGTTTGTCAGAGGTTCAAAGTCTCGTTAAATACAACGTGGTAGCCTAGATCTCTCGATGGGAACAAAATCATTTGTTCTTCAGCAAGATTCTGACTCTATTCCAAAATCAATCATCAATGAATGCATATCTTGGACATGTGTCGAATTAAAGCGATAAACCGTCACCATGTCTGGACGGCAAGTCACAAGCTCCTTGTCCGGGAATCTAGGCCAACAGCAATTAAAAAAGCCACTCAGTCAAAAGCCATCGTAAACGACGCCAACTTGCGACAATTAAATGGTCGGTCACACACCGGATTTAACGAGCAATCCAAGTCGCATCAGCAGCAACCGCAGTTACGCCTGCCGTGTGCTTTTTTCCCCACTTCGTTCCAGGAACCAGATCTGCGTCTTAACTCGCGGAAGTCGTAACGAGTAAGCGACCCGCTAACAGTTCAAATCTCACGTGTGTGGCAAAGCAAACTGGTTCCATACTTTCACCTCCCACAATCATTTGTCATGCCGTATCACTGTGTCTATGTACGTCCATTAAGTGGACGGCTCTAATTACGTCTGTCAAAATATTCCTAGTTCCGACTGCTCGGCATGTGAGTGAACGCTCACTCAACGACCATTGGGGTTTCCGTCCGTGCAATGATCGACCGCGTCGCAGAGTCTCCGCGATCGGTCGGATATCTGTCGAGCACACAGATCCATTCAAGTTGAGTTTGGGTCAATTCCCGGGCTGACCTTCATTGCAGGCACATTAGCCATTAAGAAACGATTTCAGGTAATGACCACGAGCAACCTAGAGCAGAGGGGTTTGCCCACTCGACGGCCGTAACTTTTTATTTCTTCATTCAAAGTCGAGCTCTGTGCGACACGGGCGACGTGGTATGCAGCTCTCCGCTCACCGGCCGCGTTCTCATGCCACCGGGCAAGGAAAGGGCATGAACGATGCCGTAGCCATACCAGCAGTTTTGCTTGAAAATGGACATAAAATCCATAAAGATACACGATTCAGAACGCGCTTGACCTGCATCCACGCGGTGAGTCGGCGGCGACGTGGTGTGGCGAGTGTGTGCTAGTGTGCATGAGAAACGATAGCACGCCGCGCCGCGCCATTCTAGATCGTTTCCATCAACGACACGAGAGTTTATGGAGCACGGAGTCTAGCTTAAATGGCCGAACGTGATATGCAAATTGTGAATCTCATCTCTGCGATACATTTCGTTATCCTCTTGGCCTTCCACTTCCTTTGGTCGAGCTGCACGTTCGCGCTGTGCGCTGCCAGGCAACCTTTTAAGGGTACTCGGCGAGCCTAGATGAAACATCAGCTACTGTCCGAGAATTGTGGCCTAATTGACAGCCGAGTTCATGGATCTCGCCTGTGACCAGGATCTCGTGTGCTCAACGAACGTGGTGGAGGTGGTGGTGACTGTCGTGTTTGTCAGCCAGCAACCGGGCTTACTCGGCAACGCTGTGCGCCAAATTGCTACACATTAGATTGAGGGCTAGGTAACTGTGTAATTATTGCCGTGTTCATGACCGGTGTCCGAAGCACGAGTAACTGTACTTGCAGTATGCAAAGAAGTACGAGTGCCTTAGATCCCGCTGACGATCACGAAGATGATGATGATCAGGTAATTACGGCGCACAAAAACGTGTTGAAGATCTTTGAGCGCGATCGGAAGGGGGTAGGCTCCTCCTCAACCCATTTCTTGGGAATACCTTGAAGTTGAACTCATTGTTTCGGTTTTCATCGCCTCTTGTGTGGGGCATTCCGGCCCTTGACGGACAAAGAGGTGGCTTGCAATAGGTAATCGACGCGTTTGCTCTGAAAGAAGTGCCTTGGTGAGGGGATTCATAGGTTTTGTGTTGTGGGGGAAAAACGCAGAGCCAACGGTTAATGAACGTATCGATCAGATAAAGCATTCTTTCTTTTTTCTTGATCGCGACCGTGGACTGGTCGGGAAGGAGATTCGATTGCACTGCATTCCAAGAGTAGTGCGTTTTTGTTCGAATTGTTCTGAGTCTACTTGGGGGGTGGAACAGTAAAATGAAGATACAGTTCACATGAGAGCAGGTCGATGCAGTGTTTTTGCATAACTTTAAATGGGTCTGTTCTTTGCGCATTTTGATGACAGTGATGTTAATTTTTACGTTTGAAGAGCTTGTATCTTGTAAGCAACTCGGGTCCTTCTCCAGATTAGTCTACTTCTGGGAATGTAATCTGGGGTTGACCCGGTCCTCAGCCAACAAGCCTCCCCAACTGGCACGCTCTTTAACGCCAATTTCGCTTCGTATGGGGGCCCGGTAAAAAATCTGGAACGTAGAGCAATGAAATTGCAAACATGACTTCGTAAAGAGTGGTGGCATGAGAGCCCGGCCGGTGAGCGGAGAGCTGCATACCACGCCGCCCGTGTCGCACAGAGCTCGACTTTGAATGAAGAAATAAAAAGTTACGGCCGTCGAGTGGGCAAACCCCTCTGCTCTAGGTTGCTCGTGGTCATTACCTGAAATCGTTTCTTAATGGCTAATGTGCCTGCAATGAAGGTCAGCCCGGGAATTGACCCAAACTCAACTTGAATGGATCTGTGTGCTCGACAGATATCCGACCGATCGCATTGCATGGCGGAACTTCGTTAAAGAGTCGTTGATGAGAATGCAGTACAGCTCTTTTTTTGTTGGAACTATATGAACGGAACCAGGGAAATTTATCAGGTTTAGCTTCACGGTACACACACGCGAAACAACGTGATCAAGGACTTCCGAGCACATTTAAGGGTGCACAGGATTTCGGCATGGAAATGCGCCGCCGTATGATTTCTCCAATTTGGTGCAGGAGGCAGCTGTAAACCCCGAAAGCACTATTGTCTGCAAGTCAGTCCAACTGCTGGGATACGCAGATGACATCGACGCCCCTTCAGTTTCCCAAGCTGGGATCAAAACTATTGAGTCGAAGGATCAAACAAAACAGGCAGGCTCCATAGTCCTGCTTTGTGGAGCCAAAAGCTGGCCGCTAAGCAAACCTGCAGAGCTGATTCTTGGTGCCTTCGAAAGAAAAATTCTTCGTCAAATGCTTCACGTAAGTCTTGCCCACGTATAAGCTTTAAGTGGGCCATACGGAGAGTCCTAATACAAGTGAATAACGAGCGTCTTCCAAGACAACAATTGGCTCATCGGCATAGATGAGTGATTGTATGGTTCCCCACAAGAGGCGTAAGGCGTCAGTGGCACTGGGGAGCTAAGGTAGGCAAGCCCATTGTGTTGGTCTGTCCATGACTTCGATACTGTGTATCCTTTCTTGAGGACACCGTATACTTCGTTTTCCTCTCGGTCACTTCCGTCTCAATGCTGCATCACTTCATTGACTGCTCACTCATTGACTCATTGATTGACTGCACATCATTGACTGCTCACTTTGGCTGCTTTCACATTGGAGACATCTTTGACAAGATCAGCTTTTGTGAACCCAGCCTAAGCACACAAAAGACGTTTAGCCAGCTGCCTTCAATTACCCATGCCAGTTTAGCTCGACTTGTGCGCGTCCTCTCTTGCGTTGTCCCACTTGCTCGGATTCACTACTTGTGCCACTTTGTAAAGCCGGCTTTTCCTGTGGCTGAATGCCGAGTTTTGAGGTATTCAGACGACTTACATAAACTTTGATAAGCTTTCCTTCCACAAGCGGTTCTAAAACACCATAATCACAGACCACGACGTTTCCGTGGATTCCAAAGGATCCTCTGCCATTGCAATTCATTTTTGTACAGCTGGGGACACAACACGTGACAGCCTCAGCAATTATCCCTTCCCTCTGTAGACTATTTGCTTTGTCGTCGAAACAAGAGACGAACAAAAGTGGACTAGGCGCATGGAAGCCCTCTGTTTAGCTCACAAAGGAGACTGATGGGATCCCTTCCCTTAACACCGCCACAGTCTGCAGTGAACCTACTCGAAAGGATAATCCCGGACAGCTTGTGTCTCGATAAAAATACGCACATTTATAGAAATCCATTCCAGGGGAAGTGCGCGGAAGTCCCCTTGAAAGTGACTGCAAAACAGAAAACAAGACAGCTCTGTATGCAAAGTCACGAGACGTCTTGTCAAAAGTAGCACTCCTTTAAGGTCCCACTTCAGTTTGCGTCATAACCTCTCGCGATATGAATATCTTGCACAACACCCACAGCGACACACCCAGGCACAGGCGACCAGACATCATTTGTTGCAGACTTTCGCTTTTGCCGGCTGCTGGTAGGAATGCCACTACAAACTGTGTTCCCCAATCGGGATGACTGTATGACTGGACCGAATAAAGGAGGCAGACTCACAAAAGACGCCTCGTCGACGGGGCAAGCATCAGAACGCCGCACCGTCGAGTTATCCTGATTGACAGACAAGCAGAAATGAATTATGTACGAGTCTATTGGCCCCATTGCATGCCATATTCACTTCACTCCAAATGTGGTATCAAATGTTGAATTGTTGTCTGAATGCGCCTCGCCGTCCACTGTGCGTTAGAGTGCGGGTGGTTGGAAACGGAGCTACGCCATTAGATTTTATTGACCAACATTCAAGCGACTGAATTACTTAAGATGCCATTAGTCGAATGGCTGCGGCTGTGTGCCTCCTGGGGTTGACTCCTGGCTCCTGGCTGCTGGCTCCTAGTTCATGGCGCATGACTCCAATGCGGTGGATGCATCGAAAGGTATTTAGTTCTGTTGACGATGATTGCTGTTAGAAGCCATACAAGTCGTCAAGTTTTCTTCAATTTACTGTCGTTCTGCGTCTTGGTGTCCCCGAGGAAGTTCGTTTGACTGATGAGCTGCCATTAGCATGAGCACAGCAGACAGTGTCTTCGCTCGTAGTTAGCAACAACTTGGGGCATGTTTAAGTGGTCTTTCGCAGTGATTGCATGCCGCTAACAAATTGTTGCAATTCCGCGCCGGCCGACGTCGCTGATTTACGTGACACTCCAGAGGGGAGTACACAAAAAAAAAACAGCCGAAAAGCGAATTCCAAACTCACATTACACTAACTGATTCCAATAAAAGTGTCATCCACGCGAGACTAATGGCCAATGTGTCGGGAAACACTTCTAGCGGAGGACAGGAATTCAAAACTTCTGGGCACAAAAAACCAAAGGAATCTCTTTGAGGAGTTCTTTGAGAAGTATTTCTTGCATTGTCGCCAAAAATGTGCGCCGTGCAGCCGTGACGTGGTGCGGAGAAGTGAAAAGCACTCTTCGGTTGCAGTCACTGTTCGGATGCACACGAGTCAATTGCGGAAAGCGTCTGGTGTTGTGAATTCCTCGAAGTTTGTGCAGTTCATGTCTCTTCGGCTAGAGACACTTGCACGGAGACAATGACTGCAACAAAGTAAGGTTTTTTGCGACGGCACGATGGTGTTCGCTGTGAACAATGGATGTCGGAAGCTGTTTGGTCGACGTTGAAGCTTAGATTTATGAAAATCAAACACGATGGTTACGGTGGGTAATTGCTGTGGGGGAGTTCGTTGATCTGCTGTGTGCATGGCTGGCGTGTGTATGGATTCTCTTTATCGTGGCCTTTATCGCCGTTCAGGTAGGGGAAAGAAATAAATTAGTGAATGGATGGATTGAAGTTAAGTGAGATGTTTTTCCAGCGGCGGCTGAGAATGCCGCAGAAAGACTTAGGCCTGAAAATGCACTGGACTTAAAATCATACGATTTAGCTGCCGGCACTTACAAATCGGGCAATAATGTGCCATGTCATTCTACTCGATCTTAGCAACTTCGGTGGAAGTAAGAACCGGTCCCTCTAGTGACTTAAAGTCGCAATTTTAAAGAGTTGATACGTCTCATGCAACCACAGGCGTCTGCCCTCTGCCTCGGCCAACGAACTCCGATGGAAAATATGGTACCCAACCCCCGTAGCACGTCGATGGTGGGTGAAAATCAGAGAAGAAGAATACTGAAACCGGCCCATGACTTACTTCTTGTTACGGATGGCAGCGGAGGATCTGATCATCTGGTTCGCCAACGACGTCATCCAGAGCTCTAGAAGAAGAAGCTGCCTGGAATGCACGTCACGTTTTTAGACCTACACCGACAAACTCGAAGCTTAGGCAGGCCAAAGCAGGCCTTGGGTTAACAAACAGGTAATTGAGTTCGCGTGGTTACTGTCAGTCAATGGTACATGACAGTCAATCAGTTTTATCAGTGAACTCCAGTATTAATTTGACCAGTATTTTAGTGAGGTCGATCAGTTAGATTATCGAAGTTGTATGAGTCCATTACGGCCTTCCTGGTCGAGGCGAGTGCAGGGCAGCTGCAGAGAAGGTGTTGTACACTTTCACCCTCTTCTTCATCTGGACAGTCTGTGTCCAAGTCCCTTTGCATGTAGACCCAATAGGCAATGTCAAGTGATTATTCCCACTTCAGTAAGTCTAGGATCTAGACGAGGCTATATTTGTTTGCAGATTCGGCATGTGATGCCTGTTTCCCGTCTGGCATTAACCCCTTGTATACTTATAATATTGCGCTGTAACCTGAAGTTGAGCACCACTGTCACAGGAGTTTCCATCCAACTGGCAGTTTAGTGGCGATTTTCGCGAAGTTGTCAGCTTCACAGCTTGCCTTAATCTATGACACAAATCTCTATGACATGGCACCCAGCGCAGGCAAATGGGAAACTGTTCCGATATCGCCTCAAGAAGTGCGCGACGGCTTAAGACTACTTTAGAGTTCATAGCGACCGTTGTTAGGGATGTAATTGCTGTCTGGATATCCGTAAAGATGCAAATATCGCGGGCGAATATCGCGTTCCAACTCGACCAGGACAGGGCTTCGCTTATCGTCATTATTTCCGCCTGGAAGACACCGCACTGAATGAGTAGACGGAGTGCTTTAATTAGATTAAGACGTCCACATCCTACTAGATCTTCCGTCCTGGATCCATCTGTATAGAAGTGTAAAAAGGATGTTGCCTACATTCCCACAGATCTCATTTTCATGCCGGCAGGTCTCTTTCCTGTATCAGGGCCTTGAAGTTTTTTTTCTGGGAAGGATCGAGCGAATTCCAACCGTTCCATGGCAATGACAGCTGTTAACAGCCGCCATTCTTCCTCTGCACGAGATGTTTGTGGCGTGAAGTCGCTTGGAGTGGCGGCTGGTGTTGAGAAGGGAACTGCGTGGCTTAAAACGCCCTGGGTTCAAGAAGCCATCAGAGAGAAGAAGGAGACCTACAGACTCTGGATTATCTAAGGGGACCTCGGCTTTTCGTGACCGGTACACTGAGGCGCGAAGAACTTGCAAATTGGCTGTGCGAGAAGCTATAAAGCAGTCTTGGAAGGAGGTCGGCGAGAAGTTGTAAAGCGTGTTCTGGCAAACCATTCGCCGAGTCAGAGGAAGGAAATTAAGAAACAAAGATGATGTGTTGCTTTCCAATGAGATGGACATCTTAACGCAGGTGGAACAAGCACTTTTCGGAGCTGCTCAATCCCGAACAGGGGACGGAGGATGGCAGACCTGTAGCCTCGATTGGGTAGGAGACTAGTCCAACGGTGGAGGGAGTCATTTTGGCGATTGAATCGCTAAAGTTGGCAAATCCGCCGGCGTTCATCCACACTGGGCAGAAATGCTTAAGGCAATGGTGGTAAAGAGGGAGTTGTATGGCTCCCTATTAAAATGGACTGGTGACACACCCGGCGATTGACAAACTGAGGTGACAGTCCCCTTTGCTCCAACTAAAGGGACGTATCTCTTTTAAGTCTCCCCGGGAAAATCTAGGCCAAGGTGTTGGAAGCGCGAGCCCAGGATGGGGGATGAACAGTGCGGCTTTCGTCCCGGTAGAAGTACAACCGACCAGCTTTTCACACAAGAATGGTACTTCAGAAGGCTTGGGAGTATGCCAAACCCAGCTGTATTGCAGATTTGAAAAGGGCATATGACCGAGTTCCTCGAGGCGAACTCTGGAGTATGGGATTGATGGTCTCCTCCTGAGGGCCATTCAGTCTCTATACACAAACTGTAGCAGCTGTGTCGGGTTAACGATGGTAAATCAACACCTTTCATCGTGGGCGTTGGTCTTCGTCAAGGGTGCGTCTTGTCACTTCTCCTTTCCATCGTATATCTAGACGGGATGTTGCAGCGCAGCCGAGGCGAGGTATATTTCACATTGGGTGACTTGAGGGTAAGCCATCTTCTTTTTGCAGATGACTTAGTTATCCTCACATCTTCCCAGAGGGAACTCCAGCGCGCACTCGATAGGTTTGTGGCCGTACGTGCTGATGCTGGAACGAAGGTCAACGTGGATAAATTCGGAGGTTTTGGTCATCTCCAGAACGCCTCTTCAAAGCACTCTACGGGTTAGTGAAGAAGGGTGGAGTGTTTAAGTATCTCGAGTGATGGAAGGAGTAATGCTGAGCTTTCCTCTAGGATTGGTCAAGCTGGGTCAGAGTTTTGAAACAGCTTGGTAGATCTGTTATCAGGAAGACCGAGCTTGGTGTCAAAGCCTAGTTAACGCCTTCTAACTCTTCTATTTATTCCAACTCTCACCTATGATCATGAAATTTGAGAAATGACCGAAAGCATAAGATCGCGAATACCAGCTGCTGAGATGAGACTTCTTCGTGCTCTTGTGGGAATTACTCGCCGGGATAGGGTGAGAAACACAGCAGTGCGCGAGGAACTCAAGGCTGAGCAGCTCATGTGGAGGCGGACTTTAAATGCGATGCCATCAATCAGACCCAGGAGAAGGTGGTTGGACCTACTCCAAAAACTCGCGTGAAGAAATCTCGCCTGTTGCTTTGTGTGTTCGCTGAAACCACTGAACAATCTGTTTTCAAGCCAAGAAAGTCCATAATAGACCAGACGATCGACGTTGACGACGAACGAACTCATTGAAACTTTCAATGTCAATGAGCTTCAATGTTGAGACAAGGAGAAGCGCTGTCAACGGAAGCGGCTAAAATAGGTTTGGCGCTGAACTAGGGGAAAACAAAATATATCCCATCCACAACATACAACATCAACATTGGACTGAGCGTCATAAGGGGCGGCTATAATTTTGAGGCAGTCGAATACTTGACTTCTTCTGTACCGAGATCGAATTGCGGTTTGCTTGGGCCCCTCTCGAGGGATCAAGCTAACAACTCGGTAATTCTTGTCCTGTTGGGCATACTTGATCTCAAAAGCAAATGAAGAATTCTTTGGTCTCTTCCGGCGAAAAGTTCTGGAGTGATTCAATCCACGTACTGTGTGGTACAGCGGCATGAGCCTAGGCAGGGGTATACAGTCCACCGCCTAAGGCAGGTATAGCACATGGACAACTTAGCTCAGACTTGCAGAGTCTTCAATTCCGCGACAATGGGAGAAAACAACTGAGGAGGCCCGAGTCTAAAGTAGTTGACCTGAGTGGAAAAGAGCGTCAGCCACCTTGGCGGGCGTTATCGGAGGAAAGTGGCTAACTATCGTGCCAGCTGGGGATTGTTGTTTGTTGAAGCCCAGGTTCATTCCGATCAGAAGAGAGAGTAAGCAGTTGTTCACCCTTTTGAAACTGACAGAAATGAACTTTTCTCGAAAAGTCTCGCAGAACATTTGTGGCAAGCACTTCTGATGGCTACGTTAAGGTCTGGCAAGTTGATAAGGATACCTATAAAGTGAAGAAGAACAATGGCTTTCGCGTTTTACTTCACTTTATAGGTCTCCTTATCAACTTGCCAGGCCTTAGCCTAGCCATTAGGTGTGCTTGCCACGTAATGGGCTTAAAAGTTGCACACGCTCGTTAAAAATAAAAAGGGAATTCCAAGAATTAACTGCCACTCCCTAAAACACCTACGAGTACTAGGTCACTGGAGCGACTGGTGCTAGAAACAGAAACCCTAATTCCGGCACGAGTTTCCACGCTGTGCCCAACTAAATGACTGCAAGCCATCACGTCCCATCCCGCCCCGAATTTAATCTGATGCCAAGGCACCACAGTTGAAATGTTAGGACACAAATATCCTCGTGAATATTTACTACATCGCACCTCCTCGTCAGTCTTTTTTTTTTTTTTTTGAAGGGGGAATCTAAAATAGTTCACAAGCACTCCGACAGAGCGGAGCACGTTCTTATCACGTTTCAATTATTTATGGCATTGCTGGTGGCGGCTGGCGGTGGTTGGTGTCGGCACTCGGTGACGACGAGACTTGTACAAACCACCCCACCCGCCATCATACTCTGCCAGCTTATCCCACAAGCATGCAATGCGCCCCAATGGCCACAGATAATGTTATCCATTAATCTGTGCCAAAAATAAGCTGTGCTAGGAACGACTTCACATACATATCTCGCCTGTTCAGCATTTATTGCGAAAAAGAGCCTAATTTGGGCTCTGAAACCCTGCCAACTGGGAGTGGGTACATTACTGAGGCACGCCGATGGTGTGGATGTTAATTAAAAGTAATCCCTTCCTGTTCAGTGTCGGCGACGGAGTTGGCGGCGCGCCGCTGCCTTGGACTCTGTGGATGTTGGCCGAGAGTGGGGATTTATATGGGATTGTGATGTAATTGTCGACTAGAGTCTTGGAGGAGAGTCAGTGGTGAAGTCATCGCAACTGGAACGTCTGTTGACACATTTGACAGAGTTTAAGATTCAAGGTTAATCGTTATTTCATAGGTATTTTATTGATTTGGAATGGAATTTGTTATGCTCCAAGCAACGCGGATTCTGATGAATTTCACTTTCAGGCAGTTTCAGAATTTGAAGTTGCCGTACCACTCCTATCATTCTTTCTTCACTAATCATCTTCTTCTTCCAGTGGCGGTTCAGTCCGAGGTAGACCTGGGTCTCAGCCAACAACCCCCTCCAGATGTGACGATCTTTACCCAGCTGCTTCCAATTCCGCACGCCAAGTTGGTTGAGGTTCTTCTCCACTTGTTTGCGCCATCGTTTTCGTGGGCATTACTTTGTAACACTGATTCAGAGTCGACCAGTTTTCGGGTAGGGGCTGTGTTGCACATGCACTCGACATCGATAACGTTGTATATCGTGCTCTCCCTTTCCTTCCAATGCGTACAACCTACAACTTCTGTTTTGTTCTCTTTTTGTTATATTGTCTTAAGTTAAGCCTTGTTAGTTTTCTGTGTTGAAGGTTAGAATAATAGATGAAGACTCACTCGATGTTTATAGTCAAGTCAATGAAGACATATAACGTTCCCACACATATAACTCAGCGGCGTAGGAGGGGAGTGCGGGGGGGGGGCAAGGGGGCCACATGCCCCGTGCGGCACATTGCAAGAGGCGGCAAATTGGAGCGGTTAAAATTGTTTGTTTAAAATATATAAAATTTACAAAACGAATTATTTTTCCATAGAATCAGCATTAACACTGCTTGACAGTAAGTAATCAGACATGGAATGTCTAACGTTTCCTGTGTTGCTTCTCTAAGCGTGCAGTCTTTTCTTAGTAACAAAATACTTGCTTTTTTTGCGGGCACGCTCTTTTGGATTACTTCGCGTTATCTTTTGATTTGTGCTAAATATCGAATGCAAAGTGCTTAGTTCACGAGAGAGCATCTTCGTTGAGTTCTCGTACTTCTTAGGAATCTGAATTGTCAACAGTCAAAATATGTGTTAGAGATTTTAAATTTGATGCTGAGCCTATAGTTTCAGAAATAGGCAGTTGCAGATATTTAAAGATCAACGCTTGACTTTTCTCAATACTTTCTTCATGGGCTCACTTTTACTTCGATGCAAAGTTCCACTTTCTTTTATTCCTTTGAAATTGCCCCAAGTGTTCACACTTCACTCGTAAGAAATGGCAGCAGACCCGTGCGCCGCAGCATAAAACTCGCCTCAACCAACTGTCTAACATTCTGAAGGCGAAAATTAAGTCGTTTAAAAATAATAACCTAAATACCTACTTGACAGGCTTGTCAGGGAAAAAGGATACCCATTACTGACTCTGGAAAGCAGCCAAAGGCTTAAGAAAACCTCAACCACATTCGGCCCCAATTCGGAAAAATCAATACGAGTGGGCAAAAGAAGATAAAGAGAAAGCGGATCTCTTCGCAGATCATTTGGAAGAAACGTTTAAATCACGCGACGGACAAACGTTTCCTGGAAGCTCCTACGGTTCAAACACAAATAATGAAAAATTTTGTATAAGAAATGCTACTTTGACAGAACTTAAGGAAGAATTGAAAAACCTCCAGCCCAAAAAGCTCCTGGTTATGATTTAATCACAGGAGAAGTTCTGAAAGAATTACCTCAGAAAGCGCTTCTTATGTTTATCTGCCTAATTAACGCCGCGTTTAGATTAGAACATGTCCCTAGTCAGTGGAAAGTGGCGGAAATAATAATGGCGCCGAAACCGGGTAAACCCCCAACAGACAAAAAGTCTTATAGACCAATTTCACTGCTTCCGATAATGTCGAAAGTGTTCGAACGAATATTACTCAGACGTTTAAGCCCGGTTGTGGAAGAAAGACGACTTATTCCTAATCACCATTTCAGTGTTAGAAGTAAGCATTCAACTATCGACCAAGTACATCGAATAACTGATGTTATAGAAAAATCGTTTGAACAAAAGCAAGTCTGCTCAGCTGTATTTCTCGATGTTTCGCAAGTCTTTGACAAGGTTTGGCACAAAGGTTTGAAACACAAGCTTCGACAGTTCCTCCCGAGAAGATTTTACACAATTTTATCGAATTATCTAACTGATAGAATCTTCGGTGTGAAATATGGGAAAGACTACTGCCTATACAAGCTGGAGTACCACAAGGATGTGTCCTTGGTCCCCTCCTCTACTTAATTTATAGCAGCGATATACCGCAGGACGTAGGCACCGCGCTAGGCACATTTGCTGACGACACCGCCATTTTAGTAACTGCCAAAACGGTCGAAGAATCAACCAGAAAATTACAATGTGCTCTAGACCGGATACACGAATGGACGAACACTCAGCGAATTGAGCTTAACGAAGCTAATTCCGTTCATATACATTTTACGTATAAGAACGTGAATAACTTGCCCGTTTTTATAAATAATGTTCAAATACCCTTCGGTAATGAAGCGAAATACCTCGGAATGACTCCCGATGTAAAGCTTAAGTGGAAGGAGCATGTCAAAAAGAGACGTGTACTGGCTTATTGGAAAATATTCCAAGCTTCCTTGCACTTACTGGTAGAGTTTGGGATGTTGCTGTCGAAATATTCGTGACGGCATGTGATCCAGCCACGCACCTTAATACCGTGATCGTTCATCTCTATGATCGTGATAAACTGACCAGCTTTAAAAAATATTAAAGAAAGAAACAGTAGCAAAATACGCACCAAAAGAGCCATCCTTTTAAATAACAAAAATTGACAGTCAAAGCATGTTCCAAATAACAGAAGTTTCCTTAAAATAATAGGGGACTGTAATAAGGAATTGAAAGTGGTTTCGGCAGCTTGAGAGTCACATTGCTTTTATGAACGCATTTGCCGACTGCTCTCATGCATAGTCACTGCAGTTTATTTACATTTATGAACGCAAATCTTGCAGGGCTGCCGCAATGTGACGTTTATGAACTCGGCCATAATGCGAAAAATCTGCTAGTTTTGTGTGTTATTACTGTACGGAAACTGAGATAATCTGTTATAATTTACAATCATCATCATCATCATCTTCTGACCCGCATGCTCAAAGGGGTTGCACCACGCACGAAAGATCTCCAGGCAACTCGATCCTCCGCCATCGTCTCTAACCCATCAGTAGGCCCAAGCCAGGCGAGTTTTTAGACTTGGTCCAACCATCTATTGCTGGGTCTGCCAAGCGGCGTCCTAGCTGATGGGATCGCATTCAACGCCTGCCTGGGAAGTCGTGATGAATCCTCCCCTACAGCTGACCTCCAACAGGTTTGGGATGTAGGAGTTTATTTTCATACATCCCAAGCCTGGCTAACTAAGCGCAACCACCCAAATGACAAGAAGAACACGACTGGCATCGGATACTGCTTACCCTGGTGTGCTTCATAGGTACTTACAATTTTTGGCAGACTCGTAGCGGCACCGTGGGTTCAGCACAAAGAAAGACCGAAATTTCAAAAAACTATTCAAATGGCAATTTAAAATGGCGTAACCTCGCCCAATGTGACACCTTGGTTAGGTTTGTTTCAGTTGACATTTCATGAGCCACAGGCTGCCGCCAGGGCTGAAATGTGTACATTATTTTCTCAACACGTATAATATTGGAATCTCCAGCAAAATTGTTGTCTTCTTGATAGCGATGTACGAAAGCAACTTCGCATATGTGTGAACGTGTATCTGAGGACTTGGAAGCGCAAATGGGAGTCAAACAAGGCTGAGGAAGCAACTATACGAGGGGCGTTCAATATATTCTCGGTATCGGGGTGAAGCTGTGGTTCTATATATAAATTGACTAATTTATCAAGTAATGCTATTTTTTTAGTGCATTCATTTAAAATTTCATATAAATGTGATTATTAATTCCCGGTTTATCTCTAGTTAAACAGAATCATAATGGCAACTGAGACGATGATGGTGAAAATTGAGCACCGCGCTGTAATTAAATTTCTCACTAAGCAAGGAAAAAGGCAAAAAACTATTCTTGAAGAGATGGTGGCTGTTTACCAGGGTCCCGCACCTTCATTATCAACTGTGCGAAAGTGGTCAAGTGAGTTCAAGGGAGGCAGAGAGAGCATTGAAGACGACCCCGCTCCGGCGCCACGGCTACTGCTTGTACGGGAGAAAGCATCAAAGAAGTCGAAAAAAGTGTTCTTGAGGATGCCCGAATAAAGGTGAAAGTGATGGCAGAGATCACCAGGCTTTCAATTGGTACCATTCACACCATTCTTCATGACCATCTTCACCTTTCAAAGGTCAGTGCATGGTGGGTGCCACGAATGCTCACAGCGCCTCAGAAAAAAGTGAGAATCGCATGCTGTAGAGAGCTTTTGGAGAAGTGTAGTGAGAACGCGGACGGTGCTATGGATCGAATTGTTACTGGTGACGAAACATGGATCCACCACTATGACCCTGAAGCAAACAACAGTCCATGCAGTGTCATAAAAAATGAACAGACCCCCCGAAGAAGCTCAAAGTCACTCCGTCTGCCGGGAAGCTCATGGCCACAGTTTTTTGGGACTCAAAGGGAATCTTGCTCATTGAGTACAAAACAAAGGTGAAACCATCAACGCCACATCCTACGCTTCCACTTTGCATAGTTTGTGGGAGGAAATTAAAAAGAAAAGACGGCGTAAACTCGCAGCGGGTGTGTTGCTTCTTCATGACAACGCTCCTGTTCACACGGCGCGAGTTTCCAAGGCTGCTGCGCGAGATTGTGGTTTCGACGAAACGCAACACCCACCCTATAGTCCAGACCTTGCCCCTAGTGATTATTTCCTGTTTCCGGATTTGAAAAAATGTCTTCGTGGAAAAAGATTTTCGGATGATGAAGAACACAAGTCGGCAATAAATGGGTATTTTGCAGAGAAGGAGGAAATTTATTTTTTTGAGGGTTTGAAAAAGCTTATCTCAAGATGTAACAAATGCATTGTTGTTAGGGGAGATTATATTGAAAAATAAAAACAATTTAAATTGAATTCGCATTTTCCTTCATATCGATACCGAGAATATATTGAACGCCCCTCGTATATTTCATTCATAAATGATAACGTAGAGGCAATTGGAGGAGGAAGATACCAGTACTACTACGCTTTCATAACTTAATACGAATGTTTATTTAGAAGTCGCCTGCAGTAATACGTGTTCTGTAATTGAGGCCGGTCGAAGTGTATCTATACAAAGCTTCCCAAACAAGTTCGCCGTTTAAAATGTTCAGAACATCTTTCATATGTATTGTGTGTTTACACCAAAGTATTTCAGGCAGAGAACTGAATAATGTGCTTTTGAAGCGATCTCTGTTACTATTGCCTCCATTGAATGAATTCAGAAATCTAGAGATTGGCTCGTTGCGACCATAGTTTGTTCTGTGTCCCATTTGGTAAAAGATATGACGATCCCTTAGCACCCTCACTGGGGCATATAGTGGGAACATAGACAACAAAATAGGACTGTTAACAAGTGAACACAGGACGTCTCTCACGAACATGATGTTATGTGCATGCCTCCTTACACCAAGATAATGCACTTAGTGTCAGAAGGCATGCACACGACAGCATGTGCATGTAGCTGCCATCTAGCTTTATAGGATGATTCAAAATCTCAAGGCATCTTCAAGAAGATTGGTCAAATAGGTCAAACAGTTTGGATTCCAAACGACATCGGCGTATTCAAGAACTGACCTGACTAGAGCAATGAAAATGGATCAAAAAGTATAAGGATCCAGTAGCCTTAGCTACTGTATAGGCAACATGAGGAACAAAGATTAATTTAGTGTGAATAAATACACCGATATCTTTAATTTTGTTAACTCTTTTGAAGGGCAGTTTAAATACCCCTTGGCGCCGCTTACATATTTTTGAAAAATGAAACATTGTATTTCCTTAAGAGCCTTAGAAGCTGAGGAGGATTTTTGTAAACTTTCATTTCCCATACGGATCTAATTCACAGCTTCCATTTAAAGTCCTTGCGTTCAAGGCGCCAGCAACCTCCAGTATTTTAGCACCTTTCCTATCGCACGCTTTACCTGCGGGTTGGAATAATCATTTTTGGAACAGATCCACGTACAAAATTATTTTACGCCAATCCAATGCTAGAGTTAAAATCACCCAGTTGTGGTCCATTGACCCTAAGTCCTGAAGAGTCCAGTGATTATAGTTCATGTAGATTGGTACAATAAAGAGGACAGATCCCTTGAATTTTACTTCCAAGGCATTCATCGCTTAAAATTCAGAACAACTCCCTCAAGACACTTTCTATAGCCTAGTAGTTCTCCCCCGCTCCTTCTCCCAAATGTAAAGGGTGATTTTTTAAAAGCTATAGGAAAGTTTTTCAAAAAAAAAACACATAAAATTCAGAAAAATTCATGAAATCTTTGTTTGAATCGATAGTACTGTCCATATAATTTAATGTTTGAAGATTATTTCATGCAAATGTTGACCTTGACTGCGCCTCAAATGGTCCATCCGCTTAGTCCAATTTTGGCATACTCTCTCCAACATTCCGGCCGGTATCTCACGAATAAATGCTTCAATGTTGTCTTCCAATGCGTCAATTGAAGCGGGCTTGTCTGTATAGACATGAGCTTTAACATAGCCCCACAAAAAATAGTCTAAAGGCTTTAAATCGCACGATCTAGGCGGCCAATTGACCGATAAAATGTTCACCGAACTCGCCTCTCAATAAGTCCATTGTTGCGCGTGCTGTGTGGCATGTGGCACCGTCTTGTTGAAACCACATGTAATGCAAGTCAAGCTCTTGCATTTTGGGCAAAAAAAAAGTTGGATATCATCTCACGGTAGCGCTCACCATTCACAGTTACGTTACGATTCGCATCATCTTTGAAGAAGTACGGTCCAATGATGCCACCAGCCCATAAACCGCACCAAACTGTGACTTTTTCTGGATGCATTGGTAGCTCTTGCAATGCTTCTGGCTGATATTCACTCCAAAATCGACAATTCTTCTTATTTAAGTACCCATTGAGCCATAAATGAGCTTCGTCGCTGAAAACAATTTTTCGCGCGATGAACTTTCTAAACAGAGCACGCATTTTGATAATAAAATTCAATAGCGTTGTTCGTTTGTAAGACGATTCATGGTTAAATTATAGACCAAACTGAAGAAGTTTGACAGTGAAACAAAACACGAAACGTGCGTCAGCTGTTTAAACCAGGGTTGCCAAAAAGATAATAGCTAAAAAATCACCCTTTATTTGTTTTCGGAATCCATTTCAATTCATAGTCCCTAAAAATTGAATTTTCCTATTCTTCGGCGTGAGTTTCCAGAAAGTACAAATAATTCAAAATTTTCAACACAATCATCATCATTTTCTGACCCACTAAAGGGGTCGTGGGGGTAAACCACGCACGAGAGATCTCCAGGCAACTCGATCGCCCGCCATCGACTCTAAGTTTTTTGACTTGGTCCAACCATCTCGTCCTGCCAAGTGGTCGCCTACCTGACCTAGTGATGCAGCTCCTGCCAATGCACCATTGTGGCTGACCTAATGATACAACAAATCTGTCTTCCACATCCCGCCCACTCCACTCTCAGGGGCACACCCCTTCTCTGTCTTTCCCCCAATAAATCTCGAAATAAATACCCGTGCAAATTGATACAAATGAAAACGAATTACTGCCGCACACCCATCGACGGGGCCGAACAAGACCACAGCCTCGATGCAGCCAAAGCGCTATTTAGTTCATGCAACCGACTAGGAAGTCTCTCCCCAAAGCAAGCGACGAAATACATATATTTTCACCTAATCAAGGTGCCAGCTGCAAACACGCCCTACTATTAGCGTCGCGGACCAAAGGTGCGACGACCGCTAGACCCCTGTCACAATCCAGACACGACATCTAGCGCCGATATTGCGCCTCGTCGCTCCATGTCGCATGCGGCTGGGCGCGTATTTCGGGGAATCCGCATTGGAAGCCAATGCAAAAGGTTACCACGAGGAGGAGTTGCTGGCTGAGTGTGTGCGCCTCTCTTGTCAGTCAATTGGAAATGGTATATGACTTCCTCGTTGGAAGCACCTCAGGGCGCTGCCAGCTAAACGATGCAGTTCAGCCGGGTTATAGCACTGAGTGTGTACCACGTCGTAGTTCATCCTGCTGTAGGTCTGCCCCAGCATGCTGCAAGGCGTTGCTTTACTTTTGTGCATGTGTGACGCCGACTACGGCCATACCCACGGTGTACCAAGCAGCGGTGTTGTCTAGTCACTCGTAAACTGAAACCGCAAAACGTATTGCGCATTGTGTTCAGGCTTGAGATACATTTGCGCTGTGTTTGGCGGCATTTTTTCCCCTGCATCGTGAAAAGCTCGTGACTGTGTGCTGCGGCTGTGTGTTTGCCTTGGGAAAACAACTTCGAATCCGGGGTTCATTAGGTTCTCCTCGCACACAGCGGCGCAGGATTTCTTTCACTTTCAATAAGAGCCTGAGATACGAGTAGAACTCATGTCAGCCGTTCGGATATGATTTGTTAATGTTAAGTCGATTGCATAATTGGCCGTCGACATGGTCGAGGCTGAGGGGCGCAGAGGGTGCGCTGTAGGGCAGGACATGTCGGTTGGTGGGGTTAACAAGTTGACCGCAACAGATTAGCTAAGCTGTGGGGCGGCTGCGGTCTCATGAAGGATCTGGAATTTCGGGTCGTTTCTTGGAAATCATCCCTCGGGGTATTGGCAACTTGCAATGGCGTTAATCGTGATGCATGCGATGTTAAAGGGTAAGAGGCTCGTGTAAGGTTTGGGCACCGACTGATTGTTTGAAGACAGAAAAAAGTTCACGGAATTTTAGAGATTGTTAGTGAGGAGTGCGGAGCCCAGAGATGTGCATTTTAACGCTTAACATGTACACACAGCTGTGCCCAAAAATATGCTTGTATTTCTATTTGTCTTACTGCTCATCTTCAGTGACCAGCATGTTCCACAGAAGGGTTCGCGGGGGAAAGCACGCACGAGGGATACTCAGGCCACTCAGACACCGACTCATCAGGGCTATGCCCAAGCATTCTGGGTTGCCCAACCGGTCGACTACATGATGGAACCGCATTCAAGGAACGCCACTGAAGTCGTGATGATGGGGAATTTTGTGATCGTGCCACGTGACCAAGCCATCGAAGCATAGCCCTTTTCTTTCGGAGAAGCAGCTGCTCAAAATTGAGTTTCTCTCGTTTCTCGGCGTGTTGCTCATCCTATCCCGACGAGAAATTCACACACCAGCACGAAAAAAATGTCAGTTCGAAAAAGGATTGTCTGTACTTGGTCTTAGGAAACGTCCCTATTCCAATGCTCAGAAGTGTCTGCCTGAAAGCTCGGATAAAAAAATAATTTCAAATTTCACTTTCATTGCAGCATATCGTTTGAAAATAACATTATTGCGGCCAGTGCTGGGATGTTATGGCACCCTACTGGTAGCCTGACCAGAGGCTATATTCTGGTTCCACGGGAGATCAGGAATATGCTCCTGAGACCAATAGGTTTCAGCCAGATCGCTTGAGGTTGGCCCACAAGTGGAAGAATCGTGGTGGCTGTGGTTTAATACCCAAAAACGCGGGAAGAGATGGAGAACATACCTGCATGACTTGGATTTTATCACACTGAGGAAGGCCACTGTGTGCGACTCTGAGACGTGAAGGTATTGATTCAAATCTGTGTGGAATTGCAGACACTCAACCGGGTGCTGCGATCCAAACAGCAGCAGAGGCTTTAGATCGACCTCACACTTTACCAAAGTGGGAGTAAGTGTCCATAACCATGAACTCGAACTTGGTACTTGAGATTCCTACTTAAGGCGTCTGGTCCAGCGTCGACAAATTGGTCCTTAGGAGTAAGTGAACTCGTGATAGAAGCCATATGGCAGGAGATCACGTTAATCAAATACTCACTTGTTCCTAGACATGGTCAAATCTGCGAAGATTTGAATCGTACCGTGCCGCCGCGTTGATTGCTTTTCTCAACTTTTGGGAAGAAGAATAATCACAGTCAGCGAACAAATCTGATCCATATGTCCAGATTGCCACCATGAGTGCTTTGGCAAGTTTTAATTTAACGTTGATAGGGAGAACATATTTGCTGATTGACAAGAGGCTTGGGGATGTATATATCTTGGACACTACGCTATCAATGTGGTCAGTCCATGTCAGTTCACTATTGCACATTATTCCAAACTTTTTAAGAGTTAGGGAAGGATACGGATTTTTTTCGATTTTTTCGAAAACGGGATGGATTTTGTTTTGTCAGGATTAAGCATTGGGCCATTTTATGTGTCTAGTATGTCTATGTCTATGTCTGTCTAGTATGTCTATGTCTAGTATGTCTACAGCCTCATAGGTATATACTTGAATTAAATGTATTCGAAATGCTGCTATTTACATGCAAATTGTAGCAAGAAACCGCTTGCATTCTCAGCAAATCTTCGGTATGCAAAGTTCCTTGCAAGGTTTCAGTGGCCAACGAACTTGTTTTGATTTTATTTAATATGCACATGAATGCGGAAGTGATAAGACCTCAAAAAAGGATTTGTTTTTCAACGGAAATGCTGAACTCTCATTACCATGCTGTAAGACACTTTTCCAAAAAGCTATTGGAGATATTGAAGTTCGAGGTTCAGAAAAGAAATTTTCAAAACTTAGGTGTCTTAACTCACGTCTCGGCGTCTTTAATTTCATTATGTAGAATTCAATTTGGAAAACTTTGGAATAAAGGAGAAAAGGACTGTGCCCTTCAACCAATTGGTTTGTAAAGTCAAATCTTTTTCAGATTTGATGGACGAGTTGGATGTAGAAATCCAAGCAAGTCTGTTTGAATGATTCAACATCATTGCCGTTTATGCTACGTTTCCACTGAACCCAAACCGCGAGGTCCGGATGAAACCTCAACAGGCCGTTTCCACCAAACTTAAAGTGGCTCTCAATTTTCAAGTTACTCGCTCAAAATTTATAAGTGCTCGCCAAAAAGTACAGCATTGGTTGACAGGGCATAATAGTGTGAGAAAATAATTCTGTTAGTTTTTTGTCCAATTTTCTTAATTTAATATTTGTCATTTAATACCGATGGTTTGTTTAAATACAAGCGTTGTTATTTTAGGTCGAAAAACATACCATAAGTTTATGTTTACCTTAGAGCGCCAGCCGAGGGCCAGTAACTTACATCTAGCATTATTCGTATACTTTTAAGCATTTTTGGCTAGTATTTAAATATAGCATGAATTAAAGAATAAAAATGAATTACAAAAATAAAGCACACCAGAAAATGGGACGAGACGAAATGAGAAAATAAACTGGAATTAAAGCTGTAGGCTCATCCGGGTTCTTAACCTCTCATGGACGGTGGAACTCGAGCAGGATTTAACTAGATTTGTCAGAAACCGCAAGGTTTCCAGACCCCGAAAATGCATGACCCTGGTAGGCTCGGAAAAAATTGATGGAACCCCTCGGTTTTGTTCGGTGGAAACGTAGCATTAGATTCAAAGAATCCAAATGGGTTTGAATCTCTACACCGAGATCAAATTCGCCAAGAGGAACAATAATCGAAGCCAAGCTGAATTCATCGTTAGCAACACCATGACAGTTTGTTTTCAATACAATCACATTTACTCCAAAATCGATGTGCAAAAATTCTTATGTAAGCTGTGCTACAGATAAGCGGGTTATACTTCCCTTCATATTTCTTTTGGAATATTCCGGGGAGTAACCCCGGGATAGGGTGAGAAACACTGCAGTGCGAGAGAAACTCAAGGCTTAGCAGCCCCCTTCTTCGAACGGCAAGCGCTATGCTTCGTTGGTTTGGTCACGTGGCACGAAAGTCCCGGGCGTTGGATGCAAATCTATCAGTTAGGCGACCGCTTGACAGACCCAGGACGAGATGGTTGGACCAAGTCCAAAAACTCGCCTGGTTTCACTTGGGCTTGACTCCTCATGAGTTAGAGTCGATGGCGGAGGATTGAGTTGCCGGGAGATCTCTCGTGCGTGGTTTACCCCCGCGACTCCTTTAGTGGAGCATGATAGATGAAGATGATAATGATGATATTTAGAAAAATTTGGAAATTTGAAGTCCTAGAATGTTTGAATCAATTTTCAATCAATTTTATGTCAAAAAATCTTGGAATCTGGCAGCACTGGTCAGAGCAGACATCGCCACACAAAAATCATTCAAATTAAGCTTTCGAGTAAAACATTTGAATGGGTTCATTCGATAGGATCAATGAATGATTTTTTGACTATCGAATTAATGAATAGTTTGCAACTATCGAATAAGTCGATAGTTCCCAACACTAAGTCTGACCGGGGTTGCTGCCTGACTGTACAATGGACACAGTCGTTATGTCCTAGTGCTGTCAGTACGGTTTTTCAAACTCAAATTGTTGGAAACACTTGACATGACAGTTGTAAGCAACAACATGGAAGACGTCAGCCAAGCTGTCATTCATTCGAATAAAATCACAATGCTGAGCACCTGTCGTTCATTTATTTCTCATTAATATGTATCACAACTCCGCCCAGCAATCGTCATGAAGACCCCGGAGATACTTAAACTTCTCGACACTCTTCAATGAAACTGAACCAACATTTACAGGGCACTGAGCAGGAGTTTTGGAAATAACCATAACTTCGGATATGTCCGCTTTAACCTTCATAACAGCATCAGCACATATTTGCTGCCACAAACCTACTCCAGTATGGGCTGGAGTTACGCCTGGGAGGATGTGAGGATAACTAAGGCAATGTGAACTCTCCCAATGTGAAGTACTTCTTGGCTCGGGTGCGTTGCAACACAGGAAAAGGAGATGGGACAAGACGGTGTGACAATGGTGATAGGTGTTGATTTAGCACCAGGACTGAATGGCTCTCAAGATAGGACCATCAATCCCATACTTCTGCAGAGCACACCGGAGATTTCCTCGAGGGACTTGGTCGTGTTCCTCCTTAGAGTGAAAAGCTGTTCGGTTGTACTTCTCCCGGGACGAAAGCCGCACTGTTCATCCCCTGCCAGCTTCTATTCTTTATACCCAAGTAGCAACAACTTACTGCTTATAAAACAACTTTGCAAACTACTTGCTGTCAAATGCCAAATAACATCTGTCATTCAAACAAAATGGCGACCTGCCAAAATCGACTTAGACAATGTCGAACAAAACAATAGACCGTGGTCAGGTCTCCACTTCACTTCAATTTTCGAATTTGTGCCAGGGATGAAGTCCAAAATCATTTCAATAGACTTCTTCAAGTGCCTAGGGTTTGTGATTAGAAACCCACGCCACTAACAGGCAAAATAAATTTCAATAGAAATGTGGAACTCTGGGAATTCTTTGATGGGCGTAGTTTGAAAGTAGAGCATTCATCTTGACCACTCGCTAACTCAGCGCAAAAACCGGACACACAGAAAAATTTCGGGTGAAAGTTGAATCCAATTAGGCACCCAGATTGAAGGCCATCTTTCGAACTCAGCCACTTGCCGTAGGCCACATGCGAGCCGCCCCACAGTGCGGCCGCAAGAATGCTGCTAATCATGTATCCACACCTCACGCCACATCAAGTTCACTTTCACTAACAAGAAAAATAAGCAAACTCCTACTTACCACCCCCGAGCAAAGCGGGAATTCCACTGAAATCATCCATCAAAATGTCTGCGGTCCCCACGATACAGCAGCGTGCACTCCGCGAAACAAAAGGACACCCACAACAGCAGCAACAACAAACACCAGACTCCAGGTGAGAAATTGTTGTAGAAATTCATGAAACACTTCATCACGTGACCATATGTACTGCTGCAAGCATCGAGAACGCGAAATGCGGAACCCTGGCGCGTAACCGTCGAACAATGTGTGTACGTGTGTGTGTACTGAACGTTACGAAACTCGCACGTGCTCAATGGCTGAGTGGTTTGCGGTGCAACACTGTCATTCGAAGTTCTGTGGCCACGAGCAGCTCAACAAACATTTGACAGCAACACCGACAACCTGGCCACGAACGAAGCACATCCCATTGAGTGGTATAATCCCGTCTCGTGATTATTTTGCGACTGCTTCTGCTTCCCGCTTAGAGTGCCTCTGCAGCGGTCTGCCCCCTAAGAATTGGATTAAAAAAATATGAAAATAACAAACTTTTCGACTGGCGGCAGTTGCCCAGGATACCCCAGCGCACAGTTGTAATTCAATTGGGATTCAGTCGCGCTGGAAGGCGCTTGCAATTGATTGCAGCCGAATATACACGAGTCGTTGGAAGGGCCTGGTTACAGCGACCCACCGAGGACGAGGTGGGTACCATTGCCAACGACGCCCTTATCCTGATGGACATGAGTGAAAGCCGGAAACTTTTACTTTCTGTCAATATTGTGTCAATAAGCCATCGCGCAGCACAAGATTCATTGACTGATGTATGTGCCAATGGCGGTGGTAGTGGCGGGCCCAGTGGAGTGGGAATGCAGAAGGAAATCCCATAAAATCGAAGTAAATGTTGGATCGTGTGTCGGAGACAGAATGCTCGCGTAATGTGTTCGATGTTATGGGCTTGGCGCGAGCGTCAGAATGTCTTCGTTAGCGAACTGTGTCATAATTTGATGTGAACACACTCGGGTTCGCGCATTCAGTTGAATGTAGGTCAAAATTGGTTTGTTTTCGTATCTAAGTGGAGCGTGAAGACTTTGTCCTTTACTGACTGGCACACACTCGCTCACTCCGTGCTGGAATTAAACGAATTATCATTTCTCGTTTAATTTGCAATACCACACGCTATGGTGTCGAGTTTTGCACTGGCTATGACTGTGTGTCATGTGCGCCTAACATTGACCCAGTCGGAAGGAAGAAGTCAGATTTTGTGGCAAGACTTTATACTTTTTTGGCCGCCGTGACAGCTGCTTGAGGGTGCGTACTTCCCACGCTAACTTGGGAGCATTAAAAACCGAAAACCAAACAAAAAGCATTCACCATTGATTTTGCTGGTATTCAACGTCGCATGCAGATTGAACGTTTAGTGCATTTTTCGATGAAGACATATGCGATTGAGTGTGACAACAGGCAGTGCCGACAATGCATTGAAGCGAGGACGCCTTCATAATTATGTCTCGACATTTTTCTAAAAAATAAACAACTTCGTTGAAGAAGAGAGAAACAGTCAAAACATTCGCTAAAATGGAATATTTTCTTCACAAATTGTGTATAAATGCTTATGCCATAGCAGCCGACGAAATTGTTTTCCAATTGAAACGAAAGCAAGCAACTTCAAATGACGTTAACACACTCACAGACGACATCCAATGTAACTGAGACGAAAAATGTCTGAGCTTTTAGAGCCCCAGTCACCTAGTTTAGCGCTTCGGGTACCAAAGTAAATTTATAGTTCAACTTACTGGATACAAGTCGCATAGAATCGTCTGCATTCTACTCAGAACAGTTAAGGCGAGGAAGTCATGATATCTTACGCTGCAATTGCAAGTAGTTTTCTTCTTATCCATACATAAAGTCCAAATGGGCCTCAAAGGGCCCAGCCTTCAAACCTAGGGTTAAGTCACAAAAAAAAAGGTTGTGTGGGGGGCAGACCGTAATATCCTTAGCGCGAGCACAAATTCCTAGGCAGAGCTACTTCTAATGGGTGATTTTTTAAAAGCTATAGGAAAGTTTTTAAAAAAAAAAAAACACAAAATTCAGAAAAATGCATGAAATCTTTATTGGAATCGATAGTACAGTACGGCCCATATAATTTAATGTTTGACGATTATTTCATGCAAATGTTGACCTTGACTGCGCCTCAAATGGTCCATCCGCTTAGTCCAATTTTGGCATACTCTCTCCAACATTCCGGCCGGTATCTCACGAATAAATGCTTCAATGTTGTCTTCCAATGCGTCAATTGAAGCGGGCTTGTCTGTATAGACATGAGCTTTAACATAGCCGCACAAAAAATAATCTAAAGACGTTAAATCGCACGATCTAGGCGGCCGAACGTGAAATAAAATGTTCACCTAACTCGCCTCTCAATAAGTCCACTGTTGAGCGTGCTGTGTGGCATGTGGCACCGTCTTGTTGAAACCACATGTCATGGAAGTCAAGCTCTTGCATTTTGGGCAAAAAAAAGTTGGATATCATCTCACGGTAGCACCATTCACAGTTACGTTACGATTCGCATCATCTTTGAAGAAGTACGGTCCAATGATGCCACCAGCCCATAAACCGCACCAAACTGTGACTTTTTCTGGATGCATTGTTAGCTTTTTCAAGGCTTCTGGCTGATATTCACTCCAAAATCGACAATTCAGCTTGTTTACGTACCCATTGAGCCAAAAATGAGCTTCGTCGCTGAACACAATTTTTCGCGCGATGGACTTTCTTAAGAGAGCACGCATTTTGATAATAAAACTCAATAGCTTGTAAGCGTTGTTCGTTTGTGAGACGATTCATGGTTAAATTATAGACCAAACTGAAGATGTTTGACAGTGAAACAAAACACGAAACGTGCGACAGCTGTTTAAACCAGTGTTGCCAAAAAGATAATAGCTAAAAAATCACCCTTTCAAACTCGGGCTTTTGGCAGTTGTGAAACAATTTTCTTGTATTTACTCGTGATTTTTCATTCTTGGCAGGCTGAGGCAACTTAATTTATTTTTTGTAGAGATTTTATGTGAAATAACTGCATTTTTACTGGATTAATGGATTTTATACTTTTTTACTGGTGAAACGCGCGCCTTTGCTTGTGATTTGGAAAAGTGGGGGAGCCCGATCTCGCAACCGTGACATTGTGATTGCAGGTCTTTAAGACCTTCAGACTAGACTTACCAAAAAATTATTTAAATAACAGACAAGAAACTAAAAAAAATAGAAGGCTAGGGTTGCTACTTACTTCACGCGAACACGATGAATTTGAGTCACTTAATGCAAGTAATGTTTTTTTTTACCCCCGCGACACGTTTAGTGGAGCATGCGGGTCAGAAGATAATGATGACGATGTTTTACATTTCTCTTGCTCAAAAATGTTTGATGTTTGCGATGTCACACAATGGCAAATACCGTTTCCATGAAAAAATTTAAAAACGACTCTCATTTATTCGGAAAAATTTCTTTAATTTGAAAAATATTTTTCCGATTATAATTTCATTGTACCACTATGTGAGCCACGGCGCGCCCAGAGTTCATGAAACGAATTCGGCGACTGTTTTATATGAAACATGAAGGAAACACGCCGTTAAGTTTCTCATAAGCAAAAAATTCAACAATAATATAAGAAAATGCAACCCCTAAGCATGGTAAAACCTTAAAATTAGTCGCGATTTCTGACGATTTTGTTCTGTCCCGAGATTTTCAGCTTCAACATCGGGTACATCCTTTTCGTGCTGTATGTGTATGGAATCGCAATGTTTCTCTTCAATGCGAAGACCGTACTTAAAATTTTGTGAGCGGAATGCGATGTATGCAAAAGGCTCCATAACGTTCACTAGAATGATTTTGTACACATGCTGATCCATCCGCCCATTAATGCGCACAATAGGCCCAACGCCGTACCAGGAAGAGGCTGCCACACCATAACATTTCCACCACCATGGTTTATCGTTTTGATGGTGTACTTGGGGGATCGAGTTCTTCGTTCACAGGTCGCCATCATCTCTTTTTTTGTCAAAATGAGAAAGGTTTGTTTAAATGCTCCTTTGCGAATTCCAATCGACGATTTATATTTTTTTTTTCAAAACGTGCCTCTTTCAGTGCACCCCCGCAAACCACCTTCTAGTAACCTGTTAGTTCTAAGTATGACTTGAGAAGACAATTGACACGAAATGGCTTTTAGAACACATCAACTCTTTGGCGACAGAATCCATAGAAGCTTTTTCCTGGCAGTATTTCTGGATTATAAGCCTTCTCAATTCTGGTGTACAATTCTTATTTTTGCCCATGGTGTCAGGCCTTGGTGGCTAGTTTACCAAAACGCTGCTCAGCTGTTATTGTTAACAAGGGGTTCCCGGCAAAGTACTAGTTTGTATTGATGCAATAAATGATTTGTTTTCTTGTGCGTACGGTCTGTTTGGCACAAACAAAAGGAATATCTGCTCAGTATTTACAGTGTTTCTCAATAGTTTTCCACCACTGTATCTAGTATACTCGTTTAGGTATATTTGGATTGGTGTAATGAGGAATTGGTATTTTATCAGTAGATACTGATGCGGTATAGTAACGTGTCTATACTATATTTGCACGTTACTCTTGAAAATGCAAATATTTTGTGCGTTGCGTCTGTGTGTGTTTTTTAGAGAGGTATAATGAAGAATTGTCTACTAAACCGACCATATCTTACAGACGAACTGGTGCATGCGATCAACCTCTCCACTGCCTTGAGGATTTCTTAAAGGATGGTGCCAACCAAAAATGAAGTATTATAGAGTTGCCTAACTTCACAGCTGATTGACCCCTAAATCCATCGAATTTCAGAGGCTTTTTGACAGTCAGCAGTCATCAACGTAAGTGCCGTTCTCTCATTGCTCAAATTGGCTTTAGAAAACTATAAAAAAAATGGTTGTCAAAAGTTTTAAGGCGCGAGAGAGGTAGAAGTTGGGCATCTCTATCTTAATTCATTTCTGGTGTCAACTAGTTCAAGAACTACAGTGACTGGAAAGTCAGGGTCCCAGAACATGTCAGGTCCCAAAAAATTTTCACTCGATTGTCACGAGGCTTTTTGACAGTTATTCATGAATTTTTGGCAGTTATCCACGAAATAGCGTAAATGCCCTTCTCTGATTGACCATTTTGGCTTTAGAAAACATTTTAATGTGATGGGGGCCGGTTCCTTTAAAATTTCAAGTGACAATTTCAAAAACTCTTGAAGATATAGCCGATTTATGGTGGAAGCGTCAGGCGACGGCGCCATGAACCACCTCACAGGAACCTAGCTCTCATTAGTGCCCCTGTCCCTTCATGGGTTCCCCATTGGCATGTTTTGTGACTACCTGCTTGAAACATCTGCTTCTAGTCCTCCCTACTTACCGAAATAAAAAGTAGGAAAGAGAAAATACACAGCTACGTGAGATATAAGATCCAGGCAAGCAGGACAGGGATATAGAATACGTTGGCATGCTGAGTCTCACTGCGTTTCTTGCAAGAGTAGCATATTAAAAAACAGGCTTTAGAAAATGGATAGGAAACATGGAGGTAATCGGAGGTTCTCTGGAAATAGGCACACGTGTGAGCTTGACCAAAGTTATGCAAGTGTAAGTTTGGTGCAAGTGGCGCAAGTCTGAAGCCGCTGGGGCTTTGCAAGATTATATACATACACCAGCACACGATGACGTGCAGGAAGCCATCAAGCACATCTTCATAAATTTGTCAGCAGATGAACTTCTTCTCCGATGTCTGGGGAATAATACGCAGAAAAAAGAGTCGTTCAACAATTGTGTCTGGAATTTTGGTCCCAAACACATTGTTGAAATTGCTGCCCAAACAGCGGCATGTATATTTAACGAACGTTTTGTCACAATTTTAAAAATAATGGAGACAATGGGAGTCAAAATTGGACGGGCAGCAGCCAAACTCCAAGAGACGCGCGATGAGCACGTAGGCTGAGTCGGACCTCCCTGAGGCTTCCGGAGAGGCCAGAATTGCTCGGAGAGACCAACGAGCCGAAGAAAGTCAAGCCTATGATGAGCTGATTGAACGTAGGTAGGTTTAAGCAAGAATGAACACTTGGACAATTGTATATATTTTTGCTTAGTGCGCGTTATGAAAAAAACCTCAGCCATTGCCTATAACGTAATGTTTTGATTATCATAATTTTTGAAGACATATGGCGCACCAAACGATGACTTTTTCTGGATCTAATGGTGTTTCGCAATGCTTTAGTTTGGAGATATGAACCACCATATTCTTTCAAAACAAACTTGCACCAATTGTTAACATTGCTTCGACGTGAGTGTATTCATGAAGCCGAACTAACCTCAGCAAAAAACTGTAAAATCAGGCCTCACAGGAAACTCTGCGGCGAATTTAAGGTTGTTATGCTCTAAGAAAAAACATCTGTGGTTAAATTAAAAATATTTTCGAATAAAATATGTTGGGTGAAGAACCACCCTATTTGCTGTTCACACAGAAAGAAAAGCCATACCCAGGAATGATAGACAACAAGATTGCGCCTTTATTTTTCCATTTTTTGTATGTGACGTAGGCCGAGACTGCGCGATTTGACAGCTGATTGGATTTGATATTTATTTACATACAATTTGCAGAAAGGAAGGTTAAGGTTTTCAGTTTTTTGTTAAATAAATTAAGGTTTTGAAATAATATTTCCATTATTCAGTTTAGATTGACACACTAATCCCAGCAAGAAGACAAATACATAGTAGCAACAGGAAACATGTGTTTTTATAGAACTTCAAGTGGAGTGTAATGTGAGACTCGTCTTATATCATAAAATATTCCTATCTATGCCATTACAATGTCTGTAACTTATAACATCGTGTTTATTACTAATTTTACCAGTTATGTACCCATTGAAGTGAGTACAAAAATGTCGAATGAAAGATATGCCTTTGCTTTTAGTCAATTGTTTTATTCAATTTCCTTTTTCTTTTGTGTTGATGCTCAATTGTTTCCTTATTTTGAAATACATTCGTGCTCTAAAAAACATGACCCTCATTTCCAGAGCTCAGTCATGTCATTTAAAATTGGATCTTGGACATCCAAAGCTAAACCATATTCTGGAATCTGGATATGGTGCTCTGATGTTCATAACATCGAACCAATCATTGGTCTGAAAAGTAGTAAAAAGTTTAGTGTTTCAACTTAATGAGCACATATTCTTAACAAATATTGCAGTTTTAGATAATTTTTAGCATTCTTCCCAATTGTGATCACATAGGTGGCCTAAAGTTGCAGCCCTTGCTAGAGCCTGTGCAATAGTGTAACCTTTTGCCTTTTTTGGGTCCAACAACATTAAGAGAGTCTAGAGTAATTTTATGTGTTATTGAGAGTTTTCCCGAAGTTAAAGAAAGTGATAAAATTATTTCCTTCCTTACTTTTTTGCCATTTATTAAAAACCCATGATCAACATGAGCGGTTTACCATGAGTTTTATTAAATGGGGAACACCATCACCGTTGTGAATGAACCTACTCGTAGAATATTCAAATTCATTAGTGCTTACCAAGGTTTCTCCGTGGTTACTTCTAGATTCTTGTATAGTCCTCTGTTTCCTCCTCCCAGGTCATTGACAATATCAACAACATAATATTCAGATTCGTTGACTTTGTCAAAAATATGGTGTAAAATGTTCGCTGTCATTTGACAATCAAAGCGGTAGAAAACAGGCTGCCCCCATTTGGCAACAAGTCCTACTAGATTTAATAAAAAAATAAAGTTGACTTGGTTGTATCGTCGGAACCGTTTCCATCTTCAACTTGAATCCATTATTTTTGCAAAGTCCTACAATCAATTGCGATTAACTATTATGTGTAAATGGAACAACGAATATGAGTAAACACGCTCTCAAAGTTGCAAAGTGTGTGAACAGCCAGACGCTTAAGCCGAGCATGCCGGACGCAGCGAAAGAATCCGACACCACCGTGGGAGCGTCGCCGACCATCCAACGTTCAACGCCACCGAACGATTAGAATAAGTAGAGTAAGCTGACTTCGGGTTAAGTAACGCCAGCAGTTTAATTTTAATAAATAAAATCCCTCATAAAGGGAAACGAAAAAGAATACGTGTTTAATTTATATTAATTTGTCCATTTCCATTGCTTCCGCAAGATGTTGTCTTTTGGAAGGACATAAGACCGTAGATTCGTGTTTCCTTTGCTTTGCAATTAAATACTGCACACCTCATTTCGGAAAAATAATCCTTTTATTTAGCTCTTCACAAACTTCTATACAATAGACTTTAAATTTAAAATTTTTCGCGAAGTGAGTATCCGCTCGTCTCGGCCTACGTCACCAAAACACTGACAGAGAGCTGGCAAACATGGCGGATTTTCGCAAGGCGTAATCTTGTATACATCATTCTTGAGCCATACCTACTCTTCGACTTCTCACATCAGCATGACAGATCAAAATTGTGCCCATAACCTTGTGTCGAATATAAATAATTTCTTCAAGACTCATTTCACACACGGCAAGGGTCAAGGTCCCGGGCAGCGGATGAAGGTTATGAGTATACGAAATTATTGCAGAATAGTATTTTTGACCGCCGGTTCTAGTGAAGAGCCAAATGGTTTAGTGACCAATTGTTGAATTCTAAGACACTGTCATGCCAACCACTGACCATTTGGCCAAACTCGGTGACTAGAAAGAGGGCATTTATTTTGCTCGTACCGGAAATCGAACTTAGGCGACGTTTTCTCAAAGTGCATAGGCCACAACGCCACGGCCTCCACTAAAAACCTGGTTGCAGCTCCCTCGAATTCATCCGTCCATGAGAGGATGTCAAACCGAACAAGCGTGAATTTCATATTTATTTTGATAATTTGGTTTCAGTAAACGTTCATCCGGATCTCGCGGTTTCAGTTCGGTGGCATTACCTTCAATCACCTGCCCACAATTCACTTCACAATAAGCGTGCAACGGAAGCTATAAAACAATCGGAATGAATTTCACTGGAAATACCTCGCAACAGTTCATTTGTCGCAATTCCAAATGCTCCACAACCAACTTCTGGGTAAAAATTAAATATCTCTTCACTCCATAATGGGAATTCTTCAGGAGTTCGACTTTCCCTTCGGAAATCATCATTATTCTGCCTTCCATTCCATTGCCTGCGAAATAATCAAGAATCGAAATCCACTGCTACTTTCCTTTCATTTCATAGTGCCGCGGGCGCACAACAGGAGGAGTGCTTCGCCATCGCTTTGCCACTTGAATGTGTTTCTGACACGCAAATTTCATATTTTCCCACCTCCTCCCACCGCACAAATAACTTGCAACTCAAGTGCAGTTCTCAAACACGCGGCAACGTCTCGAAATTCCTTTTGACAACACTCCAAAGACACACGTTCCCCGCACAATTCAATGTGACAACGACAACAAACGGCACCAACACCAACAGAGGCAATTGCCTTACCCTTTCATGCAATCGCCAGCAAGGATCCACAAACCCACACAAACAGGTCGACGTCGACGAAACAAAAACATCAACGAATCTGGGAGTTCGTGGATTTTATTACGCGAACGGGCGCTCAGCAACTCCCACACACTTAAAGTGCCAACCGGAGCGTTAAGTAGTTTTTCCTGCGACTTACTTCGGCAGACAAGTGCTCAGAAATCGAAGGTTGATTTTGACAGTTCCTCCTCCACCCGCACCCCGGGGTCGTTGCCCCAATTTTGTGTGCTGGCACGTCGAGTGCCACGTTGCATGTCCTCTAAGAGAAAGCGTGTGCAACATGCGAACACCGCTAAGAGATTGTTTACGCCAAGAACATACGCCTGACTCACTCATATTGGGTGCCAGATTAATGATGAGGACACGATGCCACAGTGGGTGTTCATATTATGTCCACACCAATTGCGTCGACACTATGCGCACGTCCACCCAGAGAAGGGTTATGGGGCCAACCATAATGGGTGTACCTAACCATGGGTTTATGTCAAAATCAACAGAAGCATCGTAACTTTCAGAGTGCCCACAATTGCTTCTGCAAACTTAAGCTTAATTCCAAGACCAATTGTCCTGCGTTCATTCATTGAATTCGGAATTGTTTGTATTTCAATTGGATGGACCTATCTTGAAATTGCTCCAGACATTTGAAGCCATTGTTCAGTTAAGTGGCCGCCCTTCATTAGAAGGGTCTCCGGTTCGAATCCCAGTGAAAGCAAAGACAAAATGCTTTTATCGGTCCAGTCACCATTTGCCGTTGGGATCAAGTTACCGGCACTATCACTGGAGTGGCCTGACCGGGGGGGTTGCTGCCTGGCAGGTACAATGGACACAGTCGTTATTGTCTACGTGCTCCAGTATGGTGTAACTAAAGACCAAAACGCGGAATTTGTCTGTTTTTACTGTCGATTTTCCGTCCTAAGCATTAGACATGGATTACACTCAGTTCGCGATACGAAGCTATTGAGTAAACATCTAAGAACAACTTTTTTTCTATCATAGTGTCGACGCACCTTTCAAATTCGGACTATCTTCCTGTACGAATTTTATCTGAGACATTATGCGTCGCTGGCAGGGGAAAACATGCGAAATGCATGGTGGTCCTTCAGATAAACTTTGAAGTGACAGTGAAGTGAATTTAACAGCTGTTTTCAATTCTCATATTCAATTTCCAATTTTTCAGTAGTGTAGATACAATCAACAAATTTGTCATTAGGAGTCTGAACAAGAAAGGAGACCCTTTTGACTGCGCCAACTATCGAGGGATCAGTCTCCTTAACATATCGTACAAGATCCTCTCTGCCGTCTTGTGTGAACGCCTGAAACCATTCGTCAATAACCTGATAGGTCCTTATCAGTGCGGTTTCAGGCCGAGAAAGTCCACCATCGACCAAATGTTCACACTGCGGCAGATCCTGGAAATAACCCACGAGATGCAGATCGACACCCACCACCTATTCGTCGATTTCAAGGTCGCATATGACAGCGTGCATAGAGACGACCTATACAATGCCATGTCTAGTTTTGACATTCCAGCCAAACTCGTCAGATTGTGCAGGATGACGATGGAGAACTCTCGCTGCTCCATCAAGGTCGGTAACGAACTCACCGAGACATTCAATGTCAAAAAAGGTTTTAGACAAGGCGACACGCTGTCATGTGATTTCTTCAACATCATACTTGAGAAGATCGTGCGAAACTCAAATGTCAACACCAGAGGCACGATCTTCCAAAAGTCCGTTCAACTGCTTGCCTAAGCGGACGACATTGACGTGATTGGACAGCGAGCTGTCAATGAGGCTTTTGCTAGCATTGAAGCGGAAGCGGCTAAAGTGGGTTTGGCAGTTAATCAGGGCAAAACAAAGTACATGCTGTCATCACGAAAGGACGCACAACAACGACGCCTCGGACAGAGCGTCATAATGGGCAGCAGAAACTTTGAGGTAGTCAATGACTTCGTCTACCTTGGCTCTGCAGTAAACAGGGACAATAACACCAGTAGCGCAGAATTACTCTTGCCAATCGCTGTTTCTTTGGGCTCAAGAGGCAATTGAGTAACAGAGCCATCTCTCGAAACACCAAGTTGACATTATATAACACCCTAATCATCCCCGTCCTGCTCTATGGCGCAGAGACATGGACGCTATTGAAAGCGGATGAAGAAGCTCTTGGTCGTTTTGAGAGAAAAGTTCTGCGTGCGATCTTTGGTCCTGTTTGTATTGATGGCGTCTGGAGAAGGAGATTCAACCACGAACTGTACGGGCTGTACAGCGGCATGCACCTAGTTAAGCGTCTTCGGATCCAACGCTTAAGATGGCTAGGTCACGTAGAGCAGATTGACACCACAGCTCCGGCCCGAAGAGTCTTCAATTCCGAGCCTTTGGGACAACGCATAAGAGGTCGTCCTAGAACAAGATGGCGCACACAAGTGGAGAAGGACGTCAACCAACTTGGTGTGCACAACTGGAGGCAGCTGGCGAAAGATCGTGCTGGCTGGAGAGGCTTGTTGGTTGAGGCCCAGGTCCACCCCGGACTGTAGCGCCAAACAAAGAAGAAGAAGAAGTCTGAATAAAACACTCTACTGACTATAACGCGACCCATATCTTCTATGTTCTACTAACAAAGCGGTATGTAAGAATTATGGCCGAGTTCATAAACGTCACACTGCGGCAGTCCTGCAAGATTTGCGGTCATAAATGTAAATAAACTGCAGTGACTGTGCATGAGAGCAGTCGGCAGCTGTGTTCATAAAAGCAATGTGACAGTCAAACTGCAATCAAATTGGGAGTGATTTTTGTTTTGTTGCAGGATTGCAAGAAAAACGGATAAGTGGACTTTTTCATGCGAAAATTGTTTCTAAGAACATCATACGGAAATTCTCTTATTTTTTTAAAAGAATTTTCTGTTATTTGGAACATGTTTGGACATGGCCCTTTTGCTGCGTATTTTGCTACGGTTTCATTATTGAATATTTTTGAAAGTTGGCCAGTTTATTATATTTATCAAACATTAGACCTAGTATCATACTCATCTTAGACATGGTATAGACTTTCATTTTATCAATACAAATGTCAACCAAACACTTTTTGTGTCGTCCACTGATTTTTTGACCTGCTGCAAACTTGCGGCTGTATTCATGTTCATAAATGTATTGAGAGAATATTTTATGCATTGCAGGGGCAACATTGTTGCAATTATGAACTCAACCTATGTCACACCTATACAGAATGTGAACAAAAAAACCATAAGTGGGTTGGTGCGTTGCTCACGCTTTTTATAGGTTCTGCTTTCAATTCTGGCCTTTGCTATTACTTTCCTTAATTTTAAGACCTTATTTTGAAGAACTTACAACTTTATAATGTGACAGTTGGCGCAGTTCCCCCATGCAGGAGGTGCGTAGAACAGAATGACTTGGACGATGGATTTGAATATTATAAACTTGTGATATTTGTTTGGTTCATAATTGCGACAAATGAATGGGTATAGTACTTCAATGGTTTTTACTAATGACGTTACTTGTATGTTAGCCAAAAGTCAGTCTTTTATCCATAATGACTCCTAGATTTTTAACAAATGGTGCATAATCAATCTGATTCCTGCAGGCTATTAAATTTCCAGCAGGCAAAAAACAAGGTTATCCTTCTCGAGAAAAAAAGATGGCTTGTGTTTTTTTAAGGTTTAATTTTATTTTGAAATGCAGAATGGGATCCAGGAGGTGCAGGGAAATCCGATGTATGGATGTTGTAAAGAATTGGGGCCAATACGGAACCCTGAGGAACACCGACAGGTATCGGCGGTACACATATACGGATTTTGCCTCCAAAGAAATCAGAACAACATAGGTACTACAACAGAAAAATGATTGTAAGTAAAGCATCTTAAATCACATGCCTCGTTTTGTCTTTCTATTAGTTAAAATCTAGGTTTGTGATCATCGTATATACGTTTCGTTGATGCCAGGCACCCTGGGGCCAGCATATTTGGAACTTACAGGAATATTGAGAAGCTGCTATGACAGAGGTAAACGAAATACTTGCTTGTTGGCTTAGTACATTTTATTCTTTATTTTTGTTTAGACTGATTTTTTTTTTTCTAATTTTTAGGTGATGCTGGATACCCCCTTGAGCAATTTCTAATGACTCCGTATAGGTCACCAGGCGAAAACAGCAATCAAGCAAACTTCAATACAATTCAAACACGAAATATTGTAGAAAAATCAATTGGTCTTTTAAAAAACCGATTCCGATATATGAAATAAATCTTAGTGTTTTTTTTTATCTAGTATACATACGTACTTTTCGCCATTCTTTTCCGTCCCGTAATGGTGGTCCTAAGCTATTTAATACAGCAGCTACCTTTTCCCACTCACTTTTCAACGAAGCCGTTTGTGGAACACCCCTTTTGAAATTGGTGGCCAAGCTTACATTTTGTCCATCAGATCTACCAACCGTTTCATTAAAATAAACCACATGTATCGATAAATTCAAGAATCCTTACATTTGAAATAGATTTTTAGCCTCTGGCGTTAACAACATTTCTCCACGATAAAAAAAGGCGATTAAGTAAGCGTTTTGCCACACTATAATGACAACCAGAATACCGATAAAATCACTTAAATGCAAATTGTCAAACAACAATTACGTTACACAAACATAAAACGCCTTTTTTCGTAAAACGACTGGCGCAACGCCAACTATAATGCTGATTTCACACAGTCGTTTTTCCACAACGCGTTCAACGCCAGTCATAATAAGCGTGATTAGCAATAATTTCATATATTGGACAATGAGTAATTGAAATGAACACGTAACTTACTTAATGGCAAAAAATGAGACGAAATCTTTCGTTTACTAATGAAATAAAACACGTACACTTAAATATTTTTGTTTTAAGTAAACTGACTTTATATAGGCATTGCTGTGCGGTGGAATTTGAGCAATTTGAGTAAATGACGTTTCGAGAAGATTTATTTTGAAATTTGATACAGCGGTTCTTGTTTACGTGGAATTTTTTGGCAAGAAGGATAGTTCACAGCTTGGTTTTGGTCCATTTTTAAGTTTAACTATCCTTCTTTAATTTGTATTATTCTTATTTATTTGAACCAATTTGACAGCAAATAAAATCAGAAAACACACTTTAATTCGCCAGTTGTGTTTTCTTGGATTTTTAAATTGTGCAAGATAAAAGATATCCATAGGCCCTGGTGAACATAAGTGAAGGTCGACACACAAACGACACATTTCGGTTTCTTGCGTTACAGACTACGTGTACGTGTTTGGTTCTTCTTTCGTTCGTGGTACTCTCTGGATTGAATTGAAATTCAGTTGCGATGGCGATATATGTCGCCACTTGTCTATGCCAATTGTTGAATTCGCGGATAGAAGGAAACAGTGGCGCAATTGCAAGTGTGTGTCGAGCCCACTCTTCCCTATTCTATCATAGTTAATTTGCCTTCCAATTAATCTAGCAAGGGGGCGATGCCGATGCATTCTCCATAAGTACAGTCAAGTTAGGTACCACAGTACTCATCATCATCAAGTTTTTTTTTTTTTTCAACATTTTAACATTTTTGTTTTCATCCTAATAAAAGACCTAAGACTAGCCATCTAATGAACAATCTCTGTTTCTACATCTCCTTTCAGTGCCTTCCACTGTTCCTCGAAGAACGCCTTGTGCAAAGTTAGGGGGAGAGACTTCTGAAATCTGAAGAAAATTCTCGTTGCCCTTTGCGGTGTATGTGTCATCATCCAGCAGTGAGTGCAGAGCCATATTCTTCTTCAACAGTTTATCATAGAAACCCATACCGGCTTCAACGTGTTCTGGACCCAAGGCACACAGTTGCTTACCAATTTCCGTCGCGTACGAGACTTGATTGTAGTTCTTTGTGAACAACCAAGTTCCCACACCGAAGAAACCCGAAGTGCTGTACATTACCAAACGCAATGACAGCGCCCGTGCGTATAGATTCAACTTCTGGTTCAGGTTGTTGCCGATTGTGTAGATCATAAATTTTTAGGATGACTCTATTCGTTCTCATCTGCATAATGGTCCTGCACATGCCATAGATCTGCTCGACTTCGCTAAGACTATCGCCTCCTGAAGCAGCCGACCATTTTCAGAGCTCCATTTGATGGGTTCATTACGAAATAGAATCTCACTGCGGTTTATGTCTTCCTTCATTCTGTATGCGTAGTTGATTGAAATTCCATGATTGCTCTTGTTGGAACCCGCTAAGAACAAGTCGAATCCGAAAACAGTGAATGTCTTGAAGAGCTTCCTCTCGTACGGTGGAACTTCAAGAATGTCGAGGTCCTTGCTAGTACCACGTTTGACACGCGCCGAGGGATACTACCATCTTTGTAGCATGTCACAAACTCTTGATACTTGGTCAACAAGAAGGTATGCTGTGCATAGTTTTCAATGCACAATCCAATTGTCGTCACACCTGCTCCGAAGGTGACTATTCTCCGACCAGTCGGTGTGGTGAAAAATGTAAAAATTGTACTTGCAATCTTTTGTTTTTTCAAATTTTTTACAATTTCATTCAAATTTTAAGGAAATATTCTTCGAATCAGACCAGCATGATCTACTAAAGGGATCGCGGGGGTAAAGCGCGCACGAGAGATTTCCAGGCAACTCGATATTCCGCTATCGACTCTAACTCACGAGGAATTATGCGAAAGTGTAACCAGGCGAGTTTTCTGAGTAGGTCCAACCACCTTCTGCTAGGTCTTACTGATGGCATCTCATTCAAAGCCCGTCTCGAAAGTCATGATGATAGGGCCATTCGTGACACATGACCAAACCACCGAAGCATAGCCCTTGCCGTTCGAAGAAGGCAGCTGCTCAGCCTTGACTGCTGTGTCACCCTATCCCGGCGAGTAATTCCCACAAGAGCACGAAGAAATCTCATCTCAGCAGCTGGTATTCGCCATATTACGCTTTCAGTCATTTCCCAAATTTCATGATCATAGATGAGACTTGAAATAAATACTGAGTTGAAATCCGCTAACTAGGCTTTGACACCAATTTCGACCTTCCTGATCTACCAAATCTACTACCTTTTCCAAATCTACAAAACAACTGTAGATGGGTTTAGCATACTCCCAAGCCTTCTCAAGTACCATTCTTAGAGTGAAAACCTGGTCGGTTGTACTCCTACCGGGACGAAAGCAGCACTGTTCATCCCTCATCCTTTGCTCGACCATAGCTCTAGAACGCGCTAAACAACCGAGGAGACTTAGAAGAGATGTGCCCCTTAGTCGGATCAATCTCTTTTGCCCCCCTTCTTGAAAAGAAGGACAAGAAGGATTACGTTCCCAGGCCACTTTAATGACACGAGAGAGTCGTAAAACTCTTTACCCATTACCTAAGCGTTTCTGGACAGAGTGCATTCACACCGCCGGATTTGCCATCTTTTAGAGATTCAATCGCCAAAATGAATTCCTCCACCTTTGGAGTATTCTCCGTCCCACTCAAGACAACGGGTCTGCCATCTTCAGTGCCATGTTTAGTGTACTTCATTAACTTTGGAATTGGATTCTTATTATCGTTGGCAAACTTCTTCTCCAGTTGGCTCGTATTCTAAAGTGCTTATTATGGCTCTACACTATTAGGGTGAATGAGAGGTGCTTCAATTATACGTTTGGCGTAACCTCTGGGCGACTTTTTGAGATGTGACAAGTTCTTTAAGGCGGCGTAACCGTAAGTCTCTTTGAAAGCGTTTTGTTCTGGTTGTACTGATAATCCTGGCACTTTCGAATTAGCTGATGTACTCGGTTTGACGGGGTCGATGAGTTGGCATGCGGTGGGCGTCCAAAAGAGTATGGATCGTCGGCGTAGAGGAAGGTGGCAGCGGTAGTAGAAGAATTATTTTACATATCTGCGAAATATGAGCTTACTTGTGGCGTTCCTGACATGGTCTTATACAGCGGTGCATGCGCAATTCACAATGAGGCGTAGTAACTGTGGCTGGGACTACATCTTCAACGACTAGTTAAGTGCGGCTATGGTGATCACCTTTTTTCTTGTTATCCAGGGAACGGTGGATGTGTTATGACGACCATGACTGTGACGATGCCATAACTTCGTCAGACTGTTGTAATTGTTTGACTATACTTCTTGTGATGCGGCGTTGCATTAATTCTTCGTAAAATATAGTTTAATGTAATTTATAACGTCACATCGTGACATACAAACACCCAATAAATTTGTATCAAGAAGCTCGTTTATTAAACGTATAGACTCCGTTCCAACTGAATATGTCTTTCAATTCAGTTGAAAGGGAGTGTATGTGAAGGTTTAAATTCTGGAATAATTTTATCCAGTTGCAATGAAATAGAAATATAATATAAAAGCTTCGATGTCTGGCAAATTCATCTCCACCTTAGACATAATTCAGAATGTCTTCGATAAGCTGGAAGCATGAACACAGACACGCCGCCTTAGTGTCAACCTCCAAAGAGGGATATTGTACTATTCCAGAAGGTACAAAATCCCTCAGTTGGACCTTCACACACTGTAGCGCCACCAGTGTGAAATTTCTGGGTCTCATAATCGACCACAAGCAAAGCTGGAAACTAAACGTCCAGGGAAGGGTCAAGAAGGCCCCTACTGCCATTTTCAGCTGTAAAAAAAAGTCATACTTCATCGGGCGCAGAGACTTACGTACCGGTCGACCATCAGGGATATTGCGGATGCAGATTTTTTTGACATCAGCGGATGCGGATGTTAAAGGGCACATGCGAGTCACGAGCTCAAAGAATGGAAATCGTAAGCAAACTTTGAATGCAGGATATATATGGCTGCAAACGCAAGAAATGCGCAATGACAGCTACAGCTACAGTGACACTCTCTATAGCTGACAGCAGCGGGACCATCATGATCATCCGTTTTGTAGGTTCGTCCGTTCTGAAGGTAGTTAAATACAGGGATGTCACTTATAGAGGGGTGTCCGTAAAGAGAAGCTTCACGGTATTTGAAAAGCTCGAAAAGCACCGATTTCAACAATGTTTGAAAATTTACCGAAGAAACGGAGCAAAAAATTGTGTATTGACTTGCCTTCTTTGACCAAATCACGTCCATTTATGTCAGCTTGGTGGAAGACGAATATCTCTTCCCCCATTATCTCTGATCACAACTCGCAAACACACATGTGCACATTAATCTCGCATAAAAGTCAATAAAAAAACTAGTTTTTTTCTAAAATTTTAATTTTTAATTGATCTGTTTTCTTCTAACAAATTCTAATTTGGCAGCTGCATTTTACATTGTTTCGATTGCTTTGTTTTTTTTTTTATTAATTCCAAAAATTATACAAAAGAACATTTTGAACCAGAAATGAAGTATTCTAGAGATAGCCAAGTTCTGCTTCTCCTGCACCTTAACATTTTTGACAACCTGACCGACAACCGTGAATAACCGTCAAAAACTCATGAACAACTGTCAAAAGCAATCAGCTGTGAAGTTGGCCATCTCTATAGCACTTCATTTCTGGTATGAACGAACTTATCACTCGTTTGTTGATTTTGAAAATTATTTCCTACAGTGGAAGTGGGTGATACAGTGTAATTTAACTTCACCTACAACTATTCTCAATTTAAATGCAATATTTTCCACATTGATATATAATATTTCAAATTCTTTGTTTTAAATAAATTCTCATCTCTTTTAATTCATACACAGCATGATTACAGATATATATAAATGTATGTATATATTTTTATTTTTTCATAAATTTTGTTTTCTTTTTTTAGTACATCGCTTTGTACTTATGACTATTTTTTTAGTTTATTATGATTTAACTTGTTTGCGTCTTAAATAGAAAAAAAAAAACAGTTATAACAAATTGATGACACATTAGTTTCAATTATACGTACTTTGAGATTTTATTTTTTGTATTTAATTTTGTTTTAAAATTAATGTAACTAGACTTAGTGGTGAGGAGAGGATATCTTTTGCTTAGGCTACGATAAAAATGATTTGTGAATATGCTATTCTTTTGTAAAAAAATATAAGTAAACTAAATTCTACATTGGTGAGACGAATGAGAGCATGTGCTTCGTTCCCAAAACATAAATTAAGCTAGACGTGAGATTGGAATTCAAATATGCTTGCAGACGTTTTTCGAATGATTTTTTTATGATAGTTATTTGAGTACCTAATGTGTAAGTGAAGAAAATGTCCAACTGTGTCCTGTATTGACTGAGATTCTATTCTATCCTTTAGTTGAACCAAAATTATCACATTGCACACTTTGATGCAATCTACTCTCTGTGTACCCTGTGCATGAAAAGCAATTCCCTCAGAACTTTCTAAAATGAATCGTAGAGGACCCAAAAAAAGGCCCACACGTCTCTGCAACTTATTAATGGGTAAACTAAATTAATTATCGTGTAGAAATCATCACGAACATTAGACGGTGATAAAAAAAAACAACTTTATGTGTAAATTTTAGCACGAATAAAAATGAATACTCCGTTGTTAGCAGTCAATTGAGTGTCATTGACTAAACTAATTTCTGCCGTGCGTGCTTCTACTCTCGCACGAGGGAATTCATAATTTTATGCCCGTTCCAAATGCGTAGTTAAGAAGTTTATGTTGCTTATTTCCTCGAAGAGATATCAGAGTGGTAGAAATTGTTCAATGTGCTATTGTAATTCAGTTTCACAGCAGACAAATGACATGCATTTATCTCGATTAAAATACATACAATTAACAATGCAATACATTCAATGAAACGGTGGGACCAGTATCATTTAAGAAGACAATTTGGCCTAAAGGAACTTCCAACGAAACTGCGATTTTTGGGGATGGAGAGGGGTTCTTGTTAAGGAGAAATCGACTTGCATATAATCATTATGAAAAGATGACAGCCGTATAGCAGTCCATGAACCTTTACAAGAATAAAACAGATAATCTCGAGGTACGAATAAGGGTATACTGCTAAGAACCAAACGCCATGACGCGTAGGCATAGTCGTGCTCTAGCTTATCAAAATTAATGTCCGCACAATCGAATGTCGTATTTTAATATCGTTGTTTGCAGGTGCCATTTAGACCATAAGATGGAAACAGAAGAACTGACACTCCAAGTGGATGGAAGATAACTAGTCGAGACCATTGTTGGCTAAATTGAGATGAGTGCCACTCTTTTATTTTCTGACTTAGTCAAATGTGTGCAATGCTGTGATATGTGTTCGATCACCCGTGGACGACCAGAGTATTGTCCACTCACTTGTACAAGAACTTAGAAGGATACTGACACTTATCTGAGCAACTACTGTGCCTTACAACTACTACCCGCCTTACGCCTCCTAAAAACATTCAAAGCATCCTTCTTTTGGCAAATTATGTAGAGGCAGTGGGTACGCTACGGCCATAGATGTACGGATTCATTTATGTCAGCATTGAGTCTTGACCTGTTTAGAGGAATCTTTCATGTATTTGTGTTCCATTTCTTATACTTAACCAGTGTTGGGACTTTACCACAATCTTGGTAGATCACCACAACATCGAGGATTGAACACGGCAGACAATTGTGTCTGGGTGTCACTTCTGTCTTGTTATCGCTTCTGGTCAGCTCTGGAAGTGCTATTGCCTGTGGACTACATGATACTTAGGAATTCGCTTTAAAACTGGATCACTGATGCATCAGTTCCTCATTAAAAATCTTCGCAGAACTCTTAACGATCAAAATTCGTCACAAATCTACCTCTTCCCAAAGTGAAGGCGGCCTTGGACCAGTGTTGTGGCTTTTCGTTAAATTTTGCGCAAAGGGCAATGAGGAGGTGTCTACCTACCTCTTCCCAAAGTGAAGGCGGCCTTGGACCAGTGTTGTGGCTTTTCGTTAATTTGTTCGCAAAGGACAATGGGGAGGTGTCCACCTGCCTCTTCCCCAAGTGAAGGCGGCCTTGGACCAGTGTTGTGGCTTTTCGTTAAATGTTGCACAAAGGACAATGAGGAGGTGTCCACCTACCTCTTCCCAAAGTGAAGGCGGCCTTGGGCCAGTGTTGTGGTTTTTCGTTAAATTTTGCGCAAAGGACAATGAGGAGGTGTCTACCTACCTCTTCCCAAAGTGAAGGCGGCCTTGGACCAGTGTTGTGGCTTTTCGTTTAATTTTTCGCAAAGGACAATGAGTTGGTGTCTAGCCACATCTTCCCAAAGTGAAGGCGGCCTTGGACCTGTGTTGTGGCTTTTCGTTAAATTTTGCGCAAAGGACAATGAGGAGGTGTCCACCTACCTCTTCCCAAAGTGAAGACGGCCTTGGACCAGTGTTGTGGCTTTTCGTTAAATTTTGCGCAAAGGACAATGAAGTGGTGTTTCATTTCTTGGAAATTGAATATGATCCACCACACTTTGAAAATGTTCAATCCAACACCGCGCCCAATCTATCTGAATGCATGTAGTAATCATTGCGAAATTAGCAAAAATATGATTTAATTCTAGGGATGACTCAGTAAAAAGTCGTACCACCTTTTCTTGAATTCCATGAAGATATGTATTACCTTATATCATAATCTGTAAATTTGACAAATATTTCACAGCTGTAAATAGGTAATCGCGTGTTTCTTTCGCTGCACGAATGAACGGGCTTTGTATGCTGATTACGGAATTTTCTCGAGTCACACTGTGTGCTAACGTTGTAACACGAATGGACAGCATTCGTGACTTCTATGGAAAAATAAGTTGTAAATGTCGTTCTATGGAAAAATAAAACCCTGAAAGCTTTGAATAAACATGTAGCAGAGATTTCTTTGAACAGCGAACCTGGATTTACTTCATAATTTTGTCGCAGCGGGAGCAGGACCCATGCTTACAAATACAACCCAACTTGGTAAGGGATTGGAAGAAGAACAACATTATTGTACTGTAATTTCACTGTGGGAGGTCCTACTGTGGTGATGATTCAACTTCTGGTCAAGTTTGACAGCTGAAAGTTAAAGAATTCTGAGCTCATTTTATGGCACATGTGATAACGAGGGAAGAGATCTAATTTGATGTGTGAATACTCCATCTTATTTCATTTCAACCCGTAAAATCGATTTCGAATGCAATGATATGGGAGTGTGAACATTTTAAAAAAAATAATTGCGAATTTATGGAAAATTATTTTATTCTGTTTTCCATATCCATTTCTTTAAGTCGTGTTTCTTAGCACAGAACAACTGCACCGTTTGTATAGTTTACAGTTAGGTTGCCTATGTCGTGTAAGATGAAAAACAACAGTAAGTTACTGAAAGGAAAGGAAAGACACAAAATTATTCGTACAAAAATTTTACCAGCGTGAGGATCGAATAAGGTGGAGTTGTTTTGCAAAAAATTAGTTGTGTCGCGTTTGTGTGTCGAATTTTATAAACAACAAACAATTTATTTCGAAATTTGCAAAAATGTGTGGGAAAAAAAGCGGAATATCTCTGAAAGAACGACAACTCATTCTAAAACACGTTTGTGAGGGCAAAACGTACAGAGAAGTTGCTGATATTGTCGGTCGATCACACACGGTCGTAGGAGATATTGTGAATAAGTACAGAAATGAGGGGACATTGGAAAATAAGGACGGGAGAGGGCGAAAACGAATATTATCTGAGGCCACAAATTAAAACAAAATCTAAGACCCCTGTCAGATTGTTGACAACAGAAATGTCCAATATTATAAACAAGCCTCTATCTGTTGAAACCGTTTTCGATCACATAATTTTAACGGCAAAACGCACGTAGAAAACCATTCATATCGAGAGTAAACAAGAAAAAAAGACTTGACTTTGCAAAAGAACATGTGGACGTCAGAGTTCTGGAAAACGGTTATTTTTTCTGACGAAAGTAAGTTTAGCCTATTGGAAACGACGGAAGGTATGGCGGCAGCCAAATACAACGCTGACGGAAAAAGAAAGCGCAACGATCAAGAACGGTGGTGGTAATGCAATCATGTGGGGGGTGTATGTCTGCAAATGGAGTTCATTGAGACCACAATGAACCAATATGGTTATCTGGATATTTTAAAACGAAATATCCAACAAAGTGCTTCAAAAATGGGATTAAGGCAGGCGCATATCTTCCAACAAGATAATGATCCCAAACATACTGCTCACATGGTAAAGATGTGGTCGCTGTACAATGTACCGAAACAATTAAAAACACCTCCGCAATAGCCTGACATAAACCCAATAGAACACCTCTTGGCAGAACTGGAAAACAAAGTCAGAACCCGAACTATAACAAGCAAAAAACCGCTAAAGGAAGCTCTTCAGCAGGAGTGGGACATAATTAGCCCCGAATTTACAAAAAAAAAACGGGTTGATAGTATGCCAATACGCTTGCAGGCAATTATAAAAGCCAAAGGAGGTGCAACTAGTCACTAGTTTAACAAAATATTGCACAATTCTTCCATTTTCTACCTTTTTTGCATTTTGTACGAACAATTTTGTGTTAGTTAAAATTGTTTCTTTTCTAAATCATTAATTACTTTGAATTGAAAAAAGGATATGAATTAAAAAACATGTTTTCGAACCTTTTTTATTTTATAATTTTCAGCGGTAAGGGCTTTGTACGAATAATTTTGTGAGGGTGCGTACATATGTATTTTTGTGAAGTATTTTATTATTTATAAGAGAGGCTAACAAATCAAAGATAACATGAATAACATTGATTGCAGATGAAAACCTACCATCTTAACATGGGTTGTCTTCTAACTCCACAACTGAACAAAATTAGGTTGGAAAATTAGTATACGAGCGACTTTTGGAGTGACACGTAGCGCATTCTGTTTACAGCTGAGAAAACTTTTACAGTAGTTTTCAACAAACAGAATGAGAAGATTTATGTCACTTATTCTAATGAAGGGGGCAAAAAGGTGTTCCTTTGGTTCAACGTCGTCATCATTGATGGGGCTGCTCTCATCAAGTGTCAAAAAGGTTTGCCACGAAAATATGCTAGAACAGGTTGTTAAGAATTTAACCAATATGATTTTCGCTGGAGACAAATGGACCCTCCAACAGAAGACCGTTCCAGCGCTCGCAGCCTAAACGACACAGGTTCGGTCGTCGTTAATATTCCTGGCTTTAGAAGATTGACCGCCGGAAATTTCTGTTCTGAATCCACTGGATTATTGTTTGTATGAGCAGAATTACAAAAAACGGGAAATTTGGAAATCTTTACAACTGCATTTACCAGAGCAGCGTCCCCGTAGTATGTGCCGCAACTCTTAAAAGCTTGTATTTCCGCAAAATGTCAGTTATGCCGAGTGCACCACATTTTTTTTAATAATCAACAGTGTGGTCTGATAAATGAAACAATTTTTAATGCAATACACATGCGTTTTATATTTGTAACAAAACATATGTCAGGACTCACGTGCGAAAAGAATGAAGTCTGTAAGTATGTACATCAAATTACTGCTGCAGTTCTGAGACTAATAACGTAGCAGCTTCAAAAAATTATTAAATTTTAGGTCTCTAAACTTGAAAATAAAGTATTGTACTCATTATGCTAAAGATCGATTTTGAGATTTGAAGAAATGTCAAGTACCACAGTGGCAGACGGCGACTAAATCAACCATTAGGACCACAGTCATAGCAACACTAATATCACTCATTCCCAGCTACATTCAATAATATCAAAAACCAATGAAACATCTGTCCTATTGCTGGTATGCGCCAAGTTCATATTTTCATATACGTTCTCCTGTGCAGTACTTTGATTCAGTCTACAACGTTGCTAATTATCATCAAAAAAATAAAACTAAAAACAAAAAAAAATTTCGTCAACAAACCCTGTAATCTATGGATCCCTTATCCCAATCTAAAGACTGTAAAATAAACTACTTCTGTGTTTTTTCTTATGTATGGTAAATGTATGATGCCAGTGGGGAAACAACTATGTGCTAGGACTACGGATGTGAGGGTGAGGGTGAGGGTGAAGGGTGTAAATACTTTTCTTTCAAGTGTTCAAATATAGTGCGGAGTATATGATTTCCGAACATTCAAACAACATTATTGTCTATGACGAGATTATAAACGAACTTTTAAAGATTCCATACGACTTATTATACGACGCTTCAACTCTGCATACCTGAAAGAATCGAAAGGAAAACGAAAGATAAGTTTTTGCGTACAGAAGATGATCTTGGAGAAGGTATACTCACTTTTGTCTAACTTTGGCGATTTCACGCTCCAACTCTTCGTCGTAGCGATTTAAAATTGCACGGCACTCTGGTATGGAGAGGTTGATAAATTGTGCAACCTCATTGCTGAAATGCACATAAGTCAGACATTAAATATTCACTTTTCACCGTGAGTTGCGATTTACCTTATTTCTTGAGTTTTTTGGGCATCCATCAGAAACATACGAGCCACATCTTCATGTGGACCAAGCATAATTCGAACCACCAACGGATAGTCTGTCTCCTTTAGTCGCTTTTGCTCTCCATTGTCCCGTAGGATGAAAAGAGAGAAATTCTCAGCTGGACTATCAACTTTGTATTTTTCCAAAATTAAATTAATCACTTCTTGAGTTGTGACTAATGATGTCACCCAGACACTCATTTGCGAGCCATAGGGTGGTGTGAAAAATGACGTCTCTCGGTTGTAGAAATGCCCGTTGATTGAACAGCGGCGCTTAAGCTTTGTACGGGACCTGGAAACAAAACAAAAACATGAACAAAGTTGGCCCAATTCCATGGACAAACAAATATTTGGTAAATCTAAGAAATATTAAAAGGAAAGCATATTCAAGCTGTGTTTCAAATAAAACGAGTTTAAATCGTGAACGATTTCTGAGATTCAGGAAAGAACATGAGTTGAATATCTGTAAGTCTTCAGTCTTCATTAAGGAGCAATTTTGCATCCTTTTGGAATTACGTCAATTCAAAAAGAAATTCCTTAGGCTTGCTCAAAATAATGGAATTTGGTAACGTAACTTCAACAAACTTGGATGAAACTTGTGACTTATTTGCCAACTTTTTTGAACCGGTCTACAATGTGTCTCCGGTCCAGACAACGATGAACCATTAATCGAATATACCCGAGGTTCTGGATATACAGCTATGGACATATAAATGGCACAAAATTAGATTTCGATTAAATGTTGAAAATTTTCAATTAAAAGTCAATTAAAATGTTAGGTTCTTGCACCCAGCAAAATTTCCTACAATAGCTGTGTTATGTGAGGCGAACAAATGTTCCGTTTTGTTCTGCTTTTTATTTACCGTTATCAGTTTTGGGGAGACAATGCCGATTTTAAGTGGACACACAAATGGCACATTTCTTAGCATATGCAGTACTCGCGTAACTTTCAATAGAGTTACATCAGATATTGGGTAGTGTAAAAATAATTTATCAAGAGTATTTTAGACCGAAAATTATTTGAAAATGGGATCAGGAAAACATACCACGGCTTAGGAAAGACGGATAATATGGGAAATGCATAAAGAAGGCAAAACAGTGGCGGAAATTGCTAAACTTCTGCACTGTTCGCGAAAAAAGTGTACAATGCAATTAATTCATGCACAAAGAATCCCGATTTGTTGACCAAACTGAAAATTCGGAAGCCGAGGCCTAAAAAAAAATGATGTGCGTACGGATGCTGCCATAGTAAGAATGTCGAAAAAGGATCCATTTAAGTTATCACGGCAGATATCATCCGATCTTAGGGCTTAGAAATATCCAGCAGGCTTGTCAGAAGACGATTAAACGAGGCAAAATTGTTTGGGCGCATTTCCAGGTTTTCCTGGAGCAGCAGTGACAAAAAAAACAGCAGTGGTCAAAAAAAAAATATTAAGAAACGATTAACCTTCGCCAAAACCCATCAATTTTTGGAAAAAAGTTTTATGGAGTGATGAAACGAAAATTAATAGAATAGGACCAAATGGTAGAACGTTTGTCCATCGTCCTAAATGCCAACAGGTGGAAACAATATGGTCTGGGGTGCATTTTCTTGGCATGTCGTAGGTCCGCTTATAAAGATCAATGGCAAAATGGACAAGTTTCAATATCTGGATATTTTGAAAAACCATATGGAACCATATGCCTTCGATTTCCATTGCCAATTAAGTGGACATTTATGCAGGACAATGACCCCAAACACTCCTACAAGGTGTTTAAAACTTGGTTCAATGAGGAAAAGATCGACGTTTTGAAAGGGCCAGCGTAGAGCCCTCACTTAAATCCTATAGAGAACTTGTGGAATGAAGTCAAACTTGAAGTGGCTAAGGAAAATTATAGAAATATGGATGATCTTTGGTCTGCTACACACAAAGCTTGGTATGCCATACCCAAAGCAAGATGCCAAAAACTCGTGGAGAGTATGGGTCGCAGGTGTGGAGCTGTCATCAAACACAAAGGCTGCAGCACAAAATACTAGTTATTTAAATGTTTGTGCACTCCAAAAATCAACAAATGAAATTTTAACACGATTTTTTCTCCTTTTTTCCAGGTTGTGCCATTATATGTCCAGCTCATTTAATTTCTTATTATTACTTGTTAATTGTTTTTTTCTACATTTTTATAATTTTGTTTTTTTATTAGTGAATTATAACTTAAGATTATTTGATTGTTGAAGATGAATTATAAACCTTTGGAAAAAACCAAACACCTGCCTTTGAATAACAATATTTTCGATAACATTGAATAAGAAAAAGCAAATAAAAAAATGTGCCATTTATATGTCCATAGCTGTAGGTGTATTGGAATGTGATAAATGCCTTAACAAATCTTAAAGTAAATTACAGCCCAGGCCCCGATGGAGTTCTGGCTGGGATTAAAAAAAAAAGGTTGGAATTCGCTCATTATTAATTATCATTAATCAATCCCGAAAAAATGGGTGAATTTGGAAATGAATGGAAGTATTCTTTTCTGACGCCTATATATAAAAGCTAGTTTAAGGCAAAAAGTAAAGGGTAATTTTTTAAAAGCTATAGGAAAACCTTTATTTGAATCGATAGTATGGTCCATATGATTTAATGTTTGAAGAATATTTCATGCAAATGTTGACCTTGACAGCGGCTCAAATGGTCCATCCGCTTAGTCCAATTTTGGCATACTCTTTCCAACATTTCGGCCGGTATCTCACGAATAAATGCTTCAATGTTGTCTTCCAATGCGTCAATTGAAGTGGGCTTGTCTGTATAGACATGCGCTTTAAAATAGCCCCACAAAAATAGTCTAAAGGCGTTAAATCGCACGATCTAGGCGGCCGAACGTGAAATAAAATGTTCACCGAACTCGCCTCTCAATAAGTCCATTGTTGCGCGTGCTGTGTTGCATGTGGCACCGTCTTGTTGAAACCACATGTCATGCAAGTCAAGCTCTTGCATTTTGGGCAAAAAAAAGTTGGATATCATCTCACGGTAGCGCTCACCATTCACAGTTACGTTACGATTCGCATCATCTTTGAAGAAGTACGGTTCAATGATGCCACCAGCCCATAAACCGCACCAAACTGTGACTTTTTCTGGATGCATTGGTAGCTCTTGCAATGCTTCTGGCTGATATTCACTCCAACATCGACAATTCTGCTTATTTACGTACCCATTGAGCCAAAAATGAGCTTCGAATGAACTGACCATAAAATGGAAAAAGCGCGCGATGAACTTTCTTAACAGAGCACGCATTTTGGTAATAAAACTCAATAGCTTCTAAGCGTTGTTCGTTTGTGAGACGATTCATGGTTAAATTATAGACCAAACTGAAGATGTTTGACAGTGAAACAAAACACGAAACGTGCGTCAGCTCTTTACACCAGTGTTGCCAAAACGATAATAGCTAAAAAATCACCCTTTAGAAGACTATCGACCAATATCAAAGCTTTCATCGATACCAAAGTAAGTTGAAAGTATTGTAAAAGAAAAATTATATTTCATGGCAAAAGAAATTATTTTGTAATAACCAGCATGGCTTTATTCAGGGCAGGTCATGTACAACTAATTGATCATTGTTTTCAAATTGCATTTATACAAATTTAGGAAATCAATCACAAGTTGATGTACTGTACACCGATTTCTGGAAAGCCTTCGATAAAGTACATCACACTTTGCAAACTTAATTCTTTGGGATTCCATTCGTCAATGTTGGAGTGGTTTTCCAATTACTTAGAGGACAGGAAGAAATTGGCAAAGATCGATAATTTTAGATCTCGAGTAATAAAAGTTACATCGGGCGTTCCACAAGGTAGCCATGTGGGGCCATTACACTTTCTTTTGTTCATAAATGGTGTTCACCAAATTTTCAAATATTGTAAAATTTGAACATTTGCAGACGACTTTAGATTGTATTTACCTAGAATCAGTTTAACTGATTGCAATAGTTTCCAATTGGATGTCGATGCACTAGTGGAATGGTGCAGGCACAATGGACTAGAGCTGAATAGTCAAAAATGTAATATTTTTACGGATTGTCTATGATTATTTCATAAATCGTCATAGACTTAGTCGCCTAGAAGAGGTTAAAGATATGTGTGTAATTTTCGACACTAAATTAAATTTTACATTACATTATGAATAATCATTCACAGTGATCATCAATCACAATTGCGAAGTCTAACGCGATGTTAGGTTCTCTGAAAAGAAATAGTAGAGACTGTCAGGATATAACTAGTCTCCAGCTAGTCTCCAGCTAGTCTCCAAGTCCATCTATTGTTCGTTAGTCAGACCATATTTAGAACAATCTTCCGTCATTTGAGATTCACCGTATGATACCCATGAATTCAGATTCGAAAGAGTGCAAACGAATTGCACGAGATATGCTGTCCGTAAATTATATTCCTTCGACGAACTCCCTAAATATGGCGGCAGGAGTCAAATAATAGGCTTGCAAAGTTTTAGGCGTAAGGCAGCGTCAGCCATGTTCATCCGCGATATTAGTAATTCCCGTGTAAATTCACCAGATTTACTTTTTCTCATGAATATATTGCTCCCCAAAGATCTCTTCGGTTGAGAAATTTACTACACTATGAGATATAGCATAGAACCAACTATGGTTGTAATGAACCCGATACAAGGTTTGTATCTGTTAATGAACTTTGCAACGAAATTGGCTTTAGCTTGTCTCGATTGGAGTTTAAAAGATGTACCCATGCACTATTCTTTAATTAATACTGTTTATTTGATGTAATCTATGATCTGCAAAATCGGTAGATGATCCTTAGTCGCCGCACAGCAAAAATCTGCTGTGTAAAGCGATACTGAGAGTTAACACTTAGCGAACGGGAAAAAAAAAACAAAACTGGAACACAATCATTGCTGTTCATTCATGTCAATCGGTGTTTATCAATTTTATAAGAAATTAATTTTTTAAGGCGATTAAATAGCTGCTTTGTACGCCATACACTTCTTGAGCCAGAACAGTGCCTCTTTGATTGTTAGTTTCTGCTTAAATGATACTACAAAAAATAACAGGGTCCAGGGATGTGCAAGTATAATTTATGTTCTGGAAGAAAAGGTGTGCTACATGGGAAGGCTGTAGAAGAACAGCAACACCAACACAGGAACTCATCTTCTCCTTGGACTGGCAAGTTCTCCAGCGTGGGGCGTATTCTCCAGAGGTGGCTGTTTGGTACATCACTAACGCGGCCCATCGCTTACTCAGTTTCATGTTGCCATATTTTTGACTTTGTGCGCGTCAAAGTTGGACACCAGCAACAAGAACATACGCCATATTTTACGGTTGTTCTTGGATGAAGGCGACTGAAAGTCTGAATAATGTTTATGGTCCTGATACAGTAGAAGTAAATCATGCGTAGTTTTGTCCCGGTGTACGATTGAAATGAGAAATCAAAGTTAGCCTGCTCCCTGTTTGATGTTAGAAGAAGCATCCCACCAGGACATCCGGGCGGAGTCCCATCAGGACAACGCCATGCCACACACATCAATAGCGACACTCCCCGAAGCTCTGGAAGTTGGGAATCGGAGGTCCACATGCACCGGACCTAGCACCAAGTGATTACTACCCGTTCCTCCCTTCCATGTCATGCACATCAATAGCGACACTCGCCAGAAGCTCTGGAAGCTTGGTTGGGAATCGGAGGTCCACATGCACCGGACCTAGCACCAAGTGATTACTACCCGTTCCTCCCTTCCATGTCATGCACATCAATAGCGACACTCGCCAGAAGCTCTGGAAGCTTGGTTGGGAATCGGAGGTCCACATGCACCGGACCTAGCACCAAGTGATTACTACCCGTTCCTGATACTTTACTATCTGTTCCTGTCCATTGCGAACGATTTTGCTGGTAAAACGTTCGCCTTGTTTTGTTCACGAGAGGGGGATAATGGCGTTGCTATGAATATGATCACTTTTACGACCGAACGGGCCAAGAACCAATAGGCATCATGATGGCAGTGGAAGTGGATTGGTCACGCACTACGAAAGACTGACAGCTGTATAGATGACCAAGCTATGCACTGGAACCCCTTAACGCAGGATGACAGGAGACATGGTGGTCCGAGGAAAACTTGGAGCAGAACAGTGAAGAGTGAAGAGCGGCAATTGGGGAGAGTAAGGCATATTGCCGGAAATAAAACGCGATGGATGGAAGGAAAGACTATTTAAGTCAGTCTCTTGGGCCAATCTAAAGATTGATCCACTGAACTCCCTTTGAAGGCTTTTCCATTCTTTTGAAGCCACCGCATTCAATTGAATTCTCTGGACTTTACCAATTTTCGCTGGTGTTTTGGAACTTCAGTCATTTTTCAGTCTATACTCAAATGCGCTTCAGAAATGTTATTACAAATGAATTTTGACCTTTCGTGATCTCGTTCTACTCTGCGTCCTTATAGAAAATGAAAATTTGAATAAACTAAGCACTGTGTTAGTTCTTAACATCACGCTTATGAGGCATTTATAAACGCGTTCTATTTTTCCCATCGCCTTCTTCACCATAACCTAACCGCTAGTTTTTGGAAATACCACCTGCGTCAGAACGGAAAACACGCACCAACCTCGAAAACCTAAACCACTCCTACCCCAAATCCTCATATTGTCATGATCGCAGGAAAATCAATTTTTGGTTGACTCACCTCTTGTTACCAGACCTCCTTTTGATAGCAGTCGATCCCGTCCTCGGTGGTCGCCTCAGCACAACCCCATCTTCGGTTATATGCACATGCTGCCCATTGATGTAGGCCTCTGACGTTGTAAGCTCTCCAGCGACACTGGAACTATTTGTGTCGCCACCTTTACTTGCGCTAGTTTCACTTTCACTTTGGTTCGGGTAGCAGTCCATGCGAATATTGACATAACGTGGCTCGTTGCGTCGTATCGTAGATGGTTTACACTGTTTCAGAGTCGAAGACTCGTCCTCACTGTCTGTGAACTCAAAGCAAGTAGGTCCCGATTTCGAGCGGTTTATTCCCTTTTCGAAGAGCGACTTGCCCTGATGATGATGAGCCGATGTCGCAGAGCCTGATTTCTGCAGTGCATAGTTTCTGGCCGACGAATGTTCAATGCCACTGACAGCCCTTCTGCAAAGGGTATCCTGTATCATTGACGGGTCAATGGTTCGCAGTGCTTGCTCACAATTAAAGCTCTTGCTCATTGCATTCTCTCCGTAAAGTTTGAGAGAATCATTTATCCTCGAGGGATCAATTGGCTGGTTTTTCTTTAGAGTGTCATCGTTGATTTCTGGGAAATCGTTCGACCCACTCACATATTCTTGATGAATGCTGCGCTTGAAGTCCTCGAAATCCATTGGCTTCAACGTGTCATCATCTCTGTCATTCGTAGCATTTGTGGTCGTTGTGTCCGTGGTCGTCGTGCCAATGGAGGCCGAGGCAGTTATGAAATTGTCTGAAGACGTTTCTGTTGTCGTACTACTGCTTTTCTCCGATGCACTCCGAGTCGGGGAACTTTCCGACGAAGACTGTGATGGCAACTTCGCTGGCATTGTTTCGTAAATTTTGTCCTTGTCATTAAAACGCCTTTCCACCTGAAACACACACAAGCTTAGCAAGAAATTGGATAAAATCGATCAATTAGTACCTGTAGGAGTTCATCAATCTCATCCCAGCCCAGATTATTTATGTTATCCAATTTGGACGGAAGCGTTGACGCTGAACTTCCAGTGGTCGTCGTTGTGGTTATTTGTGTTGCAGTCGGGGTTGTCGGAGTTGTAGCCTCTTCCGAGAGTGGATACTCATTCAAACTACACGAATCGAAAGTCATACTCTCGGATAACGATACGTCTGTTGAGAAATCATCTACCAATCCAGTCGTGGTTGTTGTCGTCGGTGGTTCAATTGATTCACTGGCCTCATTTTCATTCTCCTTATCAGAATTCTCTTGATCTACAGTGCTTGTAGAGTAGCGACCGGAATTCCGCTTACGAATTGCAACTGTCCGTTGATCATCATCCTCTTTCAAATGGATGACACCTTGTACACCCCAGTACACTCGCAAAGCACCTTCAAGTATCAGTCGATTGTTAACCTCCCGGCTACGCACCTCAAGACTTTTATTGTCGTAAAATTGATTATAGAGCTAAGGAGAGACTCGGATTACAAACAAACCGTACCCACAATGCTATCTGAGGCGAACCTTTAATTTTGACTCCAAGTGGTCCCGGGGAAGCGCTGGTGCTCCGCCATTCACACGTTGTATACCCTTTTGTCCGAAATTCTTATGCGATTCCACACGCGTTCCATGTCCAAATAACTGCGGCCCAAATAGGGCTCCATAGCACGGTACATGGCAATAAGGCACTCCTTTATGCTGGAATTTGTAAAAAAAAATTATGTATGAATTGTTTAATTTCGGCAAAAGCGCTGAGGGGAAGAAAGCCGACAGAACAGAAAACAAGAACTTGAAGCGAGTGCTGCAGGTGTTATTTCGTTCGGTGAAGTCTTTTTTGCAAACACGGTGACTTAAGCAAGTGAAAGAGAATACCTCTAGTTCTACACTACTGAATATGGCGCGTTTAAGTGTACAATTGAAGCGTTAGAAATGACAAATACAAAGTCACCGCATCTGTCTTGCTTCAACGAAGCATGTTCGTGCTCAGTCTCTCCTATTCTTCAGCATAGGAGAGACTATATCGGTTGCAGGGATGTAATCATTGCAGAGAGCAGTGGGGAACAACAGACTTCATTTGAATGGACATACGGCTTGAACAACTTGAGTTGACCTGCCGCTTCAGGCAGTACACATGCACAAAAAGAGATTCTAAACCGATAAAGAATAGATATTGCATGCTAGTTATATCCCAAGTCATTCTACTGCACCACTTCCACAACGTGGAATCGAACACCTGCCTGCTAATCCAGTCTTACCTCACCAACAGAAAATTCATGGTAAACGTCAACAGCTCCAAATCCTCAACATTCCCAATAACAGCCGGCTCTATACTGACACCTATTTTGTACCTTTTATTTACAGCGGACATTCCCCAACTCACCAACCCAGGAGTGGAGATCATCACGTATGCTGACGACACATTAATCTACTCCCACACCCCATTTGTTCTACATAGCGAGAGACGAATTAACTGTCGGCACTCAACACCTATTTCGACAAGTGGAAAATAAGACCCAACGATAGGAAAACCCAAGTGCTGGTAGTCAAAGGCCCCGACAACCACTGCACAAGGAACACCCTGAAGCGCCACACACGAGTTCGCATAATGATCAACAACGAATCGGTACAACCAGGCAAGGAGATGAAGTACCTAGAAGTTACTTTCACCAGAAAGTGAAACCGCACCCAGAAGGCCAAGATTCAACTCAGCTACTGCAGGAAAGTCATGTCGAAAACCCAACCACCAAGATAAAGAAGATCATGTACAAGCAGATCATAAGACCATCACGGACATACGCGTGTCCAGTATGGTTCCACTTAACACCATCCCAAATGGAGAAGCTCCAACTCTTCGACCGTAGATGCTTCAGGACAAATCACCAACCTCCATCGCCAACGAAATTCCTACAAATACGTAAGGTCCTCTACAACAGTGCTGAGATAGACCGAATCGAGAGACGCATATTCCAACTCACCAACAACTTCTGCAAGAACCTCGAGAACATCCCGAATAGCCTAATAACTGAACTGGCTACAACACGACCTGACCCTAGCGACATCTTCCGCACAACAAGCCACATCAGAAGCTTGTACGAGATGAACAGAATTGTAGACAACCGCAACAACATTATCTACCACAACTTAAGAACGGCCAGCAACACATTTAAGTTCGACAACTCACAATACCTGGAGAGAGAGCTAAGTCTCTAGAATACTGATTCTTTTTACGAGTGAGTGTTCTTAAATGTGGGCACAACAATGTAACTTCTCACGACGGACATCCCAATCCCTTTACAATGGACCCCGTCTATACCGGCAACCGACATGAATTGCAACCCTTATTAAGCTGTTGTACCACTAGGACCCTCGAAGCTAAAAACTCACAAAAGAGACCGAGAAATGTAACTGCATGTGGAAATGTGCGTATTTCGTTCACATCCTCATGATTTCCACCTTCTGAATCCCCCTCACTCTTCCCAACATTATGGTAAGGGTGCGTATGGGGGACAAATTCCTTGGCAGTGAGAGGTTGAACTGTCCAAAATCTTTAAATGCCGGGCATGCAAAAATTCATGAAAATGTCCTGAAATGCTACGTGTATGCTATAACGTACACATGAAGTACACCCAACGTTTGTAGAGGCAAGGCCTCTATGTGCCTACTGTGTTTCTGCATTCCAAAGATGAGTGAGTAATTTACTTGGTTGTTTGTCAGAACTGAATTGACACTATTTAGTGATACGATGAAATTGAGAGTTTACGATTAATTCTAACGGCTAGTAAAAGTAGGCGAAAATAGCAAACATTTAAAACGCAAAGTAGAAGTCAATTTTATTTGGCAATTTGCATAGATGATTTGAGTTACCCCTCTGGAACGGACACCCCTTCACAACGAACCATGATGGTCAAGCGGCTGTCCACTATACAGAGGTTTCACTGTACTCTAAGCTAAACTACTTCAGCTAAAGAACTACTTAATTTGTTGTTCCACTTATCAGGTACTCGAATTCAAACTGGATGAAAACTGGTTCAACGCAAAGTGTGAATAATACATCGACTACACTGTGTGCACTGAACTTAACAGGTGCCCTGTTTGGGTGGGAAATATATAATTTATCATTCATTGATCATGACATGCATCAATTACTCAGTAAATCAACAACTTATGTGGTTCTTCCAATTGATATAGTCCATTCAACAGTCAAAATATTCAGTAATGTTTGCCATTTCATCAAGCCGGTCTAACATGCGGAAATTGCTAAAAAATATAATCGAAGTTCCATCTTAATTGTAACGATTGTTCCGTAAGTTGGGCATCGCCAGGTGGAAGAGATGTGCCACTTCTACGTTTCTTGCGCCTCAGATTCATCTGACAGCGTTTCTGACTTTCACAGACAGGCGTCTGTGAATACGTGTGAGCCAAGCGAAGCTGATTACTCCCGCCAAACATCATTGCGTTCCTCTATACTCCTAACAAGTGTGAGTGAAAATAAAGTAGTGTGCGTAACTTGAGAGTACAATTGCGATGGACTGGGGGTTTTCCACTGGAAGACGAATATCTCTTCCTCCATTATCTCTGATCGTCAGAGAATCAACACGGCTTATTGCCTGTATGGAATTGACGGTGGGCGAACCTGATAAAGCCGTGGGCACTGAAAATGTTGGCCGGAGATCTCGATTTTGGCCAAAAACCATTTAACAATCGGACGAAGACCATTTTTGCTTAAGCCGGTATGTCAGCAAGCCAAATTACAATCAATGGCCTCAGCTACAGAGCGATGTTAACCGACTTTCTGTGGGGCTCGACAACATTTAAAAAACTATGATGTGACGCCAACAAAACGATGTTAAGTGTTTTGAAAGTTTCTCCTTATTCATTTGACTGCTGGGTCAACTGACGGCGACGTTGATCAATTGGCCGCCGCAGTCATGCTACTTGCCACTACTCAATAATTTTCTCTGGGCGATGGCATGCCCTTACTGCGCTAACAAGCCACCTTGAACGAGCAGGAGGCCAACATTCGAGACTCTAATGCTGGAGTAACGCCGCACGTATTGGTCGAGTAATACAAACTTATACCGATCGCTTGAAACACTGCCAGCGAAGCCAAGGCAGCCATTTGATTGTGAGTGTTTTGTTCGTTAACTGTTAAGGCATATGCTATACGTTCAAGTATTATTTAAACAAAATTGTTTAGAAAAATGAAATGTGATTTCAGAACTAATTTTAATACGCTCCCGCAAAACACATTTGACTCATTGGACAGGGAAGATGTTAAGCATCGAGGATAATATTGCCTAATTAGCGTTCATGGTCGCAGAGAGATCAACATTTTAACTTCTATTTTTCCCCCGAAAAGGATCACAACATAAAAATGGTTCAAAGAGACGTCTTTGATAGTCACCGAGAAACATACGTAATAACGAAACATGCGACAACCGTCACAAATTGGTAGAATTTCTCATAAAGGCCAAAGCAACAGGTGATGGCTCCCTCACCTCAACACGTAGAAACAGACCTGCAGTTTCTTGACCAACCAATAGCCAAGCAACTTAACCACATTGCGATCGACACAGACACTCCTTCTGTATTCTTGCAAAGCCCGAATATCGAGAAAACAGAAGAGTTGAGGAAATAAGTCAGGGATTGACGTTGCGCTGAAGAGCTACAATCGCAACAGCCTGCGAGAAACTTTGCAGACGGACGATGAAAACCGGAAAATTTCAAAAATTCGGACACCAGAAACCAGAAATGAAGTATGATAGAGATGCCCAACTTCTTCCTCTCTTGCCCCTTAACATTTTTGACAACCATTTTTTAACTGTCTACCATCTTATAACTGTCAAAAATTCATGAATAACCGTCAAAATTTTCATGATTATCCGTCAAATTCGTCGATGGACTAGGGGTCAATCGGCTGTGAAGTTGGGTATCTCTATCATACTTCATTTCTGCCATTTCTGCCATCACTATTGTTCTCATGGAATCGCATTCTTAAGTAATTGAAACACTCAGCTGGAGTTTGGATACCGGTGATTAGGAAGCACTAGTAGATCACCCCCTTTCTGTTCAATACCTGCTCCAAATTAGGCCTCCGCTGACTTGCTAGCAGTCTGATTAGAACAAAAAAACGTCAGGAAGAGTCAACAAGCTCCAGTTTACGCATCAACGATGACTGTTTAGCTCAACACCACCTTTACTTGCCTTCAGACATCTAGTATAGACAGTCCCCTAATATCCACATTCCCTGCTTAGCCAACCCCCCTGAAACATTTCTGCCAAATTGAATAGCGTTCTTCGCAGAAATGGAACAGTACTCAATACATTTGATCATAACAACTTAACTTAAAAAATGCACTCGTATTTCAACAGCGCTTTATCTTGTGATAAAAATTACCTTAACTTGAGCCCTAGCAGCTCGGCTCTTCTATATCTATCTAAATTTTAATTAATAATAATACCGTCGTTGGAAGTCGAAGTCGGTGGAATTCTCATTTACTAATCAAATATGAGTTAAAATGATGAAGCATACCCGAAATATAACGAAGGTTGTGAAACTGATTCGAGGCATCATTCAGTTTCCGCTTACTGGCGTCAAATAGTGGAAGGTTCTTAACTTGGCCGTAGCAATGAATGAATGATTCGTCGTTTGCAACTTCGCATTCAAGTACAAAATAAGATTCCGATTTTAAGTCACTCATAGCCAAACTAATATCAAAGATATGTAGCATAACTACAGAGAGGAAGTTATTTTACAGTAAGTGGAGATCATGAATATGTTTCTGGTACACAGTCATGTTGGTCCAACTATAAGGCGGCCATTCCACGCACAGCTCGTTGAATGCTACAAATCTTGCGATTTTCCTCTTGCCCAATTGACAGAATTATTATACCATCCATAGTCTTCTCGTGTTTTCAAATAACAACATGCTTGACTTTTCTAGACATTGCAAGGGTATCCATTACATCTCTGCGCTAATGGAAAACATGTCAGATGCATGGACGAAGAAGCGGAAGGAATGCCCTTAAGTCTACTGTCCTCAAGACTATACTTGTTATGGGAATCCTTATTACCCAAGAAATTCATCCTTAGTTCTAAGACTGGCGTAGGGCACATGTCCATCAAGTCCTACGCTGCGTGTCTAGTTTAAATTCTCGGCACGAGCAACTTTCATTATTCACATCTCTACCTGTCCCGTGTCACAAACCACACTTAGGATGTGTTCCTGCCTAGAAAAGGCACTTAAGCTTCGGCGGATAGCAAAAAAACTGTAGATCCCTTCAGTCGTGACAGAACACACACGTAGTAACTGGAAAAACTCGTCCCAGATTCACCTGCAGCACTGTCCATATTCTTTCTATTACAGCACAATGGAACTTCTGGTCCCACCTACCTATCCCACCCTCACCCACTGCATATTCGACTGCCATGCACTGACAATATCTAGAAAATGGGCAATTAGTACCTACGATTATAAAAATCCCAGTCACGTAAACATTAGTTCAGCTACATGGAGCGATTAGATACAATCGCTTCAGTTGCGGGATTGCTTAAAAGCCAACTATAATAAACAACAATGTTGCGACGATTGGAAGAACTGCAAATTCGACAGTCACGATTGCCACCTTGTCGGCGACAGCTCGTCTGAAATTGGGCAAAATTGGTAGCCGAAAATGAGGCAGATACCGTTTCTACACAAAACAGGAAACCACACACAAAATTATGATGGAGTTTACAGAAGTTATTGACACCTCGCCCGCTAACTGAAGCACATACAGGTCAAGAGATATGCTAAATGTTCGCAAGACGTGCTGACTCACAAGTTGATACTAAGCAATAAACTCATCCCTGTACAATCAACTTTCCAACAAGTTGCTAAAATGATGACGGTCACTAATGGAGTCAATTAACCAAGTTGTAAACTACCATCCACCCAAAATCGGTGCTCATTGCAACTCTTTGTTCATCGGCGCTTATGGCACACGCACACACACCATAAACACATTTGCTCCGCCGCTTCTACCTTACGTCCAATTTCATACGCTCACGCACATATTTGTGATATGCAAATCAAGCGGGGTTTCTCGGATTCTCCGAGAAGGAAAATCAACATAAATCGAACCTTTGACAAAGGCAACGTCATCCCTTCCATACTAATCAACAATTCAATTTAAACCATAAAGCCGGCGTTCGATACCCCCTGCACACCACCAACAACTCGCCAAGTGTGAACCGTCTGGGTCAAGAAACTGATGGAAAATATGTATCCATTGTCATCAGTCTAAGTCAAATTCAATGGTTTTCTTATGGAAATCTACGACTTCTACACAATGCGGAATTTTGAGTCGTAAAACAAGCACGAAATAATATCAAAGAGGCAACGCATACCCATTGGGAGCATCAATTAGCAGCCAGTGCGTAGTGTACATACACAGACAGAATAGACAAGAAGAAAATATCGAATGTGCTCCAAATGAGCACAAAAACTACTCGTACTTCAGCATCGCCATCGTCCATTACTTAACAAACTAAACAAGATAAGCACACAAGGCAAACATACACATGAGCTTACTTACCTCGGCATGTTGACCCGGATTTAAACGCTTCCCACACTCCTCACATCGCAAACACTCCGGATGCCAATCATATCCAAGTGATTGTTTCCTTTCAGCTGTAAAATTCCAACCATAATTTTGTTTAATTCAAATACTTCATCAATTCATCTACTGCAATTCCCTACCAAAGTAGACAGGCTTCCCACACTTATGACACTTCCACATGGCGATTCCGTAGCCAGATGACTAAGAAAACTCAAAATTCGAACGCACAACCCAACAAATGAACACAGAAAGTAAGTTAAATAAAAAATATAATTAAACAAAAATATATTCTATGCACACAGAATCCCCATTGGACGAGAGAATATGCAAAAACTTATGAATTTAATTCAGACAAGTTGATAGAAAATGAAATTTCCTAGAGAATCTCTGGTAGTCTGTTTAGTTGTCACTGTTGGATGGGTGAATCTTGAAATTGTTGGCCCGGTTTAATGCGAAACGCCTACAATACTGCTGGCTACTAACGATCACCACTAGACACTGTTTATCGATGGCTCGTTAATTGATTGCTGACTCTTCTAATTAACATTTTTTTCTTTCTGTTTCTTTTTGAGTTGAAATGAGGGAGGTACTAGACTTTAAACAAATGCGGAAAGAGATTTTTTTCAATTGATTCGATTCAATTCTCCGCGAAGATTAAAGTTTACTTGGGGTTCTCTTTGTGCACCTTTGTTTCGTTTCGAATGGGTTCCTGATGTCAATTTTGATTAGTTTGACATTTACAAGCAAAGTGGTTCGGTTGCAATAGTGGGTGGATAACAACTATTGTGAACGGATACAACTTATGGGAATCGTTCAGAATGTGCTTTAACTATATGAGGGAGATTGTATGATCAACATGAAAATAACAGTGAATGAAGCATATCTTGGCATGCTTAATTGAACTCGAGTTATATTGTGACTTGACTAGAATATTTCATTTCTGCTTTCCATGATTAACGACTGGTTAGGCCGAGTCAAAGAAATCATTGAATTTATAGAGAATTACTGTCCGTTTGAATACCATTGCTTCCTTCTCTTTTTACTTCGTTTACGGCGGGCGTACAAAGAGAGAGCGCTACGATATGCAGCCTTTTGAAATATGAATTATTATGAAACACATAACTGATCAGTTTTATACTTTCCGTCATTCAAGCGACATCAAGGACAATTTTAACCCACCACCATTTCTATCGTCATTTTTCCATCTTTACAGCAAGAATGTAATTTCAAAACGATTGGTGACTAGCCTACTCTAAGTCACGTAGTTACGTCAAAAAAATTAGAAAAATGGGCATTGACGCCGATTAGAAATTGGGTAAAGTGAGAGAACACTTTTCAAATATGCTTCAAAATGCTTCAAAGGTGGACGTTAAGACAATTTTTTAATGGCAACTCGGTCAACGGAAGCAAAACCTTACAGCTCTAAGATAAATCGGCCAAACTTCACATTTATAGCATAAATAGTCTAGTATTATAGCGTCAGAGTCTATAAAGAAAATCGAAGCGAAACATTGGGATATGTGAACGCTGCTAGTGACAATTAGTAACATTTAATTAAATGACTAAAATTGGTATCAATTTTTATTATTCCTTTCAAATTTGCTCAACCTTGTTAAGTCATTTAACTAGTCAACATGCTGGATAATTGTTTACACATACAGTACGCGGAAACATAATAAATTACCTTAGTCTTGAGTAATTGGCCGTGTGGCATACCCTAAAATCACTATTTCAAAAGCATTCCTCACAAACATCTTATATCTCAGAACACTATTCATTGAACACATCCCACCATTTTGCCGTAGTTCGTGTGTTCGCCACAGCCATATCTTCTGGCGCCACCAATCAGGCGGCGGATGTTGTTCGACTGTCATCGTCGTCTCATTCCTTTCTTTTTCTTGCAGGCCAGTGAAGAGAAGGTACGTTTGCTAAATTAATCTTCAAACATCCATCACTTGGTGAAAATCTTTATAAAACAGAATGCCACCATCAATTTCATTTCATCATTATAAATTGATTGTCCAAGTTATTAAGTGAAGAATATTTATTTTCTGTGATTTCAGATCCAAAGATGGGTCGTCGTCCAGCAAGATGGTAAGTTGTACACTTGAGAGTTCCAGTGTCGAGTCTACATCATTTATCTTCAACAGTTATCGCTATTGTAAAAACAAGCCATATCCCAAATCACGGTTCTGTCGTGGTGTCCCAGATCCCAAAATTCGTATTTTCGATTTGGGCAGGAAGAAGGCAACCGTAGAGGATTTCCCACTATGCGTTCATTTGGTCTCTGACGAATATGAACAGCTCAGCAGTGAAGCCCTCGAAGCTGGACGTATTTGCTGCAACAAATACCTTGTGAAACATTGCGGCAAGGATCAGTTCCACATCCGTATGCGTTTGCATCCATTCCACGTTATTCGCATCAACAAGATGTTGTCGTGCGCCGGAGCTGATAGGTGAGTTGCTACTTTTCAAGTACGCCTGAGTTCACTCATCAGAGTACTGAACGACTTTGTTTAACATGATGAAATTGCCTCGAGCACTGGGTTATGATTTGTATCTGTGATTACATACAATTTTGACATTCTTACTGAAGACAACAATTCGACTCTGTGCATGAGTTCTGATTTGAGTTTGTGGACACTTTTGTAATGTAAGGTTTTCGTTCTTTTCAGGCTCCAAACTGGAATGAGAGGTGCCTTTGGTAAACCACAAGGTACTGTTGCTCGCGTGCATATTGGCCAGCCAATCATGTCGGTCCGTTCCAGCGATCGTTACAAGGCTCAAGTTATTGAGGCTTTGCGTCGTGCCAAGTTCAAGTTCCCAGGAAGGCAAAAGGTACGTTTTATTGAATAAAATTTATAAAAGAGTGATTCATTGTGTCAGTGGTTGGCTAAAACCAGTGACGTAGTTGTTTGACCTTGCTGTGTGAGTTGCAAGATATTGTGAAAGCAGGTAGATACAAGAGTTGGTTGTTTAGACCGATGACGCTGCGTTTTGCTTCGCTTCAAATCAACAACAATAGATGTTGACATCTTTCTGAGTTTCGGCTTCTAAAATGGCCGCTGATTGCGATGTGGCTGTGGTTGATGTCTCCCGATATTCCTTAGCCATAAAAAAGGAAATATTCCTATCCGCAGGATTTTGTTAAACCGATCGTTTCTTTGCGTAGAACGGGTTGAAACGTGTGTCTTATTCCAAGTATGTGATTTCTGATGATTTCTGTTACTTATCTTTGACTAACGAAACCGCGCTGACAAGATAAAATAATCTTAATGTTTGATCAGAAATGAAGTACTATACTATAATACTTCGTTTCTGAATTTGATCTTTGAAATGTCGGGACATGAGGTCCTGCAAAGAGGAACAGAATCTCTGAGTTCAGGTGTACACCACTTCACATAAAGTTTTCACATTCGATTACTTTTTTGTTCGGTTCGTAACGCCGTGTAGAATGGACTGTACGATGTAAACAATTAAAATGGCAGATCTTGAATTTGAGTGAGTTAGGGATTCATTAATAAAAAGGAATAATAAGCGACTAGGAAATGTCCTATTCACTGAACATGTTCTTTAAGTTGCTTGAAGGTTATGTTGAACTCAGGGATTATTTATCTAGCAGTTCTATGGCAAGTGGTAGTTATCGACACCGGTGCTAACAGGAGGTATTCTTGTTTTACTACTTAGAGTTTGGGTGTTTTCATAAACGTCGGAAATCTGCGCTAGCATTTCAGTTCTCATAAGTTTTTGAATACATTCACGCAGCAGATATGTGCAGGGGGCCTGCTTTAGTATGATTGCCATCAATCATTGATCACTCATCAACGTCAGGATTTGCTGTGAATCAAATGGTTCGGTAAAAAAGTATCACCCCAATTGCAAAGAAGGATTACCATTTTTTGTAAGCAAAAGCGTCTTTTCCAATCGCACCCCTTTCTGCAGTCAACAAATTACTGCACAATCTGCCCAACATCGAGGATATATCGGCGTTTATGAACAGTAGGTACTGCAGTTCACCTAAGTCCGCACGATCGTCAATCGGCATAAATGAACATGTCTAACACATTACTTTGTTAGTTTGACGTTTTAGAAACCACCCTTTACACTAATATGCTCCAAAAACGAAACATAAGTGACAGCAGCTAATCAGCAAATAGCCATTAGTCACTTTTAATAGCAACGTCAACTTCCCTTCTTCATAAAAGCGATATGTATTACACAATTGATACGTGGACACTTGAAGGAGGGATATATCAAATTTATATTTTATGGGTGAGGTGGCTCGCCCGACATCGAGTCCATTCTCAATAGAATATATATCAAGTACATTTCACAAGTGAATTCGATTCACTTAACCCCGTTTGCATTCAATTATTGTAAATATTGTCGATTATTACATATTGTGGCAAACTAAGGGAAGAAAAAACATACATTTTTGGGTGAGGTGGCTCGCCTGACATCGAGTCCATACTCAATAAAATGTATAACAGTTGGACTCACCTTCGAGATTGCTTACTTAATTTCTAAATGTTGTTGAAGACTTAATACATGTTTTGTTCTTTCTCTCTCTTTTTGCAGATCTATATCTCCAAGAGGTGGGGATTCACGAAATACGATCGTGAGCGTTACGAGGAACTCCGTGATGATGGTCGTTTGGCTCAAGATGGTTGCAACGTCAAATACAGGCCAGAACATGGACCAATGGCCGCTTGGGAAAAAGTGCAGCGGGAAATCTACAGTTAAAGAGTTGATTCTCTTTTAAGTGTACTTTTTTTAAAACAATGAGTTGGCACAAACAAACATCGTTGTGTCGAAATAAAATATTTTTATTCTCAAACTTTTGAATTTTTTTGGTCTTGGCTTTTATATGTTTGATATGAAGATCCAAGTACTGGCGGGTTTGGCAGAAACCGTGCCAGTGTAGGGCACGCAAGTATGAGTGTTCTTGAACCATCTTTAAGTGTTGATTTGTTTTCCCTCTGAAATGATATCTTGCACGGTTGGTTGATTGAAAACGTGCGCATGAACGGTGCGCGTGTACATTGCCTCTCAGTTAAGCGCAAACAAGGTACCTCCTCTCCCGCCATACTATCGTCCGTGCTTTGTCTTCACCGGACACTTACGGGTATTAACAAGCCCTTGAACATGCGCAAGGTATAACAAAATGTATCGATATACAGTAGAATCTCGAAAACATGAACGGTTCTATAGGATGAGCGATTTTTGTTTATCGTTATCTATAGTTTTCGAAAAGATGGGCATATAGTATTTTAAGATGGACGTCTAAATAGGTCTGTTTGTGTATGATTTGTTCGTGGTATATACGCGTTCTTCCTTAGCTGAATTTGATTCTCGACAAGATGAACGCAGGTGAAAAATTGACTCCCTTAGAAATTGGGGATATTTTGCTGGTCCTGTTTCTTGTGGATCGGGCAAACGATACAGATATCAGCTAAGGAAGGTCCTTCCAGGAATGATGTTTTCTTCTAACATTCACACGTTATTGAAACGTATGCACTATTATCTGTCATTTTAGTGAAATAATCATTCCCGCCGTCATTTTTTATTCGAAGGTACACACTGCCATGCTCCACTCAAACCCCAGTTGGTTCCATTGTGCTGCCACTTTCCAGCTTTGCATCCTCGTTGACATGTCTGCATTTCGATGCAAATTAGATGTCTATTTTGATCTATTTGAAAAAAAAGGTAATAATGAGGCAAATACCAAGGCTTCTAGTTTAATTGCCTACGAGGCAATATCCGAGGCAGCATTCGGCTCCGGCCAGAATTACTCGGTGTTTAGTTTTAGCATTATGGACCCATATGTCTAGGTGAGGCTCAACTCCTCCACTAAAAGTTTTACTTTATACACAAAGGGTTTTTTTTAAGAGCCGATGTTGATTATTGGTATTGTCATTTCTTTTTATTATGATAATATTGGCATGGTTCAATTATGTATGGAACAAAATATCGGCCAAATGGCCGCCGCGACCATTTCTTGCCACCATTTTGACCATTGACGATGCTTGAAATGATCAAGAGGCTTTAGTTCTTGAGTCAATTGCACCTTGTAAGCGTGCAAGTCTTGCATAATGTTCATCAACGACGAGCGTGAGAGGTGCAACGACGACGAGTTGAGGTGGACGGGTCTTCAGCCACGAACAGCAGCAATATTTTCTGCAGTACGAGCTGTACGAGCATGCACTGATGTTTTCACATATCCTCCTTTCATAATAAGCCTGAATAACCCAAACGCGTTGCTCGATTGTGTATCTTTCTATGGCTCAAATTGAGTTAGTCTGAAATTGAGAATTGTCAAATGAAATGCAGAAAAAAACCACCCTTTACATTTATCCATTAAAGACAAAAACTCGATTTTCCCTGCACCTTTACTCCTTACCCCACACTCAACAAACTTTAGATGTTCACTTGCGCTTACATACTCCTTCCAAACATGATCAGTTGCAGTTGTGAGCAACCTGCGACCTACGATGCAAGAAACGTTTTTTTATTGTACTCGTACTGGAATGGAAAATCGTTTGTTCGAGAAAAAAAAAACGAATGAATGAGTCTGTTTCAATGTTATGTACAAAATAAATTGAATCAGCACAAATTAAACAACGCAATTGAACAGCATGAAAGCAATTAGATCCCAAACAGAAGTCGAAACAAATCGACAAAATGTGTTTTGGGGAGAAATGCCGGCATTTCACATGTAGAAGTCGGGGAAGACCATAAAACAGTTTTATTGCAATCCCGGCAATTGTATTGGGGGAATTCAGGCAAATTAAGTTCTTGGAGTGGCCATTCCGAACGAGCTTTTACTGCAGTAATTTGGTGATAAATACTAAATATATGCATCACCTCGCGAATATTGTGATGGTCCGGAGGTACCCCCACAATATTTAGTTGTGTTACGTTTGAGCTTTTTTAAACTTTCTATTCCAATCATCTGTTAAGCTTCTAAACATGTTTCTATTCTGGGGCACTGAACACCTCAGTGTTCAGTCGTATCGATTGATTCCCGGTGGGCTGTTTGTTTTGTATTTTTGAGTTCTTAAATCTATCCACTTGTATGTGGGGTTGTGCTTGTAAAAATTTACCAAAGAATGAGTCGAAATAAAGCGTTAACTGTCCATGAATCCTTTGCCAGCAATTTGGCATTCGGCGATGCGATATTATGGGATGCGTAAGTAATTACAAATGTATACCTATTGACCCATTACTTGTGTAATTATTGATCAAACAATTGTGTTGTTGTGTTGTGATAACGAGGGTAATCGGACGTAATCCCATTTATTGCAAATTGAATTGGAATATCTTCAGCATATCGACATTCGACATACACACGTAAACTCGTGAACCCATATCAGAATTCAGAACCCAAAGCAAACGTCATTACATATCGAGATAACGAACTAACGAAACTTGTTCACGATCGAAATTACATATATTTAGATATCGGTGCGTATCTGTTAGCTTACTAATTTTAAGTGTAAGGTAGTAAATTGTAATAATAATACGCATACATAGATTGGTATCAATATATTGCGATGGTAGGTAACCAGAGCGATAGTAAACAAAAATACTGTTACTGTAGAGTAGCGTACTTAAACAACGTAGCGTACAAAGACAAGGCATCAACATAAAAGGTGCGGTTTTTGCAAGGCGTATATACGCTTAAATTGCACAAAAAGACGATCATTGGCTCTTAATAATTCATCACAAAAACTCGGCAGCACCGACGACATTAATGACATTTCTGGCAGTCAGGGGTGGAATCGTGTAGGGGATGGTTGATCGTTAATGGTGACAATCTTCGGTTGGCGATTGTGTAGCGTAACCATCACTTTAAATGCAAAAACATTTAAATATTATCAATCTAAGCGCATTTTTCATCGAATGAAGGAAACAATGAAAAGCCTCGATTACGGAACGTAAATGCTATACATTCAGCATAGACACGAATCAAAAATACTATAAGTGTGCAAAAACATTTCGAAATTATCTAACACGTGTAGGTGTGGTTACTACAAATGGTGTGTAATATCGTAATATCTTAAGTTGCATACGCCAACCTAATGAATGAATCATACACCATGCATGCACCAACCGAATGAATGAATCAATACAATCAGCAAAGAACACAGAATAAAATGATTGAGCTTATTTCCGCCGATACATATCCCGGGTGACCTAAGCGGGAATAGGATTTGTTGTTAGAGCATTTGCGGAGAGTACGAACCAGAAATGAAGTATGATAGAGATGCCAAACTTCTTCCTCTCTTGCCCCTTAAAATGTTTGACAACCATTTCTTATATTGTTTTCTAAAGCCAAGTTGAGAGACAAGAGAGTGGTATTTACGTTATTTCGTGAATACTGTCAAAATTTTCATGATTATCCGTCAAATTCGTCCATGGATTAGGGGTCAATCAGCTTTGAAGTTGGGTATCTCTTTTCTGGTACGAACTTTGGGGCCAAGAATTGGCAACGGTATTTTCTAGAGGGGTTCGAAACATCATTTCTTTTTACTATGGGAGGAGTTAGAGATAGTATTAATGGCAGTTTTAGGTAAAAATGGCATACACAGCAACAAAAATATAGCACATTCGCATATTATACCAAAAATACAGCTAGCAATGAATTTGGACGCTTCTCTCTCGTTTAGCTTTGAGTTCTGCATGCAATGCATTTCTTTGAGTGCGTAGGGGTGAAACGAATTGAAGAGATTTTCCATTATTTTCAACAAAAGGTGCTTCGTACGACATGTGATAGCACAGGACGATGAATTTGCATTCAGTTTTCTTCGAGCGATTCTAAGGGCGAATGCATTTAGATTTTTTGTAAGAAAATTATCTCTTGGTCCTTTTAAAAACTAATAAAGTTTTCTTTATTTGTAAATGGGCAGAGGAAAGCGGCTTGACTGTAGTGAAGTTCAAGTAGCCCTAAATCAGAGATAATGGAGGGATAGAGATATTCACCTTCGGCCATTTTTGCCCCTAGTCCACACCGGAGATGTAGTGGTGTTCCCTTGTATTTCACACGTTCTTTAAACAGACCATGGATCCACCATGCAATGGCGGTTGATTCTTGGATTTTAGTGGGAATGTCGCAGATTCGTGGATTTTAGTGGCCAAAAATGGCGACGGATTGCGGGTGTTCAAAAATTGAGGGTGTTCAAAAATTGACTCGTATTCTTAAGAGCACATACTTACTCGTATATGTATTGTTATATGGAATTTCGTGAACTCGAACTATTTGACCTCAATTTCATTCTTAGATTATGTACCTACAGCCTATCTGACAAACTGCCCCAAAAGTTAGTTCTACTCTAACTGAAAACTCATAAATTCAAATTACATTATTTTTTAAGAACGGTGACAAGATATTGCAATCTGTAACTAATGTATAAAAATGATTGTTAAAAATGTAATATTTTTGCAAAAAGCGAAATGAGCAAAGAACTTTTTTCTTTAAGTGATTCATGCAAACGTTGCAATAATATTGTTATTATTAGTTATCTGTACGCATGATTCGTGTGAATGCATTTTATATGCATAATTCATACATACTCTAGAAGAGCATTAATTTTGTCCTAGTATCTCAGACTATAACTTGCCCAAATGGGAGCTCAGACTATAATCGACTTCATGAACATGAGCTTTGTTCGTTCGTTCGTTCGTTTACCCCTCCATACTGCGTTCAAAATTGAACACCAAAATTTGAAATAACGTCCAAGTAACGAGCGAATTTTCAAATAAGAACTCCAATTCACCCCTCTATTAGCTTGGGGAAGGTTATCAGCTTACGCCAGCTGATCTCAAGAGCTCACACGTATTCACAGACACGGGACAAAAAACGCTGTCAGATGAAACCAAGGGGCAAGAGATGTAGGAGATGGATATCTCCATCCCTCCAATACCTCCACGACCTTACTGCAAGAAAAAGAGCAGACAAATCAAGTGTTAAGTTCGCAATGTACAGAGAACTTAAAAAAACTCTGAAATTATAAAACCCAAAAAATTACAGCGAACAAAAATCCCCCGCTTACAAAAAAGAGAGAGAGAGACTCAAGTTTGCTGAACGACACATTGAATGGACAAAAAGATGGCGTCACGTCCTCTTTACAGACGAATAATTTGGATGGACCAGACGGGTGGTCATATTATTATCATGATTTGCTAAAAGACCAGAAAGCTCTCAGTCGTCGTCACCATGAAGGCGGGAGCGTAATGATTTGCCGGTGTAGGGTATTACGGGAGAACTGAAATAAAGTTCGTACCGTCAAGAATGAACAGCCTAGGCTACCTGGAATTGATTGGTGATATCGTAACTAATTCGGGGCAAGAATTTACTAAATGTCCCATGATTTTCCAGCGGGATAACGCAGCCGTCCACACTGCCAGGGTTGTGAAAGAATTTTTTCGCGAAAAAGAAATTGAAATTCTAGAATGGCCAGCACGCTCCCCTGACCTTAACATCATTGAGGGGGGATATCTTGCGAGAGAAGTTTACGCCGAAAATAGACAGTATGACACAGTTGGGGAGCATTGGAGAAAAATGGGGAGCAATGCCAAGAAAATATATTAAAGAGTCATTTAAATGAGCTTCCACAGCGAATGACGGAGATTTTGAAAAAGCAAGGAGGGTCAACTCGGTACTAGAAGTCCAAATTTTGATGATTACTGCAACCTGTTACTGTGCTATCTTTTTGTCGTACTACTTAAAGTGTTTATGCCTTGTATGGAATACTTGTTTTCGTTTTTGTATTTTTGATTTGTATTTTATCATATTATCCCTTAAATAAACAACATTTGTGCAAGAAAGTCATTTTATTTAACACAACTAATGTAAACACAAAATATGTAAATGTGCTATCTTTTTGTCGCAGTGTGTACATAACTGTGTTGTGTATGGTGAATTTTGCATAGACCCGCAGGAAAATTCGTATCTTAACACTAATCATACCAAGACTTAATATATACCTATTTCTACCATAGCGGGTCAAATGACCCGACTTTATGTTTCATGCTTGAATGTATGAAATATGGATGTTAGGAAGGGAATAAAAATATAAATTAAATTTGTTATAATTAAACAAAATAGTATGTTGAGCATTTCTATTACAAAAGCAACAAATAAAAATGTTTAATTCATAGTTCATCGCATTTTTTACATATAAGTGTGTCCATTGTACATTATCCGCAAACATATTTTTTACATTTAGAGCAAATTTTGTTGTAGACATCTGCATCTGTAGTAGACTTAGGCAACGATCCTTTCGTATTTGTTTCTTGTTTTGGTTGTTCACGGGTTTCTCGAAAACCGGAGCCAAGTTCTTCGTCTAGCTTGAGTAAAAAATCTTGTCTCGAGATATTTTCTCCTGTCGTTTGCTTGTACAAAATCCAGGCATTTATGCCAGCTATCTTTTTATCAAAACGAATAAATCTAAGAATTTCGGTAAAATTATTTCTGCTCATAGCTTCAGAAAAAAATGTAGGCCCCCATATGTTATTCCACAAAAAGGAAATATTCAAATTATTTGCTCCATATGCAGCTCGAGCATATAAAATTGCAATAAATGCATCTAATTTTTTTTTTAGATAAACTCCAATCGGAACCTAACACTCTCTTTGCTTCTTCTATTGTGCATGTTCTTATATGGTTCATAATACGGTGGTCAATTATCAATGAAAATGCAGTACTAACTTTACCTTTCATTATATGACGTTTTGCATATCCTGTTGGGCATACTTCTTGCCGGAAAATGTTATGAAGTGGTGCTCTTCCAGGTGTGCCACCTACTTGCATTTGTTGCCAAACAGATCCATCATTCGCAACATTTTGTTCATTTATTTCTACTTCACTTTCTTCCGAACTTGAGAGTAATCTTATTCTTTTTCGGCCACTACATACATTCACAATATTTTCCTCTTCATCGTCAGTATCTGTAGCATCAAACTCATTTTTATTTGCAACCACTTCATTTTTAGAAAATTCATCTTCACTAATTTCTGAAAACTCTTCGCCAATATTATTTATATCTTCTAAGAACTTGTACTGTCTTGTTTGCTTCGACATTTTTCTGGGTAAAAAATGACCTGTATTACTATATCTATCAAAATAAAATATACGCTAGGTACTTACCAAGACTTTCAATTTTTGCCACTTTTTCTTACACTAAAAAGCTATTTTCAATCTAAAATTTGATATTTTCTTGAAATTATTCTGAGCTATTTTCGTTGAACTACTTTACGCAACAGTCTTTGGAAGAATGTGCAACTTACTGACTACAAATATGACTCGATAATCTCATAAAACAAAAAAAATTCTCTCCGGGTCAAATGACCCGTTGTGGTAGATATCGGTATACAACAAGGATTACTCAGAATAAACAAAACAAAAAAAAAACAAAATTTTATAACTGTACATTAATTACTTAGAAAAAGTCATGAAGTCAAATGTGCAAACGCAATAAAAAAAAGTTCAAAATGGGTCATTTTGCCCGTTGTGGTATGTTTAGTGTTAACATGAATAAAAACGGATAGATAATTTCGGATCTACTTTTTGGAAATTTATAACAGTTGTACCACTCCCTGGTTTATTGTGGCGGGTGTCGTTCTTTTTCCGACCCGACGGCCATGACGAAAGTATACACGGCATTGTCTGTGCAAATTGTCTGCACCGTGGCGAAGGGGTGTTTGCATAGACTTAACGTTTGCAGCAACGTGTCTGTGTCGTGTAGGGGCACCATTGTGTGCTCTTTAAGTCCGCATTGCCCTGCTAGGATGTTATTTTTGCTCAAACTCAGGGCGTTACGAATGTATGACTCTCTGAATCAGTTGATCAGCTGGATATCACTTCTAGTTTTGACAGTTGCATCTAGTCACAAATGATGGATAAACGTACTACAAAAAAAAAAAAAGTTTGTAGTAAGTTTACCCAATTTTAACATATTCACATATTTCCTTCAAGTTACCACCTTAAAGTATTATTCTTTTCTAGGTACACACCTCAAGAATTTCAACTTTTCAAGGAGAAACTGAAACAACTCTTTCGTGATCCCGAGACTAAACATGGAGCAGCAAATAAAGCCATGGTAAATTGTCGTGCTCAAGACAGATCCTTCTTAATGCACTTTGAATTAAATTAATTTAATTTGTTGCTACTTTAATAAAGTTTGTGTGTAACTCCAAATGACGAAATGAATTACCAGTCGCCATTTGGCTTTTTATTATAAAGGGTGATTTTTTAGCTATTATCTTTTTGGCAACACTGGTTTAAAGAGCTGACGCACGTTTCGTGTTTTGTTTCACTGTCAAACATCTTCAGTTTGGTCTATAATTTAACCATGAATCGTCTTACAAACGAACAACGCTTGCAAGCTATTGAATTTTATTATCAAAATGCGTGCTCTGTTAAGAAAGTTCATTGCGCGCTTCTTCCATTTTATGGTCAGTTTAGACGAAGCTCATTTTTGGCTCAATTGGTACGTAAATAAGCAGATTTGTTGATTTTGGAGTGAATATGAGCCAGAAGCATTGCAAGAGCTACCAATGCATCCAGAAAAAGTCACAGTTTGGTGTGGTTTATGGGCTGGTGGCTTCATTGGACCGTACTTCTTAAAAGATGATGCGAATCGTAACGTAACTGTGAATGGTGAGCGCTACCGTGAGATGATATCCAACTTTTTTTTGCCCAAAATGCAAGAGCTTGACTTGCATGACATGTGGTTTCAACAAGACGGTGCCACATGCCACACAGCACGGGCAACAATGGACTTATTGAGAGGCGAGTTCGTTGAACATTTTATTTCACGTTCGGGACCGGTCAATTGGCCGCCTAGATCGTGCGATTTAACGCCTTTAGACTATTTTTTGTGGGGCTATGTTTAAGCTCATGTCTATACAGACAAGCCCGGTTCAATTGACGCATTGGAAGACAACATTGAAGCATTTATTCGTGAGATACCGGCCGAAATGTTGGAAAGAGTATGCCAAAATTGGACTATGCGGATGGATATATAGCTTTTAAAAAATCACCCTTTATGAAGAAATATTGTGTAGCGAGCAGGGTCGTTGACGCATAATAGTCCAAGTATTATCCGCACTTTTTTACGTGTATAAAAGTGTGTATTATACATTTGAAAAATATTGATGGTGTATACAAAAGCATGCTCTCTGCAACGGCCTCAAATACCTTATTTTTACTGCTATGGGCTTGTTAAAATGCTTCTCCATGCTCAGGTTCCGTGGGAAGATGACGTCCAGGTACTTTCACACATTCCATCTCGTCTCCGTTTAAGTTCCATTTCTCGTTCGTCGCATTTCGACTACCACTTTGCTTTCCATTACTTTGGACCATTGAATGTTTATTATTAGGTCCCACTGCTGACAGTATTTGTGTACGCTATATTTCGTCAGTTTAGTTTTCTGGAGAATACGCTAACACAACAATATCATCTGCAAGCATCTGCAATGCTTCACTACGCATACCCGCGACGTCAACTCCACCAGGAAGGTGATCGATGAGATCATCTATGAAGAGTGTAAACAATGTAGGACTCAATGTGCAAACTTGCCTCACCCCTGATGTGGTTGCAAACCAATCTGATAGTTCCGCTCCGTTCTACACTGTCCTTGTGTGTCTCTTTATACAGATCTTCTAGAACGCAACCTAACTTTAGTGACAGCCCCAAGCCATATCATTTGTAAAATAAGGAACTACGGTTGATTGCATCGAAAGCAGGTTTGAAGTCGATACAGACTACATATAATTTGCTTCCCTGCGCAAGAAAGTTCTCCTCTTGACTCTTGGGAGTAAAGATGTTTGAAGAGTATCCCGATCTTAATCCATCAACCTCTTTCAACAGGTTCTGAGTCTTACTCTACATCTTATGAGTCGTTTGTGCAACATCGTGGTGAGTATCTTATAGGTTGCATTAAGAAAATAAATCCCTCGACAGTTTGCAGCATCCAATAGGGAGCTTCTTTTAACAGCATCCCGGAATTCATCCGTTGAAAGTTCACCTTCCATGATTTTATTAAAGAGCATGTTTATAAAATTCCACTGGAATGCTATTTGAACCAGCAGCCTTCGCAACTTTTAGGCTATCTAGCGCTAATTGCAGTTCATGTAGCGTCAACACAGAGTCCGATCACATTGACACATTGATGATTGATTCTATTGATTATTTCAAACAATTGCTTTGTTTAAACAAACTAAGTTACTTGATCAAAATACGCAAATGAAAACGTTTTCACGTATCCAGGTTCATCTTCCATTTGATTAGTGACTGCTAGAATTTCTGATTGCGTTTCCGTTTTTAGCTGAGAGTTCGCCTTTGAGGCTAGTTAAAATTTGAGTATTGTTTTTATAATCCAACCCGAAGAAATACTGAGAGCGCACGAAAATAGCCTTCATGATGATGACAGCACATCTTCTCCAAATCCAGACTTCAACTAATGTAACAGACGTAGAGGCAAATGAATTTTTTATTGAAGACTAAACTTTATATTACAATTCTTCGATACGTTTAAAATCTGTGTTTGTTTTTTGGATGTTATCCTTGGCGACAAAATCCTCACTGACTCCTCTCCGCATTTCATATTTATATGCAGCGATACAGAAGCCAGATCCCGATCTGTGTTATATTGTCGACCAATCAGGATCCCCCTTCTATGTCGCAAAATCGACCGCAACCCACAGAAACATGAACGGCGCCAGTTGAAAATCAAACCTCTATCTAAAAATGATTTCTCTTCGTACGAAGCTGTTTTCAGACGGCGCCAGTCCTATCCCTACGAATTTCCTTCGTCACTCGATACAACCCCGTTTTGTACTCGCGTCGATCGTGGACGGCGTCTGTCAGGGTTCTCTGCAGAGATAATGGAGGAAGTGGAAAACCCCCACTCCACCTCAGATTTTGGCGGTTGTGTTCTTAAGTCACTCATACTACTTTATCTTCACGAACGCTTGTTAGGAGTATAGAGCAACGCAATGGTGTTAGGCGGGAGTAATCAGCTTCGTTTAGCTCACACGTATTCACAGTCGCCTGTCTGTGAAAGGGTTATAAAAACGCTGTCAGAAGACACGTGAAAGTGGCACATCTCCTCTTCCATTATTTTTGCTCTCCAGTGTTTTAAGTATAAACGATTGGAGTGTGATGGGCCTGAAGTCTTTGGGACTGCTATGATTCGCTTTCCCACTTTTGCTCTTCTCCAGAGTCTTGGAGTATAGCTGTGGCTCAGGCAGCTTCTGAATATAACAGTCAGCCATGAGATTATTGTTGATTGATATTTCCTCCTTGAGAAGGACAATGATACGGTCTTGCCGGGATTATTAGATAATCCTTTTGTGGTACACCATTCCACGGCTTGTAAGATCATCAGCACAACCCATTGTGGTAAAACCGGATCAGTGAAATCCATTAGATTGTCGGTGACAGTAACCCACCCTCCTCCGTTAGAGAAAGTAATTAAACGATGGCTTTGATCCATCGGTAAGTCGATCGGAAGCCGTTGCCTATTATCGATTCGTTGAGACCGTAGCTGTAGGGCATACAATTGCACCCACAAACATATACAATACCCACTTCTTATTTGCATTTCAGGAGAGACGTCGGCAAAATATCTACAGGAACACCATAGCCCAAAGTAAACTACTCTCTCTCCGCAGCTCCCCGTTCATTTAATGAATGCTACCATTTTGCTTTTAGGAAAATATACGAATAGAAATCTGCTATCTGGCTTTATTTTGGTCACTGTTGCTGAAGGAACGACATACACGCAAGCGAGGGATGCGACCAAGTTTTCCGTGCACTTGGTTGTGCGAACGCGGAAGTGCATGAGTGAGTTCAGCCTAACACAAGACGTTCGTAAGTAAATTCCAATATATTTTACAGAAGAAGACGACAGCAGTCGCTGCTGTATGATTTTCATCGACGAGTGCGGAAATGTTTATCAGAATTGGCAGCATTTCATAGAGACGAACAGCCTGCCAGCAGGCATCGCGTTTGCACCATCGCGCGGTGTTTACACCTACTCTGGCAACTCGGTAAGGAAACTATTTTGTCAATAATCATAGTTGAGGTGTATGAGTGTGTGCACTTAGCTTAACATGGATTCGTGGGATACACCCGCAAGATCATTGAGTTCTAAGATCGCCACGGGAGCAGACTATGCGGCTGGAGTTGGAGGAATGGGTGCCGCCGCTATAACCTTGGCGGCAGTATGCAGCGTTCCAGTTAGTGCGCCCATCTTGGCGGGAGCAACTGTTGTGGCTTTGGGTGCTGGAGCAATCACTTCAGTTCGATCATCCATGAGATTATTGCAACGATCAAGGCATGAGCAAACTCTCTCTGTTACCGACAGTGAAGCCAGAGGCTGCTGGTTGGGTGTTACATCTGGGGCACTGGCACTATCATCCGTCGCAGCAACGAAGACTCTGTCGCGTTTGGCACTTGCCGGGAAAGAAGTTTCTTTGGTGAGAAATATAATGGTCATGATCAAATTCAGCTGCCTACATTGTGTGGCAAATCATTTCAGATGCACGAAACTGTTGTGAACGGGATGAATGTCTCCACGATGCTTGTGTCCGGCACGGGCGTCGCGAATGGGATCCTTGACTTAATTTTGGTAAATATCTCATTTGAACGTCTCTTGCCTGGCCATTCATTTCATCGATACTCCGTGGAATTTCGTTTCAGAAATACTCCGAGGACGACAAAGTATCCGCTTTGGAAGTAGCTCAGTTGGGTGCTTCTCTGGTTATATTTACGCATTCCGTTTACAATTTCCGCTTGGCCTCCACAATTATTACTCAAACGCAAGATTCCAAGGTGAATGCCTACAGGAGGGAACTAAGTAGCAGGCAGAGGTATGCGACCACATAGCATTGCGGCCATGGGGACTTTTTCAACTTCTGCTTTCTGATTGCAGACAAATGTTTGACAAAATGGCAAAAGAGACCGTGCGAATTCGGGGTAATTCCAAGGGAAAAATCGACCTCATCCGCTGGATCAACGAAGTTCCCGATAATCAGTACCTCAACGACTTGTACCAAAGTAACAAACAACTAAATCAGAATAACGTTCGATTTGCTGCTGGCACCGAAGGCAATGTGGTACTGAATGAAGAAATATCCGTAAGACCGAGTGACTTGCGAAGCGACATTAAACTGAATCAAGGCGAAAATATCCTGCGAGGCGTAAGTAATCCTATTCCCGAGTCGCACACGTCCACATCAAGTCAGTCCATGGGCCAAGACATAGCCAGCATGGCCTTTAACAGCAACACCAGAACACTATTGATGTACTGTAAAGCAGCGTATAATTTCGGTTCGGGAATCATTTTTAGCGAGTCTAAATTTCAAGATTGTGTACGCTTAATACTGAGCAAATTGGACACAGAGGTTACCGAGTACCTGATAATAAAATCGAGAGATTTTATTCAAATGTACGGAAGGCGAATCGAGGGTCTTATCAGGACGTCTGTCTACATTGATCAGGTTCTGTTCGATTTGTTCAACCAAGTTAATCACATTGAAAATCTGACCGTACAGAAGTTGGAACCAGCCATACACAGTGTGTTCGAAAGGCTGCTTAAATTTTATGAAAATAAGTCGTGTGACGATGTCCGGGCTAAACGGTTCAAATGTAAAGTCTGCAAAGGCGTCTACCGAGTATCTCCTCTGTAATGCTTACTAAGTGCCTTAAAATGTTGATATTTTGGAAAATACTTATATTTCAACAAAAAAATAAAATATAGTGGAAATGGGAATTTTGTGTTTTTCTGTCTGAAGAGTCGTCCAACAATCGTCTCAACTACTGCTGTCAGCCCGCCAAATCGAGCGTCTGTATACCAAATATTCAAACTCTGACAAATCCCGGAGAAGAGTAGGGATTTTTAGGTCGATACGCTCCATTTTGTTTTATCGACTTCAAAGCCATATACAACATGAATTACCGATTTTGGGATCCCGGGAAAACTGATCCAACAACAGTACAGAATTTCGAACTGTACGGGATCTCGGACAGGATCTCGACAAGAAGATGTGTCGTCGTGTGATTTCTTCAATTCGTTACTGCAGAAGTGCGGCCGGTAAACACGAAGAGCATTACCTTGTACAAGGCAACTGTTGTGCTGGTTTAGGTTAGATTGGAGTGGCTGACTGCTGGCATGCAGCAATCAACCTTAGGCCCGTTCCCTGATAGTGTCGAAAGTGGGATTTAAAGGTGAACAGTCGTATGATTAATGCTTCGAAATCAGTATCAAAATATTAAGAAGGCGAATACGAAAGGAGACGCTGAAAACAATTGCATACAAAAAACACACTTCCCAATTTCTAATGATCCGTAGACCGACAGCAGCTCGTACGATCGCTGCATATGTGAAAAGAACTTCGGTCTGGACACGCAACGATGCTGGGCAGGTATAGACTTACTCTTCAAGAATAACTTCTCAACCAGCATCCTCTCAAGACCTTTGGGGAAGGGAAGGGGGCTGCTAGTGAATTCACCAGCAGTTAGTCTACTACCACTGATCGACCACTCCAGTGATAGTGTCTTTAATTTGATCCCAACGGCAAATGGTGACTGACGTACTTTCACTGTTGCCACTACTGCCACTAACCAAGGGCAGGCTTAACCAACTGCGCCATCCAGTCCTACCAGATTTTACAACACCAGGCGCTGGACTGCTTATTTTTACAGATGGATGCAGGTGTGGACAAAAGGACATAAACTTCATCTTTCAGGATGAAACTATAGCGATCAAGCAAGGTCTGTCCTGGATACAAAAAAAACAATGTAGTCTTAAGCACAGATACAGGTAAATTTTTCTGATGGCCAGTCAGCGATAAAATCTCTGAGTCTTGTAACCTTTAACTTCTTAATTGTCGCCTATCTCTGGATTTATAGTCTTCTCTGAGAGTAATGTGAGGAATGGATGAGAAGACAGACCTCGAACTCGACTAGCTGTACTAAGCTGTGGATGAGTCCGCAAGACAAACATCTTATTTAAGCCTCGATATTTCCAGAACTAGGCAAAAACGAAAATGTTGGTACTCTATATCTTATTATTGCATCATCGAGATCTACAAAACTGCGTTTTCAAAACATGAAACCTCGGAAATGGTACTATCACCTATCGCATCCTTATGGAAAATCTGTTTTTACAACAAAGTTCTCTAAAGTCAGTACTATTTCATAGCTGACGTTTTTGAGGTGAGCTGAATTACTTCTACAATGTGCTCCTTAATCTTCTCTTCGAGAAGAACTTCTCAATCAGATCTCACTGAAAGTCTGGCTATCAGAAGCTGGTGAATTTTTACAAGATTGTGGGAGCGGCAAACGGCGACGATACAGTCTCTGGATGCAACAATATTTAACTCGAAGAGCTGCCTAAACAGCCTCCCATCTCTTGAAAAGACTATAGCGGTCCTTGGGTTAGGTTAGGTTAGGTTATAGTGGCTGGCTGCAGAAGGCAGTCACACTTCGGCCAAAGTAGGCCCATTGTGATGCCATGCAGATAGATTCCCCCTAACAATTAAAACCAGTTGGTGCTTGTGACAAAATGATTTAGCTGGTTTATACTGACGTTTTTAGCTCATTGAGGTTGTTGAAGTAGTAGCCCCTAGGGGTAAGTATCTACGACCTGCCAGCGCGGTACACCTCTTCATCCTTCATCCATCTTCAGAAGTCATTATAGGGGACCCCCAACCTACGGGCATGGGTGCCAGTTGTGCAGTGCCCTGTTATGATGCCGGTGAGCGTCCTGAGTGAAGATCTGCTGAGTCTAAGCAGATTGAGTGATAGTTTGATATTAAGCGATGGCCATATTTCCTTTGTCTTAAGACAAGTGTTGCCTTCTAGCCATTTACGATTAGTGTTGTTGATTGCGTGTATTTTTAGTGGATGGCAGGCTGTAGCGATTGGCATGGAAGGTGGAACACCTCCTACTGTTTGGGTGGAGGATGTGCCGCACCTAGCGAGTTCGTCGGCTATGCAAATGCCCGGTATATCACAGAGTCCCATCACGTAAAGAGACAGCCTGCAATTAAGGGACGTTTTTGAATTAAACATGACATTGTCCAGGGACTTGATTGCGGCCTGACTGTCCGAACAGTTGGTGATATCTCTTTTGGATATTACGTTGTTCTTGAGCCAGGACAATGCTCCTTTATCGCAATGCTTTCTGCCTGGAATAGGAGGGACCTTCAGGGAGATAGCTATGTTTAGTTTTTGAGAATATACACCAGCACCTACACCCTCGTCTGTCTTCGACCCATCAGTGAAGACAAGCAGGGGATCAGCCTGATTTCAGATATCCAGTCTGATTATCAGATATCCAGTTCAGTCTGGAGGGGATGCTGCTGGAGGCGGTCGGTGTCGTTGGGGAGAGAGTTGAATTCGTTTAGAATGGCTGAGTGGCCGAAGGAGAGTTCGGACTGCAGTCGGAGCGTTTTGAGTCTCAGCTGTGCTGGCTGCCACCTGTTTGCTGAAAGTTTCCAGTGGTGGAGTGCTCTTCAGTGCCCCGGTGATACACATGCAGGCCAGTCCTTGCACCCGTTTAAGTAGCGTGCAGTTGACAGCTGTGTTTAGTGCGAACTGAGACTCCATACAGAAGTGTCGATCCGACAAATGAGATGAAGATACAATGGATGATGCGTCGTTGTAATTCCCATTTGCAGCCTAGGGCTTTTTTACAGCTGAACAGGGCAGAAGAAGCCTTCTTGACACTTGATTGAGTTTCCAGCTTAGCTTGTTGTCGATGATGGGACCCAGAAATTAAACACTGGCGGTTAGTGGTAAAGTGATGCAGCACAGTGTGGAGGGTCAAATTGGGGGATTTTGTACCTTCTGGTGAATAGTACGAGATCTGTTTTCTGGGGGTTAGCACTGATGCCGCATGTTTGTATCCAGGCTTCTAGCTTATTGAGGGCATTCTGCATTATGTCTCTTAAGGTAGAGACAAATTTGCCAGTTGTAGCTATGGCAACATCGTCCGCATAGGCAACAACTTTACATCCAGCCTTTCCAGTACTAGTCGCAGCTCACTAACCGCTACGTTCCAAAGACGGGGCGAGAGTACACCACCTTGCGGGGTTCCTCTACTAACTCCTCTGCGGATCGTAGCATCTCCCAGATTAGAGTGGATTACCCTGCGGGTGAGCAGCTGATGGATGAAAGCCACTAAGGACTTTCCGAACCTAAGTTTGTTAAGCGCAAGAGAGATTGCCCTTGGTTCGAAGTTGTTGAATGCACCTTCTATGTCAAGAAATGCCACATTGTTATATTCTTTGTCGTGGAGAGATTTTTCAATTGTTTCTATTAAGGAATGTAGGGCTGTCTCTACAGAGGCAGCCTGCGCAGGTGAGAGTCTGCACGAAGGGATAGTTTGCCTGATATATTCATCTATTAGTTTCTTCAGGGTCTTCAGGAGAAATGAAGAGAGATTGATAGGTCTAAGGACTTTAGGTCTGAGATGAGAGCATTTCCCTGCTTTTGGGATAGAGACTATTTTTACCCTCTTCCAAGAGTTGAGAACATGGCCTAGTGTCATGCAGCCTCTGAAGATCTTAAGAAGCCATGGCAAGATGAGGTCCTCTGTTTTTTGGAGTTCCGCAGAGATAAGGCCGTCAGGTCCCCCTGATTTAAAGGGTTTAAAGCTCATCAGTGCCCACATGCCAGTAGCGGTCCAATTTAAAGCCACGTCCAATGGCGTGAAATAGGTGCGAAATCATTATTCACTAACAAACAAATGCAATAATTAGTATGCTTTGATCGGGTATAAAGCTTTACACGCAGCGGCAGTGTTGACTGATCACGTTTGTTTTTGAAATATGTTACAAAGCACTCGTCATGTCACCTTTAAAATACCAAACAGTAAAAAAAACACTCTTTATGCACATTATAACAGCGACTAACTGAGTAATTATCGGAAAATATGTAACCTATAAAAATTACTAGTACTAATAATTTAAATTGTACTGCTAACAAAAGCATCTTTTAATAAACAATTTGTTTAAAAAATAAAACGCGCAACAAATTGCATCTAAAATTAAAACATGTTTTGACAGCAGCTGCCGACTGGCCACCTGAACTCGAAAAATTCATCGAAAGGCTGGGTTTTGGTGCATTGCTGTCAAATGAAAAATTCATTCAACCCCTGTCAACTGTCGGTGGTCCCAAGTGGATGAAAAAAAAAGATCGATACCCTGCGAAAAATTCACTTCTTAGCAAAAACAAATTCTTTTCAATCAGAACTTACGCTCATTAACAATTGAAGTTTGTTTAATTTTTTTGAATGTCGTGAATTGAACAAATAATCCATATCAGGAAAATAAGAAGTCACAAAGGATTCTCGCAAATCCGCTTATCAAGTGCAATAGCTAAGATTAAGCTGTCGGTGGGGAATTCCGGAACAAACAAACATGCACAATGGGTCGGGCATACATAGAAACATCGCCCTCACGGTGCTCTTCGTGATATTCATCTCAATCAGTATAGTCACTGCAAATCTTGGTGACCCATATAAAATTCTCGGCGTAAATCGTCATGCGACTAGTCAAGATATTCGCCGTGCATATAAACAATTAGCAAAGGAGTGGTAAGTCAATAGGCACTCATGTGGAGGGTATACATTTTTTGTTAACAAAAATACACTTTGCAATTTGCAGGCATCCGGATAAGTCAAGTGATCCAGATGCAGAGCAGAAGTTTGTCGAAATCAAACAGGCATACGAACTGCTGAGTGATGTCGACCGAAGGCGAGTGTACGACCAGCATGGCATTACAAATGAAGATTCACACATGTTCCGCCAGCAGCACGATTACAGTCATTATGGCCGTTTTGCTCCGGATCCATTTGAGGAGTTCTTCGGACAACGCTTCCACTTTGATCAAGACATTAGTTTGTATCACAAGTTATCAGTGACGACAAAGTATTTCGAACAAACCATCATCCCAAAGAGCGCCACCGTGCCGCACATTCTCATGTTCTACAATGATTGGTGTTTCCGGTGCATTCGCGCAGTGGGGGTATTCAAGAAAATGATTGATGCATTAGAACCATTAGGTGAGTGCGGTTGGCATTGTAATTGAGAGGTTGTGTGGTTTTAATTCAGTGGATGGTATCCCTTTTTGACAGGCATCACATTCGCTACAATCAACGCGGCACACGAGCAATCACTCCTCCGGAAAGTTGGTGTCGACGATGTGCCAAATATTATCCTTGTTCTCAACGGGCATAGCTACATCTACAGAGACAATACCTATAGTGTTCAGAAAATAGTCGGTAAGTGGTGCAGCGTTGAAGAAGCATTTTGAAATCGATTAACCCGAATGTCTGATTGTTAGAATTTATCCGGAAAAAAGTGCCATACAAACTGATACAAAGCATCAACGATGAGACAATTGATAGTTTTCTCAGTGGTTGGATGGATAATCGTGTTCGAGCCGTTGTCATGGAGCCCAGACAGCAGCCACGCCTGAGATACCTTATCACTGCCTTTGCATTTCGACACCGCGTTGCATTTGGGTAAGGTTAACGTTCGGCTTTTTGTTTTGGTTCGCTTATATTATTTTATTGTTTCAAGTTTTGTACACTTAAGCTCCAAGGAAACAAAAGGAATTCAAGAGCGCTACAAGGTCCATCCGAGTCTGGATACGTTGCTCATATTCAACGAAGACTCAACCCGTCCCGTTGCTAGTGTTTCCATGTCGGATATTCCAACGCAAACACTGAACAATGTCATATCGGCGAATCAATATCTTGCTCTGCCACGTTTGTCTTCACAAGAAATGTTAGAAGGTATGTCCGAGTATGGCTTCTAAACTTGTTGCTCCGACTCTCATGTGCAAACAATTTAAACTTTTAGGAGTGTGTCCAGCTGAGTGGAATCGGCCGAGAAAGCGTCTGTGTGTGATATTGGTGACAGAAAACACCGACGCCCATAACGATGCCCGGAATGCATTGCGCCAGATAGCCCTCCAAAGCGGATATAGTTCTGAACGTGTCCGATTCGCATACATTTTCCAGGTAAAGAGTATTTTGCCTTACCTCCTGAATCCTCCACTACCTGATTTTATTTTTTGTAGGATAAACAAACAGACTTTGTGAATGCCATGGCCAAGGGTTCCTCGGACGACACGCTGCTTCGATTGGTCATTATTTGGCGCCGCGATACGTCTCACATCAAGTATGAGTGGGTCAGCGGTACCAGGCTGGGCATTGAACGTAAGGAAAATGAATCTGACGAGCATACCCTCAATCACACAAAGCAAAAGTTGGACGATGCCATTCAGCGTCTGTTGAGGGCATCAGAGGCGTTGAGTTACGAAGCGTTCGTCAAGGTATGCCTCCCTTCACATTGCTCTCTTATTGTGTGGATTCTGAATTGCAACTCATTTAGGATCTCCTCGACGAGCACGCTCAAGGATTGCTGGGCAAGGTCGTAACACGTCTGCTATACTTCACCGAGTACATGATCGACAACATCGAGCAGGAACATGTGCTGGCCACACTCTCGCTTCTAGGCACAATAGCATTTATGTTTGCTGTTGGCTATGTCATGGTGTACTTAGTGCGAGCCGAGGAGGAGACGTTGAAGGCGAAAGGACAACTAAACAGTAACGGGAGTAAGTAATTTCTGGATTCTCATGAAGATCCAACCTCTAAGGCATTTTATTGTCCTTGCAGCAACGCCAAAGCCAGGAGCCTATGTGCCAGAGCTAAAGCTACACGAACTGCGTGCGGAAAAATACAATGGATTGGTGCGGCTACTTAAGCCTGGTTGTCGCACAATCATTCTTATAACAGATTTGCCAACACGTCCCAAATTGATACCGGGATTTCACAAGGCTGTGTGGCCGTATAGAAAGAGTAAAACTCTCATGTTTGGTCATATGCTGATTGAAAAAGGATTGAGTTGGTATTCGGAGTTATTGCGCCTGTCTCTGTCGGAGTCACGTGATCTAAGAATTAATCCACGCAATTGTGTGGGCACAGTTATTGCTCTTAATGGGCATCGAAAATATTTTTGCATGTATCATGCTAAACATCCCGAAACAAATCGTGGTGCCAAGGTGAGTTTTGTTTTGAAGTAAATTGTTTGTGTTTAGAGAAGATATGTAGATCTCGATGATGTCGTTGCACGCACCATCCAACCGGGAGTTGAATTTGTTTCTGCATGAGACTGCATTTATTAGCGCCATACAAAGTAAAAGAAGGAGTTATTAAATCGTTTTTCTTCTCCATGTCGGGCGCAAAATGTCTTGTGGTACTTGCGCAGTTCACCATACGGTTCCGATAGAACACTCTTTGTGGATTGCATAGAGTCGATCGGTATTTATGGACGGTCCAAATGTTGATGACTCGGTTCAATACGTGCGGCGTTATACTAGCAATGGCGTATCGAATGTTGGCCTAGATCTCGTCCAAAATGGTTGGCTTGTTAACGTACACGAAGGACTTGACGTAGCCCTAGAGAAAATAATCGAGCGGTTCGGGGTCACTTGACTCACTGTGAGTTGATCCAATTGCCAAACTTCTCCTTCACAATTTCAAGCGCTCTGTTGGTCGGTTGTATGCAATTTAGTGCCGTCTTGTAGGAACAAATCGATGTAGTCGAGATCTCGCCACAAATTCGATTAACATTGCTCTATAGCTGAGACCATTGAAGAATAAGGAATAGGGTCAGATTATGCCGCCATGTCATAAACCGAACCAGACACTCAATATTTGTGCATGCATATATGCTTGGTCGAACACGTGTGAATTGTGTTCGCTCTGAATACGGCAATTTTGATTGGTGGCACAGCAGCTGAGCCAAAAATAGGTCTTGTCCGAAATGATTGTTTGGCCAAAAATCCGGATCTCGGGCCAACATTTCCATCGCCGGCTGGTCGTCCGGCCTCAATGTTTGCCAATCTTATATGAATGTGAGCCCAAATTCGCTGTGTTATTTTCTTAATTCACAACATTTTGCCTTGTTGGAGACTTTGAAAGCCAATTTGATCGTTCACATAGCCGCGGATCCTACAATGGTCTTCAACCATTGTTTTGCCTGCGTAGGACCAACTGCTTGATACTTGGTCTGAGTAGTGAAAAGAATAGTCACGCGAATTGTTTCATACAAGTGACATTTCCAATTTTTAAAATAAGACCTGTCTTACGTCCTCTTTGTCGTGGTTTTTATGCCAGACATTCGGTCTTTCTCTCCTTCTTCTTAGGGATCCTCCCGAAATCATCGTTTGTAAAGCATCATTATTAGGGACTCCTATTATTCCAACTGTGGAGTGGTTGAACCAGTCCTTTGGGTTTTGCTATCCATCCAGCCGGCGAGTGTCGTTGCCTCGACCATGTGTCTGCGTGTGTGATGTGTGCTCGGACGAACAGAACGGAGGTTGACTTAATCTTTTGTCTTGTTCCATGTCCTGTCAAATACCATAAAATGAGAATACTTTGACTTTAGAGATAATCCGGTCTGTATGGGTCCCTCATCGAGTGTGGATGTAGGTTGTAGCCTTGGCTCTGTCGTTCCCTCAAGAAGTTATCCAGAGGAATAGAATGCTTTGACCTGCCACTGTTCTTTCCTTGCAGAATTAGTTGAAGGAGCTTGTATTTTTTATTGCTTCAGATGTGTTGCAGGTGTTCACATAGTCCGCCCTCGCTTGCTCGCCTCTTTTCCTCTATTACTTTATGAGGAGTGGCATTGCTTTCAGTTATCGTTCTCAGATATTTGAATTTGTTCATCGTGTTGTCTATTTTGAATTCCACATTTGGCAACTGAAGTTTTTAGTTATTACCATGAACTTTGTTTTGGCAGCATTTGTGCTTAACCCCTAGTTGGGTTAGCTTAGGTCCAACTTAGTGATACGATGTATGATGCCCATGTGTGGCATCAAATTCCTATTTGGACTCACTTGCTTCATGTTGCTGTTATACCTGTTTGGGCCAGCCTTCTCGAAGGACCTGAAATTAGAGGTCAGTGGGATTTCTGATAATTCCTGGAGATTCTGGAAGAAGTATTCTCCCAGTGTTGTACGTCTCGGAAGGCAGAGATTCGGGCATTGCCAAAGGTAGTGAAGAGTATCCTCATCGTCCCCACAGCCCCTGCATATTATGACCGGTTAGCGAGCCGACTACCATTCGCAGCCGCATATCATTGCATTGTAGGAGTTTGTCTTTTTTTGCACTATCCAACTTGGGCCATAGTGTTCGAGAGGTCTCAGAGGTGGTTAGAGAGCTCGACATGTCATTAGCTAGCTCCATGATTTTGTCAGTGCTTGTTTAACAATTCGGAGGAAATGCCCGCAGCCATCCTTATAGACATGGATGGATTTTGAGGTCGCTTTCCACTCCTCCCTCGTTGGGAAATAACACCGGGAGGGTATTTCGAAGTCAAGGAATGGGAGGGACTAGTCACTTACGACTTGTTCGATCTGTAGTCTTTCGAGTATACTTGCATGACCAGTGGGCCTTGGGAGCCAGCCTTTGGATTGGGCTCTTAGCCACAGTCTGTTGCATGTAGAGGTCAAGAGGAAGAAGGTCTAGTGGAACTTTTAGACCGTAAAGTCGTATCAGTCATGCAAGTCTCTGTGTTCTTGTTAAAAGCTTCAAGTTGGAGGATTTTAAGCAAGCCTGCGTCTTTCTAGTATACTTGCATGACCAGTGGGCCTTGGGAGCCAACCTTTGTATTGGGCTCTTTGCGACAGTCTTCTGCATTTAGAGGTCAAGAGGAAGATGGTCCAGTATAACCTTTAAACCCGCTGTTGGAGTTGTGGTAATTGCTCGTGTGACCATCTAGCCTTGCAAGTCTCTGTGTTCTTGTTAAAAGCTCCAAGTTGGAGGATTTTAGGCAAGCCTGCCACCACACTATGCTGCCATATATCAAGATAGGCATGACAATCGCTGTGGTAAGGATTGTTCTGTGATTTGGACCCCATTTTTGCCGGCCCTTCCTTCGTTATTTCAAGTCCGGAGGGACTTCCCTGAAAGACTTCTGGTTGTTGTCTAAAAAGTCCTTGAATGTATTGCTTTCCGAAATGCTTTCTTCTTCCAAAGCCTGAGAATTCCCGTGTATTTTTATGCCATTGTTATTTTTATTTTGTCTTTCTAGTTCATTGTTCTTGGAAGTGCCTATTCTTTGCTTCTCTAATCTTGTTTCTAGTCATTATTGTGTCTAGTAATATTGGTATGGTTCAATTATGTATGGAACAAAATATTGGCCTAATGGCGGCCGCGACCTCGGCGGCACACCGATGGCTCAAATTTTCGATGACGCTGAAGCATAATTGAGATTCTATGCCGTTAATGTGCCGAATTATCTCATCCTTTAGCTCTTGAATCGTTGCTTATCGACGTACACCTTTTCTTTCAAATAACCCCAAAGAAAAAAATCCCACTGTGTCAAATCACATGATCTTGGCGGCCAATTGACATCGCCTCCACGTGAGATATCACGGCCATTGAATTTGTCGCGCAAATGAGACATTGTTACGTTAGCTGTGTGGCAAGTGGCACCGTCCTGTTGAAACCACATATCGTCCACATTCATATCTTCCAATTCGGGCCATAAAAAGTTCGTTATCATTTCACAATAGCGAACACCATTCAGAGTAAATACTTGAGCGGCCTCATTTTGGAAAAAATACGGCCCGATGATGCCGCCAGCCCATAAACCGCACCAAACAGTCACTCTTTGTCATCATTCGCCCAAATGCGGCAATTCTGCTTACTGACGAATAAACTGAGGTGAAAATGCGCCTCATCACTGAAGACGATTTTCTTCGAAAATTGATCATCCACTGTTGCCACTTCTTGCCACCATTCTGACCATTGACGACGCTTGAAATGGTCAAGAGGCTTTAGTTCATGAGTCAATTGCACCTTGTAAGCGTGTGAATGCAAGTCTTTATGCATAATGTTCATCAACGACGAGCGTGAGAGGTGTAATTGTTGGGCACGACGACGAGTTGAGGTGGACGGCTCTTCAGCCACACCATCGCGAACAGCAACAATATTTTCTGCAGTACGAGCTGTACGAGCATGCACTGGTGTTTTCACATCTCCTACAGACCCGGTTTGCTAAAATTTTTGCACGATTTTTCCGGTTGTACGCACATTTGGACGATCAAATTGACCGAAAAAATCACGAAGTGCACTATATGCATTTTGATTTGAACGCCCATTTTCATAATAAGCCTGAATAACTTTAACGCGTTGCTTGATTGTGTATCTTTCCATGGTTCAAATTGAGTTAGTCTGAAATTGAGAAATGTCAAATGAAATGCAGAAAAAAACTTGAAGTTTAGGTGTGGTTCACATTCAACATCGGCCCTTGATTTAAACACTCTTTAGGAAAAGGGTCCTCTTAGAGAACATTGGTGTCCATTCCATACCAACGAAGTAGTCGAACCAGTGTAATCGATAGATCATTTCGTTCTATACGTAGTTATGTCTTCTCCTCCATTCAATAATTCCCTGCGATGAATGCTGTCTCTTAAACCCTCCCCGAAATCACGAATTAGGCCATCGCATCAAATAGTTCCTTGCGATGAATGCTGTCTCTTAAACCCTCCCCGAAATCACGAATTAGGCCATCGCATCAAATAGTTCCCTGCGATGAATGCTGTCTCTTAAACCCTCCCCGAAATCACGAATTAGGCCATCGCATCGAATAGTTCCTTGCGATGAATGCTGTCTCTTAAACCCTCCCCGAAATCACGAATTAGGCCATCGCATCGAATAGTTCCTAGCGATGAATGCTGTCTCTTAAACCCTCCCCGAAATCACGAATTAGGCCATCGCATCAAATAGTTCCTTGCGATGAATGCTGTCTCTTAAACCCTCCCCGAAATCACGAATTAGGCCATCGCATCAAATAGTTCCCTGCGATGAATGCTGTTCTTAAACCCTCCCCGAAATCACGAATTAGGCCATCGCATCAAATAGTTCCCTGCGATGAATGCTGTCTCTTAAACCCTCCCCGAAATCACGAATTAGGCCATCGCATCAAATAGTTCCCTGCGATGAATGCTGTTCTTAAACCCTCCCCGAAATCACGAATTAGGCCATCGCATCAAATAGTTCCCTGCGATGAATGCTGTCTCTTAAACCCTCCCCGAAATCACGAATTAGGCCATCGCATCGAATAGTTCCTTGCGATGAATGCTGTCTCTTAAACCCTCCCCGAAATCACGAATTAGGCCATCGCATCAAATAGTTCCCTGCGATGAATGCTGTCTCTTAAACCCTCCCCGAAATCACGAATTAGGCCATTGCATCAAATAGTTCCTTGCGATGAATGCTGTCTCTTAAACCCTCCCCGAAAGCACGAATTAGGCCATCGCATCGAATAGTTCCTTGCGATGAATGCTGTCGCATGAGTCTTTAAAGTTGCTTAAAAAGTGGTTCGTATCGTTCTGAAACTCTTTCAAGATTTGTGTGTGAATATCATCCACTGAAGTTGAGATTCCTCCGATCTCTATAACCCTCGCCTGTTCATGCCCTTAAAGCGACTGTTTAAATGCATACGGATCATCGATATACTTGTGTTGGGAGGCTGGGGGATAAGCTTCTGCTCCTTCCGTCTTCTTACCTTTTGGTATGCCTAATCGGATGCAGGCTACAGTCACTTAAGCATAATTTTAACTTTCATTTTTTTAGTAACTGTCTTAGAAATCTATTGTGAACATTTTCTTTGCTTTTTTTCAGAGAATGCTTAAAATGACACGTCAACTGGTTCGTCGCAATGATGATCCAGAGGCTGGTGCATTCCTTGGGATGGAAAGTGGATCGGACGAATCCGAAAATAGCGAATATGAACCAAAGATCCTGCTCGAAGAGAATCTACTTGATGGCTTAAGCAATTGGTTGGACCGTCTCTTCGAAGGCACTACGCATCGGTATTATGTAAATTATTGGCCCGATTTTCCGACTAAATAATTTCCCTCGATTTCCAAAGAAAACATTAAGAAACAACTGAAAAACAAAAACCAAGCATAGAGACGAGAAAATTATTTATGTTGTTGATTTATATTTTTACTTATAGCGTACAACAAATCTGAAACCTAACCTTAATTACTTCATAGACCTCAATTTATTATTTATGTAAATTAATTAATATTTATACTTAAGTGTAGTTATCTTGGCTGCGAGATGTTCACGTAGTTTTATTAATCCATATGACACGCGGGCATTGCAATCGATTGGAAGTGATTTTGTATTTATTTATTTTTTCTTTTGTTTGTTTTCGTTTTCTTCAAGCTTTGATCTGGTGAGGCGGGATTTTGAGTTCACACACAGTTTGATGCACACTCTGTTGATTTTGAGTATGACAAGTCGGACCTGGAGGCTTCGTCCGGGAATCAGTTCCCAAAAGAGCAGTCAAAAGCAAGTTGCTCTTAAAACAAACCCTATCACAGTCTAAGTGCATAATGCAATTCGTGTTTATATCAAATTCGACACACAGACACTGCTCTCAGTCAACCTTTCGGAATTCTATGCAGATTGTATTGCTGGAGTGGTCTTCAAGCATCTTTGAGAAACTACGTTGCCTTCTAAAATTTCATTCATCGGCCGACAAGCTTCAGCTTATTTTGTTGGTGAATGATTCGCCTTGTGAAAGTCGAGTATTGAATTTTTTGCCAATAAATATGAGAGCTTCCCTGTGCGACAACACAGAACTAAAATAATGTCTACGCCCTCATCTCTTTCGAGCCACAGACAATGCTTAAAACTGTGACAATGCTAATAACTGTATAGAAAAAGCTTCTCAAACTTGGCTCGGTGTTGGCATTAAAACTGTAGGTCAATTGCACGTACAGCACGAGTGAGAGCGCTAGGCCCTGGCACTATATGGCAGGAACGCCGGCATCATTAAGTATGACACCTACTAGATATTGGACTTGCCTTCAAAACGGCAACAAGCATCGAACAAAACTGAAGTATGTAATGCCTGGGCATCACACAAGACCACATCGTAGAGGCACGATACGTACCAAAAAAATGACGTCAGAAATAATAGATGACATTGTTTATATAAGATCTTTTCACAATTTGGAACATAATTGCGATGTGTTCTCTCTTGATGTTCTATCGGTACTTTTGGCACATTTTTAAGACTAGAGTGGCGACCATTGCCTCACATAGTTAAGCGGGGATCCGTAGTGCCTCTGATAACAGAAAAATCAGGTAGAAATGATTAGGTGCATGCATGTAGGTTTTCATTTATCACATTCTTGAAAGAGACAAGTATTTACTGTGTGTCTTCTTATGCTAGCCAGTGGTGGATAGGTGGAAAGTACATGTTGTAGTGTCTCGATCAATTTCCAAGCTCTGCAGTTCCTGCATATTCTAGAGGAAATGCGACTACTTAGTCAGTGTTCAGTTGTTATGCCAACAAATATCATTGATTGCATATTTTGCCTCGACCAGCAGCAGGGTACATAGACTCTTGGAGTTTATTTCACAGATCATACATCGCATGCATTTCATACATCATACACGTCATCCAACATTCAGATTCCACGGAACTGTTGTATGATATCTCCTTTGTGGTATGATGTGTATTATTTTGACGTTTCACTGAGAAAGACAAATGTCATTGCAAACGAAATAGGCAAGTTATGAGTGGGTTTAAAAACACAATGTTGACCCTCAAGAGACGGCTCTATTTCTCAATTGACACTTGATCACAACGAAAGCACTTTTACTGTTTACTGTACCTGAGCCGAGGTAGTCCTTGATTTCCTCGAAGTTAAAGCTGTTCATTTTGACGCTTTATCCAGCGTGTTGTATGTCTCCTCTTGAGTTAGTGTGCTCAACTCGTTTATTCCTCGAACGCCAGCTCACTGCATTGTGCTAATCACGTCCATATCATGCGGATACTCTACCCTTTGTACGGACTTCTGGAAGATCCTGCCTCTAGTGTTGGCTTTGTGAAAAAGCGATTGTTGAAAAAGCCAGTTGACAGCGTCAAAACACGACATGGTTCGTCTCCAAACCAGCCTTGAAATCGACGAATAGTTGTTCAGTTAGCGCAGTCTCCTTTCTTGTGGATCGGGCGAACGATACGGATGTTCCACTCGCCGGACATGTTTCCCTTCGATCATATTTTCAGATGAGACGGCGCATTCGCCAAACCAAATCATCCCCAGCTGCTTCAGAGGCAAGGCGAAGAAAGTCGGACCTCTTACTTGCCAGACCCATTTTAAGAATGAAGAACACCTCTTTAGAGGTCTAGGGTTTCCTTTTGTTGCATGTTGTTTGTTGTTTTTTGTTGTTTTTTGTTTCATTAATGTTACCAAATTCTAGTCATCATTCAACAGAAATAAACAAATTAGATATTTTTAAGTTTATGGTTTTATTATTTACACTGAGGCAAACAGAACCACACGACACCCGACACACACTGTGACGACAAGAAAACGCAAAACATAATCCATAACTAAAACTTAGCAATCTGCAGTTTAATAATCCTAAGATTCAATCGTAAAAAGTAAACATAGTTAAACAATAAATAAATCTAGTATACACCAGTGAACCGAAGAAGCTATCAAATCAAATATACAAATTTTTTCTCTCTTTTGTTTGTAAAGTCTAACAAAAAATAAATCTTCACATAAAGCACACTAGTCTTGTAACAGTCTTAACCAAAAACAAAACCGAACGCGGGAGAATCTAACCATGAACACATTTTGTTGTATATTTCCACGTTGAAGTAGTAAATGCAAAATGAAGTTATTTTGATTATTATTGTTGACGCTAGCAGAAAATTTTTATACATAAAAGAATAGAACTTTTTGTATTTATATATAGTAATATGAAAATACGAGCATTCACTCCATTATTGTATACTCTCCGTACTCTAGTGAATAGCGAAGCCATGAAAATCCTTAATATGATTGTATTATCTCTGACGGGTGACTTTTGGGTTTGTTTATGAATAGATAATAAATACTTATTATAACTTTAGGCGGAATGACTAAGGAGATGTTAAATATACAGGACATGATGATATGAATTATGTGTTTCATTGTAATTATCTTCTTTGGAATCGTTCATGCATGCAGTTGGGATTAGCTGTTGTTGGTTGATATGCTGCTGCTTGTATTAAGTTAGAGGCCGCATCTCCTGTGCTGATTCAATTCATCGATATGAAGGATTCTTTGCTTTTTACACCACACATCTAACGTACGTAGGATGACTTCTATTATTTGCTAGAAATGTCATTAAGTCAGATCATCAGACCGTTCTACAAGATTTCAAGGCCAAGCTGGGCGAGGAGAACATTCACTACGATTACGAAAGTTGTCTCAAAATGCCATGCCTCGAAACGCCAATATGATGATTGGCGATAACCTCGTGTGGGACACCTGTCGGGCTTCTGTATTCTGATAGTCTGTTTATTATACTAAAAAAGGTAAGTAAAAGGACAACAGAAGGCGATTTGAGTTGTGTGCCTCAATTGGAAAAAGAAGTATAAGTCCTCTGGCTTAATCCATTTTGCTTGCGCATTAAGGGATAGATGCGATGGAAGCCTAGGTTGCCATGCCTCGAAACGCCAGTATGATGACTGGCGATAACCTCGTTGTGCCTCAATTGGAAAAAGAAGTACAAACGTGAGTTTTCTTCGTGTTTCAACTGAAAAGGTGAAAAGCTGTTTATATCCTAAAGATTACAATTTCGTGGGCACCGGCTGGTTAAATTGATGGAGGATAGGAGGTGTGCCTCAGACATATGCAAACATAAGCGATCGGTAAGATGTAGCATTATTTCTGAATACTTTAGGGTCACCTTTTAGGGATGAACAAGATTTTATACTTAGCACCTGGAGGGGAATTGTGTAAGGTGATAGTTGATTGTAGAGAGTTAAGTGATCGCTTTGCGATTGTGTAGTGTGATTATTACTTTGACAATCACAAATTTGCCCCTGATTTCATGTGACACTTAAATGGGAGACACTCTCATGTTTTGGACAAATGCATTGAATTTCCTTTAATACAAAACCAAATTAAGAATATTTGTTCTTAATCATTCCCCTCTCTTCTCTTAGACGACGGGACAAATTCTCGCTTCGCATTTTTCTGTCACCTCGCATCAAAATCTGTATGGTGACAAAAACCAATCAAGTTCTCTTCCCAAAAAGATTCAACTAGTTTGCAATACTTGCTGCAGATTTGTGTCTTCAGGTGGAATCAATTTCAGTTCGGTGGTTGTATTTGAAAATTAGTTTAATTCTTGGATGCATTTGGTTCAGAACAGGGATATGTTGGTGCGCGTATGTGGTGGATTGCATTTCAATGACAGCTCAAGAAAAAGGAAAATGCTAAAGTTTCGCTTTCTTGAAAAAAGGGATTCCTTGGTGTGATTGGAATTATCTTCCATTAAAGAGACCAGACTAAAGGTGAACGTATTAGTCAACATTTGTTAAATATCAATAACAAAATTTGCGGTAAAACTTACAAACTTATCGTCGTTTAAAAATTTAAAATTTAAAAGTTTGTTTGAACAGAATATTTTTTTTACAATTTTTAGGGTGTTGCCTCAACAATAGTTGCCCAACTGATGTACTTTGTTTAATTTAATATTTATTACTATTGTCGGTTAATTGTTTTTTTTTTAATGTCTTACAATGGCTGGTGCTTGCATCGGGATGTTCAAGTCCGTCTGTCCATGGTGGTCCTTTTGGGATGGGGTGGTGATGTGTTAGCCGACTTAGCCTCGATGGTGATTGCTATCGCTGGTCTGGTAGAATCCATGCAGCTCGTTGTTGGACGTCGTTGGAAAGTTCCGCTCAAATTTAACGCCTTGAGGTAGCGTTTTCCGCGGATTGTGTTTCTCAGGTTCCTGATTTTCTCGTTAGGATGATTGCTGATTTCTAATAGCTGCTTTCTGAACAGTGCCACCGTGCACTGTTGCAGGGGGATGATGAATGCTCGGTCGTAAAGCCTATTGTTGCTGTGGTGCCTTTGACGGTCCCTGTAGAAGGTCAGGCCGGTACATATTTTTCTTTCGAAAATTGCTAGCTCCGTCATGCTGGTCTTCGAGATGTTGTCCCATATTGGGAATACGTACGTAAATATCGGCCGTATAAGTTGTTGGTATAACAAAAGTTTTGTCATCTGGCTTAATCCATTTTGCTTGCGTATTAATGGATAGATGCGAGGGAAGCCTAGGTTGGCCTTCTTATGGGTTAATTATGAATGATTGTTGACCTTCAACCTTTCCGTTGATATTACTGTACCGTTAGGGAGCACTACCTTTATGCTTCGACACTTGGCTGCTGATCCCCATCCACATCTGGATGGTCTCCTTAAGCACATAAGTATCGATTTGCCAACATTGATACGAATAACCCATTTGGTACAGTAGTCAAATTTGTTCGCTGTTTGGATTTCGACCCTTTGCGCGGCTATCTGTGGTGACGTCGAGGTGGCATAAGTAAGCGAGTCATCTGCAAATAGACAGCATTTTACTGTCAGTTTGATGTGGTTGACCTGCCATGTAGATGTTGTCCATGCTTTGTTCCTTGTGCAACTCCCGTCTTGGTGCTCCGCTCTGTAGTTGGTTTGCTTTTTTTTATAATTTGCGCGCGCACAAGGGATTGTTAGTACCTTTAAGCGTCCGGGTTCAACAGCATGGGCCGAAGGTGTAGAAAAGAAAAGGAGAGGAGGTATGTGTGAACATTGGTTTTAAATATCTGCGGATTGTATTCTGGGGAAAATATTGGGCTGGGAAGAGCATTCCATTTTCGTGAGGCTGATGAACGAGTCTCTAAAATTTACTGTGCGTCCGAAAGTAGGCTTAAGGGTAAACCGATGAGCATTCCTGGCGAGACGGGTATTGCTAGTGAATTCATGGAGAGGAGGAATGCAGTTGGCAAGCTCACTTGAGCATCGTGTGTTAAAATAGCGATAAAATACGGATAGAGACGAGACGGTACGACGATGTTCGAGTCTAATGACTCTGCAATATTGTTGTCTCCCATAAGTTTTATCGCTCGCTTTTGGATTCTGTCTAGTAGGTGCAGGTCGGTTTTGGGGGCACTAGACCAGACATGAGTGTTGTACTCAAGTTTGGGGCGGATATACGCCTTATAAATTAATGCCAAATCAGAAGGGGTGAAGTATTTCTTGCATCGATTGAGGAAACCTCAACATTTCGCAGCATTTGTGTCGACCTCAAATATGTCCGTTCCAACTAAGTGTTGTGTTGATACACATACCACGGACGGAAAGCTTTCCGGTTTCATCGACACATGTGCCATTCATGGATAATGGCTGATTAACAAGGGTTCGCTTGAGTGACAGCAGGCAGCATTGAGTTTTTGAAGCATTGAATTCCACTCGATTGTTATTTCTCCAGTTAATTATGCTGTCCATTCGGAATTCAATGTGCTTAACATACGCTGCCGTTCCAATTCTACGGCCGAAGGGCAGGGTAGTGAGTCTTGGAACGAATATGAAAAGCTGAGGGTGCTGTCATCAGCGAAGGAATGGATGAATGGAATGGACTATCATTTATAAAATTGAGAAAGAGTGTCGGAGAAAGAACAGAGCCTTGGGGAACACCAGCATTTATTTGGTGGATATCAGACTTGAACCCATCCAAAACAACTTGAATTGAACGGTTCGAAAGGTAATTTCTAATCCATTCAAGAGAATGTTCATCCACACCATAGGCACGCATTCTCGACAAGAGAGCTTGCTGCCAAACTCTGTCAAATGCCTTAGAAATATCAAGCGCAACGATTTTGCTTTCGCCTGCATTGTGCAAAGATTGGTTCCACTTTTCGGTGAGATAAGCTATCAGATTACCAGTGGACCTGTTGCTGTGGAAACCATACTGCCGGTCATTAAGAAGCTTCCGCCATTCAAGATATTTCATAAGCTGACGATTTATCAGCGTGAGAAGGGACGTAAGGGCTATGGGTCTGTACGGAAAGTCTCGGAAAGATACCTAAAGAGTAGGATAGATGAAAAGGCTTCCGCAGTGGCTTTTTCCAGAGCAGAAGAACACCTCTTCAGAAGAATAGGGGGAATACCATCCGGGCGAAAGATATCAAAACATCAAGCTCCGTTCCAATATAACGAAGGTGATTTGATTGGGTTGGATCATGCGTCACAACCTAATGGCGAATCACACAAACTCGATCCGGCATTTAAAGTATCATACATAATTCAAAGGTATTGTCCCTTGACAGGTACTTAGTGGAGGATCCCTTGGATAGCCCGCAAAACCGTCGTCGCTATAGCAAAATTCTTTCGAGCGACCATGCTGACCGTGTTGACTGAGTTCAGATATAGACAACGTAGATGACGGACAGAGGAGAGTGGGAGTCTAGCAGTCATCGCAGATGGACATGGATTCTGTTTGCTCCTCTTAATTGCTTTAGAATATCTTTTGAATTCCTTATTTCCTATTTCTACATTTAATAAATACAGGAAGCCCAATCACATTGTCAATGTGGCTAATTCTTCTTCTCTGTTGGGTGCTACTGTCTGGGGATGGTACTACCAATGGGGCTCAACAAGCCTCTCCAACTGGCGCGATCTTCCTAGCTACTTCCAGTTGCACACGCCAAGTTGGTTGAAGGCCTGCTACACTTGTGTGCGCCACCATATACGCGATCATCCTCTGTTGCTTTTTGCCGCAGGTTCGGAGTTGAAGAATCCTCAAGTTCAAATAAAGCTGTTGAGTTTTTTGATTTCATGTTACGAGAAAGTTGACATTGCGCTTTTAACAGAGGCTTGGTTGAAACATGGTAAGAACTTATATCATCCGAATTTTGCATGCTATAGGTTTGATAGGCAGTATGCAAATAGAGGAGGAGTTGCTGTTTTTGTAAACAAATCATTAATCCATTCTGTATTACCAGCTTTCAATCTGTATGTAATAGAAGCAATAGGCATTGAAGTGATCCTACAAGATTCCACTAAACAACAGATCAAGGAACAGATCAAGTGTAAAAGTGACTTTTTAAAACTGGTCCGTGTGAATTGTAGTTTTCTCTTAGGAGGTGATTTGAATTGTAGGCACCAATCGTGGTGCCTGGGGAAATGCCTAGCTTGCATTAATTTTTCCACATAACCCTGCATACATTCCTAGCAACCCCTCACATAAACCCTCAGCGCTTGATTCTTTCATAACAAATAGCGACCACCTCTTTTCTCAGCCCATAACCTTAAATGCTCTAAGCTCCGATCACTTACCAGTCTGCACAGAAATAAATAACTCCAGTTATCAGACACAATTCCCAGACCAACTACAATTTTGCAGCTGCTAATTGGAGTAGATATCAACGCCTTATATCAACCAACTTGTATTTAAATCAGCTTGATTTGTCTTCAGTAAATTCGTCGTTTTTTTTGAAAAACTATGCAGATATATCAATTCCTAAAATCAACCACGCAAGATCCCACTCGCTCAGTCACCTCACTCTGGAGTACCTCAAGGTTCGGTTTTGGCTCCCATTTTATTTATTATATATTTGGTATGTTTTATATACCAGTACCTAATGGTGACACTTTCCTAGCTTTGTTCGCTGATGACACAGACCTGTTCTCATCCAATAACTTACCACAGGACACGCTAACTTATCTTCAAAATGCACTTGATGCGCTTCAGTTGTTCTGCTTCAGATGGAAAATCAAACCGAGAAACAGCAATTCCTGCCTCAAACAAACCCACAATTGAACTCGACCAGCATCGAGTGGTCTGAAAGCTCACATTTGACTCACATTTGAAAAACATATCGGGTACGGTTCAGAAAGTATGCCTAATCATTAAAATCCTATATCCCTTTATCAGTCGTAAATCAAAACTTAGTATTGATGACAAACTAATAATTTTCAAAGCGATTTTCAGCCAGTCTGTGTGCCGATGCCGATTGCTATAAGAGTCATTAGTTGTACGTGTCATAATAGGGGTTTTTGATTGTAGTGCTTTTTCCCCTTACTTTTCTTATTAATGTATTGAATTTTTCTTATTATATATACTTTGAACTTCTTCTTCTTTGTTTGGCGCTACAGTCTGGGGTGGACCTGGGCCTCAACCAACAAGCCTCTCCAGCCAGCACGATCTTTCGCCAGCTGCCTCCAGTTGTGTACACCAAGTTGGTTGAGGTCCTTCTCCACTTGTGTGCGCCATCTCGTTCTAGGACGCCCTCTTATGCGTTGTCCCAAAGGCTCGGAATCGTTTATATACGATTATATATATGTTATATACTTTGAACTACGAGTATCTTAGTTCTGTATCTCTGAAATAATACATGTCAGATGTACCTAAAACTGTACAAATCGAACTTCAAATAAATTTAACTTTGAACATTGACCTTAATAGGCTGCACAGCCCGTACTGTTCGTGGTTGCATCTCCTCTCAGTTTCTCCCTCTACACCTTCGGTTGCATCTCCTCTCCCTTTCTCCCCCTACACCTTCGGCCGTGCTGTGTCTTGAACCCGGCCACTTAAGAGTGTTAGCAATTCCTTGTGCTCACGCAAATTATAAAACAAATATGCCCTCAACGAAAATGGAACCAATATCACACGCAGAACTTTTCTCTTTAGGAGAACAAAGACTCCTTCGTCCGTTTTTGAGATCCATACCTACCACCTACGCCGTGCAGAAGGACTGGGATGATCAATGTATTATTTAAAGTCACCTTGGTTCTTCCAGAGACGGCTCCATGGTATTTTGGGGGCTAAGAAACAGCGGTTGGAGATCATTATTCTGTGTTTGGTCTCTGTACTGTTTAAAGCGGAGCCAAGTTAGACGGAGTTCCTGACAGCTTCGAAGTTATATGCGCCCGCCATCACATCATTGTTTGGCGCATTAAGGTAAAACCACAGCAATTACAGTGTTTTCTACAATTTTAAAGTTGAGTAGCTCTAAAAATCATCAAATGAATTATGACATGAAGTGAACAGCGCTAAGACGCCTTGAATATGTCCCAAACCAACTGGCAACCTGTGACATTCAATAAAAACACAAAACACACTCCGTCCAAGGTCTAAGACAAATCCTTTATTAGTTAATCGTTTTCGACTTAAGCCTAAAATGTTCAAAGATCATACACGAGTGAAACTCATACAAGAGAATATATTTATGCGCATGTAAAAAATCTACAAAATCAAAAACATATTTCCACGGAAAAATAAAAATATATAATAATAGAATAAAATATATACCATATATTAATTAATTCAAAAAAATAATAAAATAAAAATAAAAATAATAACTAATCTGTAAAAAAAACCATTCGCGTTCGCGCTCGTGATCCATCGAAATATCTATAAATTATCACCAACAAAATGGAAAAGAACTGAACTGAGAAAGCTGAGGGGGTGAGGTCTTGAGTTCGAGGGTGGGGCTGAATGGAGGGGGCGTTGATGTTTTCTATCGCTTTGATTTGCCCTTCATTGTGAGCCGCCGCCAGAAGCTTTGCTTTTCGCCGTTCATCTGCCCACCACCGCCTGGACCGTCGAAGTCGTAGTCTCTGCTTTGGACGGAATTACCGTTGCTGTAGCTGTCATAGCTACCGTTGGTAGTCTTCTCACCGCGCAACATGTCGAGGAAATTGTCGGATTTCCGTGTGGGCTTCTCGCCAAAACGGAACGCCTCCGCACGGATCTCAGCCTTCAAGTGCTCGTGATTGGTGTTTTCGATTTTGAACTCGTTCGGGTCCTCGACAAAGGCCTGTTGGAGATCTCGCATGATTTTCTTGCGGATTGTCTTCTTCATGCTTAGATGACGTTCCAGAGTTTTCACATCACCACTGGTGAGGGTTTTGTTGTTGTCACGCTTCTTCTTTGAGTGCTTCTTGGTTGGATCTGCTTGAGCGTGACCATAGGGTTCGGCGTTGTTGTAGGTTGTGATGCCATTGTTGTTCGTTGTGGTTGTGGTTGCTGTTGTGTATGTGGAGTAGTTGTTGATACCGAAAATATCACGCAGATGAGGTATGGAACGGTCTGATGAAGACATTTTGCTGTTTTTTGTTTTTGTTTGTTTCCTTATATATTTCGTGTGGTCGCAATGCGAGGGGGGTTCGGTCGTAGGGCGATTTAGGCCGGGTTAAGTAAATCTGAAAAGAGACAAAAATGGTTACGCTTTAGAATGATTGTTTGAAAAGAATGATTGTCCTCCAATGTCATACAGAGAAAACGAAAGTAAATTTAATTGTGGAACCATATTGGATGGCTCGCAACAGGTGGTAAACTGGATAAACAGAGCGGATTAGGGCTTCCATTGGCACTGTGTAGTAATTGTCAAGGGTGAGGGGGTTACATAGGTCGGGAGACGGAAGAGAACCATCAAAGTTACGCCGTGTTTGATGTCGCGAATTTGTAAATATTGGGTGGCGCTACGCCCAGGCCCTAGTTCCGCAACAAAGAATCGTGTTGTTCCTGCTATTGTTCTCTCACAGCCGAACGGCCAAATCAAAGTGCCTCTAATGAAGTGGCGCCGTGAAAATAAATTTGCTTGTACCAGGAATCGAACCTAGTCAACGTAGGCTCAAGTGCGTAGGGGTCGACGCACCAACCCACAACGCCAACAAAATTGTAAATATACGTCTAAATTGTAAAAGTAATCAAACTGGTAGGCACAGTATTTTTCTAGGTCGATTCACTATGTGGACCCGACAATGTTCCTATACAGTGTCCCCGATGATTTCCTGATACACAGTGGGACACTCCATTCAACAGAAACTCCAACCAACCGCGGAAAATGAATGCAATGCAATAACTCGCCTACGGAAGTAATTCAAAGAAATCATTTCGTGATTTTCCCCATCATTTCCTTTCCCAAAGTGGCGTGCAATTAACATCCACCTCCGCCAAATTGCCCAACAGAAGTATCGAGTGCAATAATCGCAGCAAGACTCAACTAATTCGTTTTGTTTTTTGCGTTAAAGAAAACAATTGTTTCCATACAAGAGTACCGCCTCATCGAAAGACCCACGATATCCAATGGCTTGGTCCACAACACAGGTTTGTAATTAAACTCATGCAAATTACCGTTGTGCTCGTACTTAGCACCAAACTTGGCTGGCGTCTATCCCACTCGAGCTTGGCACTGTTCTTTTGTTGCCGCCACTGCTGGCACGGTTGTGGCAAGGCCTTAGAGCCATCCAACGGTGGGAGATTAAGCGCTGGAAAAATCACTCCATGCTTACAGTTTCCACTCTTACACAATCTCAGCGGAATCACGCGAACGCCGTGTCGCCGTAGAGGCCACTCACTGTGAAACTGCATCACGCGAGGTGTAAGTGCCTGGCAGTTGCACAATGCACGGTGCGTTGCTCGACGACGACGACGCACGCCACGCTGGACTTCAGCAAATTGCTTGACGATGTAAGTGCCTGTGATGGGCAGTCCTCCGCGAAGTGCGTTCCCCCCGGGGACCATCTGCGGTAGGGACTGAGAATATGTTCCCACTAAAGCGTCTTCATGGGTAATTCAATGCGCGATTAAGTTCTGTTTGCAATGCGATCGCATGAATGCTGTGTGCGATCTGGTGTGACAACCACAAAGTGCACATTTTTCCGGAAGCCCCAACAGAGAGTTGGGCCACCACGCCAAGTCGTTGCTACACAGCGCTCTGTGGCCCCATTTGTTTGGGGCCAACGTGAGAATGAATAGAAGATGGAGGAGAAGAATCACTAGCGGTCGTCGATCGGTCGATCAGCCGATCACGTGGATCGACGACAAAGACTGCGACTGAAACCGAGATTCGCAGTCGAGAATTGAAACCGATGACCTGCAAAGATTAGACTTCATTGTGGCGATGGAGGCTTATGAAGTCACCACAGTGTGCCATAAACGTGGCGAATAAATAATTCGCCTACCCACAGTCTGAGGCGGACTGATCTGCTATTGGCCGGCACACCAACCAGCTCGGGGCGTAGGACTCCTCTTGAACTGGAAAAGTGGGAGCAGGCGCAATTGTATTGACTGCAATCGATCTGCCGCCAACAGACTGGAGCAGCAGTGATTGTGTTGAGTCGGCAAATGGATGGGTTCTAAGAACGACTGGTTTGCTATGAGTGTTGGTGAACTGTGGACGATCACTGAGCTTCGATTTGACGGGACCGCTGGAAGGCTTTCTTTAAGATGCGAATATTCATTATTTTTCGAATGTCTATTGTTGAGTGGATACGATTGATTGAATTCATTAAATTGTGCGGTGCCGTTACTCGATGGCGGTGACGAGGCGAAAAGTGTGATAGATCTGGGAAGTACGCCCCGCGGCCATGGGGTGAGGTCATCGATTACGATAATGTGTGTCTCATTGACGTGAAATTACTGCGTACGTTGGGAAGAGCGATTGTTGTATAACGAGGTAGTCTCCTTTATTGCAAATGCAATGATCTCCTAGCTACCGTCGTCAGATTGGAGACGTTGCCAAGAACACAGCTGCTGCTGCGGGCAGCCCTGAATATATAAGACACATCACACAAAGAAGAAGAAGTGTTTGAGTATTAAGCAATTAATTAAGCAAAGTTATGAACATGTGTGAAGTTAACAACCATGCAACTTGCAACAGTGACAATGAACACTCTCATAAACAAAATTGATCGTCAACTTAAACAAGGAACATTGTCATGGTCTATGACTCTTAATGATCGTGATTCTCGTTGTTCTTCCCAAGCGGACCTGCCTTAGCTGGTGTCTTCTAAGACACGTAATTAATCTGCGGCACAAGGGTGTAAGTCATCACCAGCCAGCTGAGCTAAGCCAAGGATCATCTGAAGCAAATCACCACCATGATGGTGTTGGGCTCTTCGCTCACTTGCAAAATAATTCAAGCCTCACCTTTAAAATATGTGTGTCTTACACAACCGCCCGAAGTTGTTGCTGGAGAGTTATGTTCGCTGTCGTGGCCCACCGCAAGAAGTCGTTTGAGCGGAACCCAAGGTCCGGAAGACGTGATTCAAACATGTTCTGCTGGATAGGTCGCAAATCAAGATTCGTGTTCCGGAATCGCTGGGACGTGTGTAAAAATTTTCATGAAAAACTCATATGCTTTCCAGTAGCAACCTTGCTGTGTCATGCTCATATGAGCCACGGACGTGTTCTACCGGCAACTTGTTCATTTAATTGCGGATTACATGTGAAGTGAGGATGTGTTCAAGTCTCTTTAACAAGAAACGGATGTTGTGGGCTGCGGTTGTTTTTTTTAGGCGTTTGGCTTATACAGTCGTATGCCGACAATTCCTACGAATTAGCGGGGCTTTAACGACACACTGGGATGTCGATATCAACTGTTGACCCAACAGTTTGTGTGTGTTTACAGCTGCCCATCGTCGTCAAACGACATCGCATCTTCTTATCGAAATCCGGTCCCTGCAGGCCTCGGAAGTACTTAAAGCGAACTGCGAGGTGCATTACGAATGGGCTCGAGTGGTGCTACACAACTGAATCTCCGACTAACGAATTCGGTCATCGCATCAAGTGGTTCCTCAGGAGAAGTAAAACGTGTCGATCTGAAATTCGCTAGTGTTCTCTAGGATTTGCGTGAGGGGGCAGAACCATTGTGTACAATCTTTGCACTTGCAGTGGCCTCTCTTAGGGTCTTACTTCTTCAATTAACTGGCAATGTTAGCCAACAAGTATCACCCATCAAGACAATGGGCCTGGTAGCGCAATGAGCCTACACTGCCCTAATCCTGACTGCTCCATGGAGTAACGTAGACTAACCTATCGCCCTGCTGCCCGTTTCTGGCATCACCTAGACACAGATACTTGAGAACACATTTCTTTAATGATTCCAGCAGCAGACAGACAATCATCAATCACAGGCTCTGTCGACATGAGGAAAACAGATCTACGTGTGAGATCACTCGGACGTTGGTCTGTTAAAACCCATCAGACTCGTTCAGTACGATCAAGAGTTGCTGGCAACATGATGTGAAAATAAGACTTGTCAATGGCTTTATACAGGAACAGTACTAAGGACGGCTGTGGTGTTGCGGGTTGGTGCGTCGTCTCATACGCACTTCAGCCTTTCGTTGCCAAGGTTCGATGCCTAGTACGAGCAAAATATTTTTCCCTTACAATGCGTTGAAGTTGAAGACAAAGCTTCTCAAATTGGGCGTTCGGATTCGGCGTAAGACTACAGGCCCCTGCTGAGAAGCTGGGTCCTGGCTACGGGCCCGTAGAGAGTGCGGGCTATAGCGCCACCTATATTATATAAAACTACCAATGCAGCATGTGGCCTTTTTCCTCCAAGGCAAAACTAACTAGCGTTTACTCGGTTACTCGCACCGAACCATGCGGGTAAACCATAATTGATCTCGTACCACTCCATTCAACTGGCCATTCCAAGTCTAATCGCATCTGAGTCTACCACAACTTACTTAAGGCTTCTTAACACTCATCTGTTAGCATTCGGCATCAACCTGTATTCCCGTTGAGGCATGCGCAACAAAAGACATGCTGTAGAAGTTTGCCCGAAAGTCACAAAAGACCGGAGTGTTAAGCAAATGCGATGAAGTAGATCACTCCACAGATATAAAAATTGTTCCAGTGAGTGTTTGTCGGTTTTATTGCGTTTTCCTCTTGAGCGATTGTTGCGGTCTCCTTGAAGCTCCACCTTGTTAACAAGCGGTTCCGCCCTTCACTGGGTGCCAGTGAGCGAGCTGAAATGATTTCATTACAAACTTCCGGGGATGATTCAGTGCGCGCGCTGACCCTGCCCAACACAAAGCCAATATTTCACTTGCATGTCCAGTAATTGTACTCGCCAGACACCGGTTAATGGTTTTCTGTGTTTTGCGAGGCAATTACCTCTTCGCCTTGGAAGACCTCCGAGTTGGGTAAACAATCCAAAATTGCCATTAATTCTAGTAGATTCAGTGAACTTACGCAACAAAAGTCAGGCCAGGCAGGCAGCAACCGCAATTACGCAGAAGCCATCAGAGACACTCAGCCGCAGCCAAGTACCAGAAAGTTATAATCTTCTGCCATCATCTTGTTCTTGCACAACATGGCCAATTGCAGTTCCTCCTCCTCCTCGTCTGTTCTCTTCGACTTCACCATCTTTCAATTTCCGCGATAAGGTCGGCTGCCGAAAATAGACAAATCGTTAACGCCACCATAGTGATTTTGATAACTACTCGCATGCTTCGTCGCTGTTACGTGCCATGCAACTGGCATGAAGGAAGCCAGCAGGGGGCGAGACACACACGCAAGCAAAGTCAACACCTGCAACAATCGCGGAAACTCTCATGCGTTGCATCATCAAGCTGGCTCCAAGAAGAGCCACCTGGCCGTCGAAGACGCCACCCATTCGAACCCATTCGTTGCTCCGAAGGTCATTGAATTGTGTGACCACTTAAGACGGTTAACTGAGCCATTTTCTCGTTGTGGGTTTTAAGTCACCTTCGGGCGATTTGTGTGGAATTAGAGCGAACAAATGTCCACAGGCGCAATTTGTGAATGACTGATGCCTGAACTGTGCCCATCAGAGGGACTGCCTGTTATTCTTTGGGGCGTGTACGATTCTAAGTGGAATGTCGGGCGATTGTGACTGAATGACAGAAGGTCTGGAGATATATGAATTTTCGACTTTGCGGGAATTAGAGTCGAAATTGTAATCTCAAGTGGAACGGTTTCGATCATCTCAGCAGATGTACTTGAGGTGTTGTCTAATTAAGGACTTGAGTCATACACACGACGAAGATCGTAGCAGGAGGTTTTCAGTGTTTCTGTTATTCATCACATGGTGTGTGGCTTGAGCATGAAACGAGTGTCGCTTATCAAACTTTGCCATTTAAAAAATATTTAATAAACGGGAAAATTCCCAAGAATAAAGCGGAACTTCTTTGCTAAGACTTCTGCAGACTCGTGGAAAGTAACAAACGTCGTAATGGCCCCACAACTGGTTAAATTTGCAAACGACAAAAAATCATACAAGATCTCTGTTAGATTGTATAGAGTCAAAGTCGGTATTCGACGCTACCAACCGAACATTGATGAAGGACACGTTATATATTCCGAGAACCGAGAACGATCTGGTTTAGCTTTTGTTGACGCCTTCTAACGCCTTCGCACGCCAAGTTGATTGAGGTGCTTCTCTACCTGGTTCAGTCAGCTTAGAAGCGGGCGTCCTCTGTTGCTTTGTCCCACGGGAGCGGACTCAAAGACTCCTCTAGCCGCAGCTAAGTTGTCAACGTACTCTGAATGGCCCAGTTTATTGTCAGCTTAGAAGCGGGCGTCCTCTGATTACGCGCTCGACGTTATTTACGTTGTTACGATGTGAGTATTTTCAAAATGAATTGCCAATCATAACTAAGCCAATTGCCATGATGCTTCCAGTCCAGTAAGGTGTTCACTAACTGATACATGGACTAACTATCATGGATATAATATAATTAGTAGCAAAGCCTGTAGCACAACAGGAAGAATGTTATACGTCACTTCCATAATGTATATTTGGTTTCCACGACATCATTTCATTATATTCATTGCAAATATAATACTTCGGTGAACAGAATATGAAATGTTTCTTCATACAAAATAAATAAAAAAGAAAAAAATAGCTCCAGCTTGATTTGAACACAGAACTTGCAAAACCGTGAGCAACGCACCAACCCACTCCGTCAACGGACTCGATAACTTTTAAGGTGTCGACGTCGTCCTATGTGTGTGATAGAGACAGTGAATCCGCACCGCAACAAACAATAATTCTCAACGTACTGTGCTTGCCTTCTACGTACACACGCGAATGTGGATTGAATCACTTTGCACTGAATGTTGTTGAACACCTAACCATACTGTCTTCTCTTTCTGTCTGTTCTACTTTATTCCGTGTCATTTATGAACACCATTATCGTTAACATCTTCTGACCCGCATAATCGACTAAAATGGTCGTGGGGGTAAAGCACGCACGACCGATCTTCAGGCAACTCGATCCTCCGCCATCGACTCTAACTAAATCAGGGGTTATGCCCAATCGAGTTTATGGATTGGTCCAACCGCCTCGTCCTGGAAGTGGTCGCTTACCTAATGGAATCCCATTCAAAGCCCGCATTCGAATTCAATTTTTAACAATTGCCAATTTATTCAATTTTGAGATTCATTCACAATCGCCCAGTAATGCTGAAAGCTCATCAGGCATTTTTTATCAATCCCTCACTAGGACTCTCAAATTGAAACTGACAGATGTCATTAAAACTGTAAGGCGGTAAAGGTACTAAGCGACCTTTTATTGTTGGCCCAAGCAAACATCTGCAGTGCACCTCAACTTGTGGTCTTGAACATGGGATCTATGGCAGGCGTTGATACAAAAGAGAATTGAATGCGACGAGTTGTCAGTAGTCAGTTTGAGTCCCAGGCACGTGTCACGTGGCATTCCTAACAGCTACTATTGTAGAAGTAGTAGGCACAAAGAAGAAAATGAAAGGTTTCCAAGTATGATCAAAGAAGAAAAGTTTTTGTAAGCCGAAATACCTCCTGAGTCTCGAAAACCTACCTACTTAATCCAGCCAAATTCTGTAACACTACTCTTTGTCTTTTCAATATCTAGACACAAATGTCAAGCGTACTGTAATAAAGGGGGATTCATCGTGAGGTTTGATTTTCAATAGGCATTTTTTGACAGATCACGTGTGACTCCTATGAAACTGCTTTGTCATTTTTGTTTGACAAGTCATCACGGAAAGACCCACACCACAACAGCGTCTCCAAATTGTTCAGTTGTATGCGAAAGTAAGCGTTCTAAGATAAATGTTTTTTGTACGATTCGAGGAACTTACGGTGCCAGACCTACTGAGACCACTATTGCCAATACCATTCGCAAATTTGAGTCCCAGTTTACATTAGTGGATGGTACTCGAAAGCTTAGACCACATCCAGCACGTAGTGAAGATACTATAGCGGCTATAGCTGAGAGTGTACGCGACGACCGTGATGAATCGATTCGTCATCGTTCTCAGCAGCTTGGAGCATCCGAATGGACCACCTCAGACGTAGTTGTTCTCGTTCGTGTTCTTTTGACTGATAATACAAATTTGAAGTTCACTTTCAAATTCATGCGATTTATTTTACATTATAAATCAAACCTCACGATCACCCTTTCTATCGAAAAAGATTCATTGTGTATGAACACATGCACACACGCTGTGATAATCTAACCTCAAAATGAATAACATTTAGATAGCGCACGAGCTGAGAAAGATGTGTAGCTCCGAGTTAAGCAACTTTGAGTAAGTTAAAAGCCTCCCCTGACACAATCTGTTCATCAAATATTGATCATATCACGGCAGTTGCTTGAATCCAAAGTGACTGGCGCGGTGTTGCCTTATTGCTAATTGCATAATTCAGCAAATAATTAACTGGGAAGCCCTAATCAAAATCAAAAAATAGGAGAAAGATGTAAAAAAATAAAAGATCTTCTATTTGTTTTTAAATTTATTCATCGATCCTCCTTGACAATCAATCATCATCACGATGGTCGTACGAGCCTGTCCGAGTTTAATCGTTATTTGCAGCCATGACATCATACTCTAAATCCACTCCGCGACTTAAAAGTGAAATCATGTCCAGCGCAAGCTGGCCGGTGTTTGAAGACGAAATTGCTTGCAAATATTTTGTGGGATGTCAAACCTCAATTGAAGTTTGTCCCCAAGTCCGACAAATGGAACCTATTCACATTTACAATTAAGTTAAGGAAAAATGAAAAAAAAAAACTCTTCTCATGGGCTCGTCCGGGATTTGAACCCGGGACCTCCCGCACCCTAAGCGGAAATCATACCCCTAGACCAACGAGCCAGTTATCAGATACTTGTCTGGCCAAAACCACAGATGTGGGATTTATTAACTTGACTGAATCATTTCCCCAAACACTGATTCTACATAAGCCAGTGTTTTAATTGGTCGTGCAAGGTTTTCAAATCAGTTAATGGGAACTGGGTGACCATCGGAAGTCTATTGTCGGCCCTTCATTGATTTGGTTTTTGAGTGGGGAGTGGTTTTAACTGCTTTCCTGGATGAGGTAATTCTGTAACAATGGTGGGTAGTCATTTGAAGCCAGGTTGTTGCCCTTTTTTGCCTGCTTCTTGTTTATGTGTCTAGTAATCATCTTTTCTTGATGGTGAACATTTGTGTACACTAAGAACGTTAGACGTGAGTCACTGGGACAGCACCACCGTAACGCTCTGCGGTCATAGTATTCTATTAGATCACGGCTAACATTTGATAATATTCCTTTTGAAGAATTTCGCGTGCAGCTTGACTGAACTGTGTATCAAAACAGACTAAGTACAGAAACGGAGCTAAGGAAAGCTAAGAGGTGAACGTGGAGGATTTTGAATTGAAACTTCTATACGCACGCTTGGGAGTGAGTCCAATAAGCTGGCGCGCCACTCAGCGAAGCCTCGTCTTTTGGACCAGGGTTACTGACAAAATAAAAACTGAGTATTTGGTTGGCTGGTCATCGAAAACTGGTCAGAAAATCAGAAGCTGCGCATATGATGGCAAGTAACATCAAATGATCTGCTGTGGCAATTGAATTATGGCGCGTAACGAGTATCAAACGATTTTACAGAGCCACAAGATAGAGATGGAACATTTCATCATGAACGAAGAAGAACCATGTCGATGGTCGTTTTGCAAGATGCGCTGCAGAGACTGAGTTTAAGCCGATAATTGACAATGGACAGACTCCTCCTAGACTTCGTTCGTGCTCGGAGAGGATTGTCCATTTGTTCTTTAAATTGTCAACGTGGTAGGTAGAGAAGCGGTCAAGCGTATTGCTTACCCCGACCACTTGGCTGAAGGATGAAGACAATATACAAATAAATATACCAAATGTTTATTGCGTCCTAGGATTCAAGCTCGCCAATGTTGGAACAGCAGGAGTGGCAGTATACAAAAATTCTGTTAACAGCCTTAGCTTGTAACTCCTCATCTAACTGTCGATATGCAACAAGAAAGTACGTTCCCTGTGAATACTTCTGCAATCTACGACATATGCGCTGCTGCGTCCGTCATGGAGGATCAGAAAAAATTGTGGATGGAGACTATACATTTTTTATATTATTCAATTAAATTTATGTTTTTCACGAGTGATGGAAGGAGTAATGCTGAGCTTTACTGTATGACGGGTTAAGCTGGGTCCATTTTGAAACAGCTTGGTAGATCTGTAATCAGGAAGGCCGAGCTTGGTGTCAAAGCCAAGTTAGCGGTTTTCAACTCAGTATTTGTTCCAACTCTCAACTATGGTCATGAAATTTGGGATATGACGGAAAGACTAAGATCGCGAATACAAGCTGCTGAGATGAGATTGGGATAGGGCGAGAAACACGGCAGTACGAGAGGAACTCAACATTGAGCAGCTGCTTCTTCGAACGGAAAGGGCTAAGCTTCGTTGGTTTGGTCTCGTGGCTCGAATGTCCCGACTTCCGAGGCGGGCTTTGAATGCGGTTCCATCAGGTGAGCGACTGCTTGGCGGACCCAGGACGAGATGATTGGACCAAGTCCAAAAATTACGCTTGGGCATAACTTCTAATGAGTTGGAGTCGAAGGCGGAGGATCCAGTTGCCTGGAGATCGCTCGTGCGTGGACCGCTTTAGTGGAGTTTATGAAAATAATTATTCAACTTGATTGGAGGTCACATACTACATACATTGTGTTACATACACAATGATAGATTAATACCCCCTCTTTATTAGTTACTTTGCTCACGTTGATCGACACAAATCAATTAAGTTGCTTTCAATGATGACATCAAGCTTCCTTCGGTTATAGGGCCCATACACACCACAGACACGTCGCTGCTGAGCAAAAAATTTGGTGTTGTGCACACGCCTGCGCAGATCATCTGTTTGGTGTGTACTCGTATGTCGCGGTCTGTGTCAGTGTTGCCGCTGAAAATTTTGAAAAGTCGCACAAAAAGGTGTCTTTAAGGTCTTATTAAGCGTAGGAGTGGTGCAGTCATTTGGTTGCATTTTCTTTTTAGTTTTGAATTTATTGCTGATGTGAAACTTAACAGGTGCTTCGTGAAAGAAACATTTTTCATATAAATTTGCGCGTGGACCTAGAGGCAACCCTGGTCTGTGTGAATTGAATTTTCCATGGTCCGCAACGACGTGTCTGTGTCGTGTATGGTGCATTTTGCACAGACCAGCAGGAAAATTCATATAAACATGTATAGATAATTTCGGGTAAAGTTTTTGGAAACACCGCTTGGTCCAAATTTCCTTTTTTTTTTAATTGGCAAAGCAATGATTCAGCACAAGCAGAGTCGTCATTTTCCGACCCGGCGACCACGACGAAACGAAAAAAACGAATGTCTGTGCAGATTGTCTGCACAATGTGTGGCGAAGGGTTGTTTGCACAGACTTAAAGTTTGCAGCGACTCGTCTGTCTCGTGTGGGCATAGTGCCCGGTCGGTTGAACTGCACAATCACAAATCGAAAATGTGCATATTATTGCATATATAATTCATATATTGCAATCCGTGAAAGGGGGCAATTTTTCCATATACTGAAAGGCCAGACTCTTTTCTTTTTCATCAACTTTTAAAATGCGTGTCATCCTATGACGCTCGCTGGACAGACTGTATATAAAAAGAGCTTACCGTCGTAATAATCGGTGTAGCGTCGACTCACTACTACGACCGCACTTGCCGGTGGTCAGATCATGACTGCCCTGGGATAAGATAGGACATGCACACAAGACAACAAAGATAAGAGTTGAGATGCATGTCATGAGCACCTCCCACGCTCCCACGCTCTACTGTGGTGTTGTCTATACACTACAATAGGTCTTGCTCGTGCAAATGTTGCATGTGCAAATAAAAGCAATCAAATAAATTGTTCTTAGTCCATTCATGAGGACCCAACTTTTAACGAATACAATGAATTAAATATTAACTACTCAACAAGCTCGTGTTTGGGGGGGCTGCTGACATCGAACGGGTGGATTTCATCGGCTAGGAGCTCCTTTTTATTCTTTGTGACAATATTTTTCACTAACAAAATCATTTGTTTCATTTCCACGGATCAACGGAGATCAGTTTTAGATCAGACAACTAGACTAGATCAGATAGACCAGACTAGAGATAAATGGACTTCTGGAAGGTTGTGCCTTAAACCTTCCAGAAGTCCGTTTATCTGTTAGTATACGTGGATGACTCCTAGTTTACTGAATACAGTGTGCAGGCAATGAGGCATTTGCTAGTAATGAGAAGGGAGCGGCTAAAATCGGTCTGGCGGCTGGCTAATCAAGGGGTCAGATAATTCATTCAACAAGATCAACAATTACATACGCATGCCTGATCAGCGCAAGAGCGACACCCAAGAAGGTCACAACTTTAGCAGGCCTCTGTATTAGAGAGGCCATGGGAACTTTCCAAACTACTGCCATGAAGGTGCTATTGGAGCTATATATTGGACTCCCTTGCATCTAGTGGTTGTAGAATGCGCAAACAAAACAATGCTGATCAATGGCAATGAGGGGAAAAGACAGATGCTTATGTATCGAGACAATTCGATAAACTAGTCAAAGAGCTACCACTCTTACCTATCCGAAGGATGAAGTGATCATAATAGAATAACAAAGTGGGCCAGAGAATCGTGCCGCTACTTTGGCACTAGGCTCCTAGCTTGTGTGGGAAAGTCTACAGAAGCTTAAAGAGTTGAGCAGGAATAGAAGCTGGCACATACAGGAATAGAAGGTAATGAAATGGCCGACTCCCTCGCTAGAAAAGAAACATCGGTAACTTTTACAGACCCCGAACTATTCTGCGACGTAGGAGACCATGTCATCAGAGAATAATTTAGGGAACTATAAGGAAGGAACCGGTCAGAAACTTGAAATAAAGCTTAAGGCATGAAGCAGGCCAAGACTTTTATGTCATGACCTGAGGCATGTATCAACATGAGCAAGAGCAACCTCTGTATCCTAACAGGCTTCCTAACAGGGCAGATTCAGGGAGCACCTCAGGAAACTAGGGGTATCAGAAGAAGGATTCTGTAGGGTTCCGGAGCGTGTACTGAGATTTTTTGAGGCACTGCTCACAAAAGGCAAAGATATCTGGCCAAACACATACTTTCAGAGGGGGAAATGTCGCTACAACCATCTCTCAGTCAGATTCTAAAGGAAACTGGATTAGATAGCATACTATACAAGTCTCTTTCCCCCTATGCGCACCATGAGTCTATAACCCTTCAATACAAGTCTGAAAGGAACTGTATGTGAGTGGAAATCGTAAGAGGGCAAATGAATGAAAAGAGAGGTCAGTAGATCTTAGATCGGGGTAACTTCTGCGAAGCCATAATCTCGAAACGGTGTACAAAACTACGACTTGCAACAATAACATCAATTAAAATCCGAATCACTAGACGCATTTGCCAAGGAGACAGTCTAAACTCGCTCTGGTTCTGTCTTGCACTCAACCCCCTCTCTTCCAAGCTGCGCATCTTCCAAATGCAAAGGGCAGATGGAACCTGGAACACCTCCTGTCTGGAGAGTCTAGGCCTTCTTATTGACACCCATTTCCCGGGCTGTAGCGATGGGGAGGAACGCACTGGAGCCCCTATCACTCCTATATCAGCTCCCTTAGGGTGACTAAAAATACTGTCCTGTGGGCTATCAGCGCATTCAAACCCTACAAAATGGCAGGACCAGATGGCATTTTCCCAGTGGAACTGCAAAAGTATGCAGACCTCATTGCTCGCATGTTAAACCAAAGGGTTTAAGACCCATAAGTCTATTATCTTTCTATTAAAAACACTTGACAAGTTGATCGACGTATTCATTCGACACATAATCACTGATAAACTTTCGATCTCCCACCATGCCTACAACAAAGGCAAGTCTGAGGAAACAGCCCTGCACTCGCTTCTTGGCACTATAGATAAATCCCTTGAGCATAAGGAAGTCACCCCTCGATATCGAGGGAGCTTTTAGCAACACGCAATAACCTCAATACTCAACAGACTCGGGATCGAAAGTAGTGACTTTTATTCACCAGCTTCTCAATAACAGGGTGATAAGCTCGAAGCTTGGTGATACCATGATCCGCAAATCTGTGAACAGAGGCACACCGCAGGGTGGAGTACTATCTCCTCTAATGTGGCACATGGTGGTCAACTGGACTGGGTGCAAGATCATTGCCTTTGCAGATGATATTGCCATCGCACTAGCTGGGAAATATATATCCACGATCGTGGAAATTTTGCAATCAGCTCTCACCAAGCTAGTAAAATGGACTAGCGAATGTGGCCTAGGGGTCAATCCGCAAAAAAACAGACCTAGTCCTCTTTACTAGGAAGTATAAAATCCCTAACTTCGACCTTCTCACACTATGCGGGACACCGTCTGATTTAATTAAGCTGGAAGCTAAATATCCTGGAACGTGCCAAGAAGGCCTGCCTCCTGCTAAAGGGCCATTGGATGCAAAATGGGGATTACAGCCCCTAATGGGTCACTGGCTATTCTCATCACTAGTCAGGCCCATATTGATTTATAGCGTCGCAATTTGGTGGACCGCACTCGATGAGAAAATCAACATTACACTACTCGATAGAGTGCATAGGATGGCGGGCGTATGCATCAGTCTAGCGTTAGAGACTACCTCCTCCGAAGCACTAAACATACTCCTTAATCTGCCACCGATAGGTCTAATTGGCGGAAAAGAAAAAAAGAGAACTTCGTCTGGACTTCAACGATCCTGCGCTCTATACCCTTACTATACCTAAACTCCTCTTCGAGAAATATCTCAGCCAGCTTACCACCCATTTTCTACTGGGAGTCTGATAACCAGACGTTGGACGGTCCACTGCGAATCTTCACAGATGGATGCAAGTGGGGGCCAGCGTCTATTCCAAGGATCTGAACATCCAGCTCTCCCTACGTCTACCTAATCACTGTAGGGTCTTTCAGGCTGAAACTATAGCGATTTAGGAAGCTCTGTCATGGCTAAAAAAAAAATAATATCAAGCACAGATATCGTCATCTGTTCCCACAGCCAGGCAGCGATTAAATCTCTGGACTCTGTCACTTTCAACTCCAAGATTTCCCCTAATTGCCGCCTATCTCTTATCGAGATGACCACGTACTTTAACATCCACCTTATGTGGGTGCCGGGACACTGTGCGAAGCGGACGAACTCTGTACTCTTTCCGGGTGGAGACCAACCCTCCATGCCTATCGCTGCTAAGGCTTGAAACGCTTGTTCAAACAAACCGCGGATGGACATCAGGCACAGGATGCCTTATGAAGATGTCTAGTCAGCATTCAAACTCTGGTTAAAAAACAAAACGACAACCTCTGGTACTTACTTCCCCAGAAAATCTGCAACATCACCGCTCCATTTTGCTGTACTGAACGCCGACGACAACTTCACTCCGATGAACAGGAAGAATGGGACCCAGCTGGAAAACGCAGTACAGTACCATTTAACATTCACACCAAATGGAAGGGAAAACCTTTGAATGGCAGACCTGAGCTGGAAGAGCCTAGTGTTGATGGCAAAATGTCAAACTTTAATTTGGAAATTTATGTCCAAAAACAGAAGGCTTTGTGATAGCAATTCAGGACTAGGTCATACCAACAAGGAACTTCTTGAAAGATGTCGCCAGGGACCAGTCAGTTCATTGGCTGGGTGTACAACGCTTGCTAATAACGCCTACAATGTTGTCTTCACTTAGAACTGATTAGCAAATACGGCCTCATACCTACAACCGCAACATCCACGCCCTATTATAGGTACACACCTGAAGTAGTTGTCGATACTCCCGAGAGCGTCATCTATATTGGGACAGGACGATCTTGACTGATACTAGAGTGCTGTTTAGCAGGCCTGATATTACGATTTACGGCAAGGGACAAAAGAAGGTCACCCTTGTGGACTTTGAAGCCGTTAACATAGTAGCATGCACGCGACATATCTCACTAAGATCCAGTAATACACAGCCTTGTGCAAAGAAATTTAAGAATCTTCTGTCCACCACTGGTAACTGATTGGTAACGAAGTCAACTGTCTCTGACATAGCGAGATTAGACACCCGCAAAAAACTTATCTAGGAGATGCAGAAAGCAGTAAATTTTGATAGTTATCGTATCGTCAGTGAATTTCTCTCGTAGTTGCAGGAACCGTGATTGGTTTTTACTCGCAATTTCGACAGAGCCTAGCCTTTAGGGACTACGGCAGGTGAATGTTGTCCTATTTCGTGTGGAATTGTGAAATGATAAATAATAATGTAAGACCTTTCATTCGATGCGCACCAACTTGTGGTGGCTGAGACCACAGACAGTCTATAAGACTGAAATCATCTAGTAAAGCTTCTCAAACTGTGTGAGTATGGGATAAACAGTTTCAAATTTGGATGTGTTTTACCAGGCAGCAGAGATATTTTAGACTGGAGGAGCTTAACATGTAGGTATGCCAAAAGTCGGCGTTGGGGATTGGTGCGTTGACCCCTACGCACTTGAGCCCTGGTTCGTTTTCGTACGAGCAAAATAATTTTACGGCCCCACCTATTTCGAGTCACTGACAAGGCTCAAAGAGTTTAACTGCATAGAAAAAGCTTCTGAAATTGGCCGGTCGGTGTCGGCATAAAACTGCCACTCGTGAGAAAACAATGAGAAGCTAGGCCCTGTCCCCTCTACAGGCTATAGTGCGTGTGTATGCCAACAGTCTGTCATCCTCTCCGCATGATGCTACAGAGATATCCCTCGCCATTTGTATAATAAATACACCAATCGGTTTGTAGAGTGGAATTAGTTAATTTTAAGATCCGCGTGAACCTATGGGCGCCTAAGCATGTTGGCAGTCAGCCACCGTAACCTAACCCAAGAAAATAATATATGCAAGTCTTCTTCTTCTTCTGTCTAATGGCACTACTGTCAGGGTTGGACCTGGGCCTCAACCAACAAGCCTCTTTAGCCAGCTGCCTCTCAATTTGTTGGTTGAGGTCCTTCTCCAGTTGCGTGCGCCATCGGTTCCGTGGGCGTCCCCTATTGCGTTGTCCCACTGAAGACTCTTCGAGAGCTTCATACGCCCTACATGGCTTAGCCAACTTCGGCGTTGGATCCGAAGAAGTCTGTCTGCTCATGGTTGAATCTTCTGCTCCATAAACCATCAACGCAAACAGGACCAAGGATTGGATGCAGGACCTCACTCATTGGCCTTTACCAATGGCCTCTCCATCTCCTCTTCAGATTATCCACAAGGAAAAAAAAAATAAACCATTTTAGTTGGTCTCATTTAAATGGCGACGCAAAACAAAGTCAACAGTAACTCCGGCAATCACTATTAACCAAGCGCCTTCTGGTGTGACAGTGTGAAGAAACGCAAACATTAGACACAGACTCTTGCCGCATGCGCTCCCACGGTACTCACGCAACCGGTCACAGTCTTATTATTGAATCATTTAAATTCAGAAGAAAAAAAAAAACGCGAATTCAAAACTCTTTCTCGAGCCCAGGCGACCGGTCATGGTGAGGTCGCCTCACATCGCCAGACGTGCGCACTGGTCAAGCGTGTTTTTCTTGAATGAAATATAATTTCACTTACCTTGCCCTTGATTCGATGCAGCAGATATCACATGTACATTGGCCTGCTTCGGCGGACGCGTGGACGCACGGACGCTCCTCCGCACACAATCTACGTAGATCCACTATCTAGATATGCCTGGAAAGATGAACAAGACAAAAGGAAAATCAACACCATTAAATCGAATTGGGTTAACTAGATGGGCCATAAAGCGTCGGGCTACCGAAATACAGCCAGCGACTGTCAGTCAGTCGCCGCTCAGCTAATGGGCATGATGATCAGACGGCTTTACAGCTCAGTCCTCAGTCGCAAATGAGAGAAAATTGTCCGCAATTAGAGATCTTGTAGTACCACCTCACTCGGGTAGTTAAAGTTACGAGGGAGCCCACCTATTGGGGAGAAATGTATATTCATACTAATTATTATTTGGCTTTTATGGGCTACGGCTACGACGGGGAACACGGCTAGACCTTGTCGCCGTCGTCGTTCGCCCAAATATGGACGCGCTCTCTCACACGCGATAGCTAATTTATTAGATTTATCTACGCACTGATCGGCTGACTATGTCACCGCAGGCATGTGGATGCGGTCGGCGACAGAAGGAGAGACAATTTATGGAGGCCGTTGTCGAAGTTGGTCTCCCGAGAGGGAGCAAGGCTAGACCGTGACTTAGAACAGTAAAGCGGAAGTTGTTTTTAATTTACTGCGCATTTTTATATCTTTGGAGACGCTGAATTCATTAGTTCGTAGAAAATCCAATTCGGTAGCATGCGCTAATGGCTGCGCATTGATGACTCCGAGAGATGGACGGTTTGACGGGACGGATTGAAATGCGGTTTTCAGAACTCTCCCTCTATTCCGGCCAAGTTTTGAGAAGCTTTTTCTGGACAGTCATTACTCTTTGAGCATTATCAGCGACTCGAAAGACGTGGAGCCATTTTGTGGCGTACCGGCCGGGAATCGTACCCAGGCAGCGAGATTCAGTTGCGTAGGGGCGACGCACATACCCCCAAAGCCAGGGCAGTCATGAGTGTTAATGTGGACAAATCAGAGGTTATGGTAATTTACAGAACGCCTGTTCAATGCACCCTACGTGTTAGTGGAGTCCCATTGAAGCAGGTGGAGAAGTTTAAATATCGCGGAAAATTCGTACGAGGAGTAATGCTGAGCTTTCCTGTTGGATTTCCCAAGCTTCGAAGACCTATAGTGAGGAAGGCAGAGCTAGGTGGCAAAGCCTAGTTAGCATTATTTATTCCAACTCTCAACAATGGTCATGAAATTTGGGTAATGACCGAAAGACTAAGCGCGTGAATCCAAGCTGCTGAGATGAGACTTCTTCGAGCTGTTGTACGAATTACTCGCCGGGAAAGGGTGAGAAACACGGCAGTGGGCGAGGAACTCAACATTGAGGAGCTGCTTCTTTGAACGGGGATGCCTATGTTTCGATGGTTTGGTCATATGGCACGACTTCCGAGGCGGGCGTTGTTTGCCATTCCATCCGGTAGGCGATCGCTTGGCAGACCCAGGACGAGATGGTTGGACCAAGTCCAAAAACTCGCCTGGTCACGCTTGGGTATAACTCCTGATGAGTTAGAGTCGATGGCAGAGGATCGATTTGCCTGGATATCTCTCGCTTACCCTCGCGGTGTAAAGCAGGTCAGAAAAAAATCCGGATTAAGGCTGCCCATACATAGAACACTTGATAGTCCCAAAAATTGGTGTGCGAACTAGTCCACACACAGGACACACTTTAGTACCCCGGCACAAGTGTGTACTCAAGTGAGCTGTGTATGGGCAGAGGATGTACATGTACAAAGCAATAGATTCATTCGGTCTTAGTTTGCGAAGCAATATAATATAATACGCGTTTCGCAGCAGTCCGAGGTAGACCTGAGTCTACCTTCCACACCAACCCACAAGTGGAGGGGACCTACAGTTTTATGCCGACTCTGAAAGGCGAAGTTTGAGAAGATATACACTTGGGCATAGTGACTCGAATGAGGTGGTAAAGTCGGGGATTGACAACCCGCGGCGCTGTGTAGTAATCAACGCACGGCGATACACCCCAAAGAAAATACAGTCGTTCAAAAAGAAATATCATCAGTGTTTGATTTTCGATTAAAATATCAATGGATCCCTCCCAGACCAACTGAAATTGGCTAACGTATGTCGTCTCGATGAATCTCTAAATAACTCTCATAAGCACTCGATCGGACGAATGAATTACTCCTTCATCCTTCCCCTGGCCAACGAATGTCGTCTCCATGAATCTCAAAATAACTCTCATACGCACTCGATCGGACGAATGGATTATTCCTTAACCATTCCCCTTCCCCTTCCACACGATCACAGCGAATTAAATCGTTTGGAACACAGCCATTCCTCGGCGCTATTTCGTGCATGGATACAATTTTGTTGATCTCACTGCAGTCAAAATTACTACCCGCCATAGGCCATTTGAAAGAAGAAAGTTGCAGCAGCAGCAACGCCAGAGTTATCACATTAAATGCACATCATCATCATCCATCCAAGTCATTACTGCGTCCAACAGGCCGCAAAGGCCTTCGGCTTGTGTTATCATCACTTGATGATGCGGAACCAGACAGAAGCACACATGAAGGTCCTCCTGGGCCTCGAATCGCTTAGCAAATTACTTTCTTTCCAAGGCATGGCCAATCAATCACATTTTCACTTCAGGTGTCGGTCGGTTATCCGAAAGCTGCATACTTGCATCTCAAATAAATTACCATCGGTTTCCTAATGCCGCCAATAAGGTCAGCCGAGATTGCCATCATGCTGCGGTTTCCCTCTGACCCGGACGACCGCGAGAGTTACGAGGTGTTGCCCATGGAGTCTTCAGTCATTTACGCTTCGCAGCATCTTGCAACTCAACCCAGCCCAGCTAAGTGAAGTGAAACTCTACGTTCCACCCGCAAAACACTCCACTCGAGTGACCTCGTTCCTCGAATGCACTCTCGGGCGTCAAAAACAAGGAAGTCCCTCCCTCCGTTCCCTCGCAGAGAGCGCTATCTGATAATGACCGGGGATTTATGGAGCTCCACGAAGCTAAATTAAAATAACTAATTCAATTTAAATACGGAAACTGACTTGGAAACCCCCTTAGAACCGGGCATTTGCATACGTTTCACTTTCAACAGACCCACACTCACCGCGTGTGCTCTTCGAAAGAAATAGCAATTAATTGGCTCTTGGTTCTCGACGTGAAAAACGTTTTCCAACCATTCCCAGCCATTTCTGTTTCGTTTTGTGTTAATTTCTGATTTATAATGCACTCATCGGAGCGAAGACAAATAACCGCCGAGATCTCGCCCTAAACCGTCCGTCTGCTTGTCAGTCCATCGCCGGCACGTCACCGACGCCGACTGCCGCACTTCATTGTGTTCATGCTCTAGAAATTATTTAATTTCAAATTTAAAAGTGAAAGACGCAACAAAACAGAAAAATATACAAAATGGGGAAGTTATCGTCGGATTTAGTGACGATCGGACCGACGCTTCGGTGCTCTGCTGAGACTGGAGGTTTATGCCATGTTTTGGAGTCACATGCCCCACAGTGCCACGGCGGAGGTGGTGTCGCGGTGTGAGCACGCTCTTCGGGGGCCTAGCAAGTGCATGTGGGCTCAAAGGTGCCGGGACTGCACACTTGGGGCTCACTCCATGGGCGGTAATAAATGAAATTCAATCATTGAAGCAGTGAAATCGAATGAGCCCGCAAAGTGATTGATCGTCTATTATTCTGCAAAGCGAGGGTGGCTTTCTTAAAAGAGAAAGAACTTGGCGAAGAGTCTTGAAATAATTGGTCACGCAGTGCAAATTGTTTAACCTCTCTTAAAACGACAGCTGGGTCAATGGTGGCTTTTGAAAAGAATCAACACTTTTAGGAACACATGACATAAGCTTCTCACCAATTCGGCATTTCAAGGCACTCTTGGCCTGAAATTTAGTTGACGGACTTACAGCCTCGCATGGTCCACTGGCTACACATATCAGTAGCCAGGCCCATACTGCTGTATGGAGTCGATATAGTGGATTTCGCTCTATAGGACGTCAACTGTGTAGCGCTTGTTAGAAGCAGTAAGAACAACCCTCCGCAATTCTGCACATGCTCCTTAATCTTCCCCCGAACGACTTAATCGTCAGACAGGCAGTGGCCAGTACGGCCAAAATCGCTACATGTGTGCTCCACACTCTAGTTTCCTTGGCAAATATAGATCCTCACCCGTGGATATATAAGCTCCTGTTCGAAAAGGATTTCTCAGCCAGCATCCCAGAGGTCATACTAGAAGTGTGAGCACCAGACGCTTGACGCATCCATTTTCTTGAGCGATCTGATAAGTTCTCTTCCACTCGTTATTGAGTACGCCGACGACTTGGTCATGTACAGATCATGGCCAAGGATTGAGCAAATCACTACTCTAACGCAGGGTAATGACAGCAAGTTGAGTATCAACATCAAGACGTCGGAAACCATTCTGAGGAAAGAACGAAAAAGAATTGTCCAGAGATGTCAATTGTAGGACAACACTGTCGCAGAGGACCGTAGTCAGATATGTAGATGCTACTCCGGTTAGGACCCGAGGTACTTTCGCCCTCACGGCGAGACTGTTTTACAACAGCCCTCATCCGGACAATGCTCACCTATGGCTGTCCCGTGTGGTACAACGTGAGTGCAAGCTTGATGGAAGAGGTTCGGTTCGGGTGCCTTCGCCTCTAACAACACCCAGTCCCAGTACAGAAAGTGCTATTCCAATGAAGTCTTATACAGCAGGGCAAACCTGATAAGAGTGGACAAATTCCTGGTGAAGCTGATTCGAGGTCATACTGCCAGACCGATGTCTACAATGTGATCTCTGGGGCTTACTACCCCAATTCACAATACTACGTAAGGATACGTCACAACGGCTTCATCCATTATAAGCTTTCCTGGGCCTACAAACAAATGGACTGATACAAGATAAATATTCGGTACCGGCAATCTTCCAAATAGCCCGCTCAACAGGGAATGGGCGACTCAACCATGACCATTTCGTAGCACAACGAGCTGGGCAGGGTCTCCTCCGGTTCAGTACGGTGTACTCAAGACGGGATGTTCTGGATGTTGCTAGGAAACATCAAAAGTTGTTGTGGCTGGGGAGAGAGGCAACCCCTCGTCGAACCCTTTAGACCCCGAATACTAAAACTCCTGTTGCATATGTACCGATGAAAAGCCAAGCAGTCTTTCCCAAGAGCACAGAAAAATAGATTAGTTAAAATATTGGCCAAAACCCAAAAATAATATAATACTACCACTCTGCGAAATCAGGCGTAGATGCTCTGGACCAACCGATCCACAATTACACATGTAAGTGTAGATTGAAGAAATGGCCTCAGACGGGAAGATTTTGTACTGTTGCAGCGATTCGGACAGGCACAGCAGCGAGATCGCTTCAACGTTGCCAAGAAAATCTCAACTAACTGCATCCACTTTGAAGAGGGGCCACTGCAACATGTGTCCGATTTGCTTGAGCTTACTTCAGCAATATGTTCAAAATGATTCAAATTTATTTGTAAAAACCATTAAAAAAATACATGTAAGAATTCTGATTGCTGAATAGGAAATATATTGCAGGGTTAACAGAAGCCCACGCGGAAAGCATTCAACTGCAGTAGCAAACAAATCTTAACATTAACCCTTTCCATGGAGTATCACTTAGTCCGCTTTCACAGACCAGAGGAAGGTGAGGCAAAAGGAATCACACACAGGAAATCAGTTCAGTATATGTCATTCATTTGAAGCGAAAACAACAATAATTTTTTTCACTCAAATATGTCGAAACTTGTGCACACGATACACGACGCCACGAATGGAATTAATTTTTTCATCGGATTGTTACCAGTGATGAAAAATGGATCCATTACAACCCCAAGCGCAATAAATCATATGTCAAACCCGGCCAACCAGCCAAATCAACGGCAAAGCCGAATATCCATGGCCCGAAGGTAATGCTCTGTATTTGGTGGGATCAGAAGGGTGTGCTGTATTATGATCATCATAATCAACGCTTCCGAACACTGTTAATCCTTTTGAAGAAAGGAGTAGCCGAAAAACGCCCGGAATATGCGACCAGACATGAGGCAATAATTATCCATCACGACAATGATCGTCCCCACGTTGCTATTTCGGTTAAGAACCAATCGGAAAACAGTGGATGGGAAGTTTTACCCCACCCGGCTTATAGCCCAGACCTTGTCCTTTCTGACTAGCATTTGTTCCGGTCGATGCAGAACGCCTTCAATGAAATACGGTTCACATCAGAGCAGAATATCAAAAATTGGCTTGATTCATTCTTGGCTGCCAAGCCGGCGCAGCTCCACAAATTGCCAGAATGATGGGAAAAAGTCATAGCTTCTGATGGGCAATACTTTCAATAATACATGTACAACATGTTTTTCTTAAATAAGCGTTCAAATTTTGAAAAAAAAAACCGCGCGAATTAATGTATGTAAAGGGTGATTTTTTAAAAGCAATAGGAAAGTTTTTCAAAAAAAAAAAAGAAACACATAAAATTCAGAAAAATGCATGAAATCTTTGTTTGAATCGATAGTACGGTCCATATAATTTAATGTTTGAAGATTATTTCATGCAAATGTTGACCTTGACTGCGCAATGGTCCATCCGCTTAGTCCAATTTTGGCATACTCTTTCCAACATTTCGGCCGGTATCTCACGAATAAATGCTTCAATGTTGTCTTCCAATGCGTCAATTGAAGCGGGCTTGTCTGTATAGACATGAGCTTTAACATAGCCTCACAAAAAATAGTCTAAAGGCGTTAAATCGCACGATCTAGGCGGCCGAACGTGAAATAAAATGTTCACCGAACTCGCCCTCAATAAGTCCATTGTTGAGCGTGCTGTGTGGCATGTGGCACCGTCTTGTTGAAACCACATGTCATGCAAGTCAAACTTGGATATCATCTCACGGCAGCGCTCATAATTCACAGTTACGATACGATTCGCATCATCTTTGAAGAAGTACGGTCCAATGATGCCACCAGCCCATAAACCGCACCAAACTGTGACTTTTTCTGGATGCATTGGTAGCTCTTGCAATGCTTCTGGCTGATATTCACTCCAAAATCGACAATTCTACTTATTTACGTACCCATTGAGCCAAAAATGAACTTCGTCTAAACTGACCATAAAATGGAAGAAGCGCGCGACAAGCTTTCTTAACAGAGCACGCATTTTGATAATAAAATTCAATAGCTTGCAAGCGTTGTTCGTTTGTAAGACGATTCATGGTTAAATTATAGACCAAACTGAAGATGTTTGACAGTGCAACAAAACACGAAACGTGCGTCAGCTGCTTAAACCAGTGTTGCCAAAAAGATAATAGCTAATCCTTCACCCTTTAGCTATACAGCCACGTTGAATATGTTTAATAAATTAATAAACTTGAGATTATGGCATTTTCAGACAAATTACACGACGTGATAAAACGTTCGTTAAGCTTGGCTAACCGCTTTGATCATCGTCACCTTCCGACCCGCGTGCTCCACTAAAGGGGTCGCAGGGGTAAACCACGCATGAGAGATCTCCAGGCAACTCGATCCTCCGCCATCGACTCTAATTCATCAGGAGTTATGCCCAAGCGTAACCAGGCGAGTTTTTTGACTTGGTCCAACCACCTCGTCCTGGGTCTGCCTGATGGCACCTGATGGCATTCATCTTGGAAATCGTGGTGATACGGTATCAATGTCAATATGTAGTATTTGATTGTGTGATTGTGAAGATAGCTTCACCAAATGTCTTCACTCTGTCAGCGTACATAATTTTTAATGCTGTAGTACTTGTTTTGTGGTTTTTTTTATAACAACCCTTAGAATTAATGGAATAGGCCTAGCCAGACCTTGGTACATATTCTATGGAGACACGTATTTATTTCACATATGTACCATAATATCGTCAGAGCACAATGATACAGGTAGAGCTACGCTCTTCTCGCTCGGGCGTTTTGAAAACTAGGAAGCAAGTTTTTTTTTTTTAATTTATTTCTATATATAAGCTTTTTTTTTATCAAACTGTGTGCAAGTAGTTAATTTTGTCTATGGGTATTATTTACAATCATTTCATATTTTCCCTCGAAATTGAATTTCAGAATATTTGCTGAAGAAGTGCGAGATAATGGCTTTAAAGTAGAAGCTTTAAGTGGCTCTGGTGAAGAGGGCTAGTTCCCAATTGAGACAATTCTGATGCGGGGACAAACTTGGTAGTAGGGGGGATATCGGATATGGAAAGTACTGACGATGACGAGATGCTGGAAGACTTACAAGTAGAAAACGATCGAGTTCGCCAGTTGCAAGGACAATTCTCCGAGGAATATTATTTGGACCGTGACGCAACAAAATTGTGCAAAAAAACCTTCAGCAACAGGTCCAGCAATGTTATTCGAGAGGTCGGTGGATACGCAAGACAAGGAATGACTCGCAAGATACTGACATCAGAATATATGGTCAAATAGAGCTTCTCAACAGGAACTTGTAAAATGCAATGAAAATAGCCCGACAAAGCAATCTATTAGGGAAGAGGAGCGCTCAACCATGCTGCATACATATGAGTTCTGGCAAACCAACATGGATCTCGTATGCAGAGCAACGATGTCGATAAGCCGATTTTGGGCTATATATCGATCGAAGGACTCGTGTCGATCGGCAAAGTGCAGATAAAGCAGCTCCCTTTCGGGACATTTGGAAACTCGCGTATACACCGACAGAAGTTATAACTATTGACGAACAACCAACGAATCTCTGTTCGGACTACCATTGACAAATAGGATTCCACGGCCGAGCGGTAGCCAGAAAAAGTCGTGTAGAATTTTCAAAAAAAAAACAAATTTGATTGCTCCGCTCTTGAAGACCCTGTCTGTTTAAAACACAGTATTCAGTTACATAAATGCTATAAATATGCAAATCACGAAAACAGCTCGTAATATCAGTGCCATGTAAAAAACGTGTCCGAAATAACAATCATTTCATTGAGCTCCATAATTTCCATTAAATGTTAAATGTCCAGTCAGACCTATTCCATTGAGCATCCATTGACAGAAGAAGGGTTAAATGTTCACCATTATCGATAACTTAAATAAATAATAACAAAAGGTGAGGCTTTTTTTAAATTTTCATTTGTTTCTTTCATTCTTTTCCATCGGTATCAATGCATTGCTTTCGTCTTGGTCAAGAATAAGCGGAAAATTAGTTCGCACCCAATCGAGACCTAGCGTTCGTAATAGATGCTGAGGCACATTGCGTAGCGATAATTTAATATTTTCATTTCACATACCGCTGCTTGTAACCCTGGGTGTGTACAGCAGTCGTCAGACCAGTTCTAAAATATGGTATCCTTGTTTGGTTGCCAGCATTACGAAGCACAGTCAATCTTAAAAAAGATAAGCCGTGTACAAGAATCTGCGTGCATTCGCATTACGGAGTCACTCCGGTCCACACGGTCGGTTGCCATGAAAACAATGCTGCAGCTATTTCCCAGGGGCATTTTCGGGAAGTTGATGGCTGCCAAAGCAGCGATTAGGCTGAGGGCATTTAACAGTGCACAGTTTTGGTCACATCGCAAAGCATACAGATCATATTGCTCCCGTCGTAGACTTCGAATTTGGGTATAAAACCACTCATCCCAAATAGAAAAGACTGCTCATTAGACTTAGTCAGAGACAGATCCAAAACGGAAGAAGACACCGGACTGGGAGTATCCGCGTCTTCGCAGGAAGTCTCCATATCCCTGTCCCTCCGACTGCAGTATATTCTAGGCAGAAGTAGAAACTTTCCAAGAGGCTACCCGCTCACTGTCAATGAATCCGAAAGACGGTTAGACAGTTGGCATATCCTTTGGATACACCAACACTTAAATCAAGGATGGTAAAACTTTGCAGCCTATCTCTCAGGTAGCTCAGAGGATGCAATTAGACTCTTGCAGGAGTTCAAGGCTAATAAAGGCCTTCAGTAAATCCAAAAAAAAAAAAAACAAGTACACTCCTAAAATTAAATAGAAAGGGAAAGCAGCGATGTAGTTGGCATTATTACCGGTCATTGCTTATTCGTCACACACGCCAGAAGAATGGGAACCCCCTTCTTCAGGAGCTGCAGGGACGATGAGGGGGAAGCTTCATCTCGTTACCCAGCACTTGCAAGGACAAGAAAAAGCATGCTAGGCAGCTGTTCATTTACTAGCCTGGGAGAAATGTTAGATATACAAATTCTGGACTTAGCAGAATTTATAGAAGAAAATCTATAACCCAGCAAAGGCGTGCATCATCCAGGATGTGTCACTAGCATGTCAGGTGTTCTGTTAGTAGCCTAAAGAGGAACCGGTGCATAAGCTGCCGAATAGTGGCATCACAATGGATCCAATCAGGATCTAAGTTGACCTAAGTTGCGGCAATCACATTAACCTAACCCTTCCCTTCGTGTTTCAGGCATTCGAACAAATCGAGGCGCATTGCAAGGTCGGGGCGTTCTCTAGGCGGCTGTATCCAATCACGCACACTGAGTTGGGTGAGGTCCATCTCCACTTGTATGCGCCATCGGCTTCTTAGGCGACACAGATTCCCAGACTTTTCGATTTCCTTGAGCTGGAAGGTGACGGGAGAAACTTCATTCTAGAACCTATCCTGAACCTATTTACTGCAAGCCCATTGCCGAGCAAGGCCTTTTTATCAAGACGTCAAGATTAACTCAAGTTAATCTACGAAACATGTGATAAAGCATGCAGCAATGAAGAAGGTACCAAGAAGTTATCGCAGAAATGTAATGTGATGACCAAAAACTCTGCTCCAGATAACTTCTTCTTTGTGCGACGGCAGCGGCGCTATAGTCCAGGATGGACCTGTGCCTCAACAAACACTCATCTCCGCAAACTCTGACTTCGCACACCAAGTGTACTGACTCCACTTGCGTGCGGCTAAGGCCAAAAACACGCCGTCTTTAAAATCAAAATATTGCTAAATTTGAAACCAGACATAGGAAAAATTTGTAACGAACATTGAATACCCGCTGAAGCGCGTCTGTCTGTTGCGTCTAAATTGCAACCATAACGCACGCATACTCCGCCCGTGTGTACGTGTTCCAATATTCCTCATGTCATTCATTCTCGTTTGATCCAATAATCATTTAGAACACAACACCAATCGCAGGTGGCTCGGCCAGAGAGCGACATGACGTAACTCACGCTTGCGTCATGGTTCATGAAACCATTACAATTTCGTTTCAGAAAGGCAAAAACAAAAAACGGCGCAGAAAAAAATTAAAATAAATAGAATCCAATGTTATAACGTAAAACGTGACGGTTTGCAATAATCTAGCCGCAGCCGGCGCGGCGGACCGAAGCGACACGTCTGCTCTTCACACAGGCTACACGCGTTGTCGGGGTTCCTCCTAGAGTCGCGGCACACTAAGTGGTGCGACTGTAATCGTTGCACATTGCGCCAATGTCTGCAACATGAGAAACATTGCGCGATGATGGCCCTCATATGGCTTTGTGCACGGCTCCCAAGCTAAGGCTTTTGTTTCGAGTTTAAAGCGTTTTTTGTTTGTTGTTGTTTTTGTGAAAATCATAATGAGAAGGAAGCCTAAGCAATCAACATCGACATCGACACTCTAGAAGTCTGGCGGCGATGTGGTGCTTTGTTTTTGAATGACTCCTTGGCGGGCAGCGGTGTGAAAGGAAGGCTAGTGGGCTCTGGGATCTGAATTGAGTCACAGACATGAATTGCAAATGTCTTTTTATTGCGCGAATGATTTCATTGAAGGTAACGTCGGAGACGTGAGTCTGGCGAGTCTGTGGGGGCTGGGGATTTATGATTTGTCTTGAACTCGAAGCAGTTCAAGCAAAAAGTGCCAACCGGGTGTGCACTGTGTTCGTGAAGTGGAACGGAGAAGTCGGCGATTCTTAGTGTTCAATTCAGTTCACTGGTGAACTTGAACTGCAATGACTGAATGACCGATTGATTGGGAAGGAAATTTTGAACCTAAGCGGATCATAAGACGCGATCAACGATCCCTTTAACTACAGGCGCAGATGACGACAGGCCCCATGTGCATAGCCTGACTGCTGACGACCATGGACAACGATTTTCGGTTCTGTTCCTGGAGTGCGACGTCCCTTGACAGATCGTAGAAGCCTCAGACATCACCACAATCGAGGAATTGCGGTTGGCCGGGTAGAAACAGAATGAAAAACAAGACATTCAGCAGAGTGCAAAGGCAGCGCTTATTTGTTGACCGGCAAGAAGTTTCAAGCAATGAATATATACACGAGCGCTTTATTACAATCCGCATCAAGGCTGCATTGGGCAACATCGGGCTAATAAACGCCCTCGCCTCAACCGAGCAGAAAGGTGACAATAGCAAAGATGACTTCTATGATCTCCTAGAAAGGACATACGATCAATGCCCCAGCTATGACAACTAGATCGTTCTAGGAGATTTCAACGCGAAGATGGACAAGTAAGACATGCATGCTTGAGTCATCGGAAAGTACAGCCTGCTTGACAACACGTCCGAAAACGGACTGAGGCTGTTTTAATTTCGCGACGAAGCGAAACTCTCAAAAGCCAGTACGCGCTTCCCTCGCCTGAAGATTCACAAAGGGACCTGATCAATCAACAGTCAACCAGATTGATCACGCTGCGAAATTGCCATGCCACTGTTGTGTTAAGTTTTAAGTGCCATCCAGTAAAACTCCTGGTTTGACAACACTTGCACGCAGGCACCTTCAACTCATGAAAGGTTTCCCACATGGCGACGCGCTGACGTGTGACTTCACCTTGTTCAACGTCGGCCTTGAAAAAATCGTTTCAAACTAATAAGCTAAAGTCAAAGGCACAATCTTCCAGAAGTCCGTTCACAGAGAGACAGAGCACTGCGAGCCTGTCACCAATCTGTCAAAATCTTTATCAAAAGAGACCAGGCACTCAAATAAACGAGACCACATAAATAAACGAGACCCCGATTACCAAAATAACAATTTGTGAGGCCCTCAGAGCTATCTAGTGACGATCAGAAAAATTTCGATTTGCTACGTCGATTTGTATCCTACGTCGTTCGGCGTCACCCACAAAAAGGCAAGTGACAAAATATCTCCCATTCTATCTTACTTTTTCATGAAATGTGACTAAGGGACACACGATCGTCTTGCGGGTGACAAATGTCACATAGAGTGACTAAGAGAATAGAAATTTGTCAAAGTGACAAATATTTTTGGGTGACACGACTAAGGATGTAGATCCCCGCTCTCATCGATGCAGCATTGCAGTTACCTGTTGCTTCACTTATTCGTGACTGATTCACCGTCAAAGGAGACTGAGAATTCAATTTCCAGTCCTCGTCTTTACCAGTCCTACAGTCTTTTTTATTATGATGGCTAACGAAAATAAAACCGACTTCGTGAAGAGGAAAAGTGCTGTTGTCTCGCTGAAGGCAAGTCGCCTGTTTTTTATTCGATTTTGTTTTCTTCGACAAGCCGCTTGGCGTGATTTATGACAGCGAGGACGGAGACTTGGGCTGAATACTTTTAATTGTTTCTGCGATGCGATACTTATAAGACGCCTTGTGGATTGGTTTTGGGTTTCTCTGGAAGGTTTTCTGCGTTTCGTGATGTGACCAGGAAATCACATAAAAACAGCCAACACTTGATTCATTCGAGGGTGAACGTGAACGCGAGGTGATTAGAGTAAGGAGGCACTGAGACACATGCGCCCGTCTTTGATTATAAGCTGCTAATGAGATTTTGTTAACGTTGTGCCAAGTAGGCATTTTGCTGGCTACAAGGAGAACAGATATTTTCAAATCTGACTGGAAGATTTTGGAGGCTAGACAATGTTAGGGTGAATGTGTTGGAACGTGTGACCGCTAGTGTGTCTCGTTGAATGGGTAGATGTTTTCCAATGAGTGCAGGGTTATGTTGCTGTCGAATGGAAAATTAATAGATAAAGAGCTACAAGCTAGGGCAAGATGTGGAGAGGCAGAGGAATACCGAATCTCCAGTATAAACCGAAGTGGGCACCCACAATTATGCTACAACAACACAGTCCCTGCTCCTGGAAGCATTTGATACTTGCTACGAAGGGAATGAGTTGGCTGGTGTTGGTATTGTTCAACTCGTTTAGCCTATCAAAAAGCAGGTCCCCCGATCGATTTCTCCCGGAGGTCGACGAAGTTGATCGAACAGAATAGGTGGTCTACGCTTTCCTCCTCCTACTCATGCCTGTAGCTTAGGCCGAAGTCGTTGTGAGGGAGAGGCATTTGGTGTGGTGTGTTCTAATGGGCTAGTGGCCTTTATGACGCTGATGAGTGTCCCGATATGATGGCTTATTTACTGTGAGTAGACTGCGTGTAAATGAGGATCGCTTAATTTGTCCCCTGTGATGCGACCTTCTAGGCAAGAGGGATTCTTCTATCAGAGCATTTCAAAAAGAGGCTATAACCATCGGCATGTCTGTGGGGTTGCAACTAAGAAGTACCAAAACCGATTTCCATATACCGAGTCCAGGTATGCTGATAAAGCAAGCGGCCGAAATCAAAATGTGTCCTCCTTTCTGCGCTTGCCATCACTTTTTCGAGCATTTCGGGCGGTATACTGATGATTGTGGAGCGAATCGTTGACATCGTAAATAGTCTGAGACTTGCTGGCGAACTTTCTGTACGTAGGCATCAAATCTGGTGCCCTTCGTGCCCAGTAAATATCACAATATTCCAGACATAGTGGGGCAACATCCATCGATATCGATTCCCATCGATTGTGAAGAAAAAAACGACCCAGTGATGGCTTTGGCACAAACACCGATTCAAACTTTTTGGTTATGCAATGGTTCTTCATGGATCTCGTGGGGTTTCGCAGTTCCCCAGATGCACGACGGCAGAGAGCGTGTAATGAGCATCGTCGATCATTCAAATTTGCTTCGAAGAATCAGGTTCAATGTCAACTGTCCGAAAGGGTGTTTGGCGCCAAAATGCTAAACGGGGTGACGATAGACACATTTGAGTTCTCGGCAACAATGTTTCTGACCGGCTCAACCAGTTCGTTGCAACATCTTGGACGTTGATGAACGGCATGTCGACGATCTACCACTGTTCCGTGCTCAACAAGACTCGACACCAAACGAGGATTGCTTGTTGGTGATTGTTGGCCAAAATATTTTCGACGACGAGTTGCTCGGCCTTGCAATTGCCTGGTTTATCATGTCCCGGTGTCCATTTGAGGTCAAAATGTTCGGCCACTTCATCAAGACGTAGTCGATAGTTATAGAAAGTCTTCGATCAGGTTTTCCAGGGATTAAGTCGCAGCTTGACTGTCCGGAAGTACTAATATCGTTCTTTTGGTTATTCAGTGTTCTATGTTTGACAGTTAGCACGCTCTTCGAGTCATCTGTCAATGGTAAACGCACTCACTTAAGACTTGCACCGACTTGCCACAGTGTCAAATTTTTCATGAGTGGGCCAAAAGCCGAAGACACATTTTCAAGACTTTGTCTCGAAATTGTCTTATAAACAGAACTGCTGTCATTGTGATGTGTGAGCTGACAATTCACGTGGAAAAAAAGCGCTGTTTGGAGTGGTTTATGGTCCGCCGTTATAATTTTTTTTCCAAAAAGACGAAGTTTTTTTGCCCTAAATACACAAGCTGAATCCGGTCGATATGCGGCTGTATAAAGATGGTGCTACATGACATACGCTACACAGCACTCACACACTCGATGGTTCACTTGGGAAGAGAGTTAAGTGAATTGACCGACTAGATCATGCGATCTGACGGCTTTAAAGTATTTTTATCGAGCTACGTCAAGTCGATCTACTCCTCCGATAAAACCAGCGTCAGTCACAGCCTTGGGGGACTGCATTGCACAGCATTAGCATTATCCGCGAGATACCATCCAATATTCTCGAAAAGTTACTCAAAATTGGATGCTCCTTATGGAGCACTCAAAGTCTAGTCATGGTTAACATTTACAAGCAATTATCGTTGAAATGAAAATGGCAAGCATTGATTTATCACCTTCAGTAAAAATGCTTTCCACTTTGGCACTTGCCAAGCTTTTAAACCTACGTTATACCTAGTAGCCCGCTGTGGCGTAGTGGGTTGGTGCGTCGACTCCTACGCAGCCTGGATTCGATTCCTGCTCCGACCAACATCATTTTTCACGGTCTCACCTCTTTAGAGTCACTGACAATGCTCACAGAACGTTACTGTCTAGAAAAAGATTCTCAAATTCGCGTTTCCCTTGCACTCGTAAGAGGTCAATACCGCACACAACGCGAGTGGTTTCTACGAAGTTAGGCGCACGGGCTGTGGCACCACCCATTTTATCGTGTCACCCTGCCGTGTCACCCTGCCGCGATCTTCAAGAGTTTCGTGAGCTACAAAATTCCGCAGAAAAAGTGTTCCTGCATAAATGCCGACGGATGTGTAAATGGACACTCCACTCAATCCAATCCCAATCTCAACTCACCTCTTCATCATGAGACATCTTCTGCCATCCCAAATGTGACCAGAAAATCACCTTAAACCGTGTCTTTGTCTTCCGCTCATTGTATAATAGAGAAAGTCGTCACCTCTGCCAACGGGGAAGGGCGCGCACTGCTCACACTGCTGCACCGCAGTTCCTGTTGCAGACTCAGCTCATCGCCGGCTTACCCACAGCATCACAAACGGATATCTATCAGCGAAGTACGCTCGAGTAAAAGTTAAGCTGGTGCGTTTCACTGGCGGCCGCACTTCGCCGGTAAACCTGAAGAATATGGTCATCGAGTGACTATCATCGAATGACTCACCGGCCAGATACCAGTTCCCACAATCATGTTCCAACCGCATGCGCCGTGCGACTGCATGTCAGTGGTGCTTCGAGCTGACTCTCCGAATGGTCCCCGATTCGCCAACGCTGCCTTGTGTTGGTTTGGTTTTGTTTTTTCGGAATGATTTATGTGGAAATGTAGATTTTCTCATTGCTACTCCAAAGTCCAACGGTCACAGCATCCATCCAGCAGCAGCAACTCGGCTGAAGGTTCGTTCTTTTATCCAGCGTATCCAACAGAGTCGCTGCCGCCTCCGATTCGCGTTGGTGATCGGCAGCGCGGCGGCGTTGTCGCTTGGAGAGTCATGGAACGATTATGCATATCTGAATTTATTCTTTGTTGTTGTTGTGCCTTTTTTGGCTTAATGTCGAGTGTAATGGAGCCGTTTCGGCGTTCGGTGGTGATCCTATTAACAAAGTAAAAGGGGTACCTACACGGTCTCGTTGCGTGGATAACGCTGGGAACCATTTGATCGAGCAGCACTCTCACAAAGTGAATGTCTGTCGCTCACCGTTGTGTGTTGACTTTTGGTGAAGACTTAAGCTGGTTTCGTTTCGCCTTTTCATTTGAAAAGGGGATCCGGGTTGCAGATTGGGTATAATTGGAGGCGAGCACATTTGTTAGCTAAATTAGTGCGATAGGATGTTGCTTATAATTGCGGGCATCGAACGGTTTGAAGTGAAATTCACTTCGACAAGGTCGTGGAACCCGTCACTGAATAGACTCCGATTGGCGGGCGCCGACTGTGGTGGTTGTGAGGGAGGTGGAAGTGTTGAATGCAAGTCAGCGGCTGCGCAAGCGAGGGAGCAAACGAAAGTGAGCTGGTAACTTTTTGATTAGGTGATGGACAAAAGAGCCCTGATTTAATTGGTCTTCTTAAATGGCGGTTGCTTCTATATCCTTCTGTCCCACTATCATCCAAAAAATATCAATTGGCTTAAATTGCTTGCAAGCCGCGGCAGGTGGAGACTTTACTAGACTGTGTTTAAGGGCATGACGGCGTTGGAGAGAAGTGAGGCTATACATGTGTGGGCAGGAAAGATCGGCATTTGTGTTCGTATTGTTTATCCACAAGAAACGATACCTAGTTGACTCTGTCAAGTAACGAGGGTTGAGCCACCTCCACATTTCTGGACAAGAAAGTCTGAAACTCACGCTAGAACTTCATCACAACTCTTGCATACGCAGATGATATTGCATACACAGATGACGTATGAATGGTCACTTAGGGCGAGGTTAGCATTTAGACAAACTAAAATGGGCCTAGCCATGAACAAAGGCCGAACGAAGTAGATACATGATGTCTTCAAGAAAAGGACGTACAACATTGACGTCTTTGACAAATCATCACATTGGCCAGATGCGTATAACTTGGAGGAAGGCAGAGATATACCATTCCAGACGTCTACCTTGCTTCTTGGTCTTCTTTCGAGTCCAAGTTCCTTAGAAAATGAGAGAACCCTAAAAAATACCGAACGAAAGGCAATTTTGTTGCAGTTGTCACGTCTTATATACATGTTACACCTTGTGGCTAAATGTCTGGGTTCCGTCATTGACAGCCAGCCGGGAAAGCAATGGAATATGAATGAGGGTTGTAGCCGATCACCGATTATTTGAAATGCAGTTTGAAAAAGTCAAAAAAGGGCATCGTGACGAAGGGGAGGTACGTCGATTACTGCGCACAGACAATGGAGGATGGAGATATCCAACTTCAACCTCCCTTTCCCCTTGATTTCATCCGACAGCATTTTTTATCCGGTGTTGCGGTGCGTGGTGGAGCCGGGAACTTCGTAAGAGACTGTGTGAAATGCAATGGGATTTCCACTACAGATTCTGTAGTGTATTCTTTACGGCTCAATACCGACATGGACGAAGTCGGATATCTCTATCCTCCATCACCTCTGCTACTGCGCTGGGTATTCTAGGTTCAAACCCGAAACAAGGTACTTTCATAATTCACGGCTATACATCTTTCGAGTCATGCTGCTTGTCCGGTTGCTGTGTACTGCTTGCCCAGACCGCCCTCGGGGTAGCGGGTTACTATAAAACACTGCTGCTGCTGGTAACTCGAAAAAGATCTCATTATGTTACCATGGCTTTTTCTTCCTATCGAGTGGAATTACTTTCCTGTTTTTGCCAAGTGTCCCATACTGTCTCCGGCGTTTTTCTCAGCTCACAAGCAAGCCGATGAGATGTGAATAATTACCATAGGTCACATTTCTACCATTGAAGCCTAGTAAAACGGGAAGAAGATAATAACTCTGCAAGAGAAAGACAAAAATAAACACAGCTACCATCAGTCATTTCTGCTACTATTCGTTCTCTTTGGTTTGTTCCAGGAACACAATTACAATCCCGACCAACGTAGACCTGAATATTATTTGCATGATAGGTCTCAGCATCAGCAGCAATCCATAACTCGATGCCATGCTTGGCCGGTTTTGATGGAATGTATTGTGTAACCGGTGAACGACCACGAAATGGTATCAATTGTTCATCAACTGTGATAAGATCCTCTGACATATATAATTTGACAAGCTAAGTCTGTACTTACAACAAAACTCGTAAAAAAGTCTAAATCTCTCAAAATCTTAAAAGCCACCAACTGTGGAGTTCGCTTTTTAAAAATGCATCCAACTGAACACTGCCTTTGCTTCTTAACCTGCGTGTCAATGCAAGTGTGGCACAACGCTTAGTCAATACGTACATACCCGGGTGTGCAAATTAGTGGTAGATCTATCACAATTGTGGCAAAGTCCCAATACTGCTGTCAAGACAGAAAGGCGTCACAACAGCTAGTATGAACAAACAGGCTACACTCCCGGCTGTGGACGTGTGCTTAGTGCTGTGTACATTTGAAAAACTTGTAGTTAGAAGGTACCCATCTGGTTTCTCTGATACCACGGTTAATAAGGAGCCGTTGAAACTTTTTCAGGTGCTTTTTCAGGAGCCGTTGAAACTTTTTCAGGTGCTTTTTCAGACTGGTCGGTTGATGTAAGCCCCCTTGTAGAAGCAAAGCGGTGCCTAAGTCGCGGGAGTAACTAAAGACTAACCAAGATGTCTTGGAGTTGATCAGGACTAAAGGGGATGTTGTGGAGTTCCATACCCAAAGAAAAGAATGCTTCTACCCAAAGAGCAACAGAGGTTGTAGACGCCGACGCCCTAACAATTTTCACAAATGAAGGGAAAATGTCCGTAATCATTGAACTCAAATTGGAACTTGGGACTACAACATCAAGGCGTTTGGTTCAGTGAACTGGGCCAGAAAAGGTAAATGGGCCGGTACGAGCAAAATAATTTTCACGGCTCCAACAAGTATAACTGTCTAGAAAAATCTTCTCAAATTGGCCGTTCGGTGTCACGCACAACAGGAGTGGTTGCTGAGAAGCTAGGCCCTGGCCCTCTATGTTCTGTAGCGCCACTCATATTATTATTATTAAGTCTAAAGGGAAGATATCAGAATAGGGATTCGTAGAGGGGGTCAGCCGGGTACTTGTCCCTCTCCAGGTGGCTCAGATTTCCCACCAATATTTCGCATTAAAAAAAAAAACAAAAGCCTCCCTGCAAATATTTCTGCGGGCGCCTATGCATATCACGTAAATTCAGTTACCACCTGTTGCTGTAGGCGGTCAACATTCGATTCTATTTGACAAAAGTAACTTATTTTTAAAGTGATGAGGGTGAACTGTCCTAACATGCAAAGCTGCATCCATGAGTTCACAATATTCAGTCAAAATGTGTAATACACCTGGGAACATTGCGTTTATTTATTGCGTCTATAACTTAATTCGTGCCGTTTGCTAAGAGATGGCGTAACTTGTTTCATTCCATTAGAACGTGCCAAAAGTGGTGATTTTGGTTTGGCCAACCAGCCAAATCAACGGCAAAGCCGAATATCCATCCCGCGAAGGTAATGCTCTGTATTTGGTGGGATCAGAAGGGTGTGCTGTGTTACGAGCTGCTAAAACCGAGTGAAACCATCAGTGGACAACGCTACCGAGCACAATTAATCCGTTTGAAGAGAGCAGTAGCCGAAAAACTCCCGGAATATGCGACTAGACACGAGGCAATAATTTTCCATCATGACAACGCTCGGTCCCTAGTTGCTATTCCGGTTAAGAACTATTTGGAAAACAGTGGATGGGAAGTTTTACGCCACCCGCCTTATAGACCAGACCTTGCCCCTTCTGATTAACATTTGTTCCGTTCGATGCAGAACACCCTCACTGAAATACGGTTCACATCAGAGCAGAAAATCAAAAGTTAGATTGTTTCATTCAAACCGGGGCAGTTCTTTTGGGATGGGATCCACAAATTGCCAGAAAGATGAGTAAAGTCATAGCTTCAGATGGGCAGTACTTTGAATAATAAAGGGTTGGTGGTTCACGATGTTGAATGTGAACCACACCTAAACGTCAAGTTTCATTTCATTTGACATTTCTCATTTTCAGACTAACTCAATTTGAACCATGGAAAGATCCACAATCGAGCAACGCGTTAAAGTTATTCAGGCTTATTATTAAAATGGGCGTTCAAGTCAAAATGCATATCGTGCACTTCGTGATTTTTTTGGTCAATTTAATCGGCCAAATGTGCGTACAATCGGAAAAATCGTGCAAATTTGAGAAAACACCAGTTCATGCTCGTACAGCTCGTAATGCAGAAAATATTGCTGCTGTTCGCGATAGTGTGGCTGAAGAGCCGTCCACCTCAACTCGTCGTCGTGCCGAAAAATTGCACCTCTCACGCTCGTCATTGATGAACATTATGCACAAAGACTTGCATATACACGCCTACAAGGTGCAAATGACTCAAGAACTAAAGCCTCTTGACCATTTCAAGCGTCGTCAATGGTCAGAATGGTGGCAAGAAATGGCAGCAGTAGATGATCAATTTTCGAAGAGAATCATCTTCAGGGATGAGGCACATTTTCACCTCAGTGGATTCGTCAGTAAGCATAATTACCGCATTTGGGCGAATGATAATCGAAGAGTGATTGTCGAAGAATCAATGCACCCACAAGGAGTGACGTATTATAAGCTGACGTATATATAAGCCAGCAACGATTCAAGAGCTAAAGGATGAGATAATTCGGCACATTAACGGCATAGAACCCTACCGGAGAACCCGCTTACCAAGGGCAGGCACTTAACCAACTGCACCATCCAGTCGTATAAGTTCCTCAAAGCATTCATGACAAAACACAAACTTCATTATTTACAAACTCCTCATAAGATCAGTCATAAATGTTATCTTAACTAAACCAAATCTCTTAACTTGAGCCTCAGTCAAAAATTACTGAACTGTCTTAAGCGCACGCTAGGGGCATCAAACCCAAAGCTCAGATAATTGGAAGCAGTTCATACACAGGATATTCAATGACATGACATGGTTACGTGAGCGCGTAAGTGAAAGTGGAAGCGTTAAATGCAACAGTTTGAAAAATGAAAATTGTCCGCCTACACACGAATGAAACAGCTTTACTATTTATTGATGCGGCTGACTATGGAAGTGAATTGGGATGGTCGGCATTTTTTCGGTCCATCGTGTGTCTTTCCATTACCACCGTTATAGTTACCTCCACCTGAGGGGATTCTATTCGCAATTCACAGAAATCCTCCAAAGTGCCATTCAGATTGAGGTTCCTCATTCGCAGGGAGATACGGGCAGAGTTTGAGCAAACTGACGCTTCATCACGAGTATGAGTCAAGAAATTTGTGGATCACGTTTGCCTCTTTGTGCAAATAAAACGATTGATTCGCGGAGAAACAATTTAAAACCGTTAGATAATCGGTAATTAAATGCTTCTGGTTCATATTTGGTGTAAAATGATTGTTTTTGAAAGTTCGCGCGTTCGGTAACCCATATGAATGGCACTCAAGGCTCCCGAACCATGGGAACCAACCACCGCACATAATTGGCAGACACATGTTCACAACTCCGCCAAGTGGCTGTCACTAAGGATGCAGAATTTCATTTATCAATATCCCACTGAGTCACCAGCAATGGATTCGTTTGCTAATTGCACACCGCCCCTCGGCTACGCAACAACAAATTATTAATTTTAATTGGACGCCCCTAGGCTGTGACAAGTAAATCGCCGCCAAGTCATCACGTCCTCTTGAAGTGCCACCAAGCAGACTCTTAGATCACCACCGCTAAGCTCTGACTATGAACTTGATTCCCAGAAGCGCAGACAATCTCACGGCATGACTAAACACTAATCCATTACCGTTCTCCATGTTTGTCTCCCCTCCTTGCACAATCGAATGTCCACAGACAGCCAATCGGAACCGAACATGGATTTCAATTACTCGAGGTAAGTCGCAGCTTTGGCTGGCGTGTATCCGACTAATTGGATTTAACTGTCACGGTGGATCGGTGTTTGATGTTCGCACGGAGAATCTACGCATTTGACAAGTCACCTCAACTGAGTAGGTCATCGGCTTTGAAAATAAGATTTAAGCCCGACCAGGCAGAGGGCGACGCAACACATAAAAAATTGGCGAAAAAATCCACTTGGCGATGTGCCAGTCAAAGCAGAGGTGATGGATTCCCTCAGATACTTCAGATGGTAGCCAGAGATTGCTCTCATTAAGATCGAAGTCGTAAAACGATTCAGACTCACAACTGTATCCCCGTCGTTAGCGGATTGAGTTTGGAATTTGAAATTCAAATTGCTGATTTTGTGGGGTCTGTCTGAGTTCTGTGGTCATCGGCGTGTTTGTGCTTCAAGATATCGGACATGTTCTTGAATGATCTAGATTTATCGGCGAGATATTGTCGATGTGTGCATGCATATCTTGGGTGCGGCTGCATTAGTCGAGATTAGTTTATTGCTGTTTAATGTGTTGTCTGAGTTTTGTCCGACAGGTGACATCATGCTGTCGGACACAAATGTCCAAGGTGATGGCAATAAGGAACTACCAGCGCCATGGTCATCTTCGCATAGATGCCAAAGGACACTTTATCGCAGTCTTCAGACACTGCGTTTAAGGGAATTCATTTAAATGGAGGACGTGACGTTGTGTTTCATAAACCCGACAGCCGCTAGGCTATCCAAACAAACCTGTCTCAAGGAAATGTCATAGTTATTCTAAATTAGATCTAGATCTCCTTTATTACTTCCTTTTAGAATAAGTCTGATTCATAGACTGGACGTTTCTGCTGGTAAGTCAAAGCTCCTGAGGAATCAATCTCATCCGTTCACGTGCTGTGTGGCATGTAGCTTCGTCTTGCTGGAAGCAAATGTCGATCAGGTTCATCTCTGTATTCTCTATTCTCTATTCTAGGCGACAGAGGGTGCCAATGGTAGTAACGTTGATGATCATGGCCATTGACATTCTGTCACCTCTAGGCTCGTCTGACCATTGTGTCGTACCATCTAATTCCTCGTTATCGCCACAAACAGTAAGAGAACAAATTACTAAAAGAACAGTATGGCTGTTCGAGAAAGCCGATTGGAGCGGTTTACACAACTTCTTTAGGAATTTTAACTGGTCACTATGCCTCCCCGATAGTGACGTGGATGCCGCTGCTGATATGATCACAAGCATTCTTCTGATGGGCATGAGATCCTTCATTCCTCTTAGAGTGAAGTGTATCAAGCCCAAAGCATGACAAGAGGCTATCAGGTTGAGAGAGTGGAAATTCCGGATATACAAAGCCAACTCTAGTGAGGAAAACCGGAATAACCAGAAATGACTGCAAAGCAATTATAAGACGTGTGAAATTCTCGTATGAGCAAAAGTTGAGGCAGAAAGTGCTACAATGTCCCACGTGTAGCAAAAACTTTTGGTCATTTGTAAAAAACGTAAAGAATTCCGCCTCGTCCTCAATTCCCACGCTCACTTACAATGACATCCCAGCTGTCAGCTCTTCAGACAAAGCCGATCTGCTTGCAGCGCACTTTGCAGCCTGCTCAACACTGCCAGATTCCAATACGTCACCACATGTACTTGAGAGCGTTGATTTCACCATGGGACAAATCCACTTCCGCACTCGTACAGTTGCAAGAGTACTTAAAGATCTCGACGTGCAGAAAACCGGTGGGCCGGATGGGGGACTTCTGAAGAGGTGTTCTTACGAAAACCACTGCGTAATCATCCATCCCTCTCTTTAAGCCTCTTTCCGAGCACATGGTAATCAGCATTTGTCCAGCCCGTCCCTAAAAAGAGCGAATCTTCGTCACCCACCTCGTACCGACCCATTGCACTTACGTCCCTTCTTTCTAAGGCCATGGAAACGCTGATAAATCGTCAGCTTATGAAATATCTTGAATCGCTGAAGCTCCTTAATGACCGGCTGTATGGCAACAGGTCCACTGGTGATCTGATAGCTTATCTCACCGAAAAGTGGAAACAATCTTTGCACAATGCAGGCGAAAGCAAGATCGTTGCGCTTGATATTTCTAAGGCATTTGACAGAGTTTAGCTTGTCGAAAATGCGTGCCTATGACGCCGATGAATCTCTTCTTCAATGAAATTACCTTTCGAACCGTCTGATATCCACCAAATTAATGCTGGTGTTCCCCAAGGCTCTGTTCTGTCTCCGACACTCTTTCTCATTTTTATAAATGATCTCTTGTCTGCTACTTCTAATCCAATCCATTCCTTCGTTGATGACAGCACCCTCAGCTTTTCATGTTCGTTCCAAGACTCACTACCCCGCCCTTCGGCCGTAGAATTGGAACGGCAGCTTATGCTAAGCACACTGAATTCCGATCTTGACAGCATAATTACCTGGGGAAAGAACAATCGAGTGGAATTCAATGCTTCAAAAACTCAATGTTGTCACTCAAGCGATTATGTGTCGATGAAACCGGAAAGCTTTCCATCCTTGGTATGGAACGATCACATATTTGAGGTCCACAAAAATGCTGCGAAATGTTCAGGTTTCCTCAATCGATGCAAGAACTACTTCACCCCTTCTGATTTGGCTTTAATTTATAAGGCGTATATCCGCCCCAAACTTGAGTACAACGCTCATATCTGGTCCGGTGCCACCAAAACCTCCCTGCTCCTACAAGTTGGAATCCAAAAGCTAGCGATAAAACTTATCGGAGACAAATATACTGCAGAGTCATTCGACTCGGTCGAACATCGTCGTACCGTCTCGTCTCTATCCGTATTCTATCGCTATTTTATCAAGCGATGCTCAAGTGAGCAACCTCCTCTCCATGAATTCACCCGCAATACCCGTCTCGAAAGGAATGCTCATCAGTTTACCCTTAAGTCTACTTTCAGACGCACAGTTAAATTTAGAGACTCGTTCATCAGCCGCACGGCACAAATTTGGAATGCTCTTCCCAGACCAATATTTCCCCCAGAATACAATCCGCAGATATTTAAAACCAGTGTGCACAGGTACCTCTGCTCCCTTTCTCGCTCTAAACCTTTGGCCGTGCTGTGTGTTGAACCCGGACACTTAAGGATATTAACAATCCCTTGTGCCAATGCCAATGGCCATACGGACCAATGTAGTTGAAACAGAGAACGCATGTCTTCTTAAACAAACTCTTATAAGAAGACGACGATACCCCCATCCGTGGATGATCAAACATATTCCTTCAACTAAATTGAAGTTCTTTTTTTGTCGGAGGCACTCAAGCTCAAAATCTGGTCCATTGTACTGCCAGGCAGCAACCTAGTTTTGCTGTCATTTCTTTAGGAAGATCAGCAGGTGATGTGTAGCCTGCATCATCAGCTCTCACCACGTCACCACCGAAAACCTGCAAAGGCGGGACAGTGACTTAGAAAGTGCTCTGCAATGTCGGCGTCTTCTCCACAGGCGTCGCAGAGTTCTTCGCCGCTTAGACCAAGCACACTTAGATGTTTGGCGAAAGTCTAGTTTCTTTAACTAGACTTTTTAATCTTTGAACTTGAACTATTCAGACACAAGCGCATGCTCTCAGCCTCTGTCTCCGAACTCTAGTCTAGTACCATCGACAGGAGATGAGGTAACGAATGATAGTGGGACCTCTGCAAATGAGAGATTGCGGAGAGTGTAGGCTCAATCTTTAGAGTTAGAGTTAGGCTCACTCTCCCAAATCTCTCATTTGCAGAGGTCCCAGTAGGGCCCATCTAGGCCCATCTCTCTTGTAGGATGCGGTGCAGGAGTTGATTAATTGATAGGCCATCGGCGGCATCCACAACTCCGGTCAGTAGAAGCTACTTGGTCAGGTCGGGACCCAGGAATAGAGATGGCGGCGAGTGAGCCCTCGTCAACGGCTGCGCTCTTAGCCTAGAAGAGGTTACGGAACGGATCCTTCCGAGTTCAGCAATTTAAGCCTGCCTCGGATATGAACGAAGTTAGTGTTGACGACCCCAGCAAACTGAAAAAGGACAATGACTTTCGATTCTGCACGTGGAATGTGAGTTCCCTTAACAGAACTCGCGGAGGCGCTAGAAACCTATAAGGCAGGTATTGGTGCCGTCCAGGCGGTGCGGTGGGATGGGCCGGGCAAAAAGATGATGAAAACCTGTGACGTCTAATACGGCGATGGCAGCGGTTTTTTGGATATGGCTTTGTTGTTCGAGGCAGTACATAAGATTAAGTATATAAGTGAGAGTCTCATAGCCCGCTAAACACGGGAACATAAGCCTAAGCTCCGGCCATGCTCTAACGGAGGACAAAGATGAGGATAGCTGATGACTTCTATGATCTCCTAGAAAGAACATACGATCATTGCCCCAGCTACGACAACAGGATCGTTTTAACGCTAAGCTGGTTTAAGAGGACATCATTGCTAGAGGTAACCACAGGTAAGCACAGCCTGCATGACAACACGTCTGAAAACAGACTCAGGCTGGTGGACTTTAGATTGATCACGTTGCGATCGACGTCAGTATTCTTGGTGTCCGAACGTTGTGCATTTTTCCGGGTTCATTGGCATCTATTTGTGATTAAGACCTTGACCAAAAATGAAGGTTGTAGCGACAACTGCAACTTTAAACTAGCATTAATCCTAACAAAAACTCCAAGATTCTCAAACATGATCTTGATCTTAACTCTCCAAAAATGCTATATTAAGAGCAAATTGTGACGCTTACAAAAATAATGCCCGCATTGACTCCATCAAGATGGCACAACGAGCATCTGCATGTGAAATCCATTCTGTGGTTATCAGCCCTTCATTCAACCGCAGACCAAAATCGGTCGTCGGTCCATCGGTCGTCTGTCTATCGGTCGTCAGTCCATCGGTCGTCAGTCCGTCGGTCGAGCCTCTCAATCTCCGCCAAAGAATTTTCTCTAATTACTGTTCCGGCAGATTCGAAAGGTATACCGCTGTGTAGAGTCGTAATTAATATAAAAATAACCTCAGAACACAAAACAGATTCGATTTCATCATCGCACTTGCCCGCCCGGTCAAAGGGAATTTCACTTTTCTTTGTCCTCGAAATGAGAAAAAAGAAAACAGAAAAGGGAGGTACAAAACAAACGAATTAACCTCGAAAACCTTCTCGAACATGCGCCGTTCCCATGAGTCATGCAGTCACATTGGGGTTAGCAGCGGGCTGTGTGAAGTCAGATGATGTAGGCGACAGTCGAATGATAATTTGTCATTTGTTGTGCATTTTGAAGGGGCAGCCGCTTGCTGGTCCCTGGTGCTGAGTGTCAGCACTTGTGGTTGCGTGGGCTCAGCAGTATTTGGATGACTCTCGATTTCGAAAAATGTTGTTGTGAAGCACGCAAACTTAAACCGAAGGCATTCAGAATTCTCTGTGCAACTTACCCTTTTGAAAGCCTTCGTTGGGGCACGGATTGGTCCTGAAATGAAAGGAAAAGAAAGACGCTGTCAGTTGTGGTTGGTCACGAAAAGAAATGTATTTAGAAACGATGGTGTAGAGACAATCGTGAGTGGCTCAAAACTCGTTGAACGGAAACGCCTTGCGGAAACAAAACACTCCGCCACACCCAACGCTCATGCATCACTCGATGCATCGGCATGCATCTGCACAGTCGCTCCTGGGCAAGCGGATAATTCAATTTAAAAATGCATCTTATTTCTGTCGGCAATCATATCTCTCTCCTTCGACAAGCGCCGCCGACCGCACCAACACTGGCCGTACCTGCTTTGTCTGGTGATGCCGCTGACAGTCGTTCACTGTGTTGCATGCATCCGTATCCGTGTGATTACTTCCTCGTTGCATGCACTAATGATATAAGCAAGCGTGTACCTGTACACCTAGCGCGCCATGTATCACATGTGATTTCTCATTTTCATCACCTCCACGTTAGTCACCGGCCGCACTGCAAGACGAGATGGTGGAAGCCAAGACGGCTATGCGTTTGATAATTTGCAACAATTTCCCTAATTAGCGTCTCTCGATGCAGATGGGTATCACGGCTTGTGACCGCTAGATGACGCAAACTGTTTTCTTTGCGCGATTGCTGACAATAAATACTCGTACTCGTATATAGGCGGCGGCGGCGGCGGCGACGTGTCCATGACAATAATTTCCTTTGTTAGATGGAAATGATGGCAAAACTGGTTTGGAAACCTCCGGCGATTAAACGGCACAGCGGGCTTAAAGGTTGAATATGAACAGGTTCAGTTCAGAATTATCATTTAATGGGCGGGTTTTGATCGCAAGCGACAGATGAGCGGGGTGGTGCGTCTCGTGATGCGTAACCTGACAACACGTGGGCACGTACAATTTACTTCTGATTTGTTTGCATTTATGATTTATTGTCAGCTTCGTACTGAATTGCAGATGATTCGAATGGGGACGGCTATAGAGTAATCGAGCGGGTAATTTTTGTAAGTGAGACTGTTGCGTTTGAACCGGGTACACCGGAGCGTGTTCGAAGATTTATTAGCAAACCGGAATACGAAGGTAGGAAGTGACAGAGTTTTGAGACGTCTGCTGATGAAGTGAAAACGATTAGGAAGTAAGTCTAGACTCAAGTGGGAGAGAATGATAAGGTTGACCGTGAACCTTTACCGATTTAAGCTTCACGGCTGCTTTGCCGCGCTTGACTCTGATCGCTTTTCTTCATTCGTAGCGAACAGAAATCAAGGAGGAATAATCAATGATCATGGGTTTGTGGTGCTTTCGGTAGTTTTGTGATTCTCACGTCAGTTGGCTGCTGCTGAACTTGATCTAACTGGCTAACTTAAGCTGGCTAATTTGAAAGCGACCAGGCATGCCGTATTGGAGGGTAAATAGAGGAGGACGTTTGTAGGTAATTTTTAGTAGACAGTATGGATGAGTGAAGGTGGATGAAAGTGGAAGAAGATCTCTCTTCCCGCAGATTCAGACATCTGGAGGTCCACTTCTTCGATAATCTGGCTGAACTGAGCAACATAAGTGTCAGCCATCTCCTTCGCTTAAACTAATTGGTTGGCGGATTAGGTACTCATAGATCAGCGTGGTAAGACAATGGCTCTATCCCAGTGGCCTGTGTGGCTGTTGTCTTTCCGTACAGCAGTCAGCCACTTCAACCTTATAGTTGGGTTAGGATGAGTAAAAGTCAAGGTGATAGATTTGATAGAAGCAACATTATGCAGATAGGCTCGAACTGGAGATAATTGATTTGACGGAAGAAAGGTTGCCGACAGAGGTTGTAGTTGAGTTGAGAGAATAGGTTGCTCCAGTTAACAGGAGTTCCACAAAGAGGATGTCAGCTACTTTTTGAAGTTCTTGCAAGTCGATCTTTTTACAAGACCATCAGATCAAGGGTGTCTGCGCTGAACGCCTTTCAAAATTGACTGTCAGATTCAAGGAGAGGTCTGAGGTCGGAGTTCAAGACTTATTTAGTCTTCCTAAGTCACATACAAGAGAGACTATCGGTACAAGCTCTAGTAGACATGTTCTGAGAGGTGGGAGATCCCGAATTAACTAATTTCTGATTGATGTACCAAATCATAAAGAAGCTAACTTCAAGTGCAACCGATTTGCGGAAGTATGGTATGTTTTAATGTTTGTGGAGCTGCTGTCGTAAATAGCTTTTCGCCGTGAACTGAAAATTTTAGATTTGGGACACTAATACCGAAGGGATCCTTCAACTGATTCCATAGGAATCACAGGAAAAAGCCGCGCCAAGTGAAGAGCGGCGATATAATGTTCGAAGAGTGAGAGTATGAAACTTTAGTTCTTCGTAGTGCAGATCTACCCAGAGAGCGAAATAGGGAGTCTGAAGCTGTTCATCTATTGGATAATTCGTTTTCCATTGTCAGAGGATTGATGTTAAAAGCAACAATTTATGAGAATGTTACAGTCTTCTCAGCAACCACTCGTGTTGTGCGTGCTATTGTTCTCTCACGAGTGGAAGGGACCTACAGTTGTCTGCCAACTCCGAACGGCCAGATTTTACTTACAGATTTTACTTCTTACTTCGTGAGCATGGTCAGTGATTCGGTAGCGGTGGGGCCGTGAAAATTATTTTTGGTCTCAACTCGATCCCGCTAAACCAGAGATTCGCCACACTTTACGTACCCACGAAATCACGGCTCGCGAAATCAGTTGTGGTCCAAATATTCACACGATGGCAAATAGTGGAGAAGGCTAGCGAGTCTCATATTGATACGCTCACCTTTTATCCATTGTGGAAGGATAATAAAGTGTGCTTGACAGTTCTACAGATGTGATAGATAGAGCTTTGATCAACTTGACTACGGACAAAAATATAATCCGTATTCGGAGCATGCACCATTCATGCCGCGTCGGATATCCAATGGAACAAGAGCCAGAAACAATGTACGGGTGCCTGCTTGATTGACCTGGAGAAGGCCTTTGACACCGTATGGTTAGAAGGTCTTTTTTACAAGCTCAATCGGCTGGGCGTTAGCAAACCACTGCTATACCTACTATGTAACATGCTTACCGGTAGACGGTTCGTCGTCAAGAATGGCAACGTCACCTCCACAGGTACTTTTGATGTCAAAAATGGTCTCCAACAGGGTGCCGTTAATTCGCCGATCCTATTCAACATTTACTTGAGCGATCTGATAGTGTACAGATCAGGCAAAAGGATCGAGGACAGCACTACTCTCATGCAGGGTGACTTTAATTCATTCATGAGAGATTGCTATGACTGGGAGTTGAATATCAATTTTCAGATGTCGGAAACCATACTGTTCAGGACTTACAAAAAGACTGTTTTACAGCAGCTAACTCGATGCGAGGGAGAAGATTACTTGCTACAAGGCCCTCATCCGGCCAATGCTCACCTATGGCTGTCTTGTGTGGTTCAACGCGAGTTCAAGCTTGATGGAAAAGATTCGGTTGTTCGAGAGGGCTTGTCTTAGGGCTTGCATTTGCCTCTATAGAACTCCACAGTCCCAGTACAGAAAATTCTATTCCAATGAGATCTTATACAACCTGATACAAATGGACAATTTCCTAGTGAAGTTGTCCTCCATTTGAATAAGCACGGTCTGATACAAAACGAAAATGCGGTACCACTCCTCTTTCACACCGCCCGTTCAACTGTGGATGGGCGACTCAACCACGACCGCTCCATAGCACAACGAGGTGAGGAGGGTCTTCTGCGGTTCAATACGGCGGTATCAAGGAGAGATGTTCGGGATGTTGCAATGCAACACAGAACATTTCGGTGGCAGGGGAGAGAGGGAACTCTCTTTTTTAGTCCACGTCTAAAGACATAGCATGAGATTAAGTTTAGCTTAGAGTGCCCGCGGAGGGCCAGTAAGTTAGAAATAGTAGCAATGTTCGTCCAACTAGTTTTAAGCATTGTCAGATGTCATCTGGGGAATATTCATGTCAATAGAACTTTGAAGGAGGAATCAACTGTTTTTGCAAATTTTATGTTAGTGTTCAAAATGTCTATTTTTAAGTTATTTTGGTATCTAATTGATTTGTTTAAATGCTTTGCTTTGAAATGTAAGGAGCAAATCCTGGCGTTTTCCCAATCAAAATTGTTTCAGTAATCCCTGCACGTGTGGATCAGAAATTAAGTATTATAGAGACTACCTCTCTTGACCCTAAACATTTTTGACAACCATTTTTTATATCGTTTTCTAAAGCCAAATTGACCAATCAGAGAACAGCATTTACGTCATTTCGTGAACTGTCAAAAATGCATGAATAACTGTCAAAAAGCCTCTGAAATTCGTCGATGGACTAGGGGTCAATCAGCTATGAAGTTGGGCATCTCTATCAAACTTCATTTCTGTGGATCATGGAAATGTTAAACAATTTTATTTTTAAAATCCAAAGTGGAAAATATACCAAAATTATTCCACTTTTGTAACCTTTGAAAGAAAGAAGCGGCATTTTTCTACAAAATAAAATCACTTATGAAATGAATAAAAACTAATGAAATTATTTCTGTCAACATTTTCGAATTTATTCTCTAATTTTTAATTTTCAGTGTTTTATCAAAGAAGTTTAAATTGCGGTCAATGCTTAAGAGGCACAGCTGTCGAATGTCAAAAACAGGCCCTGAGTGACGTCACGAAATAAGCAGACGGCGGTTTTGACTAGCTGTCAAGCACACCTTATTATCCTTCCATCATGTTTTATCGATTCCAAAGCCTCATATAGCACCAATCGCAAGAATCTATTCACAAACCTACGACAAAACGTCACGAGTGACAGCTACAATTTGGTGGTGGGTCTTGAACTCTGCATTCAACGTTCTAGTGGAGACCCGACCTAGAATCGTCCATGTCAACATGGAAGGTGAGTGGGCGAGAACGCACAACACAACCTCGAACTTTTGCTAACTGTACCAAGATATGGATGTATTCCGGAAGGCAAACATCCGATAACAACACTGGCTTGGATACATCCAAACGATGGATACCAATGCTTCTGTCATAAGGGTCTTCGATCCCAGAGCCTCCTCGGTTATAAAGACAAAGTCATGGGGGACGCAAGCCGCAGCGTACCGCCCCACCCAACAGTGCATGGAAGGACGCTTTTGCTTAAGCTTAGACTCTCCATGCGTCGCAGGCTTGATAAATAATTATGTAAGTAAGCAATTCAAATTGAAATGATGTGAAGTGCAGAGCTTTGCATTTGCCAACGGGTGTGCGTAGACGCCGGCCTCCAGCAGCATATGCACCATTCTGGCATCTTGAATGATGATAGTTACTCGCAGCAGGTCGTCTTCGGATGCCACTTCAGGCCAGTTCTCGATCTCGGAGCAGGAATGTCCCGCCAGATGTGACAAACCTTGTCCCACATCACAACAGTCCCATGGCATCAACAGACCGCCTTCAACCCCAAACACATTCAACGATCCTCAAACCTCATTCCTTTGAAAAAATGCACATGCTATCGATTTCCACACAAATTCATATTAAATTTCTACCGCCCAGGCCATTTGTGAAACTCCCAGGCGCGGTGGCTCTAAATCAATTTCGCCTCCATAAAAGATCAAGGAAACCCTCGTCCAGTCCAAGTGGGCTGTGTGAATGGCAAACCCTAGCCAATCCTACATTGGCAGACATTCCCTGTTGGCATCAACAATCGTGACCGAGAAACAATCGCAAAAAAAAAAAAATACACACAGAACACAAACACACATGCCCACAGAGTTGCCTTCTTTGTGTTGTCAAAACGTGCTTCAAGTCGCTTTTAATAGCAACACCGCGTTGCCGCTCCGCTTGCACTGGAAGGTATTCTATGAGAGCTCCAGAGCTCTGTGCAGAACGTACCCGGCTGGATGCAGCAATTCTCTTCTCTGAAGCAATTAAAATAACAGTAAACGAGAAGAGTAAACATTTTCCTTCAACCTTTAAGCCGGTCATAGAACGAAGAAAACCGAAAGAAAATCACTCGAGGTAACTGACTCCACGGAGGACAGAGGGAATGGAGCCCCACCAGTCGTCGCCCGGTGGACAGCAACTGTATCGCGCACTCGGAGAAAATCCTAAATGGCAAACGTTTGAATGCACACACACACTCGTGCCCCGCTCCTGTGCACTGTCTGTGATTAGATGGAAAGATGCATGTAGAAAGTGTACGAATGGAAGCTCGTGCAGATGAAAAAATGATTTATGATCGAGAGATGCTGAGCTACAGCCTCTGCGCCGCCGACCGCCGATTGACTTTGGAGCTGATGCTGGGGCTGGATATCGAGTGGACCGTTTAGCAGATGCCGGAGTTGGTTGTTATTTTTTCTAGTTTCGTTTTTTGTTAGCAGGTAATTGTTAGAGGATTTGTGTATCTGTATCTGCAGCTGTAGCTGTCGAACGCGTTGGCCTCTGTGCGGGGATAGTCATATTTTTTGTAATTGAATTTAAGGTCGAAGATTAAATGATACGGGAGTAGCATATTTGCAATTCTTGCGCCGAGAGATGAATTTGTGTTCGAGAAGGAGGCAATCTGTCTTTGCTTCCGTGTGTGTGCTTGCGGTGTGACTGGCGAATTTGACTTTCAACAAGGAAATGTGCCTCTCCAAGCGGGACTGTGATGTATGATTTCCTGATTAATTCCGGTTTGAGAACGAGTGATACAAAGTATCTCCAGACTGACGTAAGACTAGTGGTAATTCAGAGGTGTGGCAGATGTACGCGATGCTCTTGCTGATATGATCATGAATACGGTCGCAGTCCATGGTTGGAGTTGAACTAGAACGCTTAGTGTGAATGCCCGGTGTTTGGCTCAAGGTTATCTTGAGTCGACAATAGGTTCAGGGGTGAAAGGCAGTTACTGTGAAACACCTGGAGAGGTCTCGCAAACTTACAACTGTTGATTTGAGATTAGAAGATCATTGCAGTTGTTCTTAACCCTTAACCACCTACCACCTATTTCAGTTACGTAACCCAACCACCTACCTGCGGACCTGGAGACCGCTCACAGATTATGACCTTGAATTTGGAATTCACACTATTAACCAAAGAGGAAAAATAAACACAATACTCTTAAGGTTACATTTCAAACAACCAAAAGTCTCTCGTTAAATCCTTAAAGTGCACACTGTCGCATGACGCAAATGCCTTGAAATATGTGAGATTGCAAAATCGGTGCGTGATTAAACAGCGTATTTTTTTGGTAGCATCATCTCGTACCAAACGGACCAATTAGAGATTGATGCCAAAAAGTCTCTCAAATGCGACGTTGAACAATGGGACAGTCAGCTGTGAAGTGGAACGACGCTCTAATACGTGACGTGACTTCTGATTGAAGGCCAACCGATCGACACTCAGGTGTCGTTCAACGGATCGATCGCTTGAAGGAGCTAGCTATAGAGAGAAGTGCGTTAGATGCCAGATTCTGGATGAATGGCTCAAATCCTGTTTTCCCGTAAAACATGGGGTCTTATTAACGAAATTCTGGGAAGGAAGAAACCTGGAGTTGACGAATCTATAACAAAGAACTTCTCTGGCAAAATATGTCTGAATAATCTCGCTAGTGCACTTGCAAACAATTTTGGCACTGAGATTAAAAACGACACTTTTATATCGACACATACAAGTTCAACATCATCCAGATCAGTATTAGTACAAGAAACAAGTTTCTCAGAAGCTCGAAGAACTATTCTTTCATTCAGCGGTAACAAATCGCCAGGTTTTGGTGGAATAAGAGTACAGGGTATAAAAAGACACTCGGACATATTCACCCCAATATTATGCAAATTTGTTAACCTTAGCATAAATCAAGGAAAAATTCCTTCAACTTTGAAAACAGCTGTAGTCCGGCCGATATATAAAGGAGGTACCAAAAGCGAGCTCAACAACTACAGGCCGATATCAATATTGCCGATAATTGAAAAGTGCGTTGAAGAGGTTGTAACAAATAGGCTTCAAGACTTTGGCCCAGATTGCGAGTGTCGATTATCAATCGATAGTCGATACACACCGATTGTCGATAGTCGATACACACCGATTGTCGATTGTCGATTTGTGGCTTTGGTATTATGAATGTCGATTATGATCGATATTATTCGATCTTCCCTTCAATGTTTGCCGTTCACAAAATTCTAATCGCCGGTTTTTGTGTGGCAAAGAATCATGAAATAAACTTTGTTTTCGTCCTTAAAACATTTACATTGTAACTTCAATTTCAACCAAAGAGAGTTGCACATAAAAAATCGGACAAATCCACGAATAAAAAATGTCCAGAAATGTATTATTTCATTCAAGTATTTGCAAACACGATTTGTTTTGATACGCGCCCGAGTGCCTGTTTACACTGTACCGGCGAAGCCCACATCCCTCTCTCTAACTCATGGGATCTCACACACCCTCTCTATCTAATATTCCTGTCCTTCCCACGTCCATGTGACAACTGTCAGACGTATATATGCACGTTCTTAATTCACAATAATACGATTCTCAGTCGACTGAGTTGCACAATACCAAAATAGATTTGTCGACTATCGATTCAGTCGACACTCGCAATCGGGGCCTTTATAGCTGAAAATTCGATCATACACAAAAGCCAGTAGGGATCTCAGAAAAATAAAAGTACTGGTAAGCTCTTAGGGGAATTTGCCAACTGCATCAAAGAAGGCCTAAACAAAGGCTACCATGTACTAGTGGATTTCAGCAAGGCTTTTGACACACTGAACCACAATAAGCGAATGGAAACACTGGAAATAATTGGCATAAGAGGTCTGATGACAGATTGGCTAAAAGAATACCTAAGCAATAGACAATTCTGCGTCAAAATCAACCAGACGTATAGCCAAAAGGAACGCATACAATATGGAGTCCCTCAAGGATCAAGATTGGGCCCGATCCTATTTATTTTATACACCAACGAGCTGCTAAGCGTTTTCAAACAGGCCATTCCAGTCGCGTATGCAGACGATACGGCGATCTTTGAACACAGCAATTATGCAGGAGGAGTTTGACAATGCGGTGAAATGGTGTCATGATCACGGTCTCACGACCAACGCATTAAAAACAAAGATGATGCACATACGAAATCCGCAGTTCAAAGCTACTAGTCAACAAATTAATTTTAAAAATGATTCCCGCAGTAGCTGATTAAGCTGCCCGATTGAGATAGTGAATAGATAAAAATATCCTGGAGTCACCATCGACAGCAATTTTCGAAAAAGCTCTATATGCCCTTACCCATCTAGAGTACCATGCCAGAAAGTCTGTTTTGAGACAAGTATATTATGCCCCAGTGGAATCGAAATTGAGGTATGGATTACGCATCTGCAGCACACATAAATAAGCTTAAGAAACTGCAAAACACAGCATTCAAAAAGTTAAATGTAGATCGGACAAATGTAGTTCAACAAGAAAGGGTTAAAGTTCTTCCAGTAGATGACCCTTATACTGGAATACTATGACGACACTAGATTCATCACACCAATTCAGCATGGTATCAACACAAGAAGACGTTAGAAGACAGCTGAATTGTGGTGTACCAGAAGTTCTCAATACACTTCCACAAGAGCTAAAAAACATCACAAACTTAACAAATAGGAAAAAAAAAACAGGAATTCAAATATGTAGCCTCTATTTCAATCTAATAATCTTAACTTTTAAATACTAATTAACTTTTCCATGAATTGTTGTCAAATAATGAAATGTAGAGGTTCATAATAACTAAGCTTGCTACCTAAATGAAATTTTACAATTTTGAAACTCGATCTTCTGCAGAAAAGCCTTTATAAGGCTTCGCGGAAACGTTTAACCAGTGAATTGAATTTGAAAAAAAATGACCCCGCTCGTCGCCAGGCTGTAGCGCCACATAAGAAAGAAAAACGTAATTAGTAGTGAGTCGCATAAGAGAATGAGTGCGGTGTGCTCCGCTGCCAAGGCTATGCGACGGTGAGTGAAGGTCGAACAGTTACAAGAGTGCTGTTTGATTGGAAGAACTTACAAATGATCACGTTTGATCAGTTGTAACACTGCGGTGATGTATGAAGTCAATCTACATGATTGCTGCCAATTAAGTACGAGTGGTTAATGGACTGAAATCACGACAACTACAGTGAGTGTGAGTGATTAATTCTTAAAGCTTGGGGGACTAAATGAGGTTAATACTTGTCATTACAAAATCCAATAAATCCGTCAATTACAAAATCCAGTAAATCGTGAAATCTATTTAGAATAAGATGTTGTGTCGCGGTATTTTGATTGGCTTTCATCTCTTTCTCAAAGGCCCCAATTTGTCATATCATCCACTCTCACTCCAGACAAAATTTAAATAACGTCCCCAAGTCCATCTGACTGTCTCTTCGATTGGCAGGCATACTATTGCAGCTTGGTCAATATTTTCTTAAGGCAATCTCTTGGAAAAGTCGAAAGCAATGGCAAATTGCCAGCTCACACTTTGCGCAAATCCTTTCACTTCCTTTCTTTGCACTTCATGGCCGTTTGTGCGGCCAGGTGGTCCTCGGAGGCTAAAGAGAGAAAGAGGAGTTTGTGGACAAATGCAAGCTTGATTGCGCAATCCATCATCATTCCGAGGAATACTCAAGTACTTTGGTCTTCTTGAACTTGTGTTAGTATGCCGCAGAGGTGTGGGCGATTTCAAACGCGGAAGAAGGAGTCTATGAAAATACAACAACGAACAGTGTAGCGACATGAGCCAGCTAAAATGTCTGGGCCATGAAGAGTGCATGGACAACCTACCTCCGGCCCTAAGAGTCTTCAATTCTGAGTTTGTGGGATAACGCAACAGAGTGCACACATTCAAGGAATGACCTCAAGTTCGCGTAACAGAATGTCAGAGTTTACACCAGCTAGAGTGGATTGAACCCAATCTCTAGCGTCTTTGTTGCAAGAGGTTAAGTAATTATATACTGACATGTTTAATCTGAAAGGGACACAAGTATTGGACGGTCATGTCAAACCAGTTCGCAGGATAATCATTGTCAATTAATATAAGGAAGAACGCCAATTATCATATAACACGATACGGGCTTGGACGAACACGAATATATAAGCATCAGTTAATCTATAGTAATCCCATAGTACACTGAAGCATCATTGGCAATCGTAGGCGAACTCGGATCAAGAGGTTGTCCTGGCGAGTTATGAACAGTGTAACACAGATAATAAATATATTACATATCACACGCCGAAGGAAAAAAAGTGACCCATTTTCAGTGGCCTGTTTTTACTTCGAACTTCGAACGATTTGTGTAAACAGATCACAGTCCAACACAAAACTTAATTCTTCCGATCGTGAGCTGTTGTGTTATGTGCCCGCTGTCATCTGCCACTGCCGAAACCGTGGAGATGTGTATTTGCAACCCTTATCTTCATACATAATGCTACGACTTTTTTACGCGTTTCTGGATGTTGGCTTTCCAGCTCAGCTTCGCAGATGTGACCAAATCAAAAGTAAATTAAGACTGGACAACTTTAGACTACATGCTTCGTTTTAAATTTGCCTCTTTGGCCGCATCGCTAAGTCCGAATTTAGAAATGTTGTCTTTTATTCAATTCATGTAAGAAAACAAAAGAATGGAGCCTGTAATAATTCATTAGCTATCCAAAACTAAAGCAACCGATGTGGAAGACTAAGAATAACAACCCACCGAGATGATAAGTTGCTTCTAAGGACTATACAAATGAATCCCTCTTGTCATCCAGGTAGTTGACGAACAAATGAAATTTAGAAGGAAGCCTTAGCTTCAAAGCTACTTATTGTTGCCAAGCATCTTTCAGGGACCATGACAAGGCTCTTTATTCCAGCTATGTGGAAAGCAAGCATATCATGCATGCGTGAGCATAACGTTTTCCAGGATGTCTTTGTGCAGAAACCGATCCATAATCCTGCCAATACTCCAAATCCTGAGAAACATCCCCAAAACCATGACATTTCCTCCTCCTAAAAGAGGTAGTGGAGGTCGGTGCTAATCACCAATTGACCAACACTGCACACACTATCCCATAATTGTTGTAAAACTTCACAATCTAGTGACATCCTTTACAAGAGGTAACTGGAATATTGAACTGCTCCATCACCTCGTAAATAGATTTTTACTATTTTCAAGGAGATCACGTGTGAATATGACGTATGAGTACTCCTCCCAGTTTTTCCCCTTTGACGCAAGATTGATTCAAGCCACTAATCTCTCACTAAACCCTAATTTGTCTTTCCCAAACTAGAGAATAAACCCTGTTAACAATCACAAACATCGGGTAACAAGTTCAACTGTACACCCGTTGAATTTGAAGCAAAAACAAAAAAAAGACACAATTTCTCAAACAGTGGATAGGAATATGAATGCAAGTACCAACCAACACACTCATCACTCCAGTGAGTCCATCACAGTCATCTCGTTTATTGACTTGTGCCAGCCGGGCAACGAAAGCTTTCCCCACTTGCTCCTATTTCGAACATTTCAGTCGTTCCTCTCGCCCAGACCTCACTTCAGAATGAATCTATAAATCTTTGCTCGTCTCGTCTGTGCATCAGAATTCCGCGACGCACAACAACGCGTGTGACATGTGCATTTATGCCCAACCGCATGAATACTGCTTCCCAGCAGCAGATGCCACTCGAAGGCATCCATAGAATCGAACACCGATAGGGCAAACCAGTTTGTTCTTAACCTAGTTTCGTTGTCTTCGCCGCCTCACTGTGGCACTGTTGTCGGTAACGAGACATTGCCATTGCCTTTGTATTGTACTTATTGGCTATGGTAGCCGCACTGGTGCTGCTGGTCTGCTCTCCGCCTGAGGAGCCACTTTTGCAGCCGTGATGATGATGATGGTGATTCTGACATCGTTTCGTTCAGTGGAGTGAACCTATTTCCGATGCAAGGCATAACGCTGGCTGAAAGATTCATGAGGTTGGTGGAACGCTTTTGTGGGGGATTTTGATCGAAAATTGTGGGCGTTTGTGTGTTCTGTCTGAGCCCTTAATTGAAATTCGAATTTTAATGAGTCCAGTGTTTGATTGTCGCTTGGTGGACTGAACGAGGCAAGGAAAGTAGTTGAGCTAACAATGAAGTCCATTTGAGCGTATCTGATTTATAGAAGAGGTATCCCATCCACTGAGTCATGGTGAGTTTCAGCTGTGTGAGTTGAATTGCGAATTGGTTCGATTGCTGAGATTACGAAGAGCGAGAGAGAGTGAAACTTTGCGAGGGTGTTTCGCCATCACGGTTTAATATCTTTGGAGCCACCGGATTGGGTGCTTGATTCTGTTCGATTTGACGAGTTTTTTTTCTTGTTTCCTTCTGAAGACTGCTGGATTCATATTTTAATGATGGGTTATGTGCATATGTAGGAAATTTGTGGTCATTATATGACGATGCTTCTTCATCAGACGGCTCTACAGCCCAGACACCGGGTACACTGGTCTCTTTGAATAACACCATTACTAGAGACCGCTCACAGTACCACTTCGAACTTGTTTTAAGTACACTCTCAGCTACTGTTTTTCAAATTGTATCCTGTTGGATTGTCAGCTATGCTTGGAAGCGTCCTGGAAACAAATACTGTGAGAATCTTTCGGCTGCTTGGAACGGGCCAGAAATTTCAAGTGGTTCCACTCTAAAATGAGCATGGAACAGGGATGCCCACTTGGTCCAAGCCAGAGATAATGGAGGAGCTGTCCTTAAGAGCTCACACGTATTCACAGATAGGGGAAAAAATCGTATAAAAATCGCTGTCAGATGAAATCAGGGGACAAAAATGGCCGAAGATGGATATCTCTATCAGGAAAAGGTATTCGTCTTTCTAGTGGAAAACCCCCAGTCCATCGCAATTGTGCTCTCAAGTCACGCATACTGCTTTATTTTCACTAACACTTGTTAGGAGTATAGAGCAACGCAATGATGTTAGGCGGGAGTAATCAGCTTCGCTTAGCTCACACGTGTTCACAGACGCCTCTGTGAAAAGCGTCTAAAAAACGCTGTCAGATGAATCTGAGGGGCAAGAAACGTAGAAGTGGCACATCTCTTCCTCCACTGTCTCTGATTGTTATCTTAACGCTAAACGTGAGCATATTACTCAATTTTTCCGATCAATGCAAAAATTTGGGTTGAAACTTACATTCATCCGGCGTCACTCACAAAAATGCAAGCCACAAATTCTCTCTCATAATGTGACTCAGGCAATGCACACGATATTCGTACGAGTGACAAATGTCACATAAAGTGACTAAGGGAACACAAATTTGTCAAAGTGACCCATATTTTTGGGTTACACGACTAAGAGAATAAGGGGGACTGTGAGATTGAATCATCTCTCGCATGTTAAATTTTTTGTCGAAAGGAGAGGAATTATCTTCCGTCAGGACAAAGCGCAGGGTACACAAATTGAGTGACGAGTGGCTCCCCAGAATCACCAAGTGATCACTACCTGTTGCCCTAGACGAACCATTTTTCTGGTGAAGTCGCCTCCAGAGAGGCTTGTGAAAAACGACTATTTCTCAGTTTTGCCAATGGGGACGAGGACTTCTCTGAGAGAGGCATAATGAAACAAACTAAATGACAGCAAGTTATGGTGCAAAACGGCCCACATTTGACGTAAATCGGATCATTCTATTGAGCCAGTGATACAGAGCCATTTTACAACAATGCTGTCTGCCTCTCCAGATCTGCAGCAAATAGAGACATTGTCATAGTTATTGTGGATTTAAATGCCAGGCATGACGCAGGAAAACATGGATTGGGCAACGGCAAGTTGTCATTCAATACTGATCACAAAGATCGTGGTTGAAGTCTTAGAACACCCAGATCGTGCAAGAATTGTAGCCGAATAACAGCTGGAAAAAAGCTTGTGTTCAGCGCTGAATAAAAACAGCGGCAGGGAATATATTACTACTCAGACTTATACCTCAATATTTGGAGCAGTCAAACCATACTGCGTCAAACGATACACATCTTAAACGAAGTTGCCGCATGCGCCCAATTGGAAGATCGCCCGCTCGTTCATCTTTCTTACACTTCAGTCTTGATATTTCAAAGTCCATTGTGGCATCAGCTGTCAATAGCGAACCGCATATTTTTCACATCGATATTTGGGCGAAAATAAATTGCTTATTGGTAGCACTCTCCTCCGTCGTTTTTAAAAAGTGCAGATCAACAATGTCACTGGCCCACAATCCGCACAAAACCTTGCATTTCTGTCGATGATTTTGTGCCTTCCGTTCGTCTTAAATGCATGTCTTTTAAATCAAAAAATCATCTCTTGTCAAGAGACTTTTTGCATGCCCCGTTTAACAACCTTATGAGCACCCTGTGTGGGTTATTTTTCTCAACACCTTCATACGAGCGCACACATGTTTATTTATGTTTTCACTCCCTCATGTACTTCACTGTCAGCACTTGGTTTTCGAAATCAAAGAAAGCACACTCAGAGCAAACATAACCTCAGCTTGAACTCAACTTAGAGGTTATTTATGTCCAGACTAACGACCTTCGAAATGAATATAACGACTTGAAGAGACGAGGATAAACAAAAAACACAGCTCACAAAATAAATCGCCTCAAGCCCATGAGGTACACAAATAATTTCGAAAGTGCTTCTGAGATCACGACTGCTGGAGCTGCCTTAGTCTGAGTCTGACCAGAGTTTTGTTTAAAGACAATTGCTGATCTGGATTATCTCACCTTTGAGTACGGAGTTATGGCAAGCTTGACAGGTTAACATTGATTGATGTGATCACGATCGATTGAATCGACGGCTATGAGTTGATGCGGAAACGAGATTTCAATCGTGTGAATGCTCTTCACTGGATCATTGAAGCATTAACATGTAGGATGTTGGCAGACAGAAGGAGTTTTTGTTTTCAATTGATGTTGCGGCACAAGGAGAGCTTTTTTTTAAGGTGTTCTTTGTCTCAATCACAGTTTTACATTTGTTGCATGAATTTAGCGTTTTTTATTTACGCAAAGTTTATAGATTTGTTTTCAGACAATTTGGCATCGTTTCGTCGGACCTCTCTACCGCAGTTAGGCCAAGAAGTGCCTATTAAGATGCCACTTAGCAGATCACAACCTCTAAGAACTTTCTCTGTTTAGAGAAAATAAATAAGTTGTTAATGTAAGAGACTTCAAACTGACAGCTGAATATAAGGCCGTTGGAAGAGGAGTATGCGAGTGTCCCTTTTTCAAGTCATTTAAGCATACTTCTAGTCTCCTTTTTCCTTTTCTTTGTTTGGCGCTACACTCGGGATGGACCTCAGTAAACAAGTCCCTTATCTCGCTAGTTGGTTGAGGAGCATCAGCACTTGTGTGCTCCGCCTTAGATGCAGACGTCCACTGTTGCGTTGTCCTTCGGTCTCGATAAGGATATACAACACAACACTTTCGTAAAGACGAGGATGTTCTATACTCATGGCAAATGATTGTCTGACTATTAAGTGTCCGCCAAAGTGACACCAGACACCATACAACAATTAAGTATGCTGTCAAGATCGGAATTCAATTTGTTAAATATGAATTGCCATCCTAAATATACGACCGAAGGCAGAGCCGTGTGTCTTTAGGTGAACATGAAAAGCTGAGAGGACTGCCATCAGCGAGGTAGTGTAAGGTGCGGCTTAGAAGGTATGAATTTATAAGAATGACAAAGAATGTCGGATGCAAGCAAGCTTTTTTGGTGGAATGTGAACCCATCTAAAACAACTGGAACTGAACGGTTGAAGACGTAATGTCTAATGCATAAATAAAGTAAAAATAAAATAATAAAATAAATAAAATAAAAATAAAAATTATATTAGATATTGACCCATTTAATTCGTGCGGTTTTTTTTTTAAATTTGAACGTTTATTTAAGAAAAACATATTCAAAGCATTGCCCATCTGAAGCTACGACTTTTTCCCATCTTTATGGCAATTTGTGGATCCCATCCCAAAAGAACTGCGCCGGCACGGCAGCCAAGAATGAATAAAGCCAATCTTTTGCTCTGAAAATCTGCTCTGATGTGAACCGTATTTCAGTGAGGGCGTTCTGCATCGACCGGAACAAATGGTAGTCAAAAGGGGCTCGGTCTGGGCTATAAGGCGGGTGGGGTAAAACTTCCCATCCACTGTTTGCCAAATAGTTCTTAACCGGAATAGCAACGTGGGGCCGAGCTTTCTCTTGATGAAAAATTATTGCCTCGTGTCTGGTCGCATATTCCGGGCGTTTTTCAACTACTGCTCTCTTCACACGGATTATTTGTGTTCGGTAGCGTTGTCCATTGATGGTTTCACCCGGTTTTTGCAGCTCTTAATACAGCACAACCTCTGGATATTCGGCTTTGCCGTTGATTTGGCTGGTTGGCCAAGCCTTTTTAATCGTGCATACCACTCTTGGCACGTTCGCTCAGATAGCGCATGTTCACAAACTTCCACCAAAATACGATGACTTTCGGCAAGAAGACGAACTCCCCGCAAAAACACTTTTTCAGGCACAAAGTTCGACATATTTGAGTGAAAAAAAATGATTGTTGTTTACGCTTCATATGAATGACATATGCTGAAATGACGTACAATGACAGTAGTTTTCCAACGCATGTTCCAATGGAATAATACAAGTTACGCCACCTCTACGCTAATCACGATTTTTCTAACACAACAAAAACAATTCCATGGACTTAAGAATCAAACCTACAACAAATTTAAGCTGTGCTGTGCTTAAGCTGTGTGTGTGCATTTTCATTTCCGTTTTCATTGAACTGATGTCCATCAATATAGCATTTTCTTGCAAGCCCTTTGAAGCCTGAACCCCTTAAAATAGTTCGACAGCATCTCTAGAAGACACTGAACAAATCGGATGATCGACATCCGTTTGCTGTTCTTTTTCGCTTTCGTTGTTGTCTTCTCATATATCTGCATCTGTGTTTATTTGTGCTGTTATTTGATTGATGCTGTTGAATTTTTAGATTGTTTAATTGAACACTTTTTAACTAAGAACTAACCCAGTGTTTAAGACTAGGACTCGTCACTGCTGCACATAGGGTGGGTGGATTTTTTTTATTTTGTCTTTTGACGAAATACATAGATTATTGTGTGTGAACAGATGAAATAATGCTTTATTAATTATTAATTGCGTTCAGTCAGCATTTAGAAGTGAGTAGGTTGATGATTGGGCGTACTAAAATTCAAAGAAAGGAGTATATCGATGAGTTTTGCTTATTTTTATTTAGACTTCACAATGAGCTCCTAAGAGCTTTGCGCAATTTACATCCTGTTCGTGTGATGGTTCCGCAAGCAACATGAGGTTTGTTCGGGTTACATCGCCTGGCATTCAGACATCGAGGTTATTTTTTCTCCAGTCAAACGCGGGCCTGAACAATCGAAAGAGCACTAGTACATGACGATCATACTTAAGGATGTCCATGATTTTATCGACATTGCAGATCGTGGTACATCTTTCTCATTGAAATTACCGGAAAAGTCGATTTGCTGTTCAAGAATCTGCGGCATTTCAAACTATTCAGCGTTTTCGGCTTTCCTCTCCTTTCTGCGGTGATCAGAACACAGATAATGGAGGGATAGAGATATCCATCTTCGGCCATTTTTTCCCCTAGTCCACACCGGAGATGTAGTGGTGTTCTCTTGTATTTCACACATGCTTTTACACAAACCATGGATCCACCACGCAATGGCTGCCGATTCTTGGATTTTAGTGGGAATATCACAGATTCGTGGATTTTAGTGGGAAAAAATTCCGACAGATTGCCGAATTTGTCCACGATCCAAAGAACTTTTTTTTCAAGTGATTCATGCAAATGTGTAAATAATGTTGTTATTATTAGTTATCTGTACGCATGGTTATTGTGAATTTAAATGCATAATTAATGTAAAAAAAATACATACACTAGTCGTGCATTAATTTTATCCTAGTATCTCAGACTATAACCTGCTGAAATGGGAGCTTAAGGAATCGACTTTACAACTTAACATAAGCTTTGTTCGTACGTTTACCCCTCCATACTGTGTTGAAATTTAACAACAACATTTGAAATAACGTGCAACTAACAAGCGAAATTTCAAATAAGAACTCTAATTCACCCCTCTACTAGGTTGGGGAAGGGTATCAGCTGTGCGCCAGCTGATCTCAAGAGCTCACACGTATTCACAGACACGGGAAAAAAAGCGTATAAAAAACGCTGTCAGATGAAATCAAGGGGCAAGAGAAGTAGAAGATGGATATCTCTATCCCTCCATTATCTCTGGATCAGAAGGTGACATTTCGCTCTACGTGGCTGTTTCGAAAAACACTGATGTACTTAGTCATCCGTTTGAAAAATAATGGATAACTTTTTGGTTTCTGCAGGCCAAGTCCGCTTTATCATGACTTTCTGGTTGATCTTCAGGAATGGAGTACGAAAGTTTGGGGAATAGTTCTTCGTTGCTCTACACCAACTGACAGCTGGCGATTGAACGTCTGTCAGAATTAACATTTTTTTTTAATGAAATTTCAAACTAACGTGATTATGCTTACAATGCAATTCTGGCAGTCTACCAATTCCCACGAGCCATCACTGTTAAGTCAACAACACCTACGTACACTCTGACTCAGTCGCGGAGAAAAGCTAATTCCTCATGAATTCAGATTCAAGATTTTCCATTCATCGAAACCAATTTGACATCCACGTAACTGAGACCGGGGAAATTTCCCATTAAACAGCAATTACTATATAATCTTTCTGCCTGACCCTCGAGATGCTGTTCTGCCCAAAGTTTGAAACGCCATTACGACCATAATAGCCTGTGGACAATATTGATAATATCAAAACGTTAAATCGTTAAAGAAAGTGAGTCATGTCACTTGGAGCAACAAGTTTTGCCTCTGCCCACCGAACACAGCTCAGATTTGCACTCACACAACCAAAGGCAAGCCTGTAAAAGTTGAACCATTAAAACCATTAAAGTCCCCTCCGCACTGTAAATTGCTATAAATAATAATAATAGTTTGTTATTGCAGCTGCACAGATTTGTTGTACCGAAGCGTTGTAAATTGCCTGCACTTCTACCGCTAGTCACCTGAACGCTACATGACAACCCTCGTGGAAGCAATCTCATGGTGATTTCCTTCGGTTTGGGGTTCGAAAGCGAGAGTGGTGTGGTGAAATGAATTTGTGACAGAAGAGCACCAACCACCTGTCAGGTGACTCCGTCAAATGTCAAACAAAACGTGTGTCGGAAAAGGGTTGAGTGACAAACAAAGGTGGCTACATGATGGGGATACGGCGATCAGACAGATCAGAAACCTAACAAAAGATTAATAGATTCACAAACAAGCTGTGCAACTAAACAAACAGATCTCTGTCATTTTAGTCGTTTTAGGGTTCCTTGACCTCAGTGCCACGGTGAGACAGACGGAAACCAAGGAATGAATGCATTTCTCAAATAGGGAGCGCCATTTGTGGAATGCACTGTGTGTAAACAGAGTCGGCTCACACCGTGTAACCCCCAGTTTCGGTTGACTTGTCTGGAGCTATGTTTGTCTAAGCGGTTAAATGCCCGAGCAAACATCATAACAATGTGATAATGAGTAAACATCTTTAGGCAATGTGTCCAATTGCCGACGACCAGAGGTCGGCCATTCACCGGCCGTTCTGGTAGCATTCAACAGACTCGGAGAAAAAGTAGGTTTGCATATGTCATCAAATGCGTACTGGATTTGGCAGTGACTCAGGCGGGTCGCGATCGTGTTGTTTCAGATCTTCTGGAAATAGATAATGATTTGTGGGCGCTTGACCTTGTTCACCAGTTGATCTGAAATGGTTTGGTAACATGGAAGCGAGGAGACACATGTGTTTGTTGAAATTTTGCAACGAATAGTGTGAGCCTTCCGCAAATGGGCAGCTCACTTGATACCCTGACAATGATAAGTCAAAGACAAACTTTCAGATTGAGCCATAACAATGACAGCTGCGTCCCACATTTTCGTCATGACGTGCTGGTTCATGTCGGGGCTGCTGGCGTAGGCTGGGACAACGGATGAGATGCAAATGAGCTGTCAGCTCTTTGGAATTGATTAGGTATTGGAAATGGAAATGTTATGAATTAACGGATGTATTTAGAGGAATACGAGTTCAAAATCGTCGAAAGAACATTTGTCGACTGTTTTGTTCTTCCTGGGCCCACAGAATCTGTTTCCTGCGCAGTCCGGGCGGGGATCGCGTCCTATCATTGGGATTCCTAAGCATCTTCAACAGGAACATCTGGTCGGCATAGGCTGCTCAGCAGAAACCTCACGCAGTAAAGTTACGACGAAGGGCTGAATGAACTGTTTGTGAACTTCATGCTTCTCAAGATGAAACGCTCGTAGGAGAAGTTTTACGAACAGCAGTGAGACCAGCATGACTGTCCTTTATGTAGGAGTGTCTGTTGCCGCATATCTCATAACCAGATGGCCAAGTATTTCAGCATCCCACATATGTGGGTGCCGGGACATAGCGACATTGCATAGAATTGCGAAGCACACGAAGTCGCTAGAATTATTAACTAAATTAAAAACTGACCATGAGAACCTGTCATATTGAGGACTTAAGTCATATTCTTTTTCCACAGGCCCACAGAATCTGTCTCCTGCGCAGTCAAGGCAGGGATCGCTACCTATCGTTGGACCATTATGTTCTCTCTCTTCCGCGAAACTGTAAGGTTTCAATAGGTACCACCACCACACACTAAGGCTTGAAACCCTAACCCACGTCTTCTGTCACTGGGTTCCTCATCACAAAACGATTCTGGCCTACTTTAGACCCGAAACGCTAACGCGTCCTGTTCAGAATGAGTAGGTCTAATCTTGAACTCTCAGCAGCGTCGTAACCTGGTGCTACAGACTAGGTGTCCCCTACAACCCAAGAAGTTGCAGGGATGAAGCCCAAGATAAAACCATTGCACAGTGCCCTCTCATCTCGCAGATTTAGTCACTCGAACGCCCCATATTTCTTGACTGCGCTAAGTAACATTAGCATCAGTTATGCTCATCACTCCAGATCTACTAACACAACGGGCCTACTTTGGCCTAAGTGTGGCCATCTTTTTTGTAAGGTAGTCAGTCACTCCAACCTAGTCTAACCTAACCTTGGGTTGTCTGCTCTGAAGGAATTGAGAAACATGAATATATCCATGGAGGGACCATTACGAATTGCCCGCAAAGAGACAATTATATAAACTGTAAATTATTGGGTACATAACTTAATTCGTGCGGATTGCTAAGAGATGGCGTAACTTGTATTATTCCATTGGAACATCCGTTGGGAGAGCTACTTTCATTGTACGTCATTTCAGTACATGTCATTCATTTGAAGCGTAAACAACAATACTTTTTTTTCACTCAAATATGTCGAACTTTGTGCCTGAAAAAATTGCTTTTTCGGCGACACGACACACACCACACACGACGCCACAAAAGGGAGTCATTATTGCATCGGATTGTTACTGGTGATCAAAAATGGTCCATTACGACAACCCCATGCGCAATAAATCATATGTGAAACCAGGCCAACCAGCCAAATCAACGGCAAAGCCGAATATCCATGGCGCGACTGTAATGCTCTCAATTTGGTGGGATCAGAAGGGTGTGCTGTATTATGAGCTGCTAAAACCGGGGGAAAGCATCAATGGACAACGCTACCGAGCACATGTAGTCCGTTTGAAGAGAGCAGTAGCTGAAAAACGCCCGGAATATGCGACCAGACGAAAAAAAAACCGCACTATATTAAGTTATAGAATAAATGATTCAATTTTGTAATAAATAATTATATAAAGGGTGATTTTTTAAAAGCTATAGGAAAGTTTTTCAAAAAAAAAAATAAAAATACATAAAATTCAGAAAAATACATGAAATATTTATTTGAATCGATAGTACGGTCCATATAATTTAATGTTTGAAGATCCGCTTAGTCCAATTTCGGCATACTCTTTCCAACATTTCGGCCGGTATCTTACGAATAAATGTATTCCAATGCTGCAATTTAAGTGGGCTTGTCTGTATAGACGTGAGCTTCAACATAGCCCCAAAAAAATAGTCTAAAGGCGTTAAATCGCACGATCTAGGCGGCCAATCGACCGGTCCCGAACGTGAAATAAAATGTTCACCGAACTCGCCTCTCAATAAGTCCATTATTGCGCGTGCTGTGTGGCATGTTGAAACCACATGTCATGCAAGTCAAGCTCTTGCATTTTGGGCAAAAAAAGTTGGATATCATCTCACGGTAGCGCTCACCATTCACAGTTACGTTACGATTCGGATCATCTTTGAAGAAGTACGGTCCAATGATGCCACCAGCCCATAAACCGCACCAAACTGTGACTTTTTCTGGATGCATTGTGCATTGGTAGCTCTTGCAATGCTTCTGCTGATATTCACTCCAAAATCGACAATTCTGCTTATTTACGTACCAAATGAGCTTCGTCGCTGAACACAATTTTTGAATTTTGAACAAATTTGAACTTTTTTAACAGAGCACGCATTTTGATAATAAAATTCAATAGCTTGCAAGCGTTGTTCGTTTGTAAGACGATTTATGGTTAAATTATAGACCAAACTGAAGATGTTTGACAGTGAAACAAAACACGAAACGTGCGTCAGCTGTTTAAACCAGTGTTGCCAAAAAGATTATAGCTAAAAAATCATCCTTTAGATGGTAAATTAAATTAAACAAAAGAAATTGTCAGAGCTTTGGAATAGACTGTGTACATTTTTGTCTTTCATCACACAGGTTTATATTTACACAAACAGAATTAAATTGACTAAAACATTTAGTCAGCGGTTCATTGAGGCCATAATTATAAAAGTTCGAAGAATTCTATCCGGTGCATAAATCATAACGTTTTTGAGGATCTCAGGGCACTTCACTCGATACGAATGAACAGTCACTCGAATCACATGAATGAACATTATCCGAAAAACACTTCGTCTTTATTCTAGAGTATCTAAACCTATTAATGTACACCTTGTGAGATGTGGGGGTTAAGATTTCAATCGATTCTTTTTATAAGGTAATGACTTCTGAACTCTTTCTAGACGCACTACAGATTTCGTATATAACGGACACCATATTACTGAACAATATTCAAGATACGGACATGTAGTAGATAATGGACATGTAGACAGATTTTAGGGCATATGGATTTGAAAATTCAGCACATGTCCTTTTCAGAAATCCTTTTGCAGTTATATAGTCAATATGAAGCTAGAAACAAAAGTTTCGTGTCAAATATTACACCAAGGTCATTTACTTCCGTTTTCCTATAAAGACAAGTCCCTCATACCGAATAGTCAAATATTACGGGCAACAATACATGGTAAACAGAAAACGAGTGACATTTACTAATTAATTATGTAAGCTTAGTCCATTGAGATCACATCAATCAGTCAGTCTTGATGATTTTTAACACGAAGGGAAATTTTAAGGTCGTCTGCATACATTAAACATTTAACATGAGAAAGGATTGAAGGAATCTCATTAATAAAAATAATGGGCAATACTGAACCTATATGGCTACCTTGAGGAACACCACATAATGCCTTAATAATTCTTGTCAATTCTTACCAACTTTCCATCCATTTAAGAAGTACTGAATGAATACCAAATTGTCTTAGTTTGTGAATTGTGAATAGTGGGAATTGGTTAATAGAATACTGTGTCAAAAGCTTTTCTAAAGTCTGTGAAAATGACATCAACTTGATATCCAGATTCTACTGAATCAAACAGATATTTTGTAAATAATGTCAAATTGGTTAAGGTGGCCGTGTTGGTGCTAAGATATATGTTCTTTGACGGCAAAATAAATCTTTTTTGTGACAATTAGCTCAAAAAGTTTCGGTATAGTTGAAATCTTGGAGGTTGCTTCATAATTTTCTCCTTTTCCAGCTTTAAATATCGGTCTAATAAATTAATCCCACCATTCGTCCAAGATTTCTGTCAAGTCCTCTGTCGGTTCGGGAAAAAGCTTCCAAAAATTAACCAAAATTGTTGGTTCTGCGTTTTGCGCTGAGGTTGGCAATAATCCAACCAACGTATGAAGTTGCTTACGTGAGATAGAGGAAATTGAAAACAACGCCTGCGGGTCGGAGAATCTTCGAATCCGAAACGGAGCATCAGTCAGTTCAGCAGAGGGCAATCACAGCTAGTGGTCGAGGTTCAGCGATATCAACTGACTTGCGGACCCCTCATGAGACAGAAATATTCGCTGATATCAAATTTGGATTGCTCTACGTGATCGTACTGCAACTGCAAGCTGAAATGGTCTACCTCGCCTAATATTCCACTGTTTCACGAAGTTCAAACCTCTTGTCTGTTTCGATTGCTGTATTCATCTGCTACGATGTAGGCAGGCTGCGGAAACCTTAAGCTCCTAAATATGTCTTCGAATTTGGAAAGTTTTTGTGTGGTTGATGAAGGAAGGTGGCATAAACGATAGGTTAGTTGCGCCAGAAAATGTAACATTTGAACATTTCAACCAACGCTGGTCTGAGCTGTTGAAACAAATGTGTGCCCCAGAGTACGGGATCAAATGTCTTCTGCACATTCTGTTTGGCTTAAATTGAAAATGATGATGTCCTCCACATCAGACGTAAAAGACAGGCATCGGTGTGACGCTTCCATTTGAGCCTACTCCTTCAGCTCATTTGACTCGCAGTTACTTACACTTAAGCCACTTCTCATCTGCCGCATTTCGGAATACATACATTCGGTTCCTTTGGGCTTTCAAAAAAATCAATTCATATTCCTCAATTCGTTATAAACGGAACCGCTGCCCAAGGCTGAAGACTTCGAATCCGAGTCAACTTTGTGTGCTCTCTCGAAAGCAGCTACCCGGATATAACGCTAACTGGAGAGGATTATTGGTTGGGATCCGCGTTCACCTTGAATTTGAGCGCCACACGAAGAAGAAGAATACGATCCGCGAGGAAATAAGTCATAGATGGCGTTTGACAGAAGATTCGACGCGCCAATGAAATCTAAAACACTTTGCAGCCACTCAGCAACAGAAACTTGTGAAAAATGGAAGCAACGGGGACATCATTTTTAAACACGATTCGCGACTTATTTAATCATCAATTTGATCGCAGAGAGCTGAATGTCATTCAGTGTAGCCGAGGTGGGACATGATATGAAAATAAAACCTGGGCCACCCCAAGAGTTGATAAGATATATTCTTTCTAAAAACTCAAGCAACAGCTTCATTTGAATGCCCCTAAAGGCAAAAATACCAAAGGCTAATAAACAACAGCCAACAACTCCTCGAATCCCGGTCGTAAGGTGTGGTAAATGGAGGCATTCAGACCGAACGAACGTACATAGTTCAGAATTCCAAGAGCATTCCTTTATCCAGGACGCTTATCCCTCCATTCTCGGATTTGTTTACGTGTGTGTAGTACAGAGACTGCCATCACACATCCGTTCTGCTTTCATAAACAGTTTGTATCACATGCCCACCCACTTATGAGCTGCTTTTGTTATGAGAAAAGACCTTTTGAGGCACAAATACGTTGACCCAGTTCACCGCCTTGTACACAACTCAACTGTGTATTTCCCTAATCACGGCACAAGGGACTGCGAACAGTGTTCAGTTCACCATCCCCAGATCCTTATCTGCGTTGTAAGAGCCAACTTTACAACACATTGCCGTGTCGTTCATCCCCTCATTCCATCGATTGACGGCGGACATAATGACTTCATTACAGCGAGGCGGGCGTGTTTCCGTTTGTGCTGTGTCCTGGTTAACTCCCTCCTCCATTAGTGGATTTTATTAGGGAATTAGAATTCCAGGCCACACACTGATGGCACTCCTTGGAAAGGAACCACCGGGGACACCGCACACTCGGGCTGCAATTAGATGAAAAGATTGCAAAACTCTTCAAAAACTGCACACAACGATGACCACGGGTTTAGTTTCAATTTCGGTTTCGTTGCCTCAAAACACCTCGGCGTATCATTTTCTAAAAATAGCGCCACAGAGCGAGAGACTGATTCCTAGACAGTCCCCACTGTTGGGCAGCTCTCAGATCACAGCTCACAGCATGCAAGCTCGCAGCAAAGGTGAAGTTTAAAGAGCCGATATTCGGTTACCAAGACGATTGAGTTTCGAAGGCAGTCGGTCGCGGCGTTGGCTTTTATTCCTCATGCGATGCTTGCTCACAATGCTGCTTGTAGATTTCTGCGTCTGCATCTGTGGCTGTGTCTTGTCGGCATTCGCATCGGACTTCTGTGTGAGTTTTGCTGTTTTAATGTGGAAGTGGCCTTCTTTCTGTTTGGAAATGGCAAACAATTCATTATTATCTTATTTTTTTGCTCTTTTTTCGTTGTTGTACTCGTATCTTTCAGATGGAAACGGAGGCTGCGTTGTGAGTGGTGGGTTGCTTTTCCAGAAGACTTAGTTTTTTGTATCGAATTACGAATTAATTTAAGTGAAACTTTACCTGCTGGCAAATTGGGCAATAGTAGGTACTGATGTGTAAGTAGAACGCGGAGACATTCGATTCGTTATGAATTTGCTTATGCAAAAGCGGCGCCGTAGCGCCGTCTGGATGAGGAAAGTCGAAAGTCAACTGGAGCAGTCCGGTCAAAGTGTGGCCTTTGAAAGAGTTTGTCGGAGTTGAGATGAGATGAAATGACATGCGCGGTGAGAGTAGATGTGTGTCATCACTATTTTTTTGGTTGGATATCTTTTGAATTTTCAATGAAGCTTTAACTGATGTATGATGACTGTGTTCAATGGATTTGACAGTTGATTAACTGAGTGGATCATGACCATCTGTGTGTCATTTGGAAATATCGCGTCATCCTTTATAGGGCTGGATCAAGTAGTAATCTTTTTTTATTGACTTGCGTTGCACGATACAAAAAATGTATATACAGTGACAACTCTCTTGGGCGGACACTGACCGTCTGGCAATCTTTGTCCGCTCAAGAGGAGTGTCTGCATAAAGAGAGTGGTGTGGCCAGATTTATACATATTTTTATATTAATTTAAGATTGATGAATAGTCAAGCAAACGTGAATCACCTTGTAAATGATAATTAATTACGTAGCCATATGTACATACACATGTGATTTCTATCATAAGGATGCTTGCAGTTAAACGCGCCAAAATTGAATCAGGCTATTAGGTGGACAACATTCTGCTTGGGGACTGTTGCAAAAATGTACCATATTACATCACTTGCATTGACAAAAATGCCAAACTCTGGGGTTTCCACGACACACAATTTATGAAACACATACAATTTTGTACCTAGCGTCCGTTGCTAAGGGTTTCGCATTCGGCTAAGAGAGGCGTTTCTCACAATTCTTAAAAATATTTCGACCACGTCCGGTTAAAAGGCGTGGTCCAAGAGAGGTCAAATTGTTCCGAAAAATTTGGTTAAAGAGGAAATGTCCGCTTAAGAGGGGTGTCCACCTAACAGGAGTGTCCGTTAGGAGAGTTTCGACTGTAGTATATAGTACATATCTAGTAGTAGTACTTTGAGGTTTCTACGACACACAATTTACGAAACACATTCCTAAAGGGTTCGCATTCGGCTAAGAGAGGCGTTTCTCTTAATTCTTAAAAATATTTCATCCACATCGTGTTAAAATTCGTGCTCCAAGAGTTGTCAAATTGTTCCGAAAAATACAGAAAAAAAATGGTTAAAGAGAAAATGTCCGCTTAAGAGGGGTGTCCACTTAATAGGAGTGTCCGTTAGGAGAGTCTCAACTGCAGTGTATAGTACAATTCTAGTAGAGATACGTTAGTAAAGCCGATCTGACATAAAATAAGGAAGAGATACTAATTAAATATATTGTAATATCGGATGACATTGTATTACACTTGGTTTCCTCTAGTGGCAAATTTTGTATGGAATAAGAACGCAGTTCCAGAAGAAGTGAGTACATTGTGACAAAGTGGTGAACGTTTTTAACATCTTATAGAGATCGCACCACCAATCCGTGTATCCGGACCTAGCCTCTGCGGCATAAATCTTTGAAATTCAGTTCTCGCTCTATTATTGAGGAAGACACAACATCACTCAACACTGTAGGCACTGTGAACTGCACAGAAAACTGTAGGCACTGTGAACAACTAAAGGGAACCATGGGACACACCCTGTCTAGTGTCCAAGTGTGACATTAAGCAGATATAAAACAACGAAGGGAATCACCTTCTTCCCTCTAGAGGGATTATCAAATTTCTCAATCGAGCTCTGAAGTCCTAGATCGTGAAAGGTGGTCTACCGTGGTCGCAGTGCTATGTGATTGTCACAGTCACTCTCCATTTGATACAATTCAATTCATACCAATCTTGAGAAGCCTTTTTTGAAGACTCCTGATTACACTGTTCATGGACTTGGTTATATAGTCGCTATTTGCCTTACTTACTTTTTGCAAGTAGACATGAGGGAGACCAGCTTCCACATGGATGCCATGTGAAGGGGTTACTGAGGAAATTTTGAATATACACTCAAGGGAATAGTGTTGAACCACTCTACATACAACTCAAAGTTTCTACTTAGCTTATGTTGCATAGCATGAAAGCCATTGAAGTACTTTGAAATCTTATCCATTTGTTGGACCAAAGAACACTTCTCTCGAAAAGACCAAGAGTCTCTTCATCCGCTTTGGGCATAGTCCATGCCTCTGCGCCGAAGAGCAGGACGGGGATGGTCAAGATCTTAAACAGAGTCAACTTAGTCTTCCGAGAGAGGGCTTTATGACTCAATTGGCTCTTGAGCCCATAGAAACAGAGGTTGGCAAGAGTTATTCTGAGTTTGATCTCGGTACTGACGTTGTTTGTACTCTTTACCGCGGAGCCGTGACAGCATATCCTTAGTTGTCCCTCGGTTTAACGCTAAACTCATTTTAGCCGCCTCCACATCACTGTCAGCATACGCTTCACGTCTAGGTCGTCTGCGTATGCTAGGGCATTGACGAATGGTTTCAGTCGCTCACACAAAACGGCAGAGAAGATCTTATAAGCGATGTTAAGGACAGCCACATTCACAAATCTCCCTCGGGGTAGTTGGGGCAGTTGGAGGTGTCTCCTTTCTTGTGGATCTGTACCTTTATTTTCTAGGTACTGAAAATTATGTTCAATCAAGAGAATGACGAATACTCATATTCGATTGAGGAAAAGTATGTATCTGAGGATAACACCCTTAGTCTCATAAATGCAAAGTTTAAATTGTAGAAAAACAAATACCGCATCTGTGTGTAGACGAAGACTTTAAACTTTTACAGCGGAACAATCTCTCTCACGGAATTGAAGAATCGACGAATAAACACATTCGACGCCAATTGGAATTGTACAAGGATCAAAGATCAGCAATCAATTTCGCTTGGAATTGCAAGAACAATCGAATTATTCGATAGTTTTTATCCGCAATTGCCCATCGCTAGGTGCCACTCTACAGAAACATTGTATGCAATTTTCGGATAAGAGAGGCAAGGACCTGATAAGTCTGTCCACGCTCTGCAACATTAGGCGTGCCAGTTGGCAACTGCAAACTCTTGCTTCTAAAAACCGTGGTTGAACAAATGCATGCCAGATGAATGTCGAGGATAATTTTGCAAACATCTCAAACTATCTGCGCCCAGCCTTTGCAAACGTGGTGTTCCATCTGCTCCTGCCCCATTTCCAAGGACGTCTAGTTGTGGTCGTCGTGGCGTAGTAGATTGATGCATCAATTCCTGCGTCATGGGTGTCAGGTCCGAATTCACTAACTTCCATAATCCACGACTCCACCTCTTTCACTGACAATGCTCAAAAAGCGCTTCTGTCTAGAAAAAGCTTCTCAAAGTGCGCCGTTCGGGCACGACATATAACTGTGGATCCCATCCACTAGTGGCATACACAACCCCGTAAATGGTTAATGGACCAATTGCAAGTTATCCGATTGGTAGTAGAATGGAACAATCACTTTATTAAAGTCAGTTTAGTGGATTTCATTAGCTACCTCATCCGTAATGACTATCCACAAATAACCACAATGTTGCATTGATTACCAAATATTGTTAAGTTTCCTATTTACAAGCAATGAACAATGATTTCAAGACGACACGCAATAGGGTAAGTGGATGGATGTACATTAAAGGAACCATCCAAGACCATTTCTAAATGACTTTTATATTCCACGTCGATTTTGTTTTGCCACCATTAAGCTATAGTTGACACTTGTTAAGCGCCATTTGACAGTTCTTCTGTGAAAACCCTGCGAAATGTATCACAACCATTTATTCAAATAATTAATTTGACAATTGTGAATGCATGGAGAAAATTAGAGCTAAGTGTACGAGTATTTCAATTAGTGCCGTAAAAGATCGCCGAGCAAAGTAACGACCAAGTTGGAAATTCGCTCTTACTTTCCACCATGACAGCGAAATAAGGTCGAACATAAAAATTCGGTTTTATTTCCAATCATAAAAACGAACCGAGACAATTTCGGCTTTATTCGCTCGGCGTTTACTTCATGACACTATTTCCACTTTGCGACCAAATTGATACTCCTACGACAACGCAGCCGATGCGCAACTGGGCCAGCAACATCATTGTGCCATATACATACAGGTGTATCTTCGGGGATACTAATCGCGATGTTGTACGCATGAAGCGACCTTGATTTCGATTAAACAACCACTTTACAGCTCTTACATCAATTTGCTTACCAGTTCGTATTTTCCATTTCTCATGCGAAATTGAATTGTGAGCTTAAGCAACCCATCCGTCCATTGTCAAGAAAAGTCCCTCAATGTGGTTTGTTTTCCTTACACCGTGGTTAACTAACAAAATCACCAAATCGTCATTTTTCGCAAATTTGGCGACTTGTCAGAATTAAATAAAAACCATAATTGTTAGTTTTGTTCTCGTAGTTTAACAGTGGAACCATGCTTATTGTTTAATTTTACGGTGATCCAAACTCCCGTGAGAATGTGATAAAATTGCATGTAAAGTAAGCGAATTGCAAAAACGCGGAAAAAGTTTGTCTGACAGATTTGTCTACCCATCTCTCCAGCCAATTCTCGCAGCCTGCGGAAAAGCACTTTTTGAGAATCGAACAATTGTAAAAAGTAGCCTAGGGTCTCTTTCGAAGATCTGAGTGCGAGTCCTGGAACAACTTCTTCCAATCAACTAAGTTAGGTTACAACCACCATGACTTAATCTGGACATTCGAGATCCCTTTAAGCTCTTGATCTTGGCCCATTTGTCTCAAGTCTCAGGAATGGGAAAGTTTAATTTCCTGCAATGTGCATGAGTTTTGCTTTTGGACCATATGCACGTATTTGCTGAACACAACTTGAGGATTCTTATTTTCGACTTGTGATTTTATTTTTATTCACTCGCAGTTGACAATTTCACTTTATGCTTTTCAACTCTAGAGTTGATCAACTTGAGATCTTCTCAACTCTCGAATATGTAGATAAGCAGAGCAAGCTTGAGTTTTTTTGGGAAAGTTGGCGAACGTATGAAGATTTATTCTTCTTTTTTTGTATATTTACGTTTATGGCACGCTAGGACTTAGAATGGCACTTTTTGGCGGCGGTGTTGGCACTTTGAAAAATGCTTTTCCGGCAACGCCGCATGGTAATCGGTGGCTTAACTTAAACCACTACTGGAAAGCTATCGTCAAGCTGCCACTGTGATTCTGAGTTCATTCATGGACCCGCACTTAAGCTCGCACTGAGAAAACGGGCATCAGTGTTATGCATGCACATATGGAATTCTCTCTTCAGCTGTGATTTTCAATACATTTGTTCATCAATGTACATAGCCCGGCAGCTAATGGGGGATTCTTTACTTTTTGAATTGTACGCCTCGATTTCTTCGAATGCCTGAAACCAAAGGGAACGGTTACAAGAAGCAGGTAATCAAAGGAATACAGGAAACGCCCAGATTAAGCAATGTGAACCTCCCTGTTGGAAACGCAAGGTTTCGGTTGATGGGAACTTATTTAAAGCTTAGTATAGACTAAGAAAAAAAGGATGAAAGAGAATTGAACAATTGAAACCTCATAAGATTGTATTTTATTTTGCAATCACTTATTTAAATTATTTATAAAAATGTTGTAAGGTTCTTTATCACAGCCAAGCGATAACGCACGCAAACTAATAACGTTCGACTTCCGGTAGGACGAATAGTTTTCAAAGAGTATGTCTTGTCTAGAAAAGACAGAAAAGACGACACAACTTTGGCCGTTCGGGGTAGAAGGCCAACTTTTGTATTTCAACTCTCGAGTTGAGAATATTCATGACATAATTTGCATGAACTTGCGTGACGCCTGAAGAGTGAATAGCCTTTTCATATAAACTTATTTCGATATACGAATGCACCAAGCGTCGAATTTATTTGAATTCACTTTTTAAGAAGGATTCCTTAAATTTCCAAAACATCATACAAATACGTACTTCTTTATATTTTTGACCTACGTCCAACGAAACGACGTTGAATCAACAAACCTTAAGGACTTTTTCAATTCCTAAGCTAGCAACGCCCTTCCTGAAGTCTACAATCTCTGTCTACCTCCTCTCTGTGGCTGTGTGTGTTTGGTGGCGGTTCAAAGAGAACCCAATCAGCACTAAGTGCCGTTTTGATACGACGACTCTGCGTGAAATGTGTAGTAGTGAGTTTAGTTAATAGTGCTACCGGGGATCTCGCCCAATCATTTTATAAAGGTTTTACCTAGAGGTCGTTGTCTTGCTCTTGCAAGCGTTGGACATACACGCAGAAAATGAGTCATGGTTTATTGTTCCGCGTTGTCGTTGCAGCTACGGCAGTGTGTCGCTAATCTAGGATAGAGAGATGCCTCCTTAGGTTAGCCATATTGATGAAGTACGATGAAATTATCTCTTAACTAGGTCTAAAGTAATGAGTACCTCAATACGTCCTCTAATTAGAGCCATTCTTTCGCAACTGTATCCATAATGGAGGTTAGAGATATCCAAATTCGACCATTTTTACCCACTGACCATGTCGTCATTGAGCCGTAAAGGATAAGAGTGTAGTGGAATTCCCTTTGCATTTCACACAGTCTCTTACAAAGTCTCTCCCGGCTCCACCATGCATCGCAACACCGTATGAAAAACGCTGTCAGGTGAAATCAAGGGGAAAGGGAAGTAGAAGTTGGATATCCCTGTCATCCTTTATCTCAGGTATCCATGTCTTCCGTGAAAATATTCACTTTGAAAGCGTAAAATGCAAAACATCAGAGCAGCCACAATTACACAAAATTCAGCATCGTCAGTTGCTCGAAAGAAGCCGGGAAATGCTTGTTGCTTGCGGAAATCGAACCCAGGCAACGTAGGCTCAAGTGTGTAGGGGTCAACTCCGCAAGCCACAACGCCACGACCGCCACTGAGATTTGCTTTCCCATAAATGACTGCTTCCCTCAAAATGTTTCTATTCATGTTAGATGCCACACGTTTTCTAGATCAGTCTCAATCGATCACAGATCTCTAGTTCATATCCTTGAAAGGCCAGGAATACGCTACGTAAGTAGATATAATAGATGAATGGCAAATGAAAGACCAAAACATTTGTGAAAATATGTTCATTTGTATCCGCGAAACCCTGTCAACGCCAAGCAAACAGAAGGGTTCACTTGAGTCGCACCCGGATCCTACTTCAAGGCGCCAACCTTCTACATCCAACACCAGCACGTACACACCACAGCGGCTTTATGCAATCTCGTTTCGGTAAACATTTTAAGTTTAACACCACCCACAAGGTCATTCAACGGCCACTTAATGTATTTCAGTTTCAGTATTATATGTCTTTTTTTCTGTTTTCTTCTCTTTTTTTATTTATTTCCAATTATTTTCTCATAAAACTCGCTCAAATGACGCATCTTATATGCGCAAATAATTCCTCAGACAAATCAAAACCAGTCCACACTGGACCGGCAGCTGCGGCGGCGGCGCGGCATCCGAAAAGAGTTGAGCTGGAACCTTTTAACAGGAGGAAACGTTTCATGCTAATGCCGCATCCAACGGATATTATAATTCAGTGGCGACACATCAATTAAGATGACCGAATCCACAAATCAAACAGCACTCTTCGGAGGTGCTTCGGAGGTGCTCCAAACTTGAAACGAAATCAGCGTCTCCCAGTGAAACAGGTACAAAAACTTAATTTCATTAGCAAATTAGAATTGGAGTTAGCGGGGTTAGCAGGTTCGATCATGGGATCCGTTGTCCGGTGTGCGAACCGATGTGTGTTCGTTCTCGAAGTTTTGGTGATCCAGCAGATATCGTTTATTGCTAATTAGATGCGAGATGCTTATTGATAAAATGACACAACACATCCGACAATGTTTTCGCGAATAAACACACATTTTTTCTTTTCGTTTACTCGTTTCGCACGACCATATAAATGACTATCGATGGGAATAAAGTTGGACGGGAATTGATTTAGACAAGAGATATTAATCATATTCGCTGCGATGCCTTCAGAAAACCCCCCGGGGACTGGTACAGGGTGATGATCTCTTTGGACTCTAATGGAATACAACCATACACTGGACTCTGTTGACTTTGTGTTCTCAGAATTCAGATCGCAGACGTTCTAATTTGCGAGCCATCACTGTTCACAACGGTGAAATATTTATTATGCAAACGTTGATCTTACACGTTTTCTGGTCATGCAAGCACTGTACTGTCTAGTGGTACCAAGCTCAATAATCCGCCAATGGACGGCATAAGGTGAATATGGAGGCTGTACAAATTTGTCGAAAACTACAGCCGTCTAAACAAAAAAAAAGTGTAAACAGACTACTTGGAGTCCTAAGGCCTGCACAGAATCATCAGTGTATCGAGTTCAAAAGGGTCTATGAGTCACAACCAAATCTGAAGACGGTTGGGGAAGATTGGAGTACGCAGTCACATTTTGGCATGGTATGGAAGCTTCCCAAGCAAGAGAGTAAGCTCTGTGTAGTCACCAGAGCTGCGACCCATGAAGAGTATTTGTAGAGCATTGGTGAACTCAGACATACATCCTTCGTTGTGAGTGCTGATCAGAACAATGTCTAACACACCACTCATATGCCCCGGCTGATACTTTTCTGTCACTACTACACCCGTGTTGATATTCTCGTTGTTTCTTGGGAACTAAGTATTTCTGTGTTTACAATACTTTGGGAAGGGAATTTTGACCACAGTTTGTTTCGATAAGCCCAAGAAGCAATGGTTGCCAAGAGCAATTCTGTGTCGGATCTAAAATGCCAGCTACTTGTGAAGTTCACGTTTGTCCTGAGTTAGAACAAATCTTTAACTAAAATCGTTAACAAATCTTAAAATGTAGCAGTCGATAGTGATGTTTTGGCCAACGTTGTGTGTGACGAACTTCCGAACAGCCAAAGATCGTATTAGCTGCAGAGGCTTGGTGGTTGAAGCCCAGGTCCAACGCGGAAGAAACAGACGATTTTTTGAGAATTCGCGCTGATTTTTAACATTCGTCAATCGCCGCAAGAGCTTTCACAATAATCGAAACCAATCGCAAAATTATACAATGATCTGAACTAGCTGCATGGCAGTAGTGACGGACTTCCGTCATCGCATTAGCTTCAGAGGCTTGGTGGTTGAGGCTAGCTAAATCTACAAAAAATAGTGTCCACACACTGCGACACCCGCCATGAATTGACACCCACCATGCATCGATAACAACCACTTATTCGGCGTGTGACAGCGGTAATGGAGGCTATCTACACTCAGTTTTACATTCCTGTCAGATTGATCAGGTTGTGAGGGATAATTCTCGCCGGTCGATTAAGGTCCCTCACGAACTCACCGAGCCCTTGGAAAGAGACCAAGAAAAGGATTTCCACAAGGCAACGACGCACTCTCTTGCGACTCCATCAACATCGTTCTTAAGAATATCGTGCAAAGCTCACCTGCCAGCACCGGGAGCATGATCTTTCTAAACGCGACTGAACGCAACAAGCCGTCAATAAGATGTAGAAGCAACTAAAATAACGAACTATGTCCTGTCTTCGAAAAAGGTTTCGCAACATCGACGCCTTCGAAGGAGCTTCACAATGGGCAACTACAACTTCGAGGTATTCGGGGACTTGACTACAGTGACATCGGCAGTAAACAGTACCGAGATCAACCGCTGTTTCTTCGGACTCAAGAGCCAGCTGCTTTACAGAGCGGACGCTCGAGCTGGGCCTAAAGACAACTTGACTTAGGCACAAGCGTCTACCATTCCGAGCCCGGGATGCTCCATTCTGGGATGCTCACATCTTCGGCGGCACAAACAAGTGGATTCCTTCTCCCACGAACACTTAGGCTTTCTCATTGTGAAGGCCATAACTATTGGCTGAAGATTTACACCCGTATTCCGGCACACCTCTGTGATGTCACAACTGCCTCGCAAGAGCATGGTGAGTCACAAATTGTGAGGCTTTCGTATTCTGAACAAAAATGCACAGCTTGTGAGCATCACAAGAACCATCAAAATTGTGATGTTCTCCTGAGCACATCATTTGAAAAGAAGGAAAAAAAGACAAAACATTTTTTTGAGAGGACAATGTGGAGAAGGGAAAAAGAAAAAGAGAGCGAAGAGACAAATTTTTGACATGAAATCGAATTCACCACAACATGGTACCTATTCTTCTGTGTTTTGACGTTTTTGCCAGAATCCCAAATAGATGACAAAGTCACAGGGACCACATTGCAACCGGAATAGAGGTCTTAATTCCCCAACGGCTCCATATCTTTTTAGTGCATATAAGAAAATTCGCTTTAAATGCTTAGACCTGACAGCAACGCATAAGTCTTTGCAGAAGTTCCCAAGGCACCGGTTAGATTAGTTAAAAAAAAGCATGTGATGGTTATTCTCTCAAACTTCTTCTTATTCCTCGTTTGGCACTGCAGACTAGGATTGCTTCTAGCCCCCCAGCACGGCGCAGCTCTGTTGCCTTGCACTAAGCAGACCCTATGTCATGCAAAATATTCTACTTTCAATATGTGGCATTGCTTCAATACATTTCGCTTAGCAATATGCCGGCAAACCGCTTCACTCAATTCCATTCAGTCAACAGCCAAAGTCCACGAAACGAAAACACCATGCAGGCATTTTACGGTGATTGAGTCGTAAAATTGCATGTACAAGCCATTTAGCGATTTTCATGAAGTGCAAGTCTAACGGAAATTACCATTCATTTACACGTGTCAGCAGCTTTAGATTGACGTCAAGCAATTAGCATATTTATGACAACTGCCATCGCATTCTGTGCAAATATTTGTTTATGTCAAACCAAATGTTTGTTTATACCCACACCCTGACCAGATGGTTTTAATGAATTGGTTCTAAGAATTGAAACACTTGGTGCAGTGGTGAAATGGGTGACTTTGACGTGAAGGTGAAAATGCAAAAGCGACAAAAAATTGACATTAGAAGGGAATCGTTGGATATTAGGTGAGTCGCTTGTCAAAAGAATTCATTTTCATGGCCCTATTCGTAAGTGTGTATTTATAATTGAGAGGAATTTTTAATTGAACAGTGGACATAGATAGGGAGGCAATTATTTGATTCCTGGTGGTGGTCACGAATACGCAAAGCTTAAAATCGCAGTCAAAGAAGTGTTTCAGTGTTGCAAACGAGAAAATACTGTGTTGTGTCGAAAGTCGGGACGAATTCACCTGTTTATAGCAGCAATGATAGCAGTTGTCAAAGGTTCCAATGAGATCTGCTGTCCAAATTCCTATTTCCTCAAAAGTCCGAACTTGTGGAGATGATTGAAAAATATCGAAATTCCACTGAATTCAGCTGAATTGGGCATCGCCAAAGATTCAACTCATTTATTCCAAAGTCTAAGCTAACAAGCCCACCCTTTTGGACGCAATTGAAGCCATCTTTCAAAACGCTATTGCCGAAATAACGCCGCACGTATTGGACCGATTCATAAAAACTTGGACTGACTGCTTAAAGCAGCTAATCCGAGGTGGCCATTTGACTGATATACTATCCCAAACATATTGGCATGCCGGAAAGCCGGAATCAATTTTATAGCTCACATGTCTCGTTCTAACCTTGGATTGTGTTTCTCTGTTATCTGTGTACCCAACCAGCTTAGATGGCATGTTTGCCCAAGAGGAGGTCAGAAGATAAATGGACTCAAAATATCATCATCCTCATCAGTCTATAGGGGTCGCGGGCTTAAAGCACGTACGAGAGATCTCCAGGCAAATCGGTCCTCCGCCATCGACTCTTACCCATCAGGAGTTATGCCCAAGCGTAACCAGGCGAGTTTTTGGTCCAATTACCTCGTCCTGCGTCTGCCAAGTGGTCGCCTACCTGATGGAATCGCATTTAACACCCGCCTCGGAAGTCTTGATGATGGGGACATTCGTGCCTCGTGACCAAACCATCAAAGCATAGCCCTTTCCAGCTGCTCACTGTTGAGTTCATGAACATCCCTTGTCTCGGCTGCGCTGCGACATCCAGACGCACCCTTGGCGAAGTCCAACGCCCACGGTGAAAGGTGTTGGTATACACACATTTGCCGCTGTTAGTGTATAGACACTGTTAGTATAGGCACACCACACTCCTGCAGAACACTCCAGAGATAACCTCGAAGAACTCGGTCGCATGCTATTACCAAATCTACCTACCATCTGTAGATAGGCTTGGCATACTCCCAAGCCCTCTCAAGAACCATTCTTAAAGTGAGAAGCTGGTTAGTTGTACTTCTGCCGGGACGAAAGCGGCGCTATTCATCCTCCATTCTGGGCTCGACCCTTGCTCTAGAACGTGCTTAAAACACCTTAGCGTAGACTTTACCGCGGAAACTGTAGTTGGAACAATGTCTTATGTCTCCCTTCTTGTAAAAGAGAACCAATCACCCCAGTTTGCCAATCGACAGGTGTCTCACCATGGTCACTTTAATGACACGAGAGAGCCATAAAACTCCCTCTTTACCCATTGCCTTGAGCATTTCTGCCCGGATTCAAAATATTGCATGCCAAAAGTGAAGTTTGGTGGAGGAATAGGGCAAATCGTAACATCTCCCTATGGATGCATTTTCGAGAGACAAGTTCTGCGGAGAATAACCTCAACCAGCTTGATGTGCGTAATTGGAAGCTGGAGAGGCTTGTTTGTTGAGACCAGTGACAGTGGAGGATAGAGATATCCAACTTCTACCTCCCTTGCCTCTTGATTTCATCTGACAGCTTTTTTTAAACGGTGTTGCGTGGAGCCGATTTTGTAAGATCATGTGTTTATTTATCTCTGGTTGAAACCCTGATTATATTTTTGCTTAATGTAGTTAAAAAAATTGAGAAAAAACCCATTTTCGTCGCCTATCTCTGTCATCTGATACCATCTCCCATGCATGAGGCTATAGTTGGGAAGCATTTTTTTAGCTTAGAACTTCAAATTGGCTATTGTGGCATTTGATCTGACAGTTGTCTGTTTTTGCAGAAATGAAGTATTCGACGAATTTGACAGTTATTCACGAAATAACGTGAATGCAGTCCTCTGATTGGTCAATTTGGCTTAAGAACACGATTTAAAAAATGGTTGTCAAACATTTTAAGGGGAAGAGAGGTAGAAGTTGGCTATCGCTATAATACTTGATCTTGGGGTCACTACATTCCAGACACACAATTACATCCAGAAAAGATCTGGATGAAGCCTTTGATGCGCTAAATGAGAGTCATCGCTCTATGATGGTAAAAACATTACAGTTAACGGCGAGCGGTGTACAGTCTTGACAACGTGATTAGGCCAACATTAGATGAGCATAAGACATGTGATGAGTTATTATCCAAATAATAATAAAAATAGGGGTGGCGACAGTTCGAGGTGGACATGGACCTAGCTTCTACAGAAACCACTCCGTGCTATTGTTCTCTCACTGGTGGAGACTGTAGGTCCCAGTTTTCTGCTACTCCGAACGGCCAAGAAGCAGGAATACTACTTGAGCATTGGCAGTGACTCGAGATGGTGAATTATGAATGTTTGTAAATTCCTGGATGGAACCTGGCACCATCTCTGTAGGAGCCGACGAACCAATACGCCACGGCGGCCCAGTACGTGAGAATGGGGACTACAAATTCAAATAAATTCAATTTGGTGGACCTTAAACTCATTTGTCAGTGTTTTATTTCAGTTTAAAGGTCTCCGCCTCTTTAAGGACACCTTAATCACCCTTCATTGTGAATTGCGCCCACTTATTTAGTTCAAGTTTTTCTTCACTTCCGGGCGCCATCCTAGAGAGTGTGATCATTAGCCGCGATGTCCCACAAGATTAAGTAACCCTAATAAGCGTGGTCTGATTCTATTTTCCACTCCAAACATGATGCGCAGCTGTGCAAAAACTAACACAGTCTAGGTTTAACGTAGATGTTTTTTAACAGGTTGCCGTTTTTTCCGCAGTTTGAAGTCACTTGTCAGAAAGAAATTACCACCCGAAGGACATAGTAAACATTGTAGCTCCAAATCAAGCCCATAATGAACATTGTATCATACGAGAAGAAATTCTTAAATATTGTTTGCACTATAGACGTTAAACCAAACTCCATGCTGATACAATTAATCCATTCCAAGCCACCAAAATTCCACATCAAATCTGCGTGCACATAGTGCGCCTAAAGCTCAGAGCGTCAAAACAAAAAACCGTCCTCACTTCCCAACCCAAATGCCCGGCACCTAACCATCAAATCGTCGCACTCCCAACAAAAGATAATTCATGTAAATGCCAAGAGAAAGGGATCTCACACCGATCTCCATGTTTGGCATACAAAATCGATAACTTTCTTCAAAGTAGGACATCCCTACTCGAGGTAAAGCAGAAACCAAACTCAACCACTCCACCTTCCGGATGCACACGCATAACGAACATAAAGATGAAGTCCGCTCAACAACGAAAATTAAAACATCTATCGCAATCAATTAGTGCAAATCAAATCGAACAGGGATGAGGAATTGTCAATTCATCTGTTGTGCATGTTTACATAACTTCTTCCTCTATTCTCTATCCATGAGTTGGACTTTGTGTTTTTTTTTTTATCGGTTGCATCTTGTCAAAGCGACACGGTTACATATGGAACATACTAAAATGCAGGCATTGTATCTGTGAAACTTAATCAAAATCTCATCTTCTTTCGAACAGCAGTCACGCCGACAACACGACTGACTTGTTATTGCCTTTTTAAGGTTTTTTTTTTGGTTTTCTGTTGTTTGGGCCGTTTTTTTTTTTGTAAGTACACGCGTATTACGCAAACGGCATACTTAATTGGGTTAAAAATGGGCTTTGATATACCCAACCTGCATAAACAGTATACTCACTGTTAAACCTCCCCCCCTCTTCACCACAGCACAGAGCAGAGGTTTACAATGGAGGTAAAAGAAATAAATGATACTTTACTTGATCGGCATCTATTTGAGACAACTGTTGCAGAGGCAGAGACCCACGCTGACTTACAAGTTGGTTGTTACTCTAATCTCTGCCTCTGTCCCCGTCTACCAGTCATCGAGCCGCGACCAACCGACTCCCCCTCAACCGCACAAACACTCTCCACCGCCACCACCACCCCACATCCGATGGTGAGTAAGTACGAGTATAATGCACCTTTCACTTTGCACTCAATATTCATGCGGACTAAGCTGACTAACTGCCGTGTGGATACCCGTTCACAGCACACGTAGGTATCCACCACGATGTAGATGGATGCATTATACAACAGAAATAAAACATCTCACGGATTCAAAATATTGCTCTTTTTTCAAAATTCATATCATACCTCTTCGGCTCGGTCGTGATGTAGTCGCTGTTTCGGTGACCGCCAAAGGAATTAATTATTACCTCCGCCAAAATGTTGCCCTTAAATAATCTCTTTGTCAGTGTATCAACAGATACAAGTACCACGGCTGCAAGCGCTGCGATTCTCCTCCTTCCGATGTCAGTTTAAAGATGACAACGAATTTCAGTTCACTTCGTGTAATTTTTTTCTGTTCTTTCAGTTCGTTCTTTTCGCTCGTCTCTCGTGTATCAAGAACAACCTAAATTAAACGAGGAAAGAGAAGATGAAGAACACACTCGAAAAAATTGAACCGACAAAACACCACAAACATACGAACGAACGAAACACAAAAAAAAAACCAAAAACACCGACCGGAGCAATCAGGAAAAAAATTCGGAACAGGTCGTGCTGCGGTCCTAATTAAATGATTTCGAAGGTAGAAGGAGATTCAGATTCAAATACTGCACTCTGTTCGAATGAATGCATCACTCGGTAACACACAAGAAAACACCGACAAATCGAGCACAAAATGCGCTTGTTGTTGTTTTGTGCGCCTCTGCGCGATAACCGAGCAGCACACAATTCAAATTTCAATCACGCTCCACCGACGGACGGCACACAGCACTTTTACTCCACTTCTTCCAAATTTGAATCTATCTTTTACTCGAACTTTTTTTGACTTTTTGTTCTTATTTTTTGCTTTATTTCAGGGTATCCAATCGGACTTATCTTTCTCCTTTCAAGGCGACGGCGACAGCGGCGACAGTCGATAGTCAACCAGTGCGCGACAGTAATTTTGTGTGGGTCTGTTTTTGAAAGTTCGTTAAAAGGGAGTTTGGATTGTGTTCAAGCTGAAAATGCCAGGCACATACACAACATATATTTTTCTTATTCTTTTTTTTTTGCTTAACACGAAAATTTGTTTATTCACTTGTTGACCCGATTGTTGGATGAGATGAGTTGAAACACTTTCTTAACACTTGTTGATCAATTGGGACCGCTGATATCAACACCCGACTGGTACACCAGAGTACGGCGGAGTAATGCGAAAGAAGAACAAAATGAACAAGTACGAGAGGAAAGAAGTCAGGTTGACGGAGTTACCTGCAAAGCTCTTCGGAAAGAACTGATCGGTTGGTGTGATGCGGTAGTTGGGTTAACCTCCCAAATTGAGTGCGGCCAGGTGCCTACTAATGGTGGTAATAAGCGACCAACGCATACACACACACAGGCTCATGTGCAGCTCTACAGTCTGGCGCAGCAGGAAAAGCAAGCACTCCGAGGTGGTTGTTGCTGGCATTCAACGACGAGCAAATTTAAGCTGCTCAGTGGGTCGGTTGTATGGACTGAGAATTTAAGAGAATCGATGGTGGGTTCGGCTTGATGGGTTTCTCTTCGCATCCAATGTGGTGAGTTTGAGGTTGTGAGTGCGCATGTGGGGTTTTTTGGTTAGAGCGGTGTACAGTGACACGGAAATGTAATTTGCTTTGTAAGGTGGTGCTTGTAGTAATGTCTGTTGTTAATTGTTGGCACAGCAAGAGTTTATCATGCAACTCTAGAAGCAAACATTAAAAACACTGGAGTCCTACCGAGGACCGGCAATCAACTGCACACAAATTTGAATTTGAATATTTACTAAAGAGACTATTTGAGGGGACTCGATAAGGGATTAGACACCGAATTACCAGGGTCCGGATTTTGTTGACGAAAAAAAGTAAAAAAAAGGCAAACAAAACCACATAAAAAGGCAATTATAAAAAAGTCCGAAAAGGAACTTAAATGCACATTTAGTTCTATTATTAATTCGTGCGTTTTTTTTTTTTTTGTTTTCAAAATTTGAACGTTTATTTAAGAAAAACGTACGATAGTATTGCTCAAAGTATTGCCCATCTGAAGCTATGACTTTTTTCCATCTTTCTGGCAATTTGTGGATCCCATCCCAAAAGAACTGCGCCGCCTTGGCAGCCAAGAATGAATCAAGCCAATTTTTGCTCTGAAAATCTGCTCTGATGTGAACTGTATTTCAGTGAGGGCGTTCTGCATCGACCGGAACAAATGGTAGTCAGAAGGGGCAAGGTCTGGGCTATAAGGCGGGTGGGGTAAATCCACTGTTTGCCAAATAGTTCTTAGACGTGGGGCCGAGCTTTGCCATGGTGGAAAATTGTTGCCTCGTGTCTGGTCGCATATTCCGGGCGACACTGCTCTCTTCACACGGATTATTTCTGTCCATTGACGGTTTCACCCGGTTTTAGCAGCTCATAATACAGCACCCTTCTGATCCCACCAAATACAGAGCATTATCTAGGCGCCATGGATACTCGGCTTTGCCTTTGATTTCGGCTTTGCCTTTGATTTCGGCTTTGCCACTTTTGGCACGTTCGCTTAGCTAGCGCATGTTCACCATAAACTTCCATCAAAATACGATGACTTTCGGCGAGAAGACGAACTCCCCGCAAAAACACTTTTTCAGGCAAAAAGTTCGACATATTTGAGTGAAAAAAAAAGATTGTTGTTTACGCTTCAAATGAATGACATATACTGAAATGACATACAATGACATTAGCTTTCCAACGCATCTTCCAATAGAGTAATACAAGTTACGCCATCTCTTGGGAAACCGCACGAATTAAGACCGAATATAGACACAACAGTGGAAAGTAACTACTACCGAGAGCTTTTTGAAATCGTCTGGTTATGATCTTCTCTGGTTGTCCCTTTGAAGCGAAATGGAACCTTTCATTACCGAATGTATCTACTCAATAGTTTCAGTCCTGTATTTGCATTTGAAACGATAGTAAACATCTTCAGGAATTTCTTAGCAACGGCCCTTATGCTTTGATCAAGCTTTTTTAAATGTTCTTTAAACCGGCAACACTTTACCAATTGATGCTTCTTGATGAGAATAACGATAGCTAAAATTAGAACAGACTCGAATATATCTGTTTTTTTCAAAAAAATTCTATTGGTCGACAAAAATCCAAATGTTTGTCGCCGTAGCCTAGCGGGTGGCAGGTTCGATCCCGAATTTACCAGTCCTCATTTTTGTTTCGTTTATGTGTGTATGACATTAGGTAGGCATATTAAGTAGTCAGTCCCAAAAGTGAGTACAAAGGTGTCTCTGTTCTCAATCTAGCTTGAGCTTAATAAATCGAAGTGCAGAACTTTCAGTGTTTATAGAAAGTAGTAGCCGCTGATTTTTACTGCTGGTGGCATCATTGGACCGTACTTCTTCAAAGACGATGCGAATCGTAACGTAACTGTGAATGGTGAGCGCTACCGTGAGATGATATCCAACTTTTTTTTGCTCAAAATGCAAGAGCTTGACTTGCATGACATGTGGTTTCAACAAGACGGTGCCACATGCCACACAGCACGCGCAACAGTGGACTTATTGAGAGGCGAGTTCGGTGAACATTTTATTTCACGTTCGGGACCGGTCAATTGGCCGCCTAGATCGTGCGATTTAACGCCTTTAGACTATTTTTTGTGAGGCTATGTTAAAGCTCATGTCTATACAGACAAGCCCGCTTCAATTGACGCATTGGAAGACAACATTGAAGCTGAGATACCGGCCGAATCTTCTCAAGGAAGGGAAAGAAGGAACCTAGCCCTCTTGGGCTTAAAAGCTCTTAAAAACAGACAGAACAGAGAGAAGAGGGAGAGAGAGAGAGAGAGAGAATTTCAATGTGAAATGGGATGAATTACTCGCTTTAATTTCCTGGTACGTGCTAGATAAACATCTAAGAAATAGAGATAGCATTTTATATCTCCCCACTCATGGTCATGGTCCTATTAGTCGCTCTCTTAAATTATGTAACTGACTCATCGGAAGTCGATATTTCAATGAATAGGGAAAACAGTCCCTATGTCGTGAAAACCCAGTTTTCTTAACAAAACCAAGTTAATGTATTTTTTGGATTTAACGAAATAAAGTTTAAATTTAACGAAATAAGCTGATGGTTAGCTGACTGCAAAAATGTACTTCCAATCCATTGATAAAGAAATAAATAGATAATCCACCGGCCAAGATTGATTATTCAAAAGAGTTAACTCCCGCCCAAGCTTTTTCGTGGTGCGACCAATTATCTGCATCATTCTAGACCTCACGACGAAATTCACGTTGCGTACTTACATCGGAGACGGAATTAACTGTGGGCTCAAAATGGATCAAATGGAGGGATTCTTCCACTCCTGCTACCCACCACAGCAACGTACCTACTTTCCATGAAATGTATTCTGCAGAGATGTCTTCCGATGTCAACCCAATTCACCAGAAAGTGAACTCAAGTTGTTCGCAGCAGCTCCTTCTCGTGTACTTTGCCTAGTCCATTGAACGAGACATCCCGTCGTCAAAAAAAAATTAGCTGTAATTTGTATGGTTTTTGGGTGCTTCAATCTGCGACAAAGTGATTGGCATTTACGTGGTTGGGATGTATAATCAACGCACAATCTTCTCAAGTCGGCCTGTATATTCGAATGTGGTTGGCTCTCTATTACATATGAGATTCATTGTGTGCTGTAAAATTATTTGGTCCCCAACATTTGCGGAAGACATTTACTACCGCCCTAAGTCTGCCAACGACATGCATTAAGCAGGTGAATTATTGATTCGACTGTTCAAAAAGACGTCCCTGATATTTCACCATTGTGTGGCATTTGCGGAGCTATCTGGGCTTAATCAACAGCCTTCTTTAGATCCTTCGCCAGCTGTCTTGAATTACGGCATCTAGATGAGGTTCATCTCCATTCTGCCAATGCGCTTTACTTGGTTGAATACCCTCCTCGAGGTGCCGTCAACGCCCAGGTCCGCTCTCAGAAGCTTTCTTTCGAAAATACCAAGAGCCTCTTCATGCCATAATCCATGTCTCTGTTCATAGACCAGAAAGGACTCTATTGTGTAGCATCGACGTGATTTGTTTCTACGGAGGCAAACGAAATCTTCTTCGGACAGCCTTGGCTTTAACTTGTATGCAGTCCGAATGTATTCACGTCTCGGCTGGTCCCACCGTAGTTGGCACAAGATGCCGAACTTCTACCTCTCTAGCCCCTTAAAATTCTTGACAACGTCGATGGACAAGGGGTCAATCAGCTGTGAAGTTGGGCATCTCTATAATCCTTCAGTTCTGGTCAAACGGATACAGTGGGTCTCAGTGACAAATGCTTCGCTGCCTGCCTGTACTCTTTGTCAAATTACGAGTTTTCCTGTGGAGTTATAAAACGCCGTACAGTAGTGGCAGCTTTTGGGATGCTTTTTGGCGGTCTTCAATATTTTTAAATTTGCTTGTGGAGCCAGCGCGAATTTACAGAGAATTTCAGGAAAAGCAGTTTAGTTTTTGGATCCGGTTAAGATTCAAACATCAATAATACTAGAGGAGTGCCTGAAACCAATTGCAATCAGATTGGGGGTTCATTGAGCTAAACAGATTCCGTCCCTTAACAAGCACACAAGCTCGAGCCCATTATTGAACGAGGAGTCATACGTGCTTCCCATTACTCTAGAAAAGCACTCCTCCTTACTAGTCCAAGGCGTCTTACTTCACTGACTAGACGTGGCCTGCCAAGGGATCTCAATTTCCATGTGCACTGGTCATAAGTGAGAAAAATGTTAGGATAGGTTAGGTAAGTGGGTAGATGTGGGGAGTCTACGTGTCACTTAGGTTGAGATGGATCCATTTTTAAGGCCTATGGGGGATGAATAACCTCCTAGTTCCAACTTGTACTCGTGCGTTCATGTTGCTGTTGTACCTGGGGCTGATGGGACCTGGGACCAATCGATAATTGAGCTGTCAAAACCAATAAACAAAAACTCAGTCAGTTGCAAATCGATTCAATTCAATTTATTTCTTTAGCGTTTGAACACATTTAACAGATAAATATTATTTCTAAAAAAATATTAAGTATTATTCAAATGGACAGTGTAGCTCTGTGGTTTGAGGATAACGAGAACCGAGAACCAAATGTCCAAAGAATTAAAGATAATTCTAATATTACGGAATTAAGTGACAGTAGGCGAGTTATTCTTTAAATTAAAACGTGTGTGGTGTACTCAAACCAATGCCGTAATTTACTTGTGGCTTTGTGAAAAACTTTCGGCTGAAGAAGGAAGCATAATAAAGCATTATTTACCAATTGTTGGAAGTACCGCCAATTTTGAAACATGCCGCAACACTGAAGTTTTTGCACAGGGAGGCTACCAGTCGTTTACCTAGAAATACAATAATACTTTGAAACGAAGTAACAAAACACATACCTTTTTCCAGCCTTTTATATTCCGCATCGGTGGGCCTTTGGAATTGAATTCCTCTGCCGGCTTGAAATCCTTTGGCAAGATCTTCGTGCTTGGCCCTAAATCCAACCAACGTTTCAAACTGTTCAGCAGTTCGTATTTCCTGTCTTTGTTGCTTACCTTCATCATCTTCATCTTCATCTTCTGACCCACATGGTCCACTAAAGGGGTCGTGGAGGTAAACCACACACGAGGGATCTCCAGGCAACTCGATCTCCGCCATCGACTCTAACTCATTAGGAGTTATGCCGAAGCGTAACCAGGCGAGTTTTTGGACTTGTTCCAACCATCTCGTCTTGGGTCTGCCAAGCGATCGCCTACCTGATAGAATCGCATTCAACTCCCGCCTCGGAATTCGTGATGAAGGGGACACTCGTGCCACGTGACCAAACCAACGAAGCATATCCCTCTCCGTTCGAAAAAGCAGTTGAGTTCCTCTCGCACTGCCGTGTTTCTCACCCTATCCCGGCGAGTAATTCCCACAACAGCAACAAGAAATCTCATCTCAGCAGCTTGTATTCGCGATCTTATTCTTTCGGTCATTACCCAAATTTCATGACCATAGGTGAAAGTTGGAACAAATACTGAGTTTGGGCTTCCTGATTCCAGCTTGACCAATCCTACAGGAAAGCTCAGCATTACTCCTTCCATCACTCGTGAAAAAAACCCCGAGCTACTTAAACTTCTCCACCTGCTGCAATGGGACTCCACTAACCTGTAGAGTGCATTGAACAGGCTTTCTGGAGATGACCATAACCTCCGATTAGTCCACAAACCTATCGAGTGCGCGCTGGAGTTCCGTCTGGGAAGATGGAGGATCAATAAGTCATCTGCAAAAAGAAGATGACTTATCTTCGACTCTCCGAATGTGAAACATTCCTCGCCTCGACTGCGCTGCAACATCCAGCCCATGTATAGAATGAAAAGGAGAGGTGACAAGGCGCACCCTTGGCGAAGTCCAACGCCCACTGTGAAAGGTATTGATTTAGCACCGTTAACACGAACACAGTTGTGTACAGAGGCTGCTTGCCTTTTAAATACAAATTTGAACAAATAATGACGAATATTTCACACAGAAAGTATGCACACATGTTTCAGCAACGTAACAAGAATTCATTTGTTTTCTCAATCAAAATATTTCCAACGCACACAGTCCGAAAACACAATAGTTTTCGAATGAAAATCCGTGCGAAATCCGCTTGCTATAGGGGTACAAAGTACAAATTTTCGATTTTTGAATACATTTCCGATGCTACAGCCAAACAAAATAAGGCCCCTGCCTAGCCCAGACCTCTCGAAATAAAGAGGTTAGAGGGATTTCTCAAAGTTTCTGAAGACTCTAAAGTGGTATTCTCCCAGAGTTCTTTGTCTCAGTAGGCAAAGAATGGGACATTGACAAAGCTACGATAATTCAACGACGTGTTTCGTGGAAGAAATATGTTCCAAAATAGTCGCCGAAGTCATGCTCTCTCGACATGCTGCGGCGTATGTTTTCATGCTATCTTGATGACTATGCCCAGTTATCGCTCCGGCAACCATCAGCAGCAGCTTTTTGCTGCATTGTAGGAGTTTCGCCGGTTTCTGCACAGCTCAACTTACGCCATAGCATCCGAGTGGTCTCGCATGTGGTGTGGGAGTTCCACCTTTCGTGTACTAACTCTATGATTTTGTCATCCACTGTCTTGATATCTGCAAGAGGTGCATGCTTTGGATGAGGTGAGAGTATAATATCCGCTCTTTCGACTTCTCAGCAACCCACTCGTGTTGTGCTACTGTTCTCTCGCGAGTGGAACGCAATTTAAGAATCTTTTTCTAGACAGTTATACTCTTTCAGCATTGTCAGTGAGTCGAAAAGAGGTGAGGCCGTGAAAAGATTGCTCGTGCCGGGATTCTAACCTGGCCTGCGTAGGCTCAAGTGCGTAGGGGTCGACAAACAGCCCACAACGGAACGGCCGCCAAATACACAAGTCAATACAGGATCAGCCGGGGCCGAGCAAGTGCCGACTTTTGGTCTTACAGCAGTGGTCGCGCTTGAGGTGGAGGGACAATGGCTTCCTTTCCTCTTAGTGATCAGATTTTGCTTCCCGGATTGAACATCGCTTCTGGAGCTGGTGCTCTATGCCGTCATAGTCGATGCCGTGGTCGCTTTTGCTCTGGCGATTTTTTTTTGTTTTGTTAAGGAATTAGGGTGGCGACTATTGTGCCTTCTATTGATCCTTTTGGCATTGCCCCGTTGCTTGAGGTGGTTCGTTGGCACTGTGTCGTAAACACTATCCAATTCTTAGAGCGGAAGGGTCTTTGGCTGTAGACTAGTCAAAAGAAAATTGCCGGCTTGCCAGCTGCACTCCGCTTCGAATCTGGCTGGTCCCCAGCATCACCTTCGAGGCCCGCACTGGGAAATTACCTGTGGTGGCTTGAGGATCATCGCCAGAGCAATGGCGTCCTCTCACTTGTGTGACCTACCGACTGCTGCGACTGCTCCACGCTTATGCCGAATTGCAGTGCTTCAACAAACCTGACTTTCTGCGGATTTGCCTTTCTTCAGATCGGTCCTGAGACGGAGAGCTAATGGTTTTTCCATTTCCGTGGATGTCTCCTCTAGGAAGTCAAGCGCTTTTTGAAGCCTTGACTTTTCATGGCCCCTAAGCTCTTGCTTTCCTCTCAGCCTGCAATCGTCTGCTGCAGTTACGGATTCTACTCGGCATGGAGCTGACTGTTGAGTGGCAACGGAACAGGAGTCATCATCCATAATGACTAAGCTAGACTGCTTAATTGGGGATTGGAGAAGGATTACCTCCTAATCTTCCGTTAAAAAAATTTCAGGGTTTGAGGCGGTTTCATGGAGACAACTGGTGCCCGACTCAATTGCAGTACAATTTCATGGAGTTTTTGTTTAATCGGAATTAACTGTGTTCCCACGAGTAATGGGGACGGAGATGTCACACTGTACTGTATGCAGTGACGGGGACTTTATTAAAACCAGGTCTCTCGAGGTCACCGTTAGAAGACATAGTCACGCAGTATCAATCATTTCCACACACGGTAGGGTTCACGCCTTAAATTGCACATTTTATCGATTTGTTACCCTCTAGATCTGCTAGCACCTCGCGTGCTGTGTTTGGCAAAGACTCACGTATGTCCTTGGAGGTAGAACCCCCTGTTCACTACGAAAAAATGTTAGAATTGGAAAAAATACCGTTAGACTATTTATTCCGTTATCAATGCTCTCTTTATTCTCGATTTTGCCTTTCGCACGGAAAGAGGAGTTCAGCCGAGAGGCCTCCACAGCATTCGATCCTTCCGCAACCAGGCGAGTTTTTGGACTTGGTCCAACCACCTCGTCCTGTGTATGCCAAGTTGTCGGTTACCTGATGGACTCGCATTCAAGGCACGCCTCGGAAATCGTGATGGTGGTGGCATCGAAAGCTATCGAAGCATAGTTCAACACTGAGCTCAAGTAACAATTAACTCTCCCAACAGCACGAAGAAATCTTATCTCAGCAGCTTGTATACGCGATCCATGTCATTATTCATAAATTAATAAAAACTGAAAAGAACTGACTGAAGCTCATCTTCCCGATTACCGAACGTCCGGGCTGTTTCAAAATTGACCCAACAAGGCCAATCTTACAGGAAAGCTCAACATTACTCCTCCCATCACTCGTGGAAAAGACCGCAAGATACTTAAACTTCTCCAGCTGCTTAATGGGACTCCACTAACACGCATAGTGCATTGAACAGGCGTTCTGGTTCCATCTGGGAATGCCCTTTGCGAAGCCTTGGTGGCCAGTCATATATGCAGCCCTAGCGAGGTTACCGTTCTGAACGGAAACTTAACCGATTTCATACGAATTGGAGGATTCTTGCTTTGATGTCACGTTTCGAACAGCTGATTGGAACATTTTCCGACACAACCAAGAAATCTGAGTTGCTACGCGTCCAATTTCTTTTTTAACAAGCACTTGCGTCAGCCAAATGTCAAATATGTCCGATATTCTCCAGTCTCCACAAAGAATTCATCGCGGAGCATTGTACGACGGACCATGGCTGCGGAAAAGTCTCCGTTTCTAATGGCTACCTCGCTAGCGCAGATTATCACATTGGTGTAAGTAAACTGCTGAGATCCTTCTTCAAGTGGGAGATGGGAATTTTGTAAAGGCATGTGTAAAATACTACTTTGTGGTGGATTTCGAAAGCAGGCATATACATGCATCGCAGTTGGAACCTTGAAAAGCAACGCTGCCATGAACAACGTGAGCTCTTGAAAACGAGAAGAGACCCAGCTTTACAGGAGGAAAAAGAAAGAGCACGAGAAGCTCGATTGAGGAGATGGAGAGCTGTCGAAAAGCTTTACCAAGTGTACAGCAGTTATCCAATGGATATAAGGTTCGGGCAGTAGCCTGCTGGGACGTAAATGAAGAACTTGTAGCAGAGTCGCAGTCAATACTGAGAATCTGAAAAGATCACTTCTGTAGGTAGAATGTTCCACTCAACCTGAACGACGATCGACGAGAATTTCGTCCCTCGACATAGATGAGGTCAAGACTGCAGTCTAACAAAGCTGCCGGTGCGTAAAAATTGTCCGCCAAAATCTTTAAGGCAGCTAGAGATCATCTGGTAGGGAGTGTAGTGTATTGACAACACTACGATAGAGCGTGGAAGCCAGGGATGTGCATTTTGACATGTCTTGTACGCATTTCCAATCTTGTCTCAGCCAGTTCTAAACAGCAGTTGACCAGCAGTTGACCGCCGACAATCGCAGATTCGTGAGTCGACATTACAGGGCGCATGGACCAGCTCATCTGCAAGATACGGTTGGAGGAAATCATGCTCAACGAGTGGAATTTCTGTATCGTTTGCCTGATCCACAAGAAAGGAGACCCCTTTGACTGTGCCAACTAAATATCGTTTCCTTAACATCTCATGTACGATCTTCTCTGCCGTATTGTGTGTTCGCTTGAAGCCGTTTGTAAGCAATCTGAAAGGCCCATAGATCGCAGAAAAGATACAAGAAGACCAAATCAACACCCACCACCTACTCATCAATTTCAAGGCCACATTAGGCAACGCGCATAGACACGAGCTATGCGTGTCTAGTTTGGACATTCCTGCATGCAAACTAGTCCGGTTGTACAGGGTGACGATGGATAATTCCCGATACTCCATCGGTAACTAACTTCCCAAGACTTTCAATGTCAAAAAACGCATTAGACATGACCACGCGGTGTCATGTGACTTCTTCAACATCACTCTGGAGAAGATCGTGCAAAATTCAGACGCCAACACTAGAGGCACGGATTACAGGTGTCCCTACAATTGCTAGCGTACGCGAATGACTCTCACGTGATTGACACACCACGGCGAGCCGTCAATGAGGCGATTGTTGGTATTCAGATGGAGGTGGCTAAATGGGTTTAGCGTTGAACGAGGGCTAAACGAAATACGAGGGCGTTCAATATATTCTCGGTATCGAAGGAAAATGCGAATTCAATTTAAATTGTTTTTGTTTTTCAATATAATCTCCCCTAACATCAATGCATTTGTTACATCGTGAGATACGATTTTTTAAACCCTCAAAAAAATAAATTTTCTCTTTCTCTGCAAAATACCCATTTATTGCCGACTTGAGTTCTTCATCATCCGAAAATCTTTTTCCACGAAGACATTTTTTCAAATCCGGAAACAGGAAATAATCACTAGGGGCAAGGTCTGGACTATAGGGTGGGTGTTGGATTTCTTCGAAACCACGATCTCGCGCAGCAGCCTTGGAAACTCGCGCCGTGTGAACAGGAGCGTTGTCATGAAGAAGCAACACACCCCCTGCGAGATTACCCCGTCTTTTCTTTTTAATTTCCTCCCGCAAATTATGCAAAGTGGAAGCGTAGGATGTGGCGTTGATGGTTTCACCTTTTTTTTGTACTCAATGATTCCCTTCTAGTCTTAAAAAAACTGTGGCCATGAGCTTCCCGGCAGACGGAGTGACTTTGAACTTCTTCGGGGGGTCTGTTCCTTTTTTATGCCACTGCATGGACTCTTGTTTGCTTTCAGGGTCATAGTGGTGGACCCATGTTTCGTCACCAGTAACAATTCGATCCATAGCAGCGTCGATCCATCACACATCTCCAAAAGCTCTCTACAGCATGCGATTCTCACTTTTTTCTGAGGCGCTGAGAGCGTTCGTGGCACCCACCTTGCACTGACCTTTGAAAGGTTAAGATGGTCATGAAGAATGGTGTGAATGGTACCAATTGAAAGCTTGGTGATCTCTGCCATCATTTTCACCTTTATTCGGGCATCCTCAAGAGCAAGTTTTTCGACTTCTCGGATGCTTTCTCCCGTACAAGCAGTAGCCGGGGCCCCGGAGCAGGGGTCGTCTTCAATGCTCTCTCTGCCTCTCTTGAACTCACTTGACTACTTTTGCACAGTTGATAATGAAGGTGCGGAACCCTGGTAAACAACCACCATCTCTTCATGAATAGTTTTTTGACTTTTTCCTTGCTTAGTGAGAAATTTAATTACAGCGCGATGCTCAATTTTCACCCTCATCGTCTCCGTTGCCATTATGATTCTGCTTAACTAGAGATAAAACGCGAATTAATAATCACATTTATATGAAATTTTACATGAATGCACTAAAATAATAGTATTACTTGATAAATAAGTAAATTTATATATACAACCACAGCTTCACCCTGATACCGATAGAATATATTGAACGCCCCTCGTATATGACGTCCTCAAGAAACGGCATACAACATCGACGTCTCGACCGAAGAGCTATCCCCTTCATTACGGTTGGCGTGTCGAACGGCATAAACGTGTGAATGTTGGTAATTGGCATTAATGTTGTCGAATTGAGAACATTGTCAACAATGTTTCGAAATACTCCTCGAATTGTAAAGTTCGCCAACCGTAGAATGTCCAATGCGTTAGATTGCCAATCTCACATCGAAAGTTTGATGCGCCAACAGTAATGGTTGATATATCTTCGAGCGGCTGTACAGCAGGTACAACGCCTAAGGTCGCAAGAGAGGAAAACAGAATTGGAAATGGAAGTGAAAATGGAATCGATGCAAAAAATCGAAGCACCAGGATTCGTCAGGTCTAACTGTCATACCTAGGACCAGCAACCGAAACATTTAATTGTATCAAGACTCAATCAATACAGATTTTCCCACAATACCTATTGCATCTCAAGGCGACGCAGGTCTAGAATATATATCGACACCGTAGCGAGAACAAGCATCGCTGGACGAGAACTATTTCTGCATCTCGTCCTGAAAGGCACCAAATTCAGCAAGCCCGTTACCCTTGTCAGACAGAGTGTCCTCCACTCAAGAAGTGTGCCTGGCAGACAATAGTACTATAATCGGCAATCCACTGTCACCAATAAAGTTCATTGTTTTGCCCAAAGCTAGATACATTGAATATCGTCCGCTGGTTTACAGACCGTACGGACAACTCGGCTTCGACCCGGAACCTGTGGTACAACTTAACAGAGGACAGCTAGCCAGAGATCGTGCTAGTTCCAGAGGCTTGTTGGTTGGTGCCCAAGTCCACACGACTGTAGCGCCAAATAATAAAAAAAGAGAGAAGTGCGTGAAATCCCCGTGCTCGCTGATTCCTGCTAAAAACTTGTTTCAAGCGCCTAAAATTTGTACACCGCCCACTTTGACGATACAGTAGGGGTAGCCGATTGAACTAGAATGGATGATGCTAATGACCGATTGTCTAAAGCAGGGTCAGATTGCACCTTCGCGTCTAACAAAATGCGAAGAAAACTTCCAATCAAACATGAAGCACACACAAAGTTCTAAATTTAAACTATTTATTTATTTCTCATCAGTCATACAAAAAATTATTTAGTTATACTTAAATACGAAGGAGCTCTCGTCAAACGTACATGTGTTCTTTGACAGACCTCAGCAGAGGTACAATTGATTTAGTAACAGGAAGTGTTTGTGTGTGTGGGAGATGGCGATGATGGGGAGGAGGGAAGAACGTAACACTCTGCACGGAGCTGTGGAAGTGGGGGCGGGCGGGTATTTCAATTTATAAATATGAATGTTCTTCTTACAGCCCTTAGGTCCTACAACTAAATCAAAATGCACTGTTTGAAGTTGGTTTTACGTATTTTTTCTCTTTTTTGTGATTTTTATTTGATTTTTTTCTTCTTGTTTCAGTTAATGCAGTTTTTCATCTTCAAGAGATTTTATACATTTTCTTAGATTTTTTATATTTTATTCACATCGTAGATCATATACAAAAATGTATATAAATATTTAATTCAATATAAGCAATTGCATATCTTACTTATCGAGAACGTTGAGGGGATGGGGACGAGGTATTAACATAATTGGAGAGAGGATTCATTGGAGAATGGAGGGGCGTGGCCGCTGGATGACGTCGTTTTCAGGCCCAAATTAGTTTTTCTTTTGCTGAATAATAAATTACAAAATAAAGTCTGTGTTCTTTTCCATTCCTTTTCTCTTGTTTGTGAAGAACGTTTAACGGAAGATAACTAAACAGAACATAATGAAACGCGCACTCGCAGAAGACACACACGACGACGGCACACGCTTAGTTGGTGGTAGTGGTTGTGGTGGAAATGTGTATGATTTCTTTGAATGAAGCTTACAACTCATCGTGTTCGTTTGACGCGTCCTCCTCGACATCGGGGACTCCTTCGTCCTTGTCATCATCGTCTTCGTCTTCATCATCGTCCTTGGTATCAGCTGCATTCTTTTTCGCCTCCTCTTCATTCTTCTTCATTTCCTCCTCATCCTGGGACTCTTTCATTTTCTTCTCACCAGCCTGGGTTTCGGTCACTTTACCGGCCAACTTAGAGGCATACTCCAGATCATCGGTGATGAGAACGTTGTCAAAGATTGTGCCAGACTTAACTTGCCACAAATCGAAACCAAGAGTGCACAACTCTTTGCGTAGGTACAGATTCTCGTCAGCACTGTACTCTGGGTTATCGATTTCTGGGTGAACCCATGCGCCCTTGTAGTTTGGATTGTCCAATTGTTTGGGTTGCCATTCGCCCTTGTATTGTGGGTTATCGACCATTGGGGGTTCCCATTCACCGTCCATCTCATCGTCCCAATCCTCGGGCTTGGTAGCATCTGGGTCTGGAATGTGTTCTGGTTTGTCCCAATCTTCTGGTTTAGTATCATCTGGATCGGGGATGGTTGGCTACAAACGAAAAAAAAAAACACACAAGCATTAGCACCTGAAGCAGACAATCGAATGCGTTTAGCGGAGGACTCACCTTATCATCCCAATCTTCTGGTTTCTTTGCATTTGGATCCTTGATCTTCTTTGGTGCCAAGAAGTCCCAATCATCCTCCAAGGTTCCCGACTCAGCCTTGACGTTATCAATAAGTACCTCGTATGTATTGTCTGGCTTCACGATCAACGTGTAGAAATGAGTGTACACATCATCCTTGCAACGGATGTCCTTGCTGATCAAATGATTCTTGCCCTTGTAGCTGAAGATAACGTGAACTTTCTTGGTGCCTGGTCCGCAAATATCTGGTCCAAACATGATCTCATATGGAGATTCGCCATGCATATCGGTCTGATCCAGTGAGCAGTCGAACACTTTGACGTATCCACCACCGCAGTCGATGTTCTGTTCATGTTTCACTGAGAACTGAATGACCAATGGTTTGCCCTCATTTGTGAATGGATCGAACTTCGTCGAGAGCGCATAGAAGCGGGCATCTTGTGATGTTTGCAGACCTACAAGAGAAGAAAAATAAATAAATACAAGTCCACGATTGTCGGTCGGCAAGTCCGGTCAATGGACTCTTGCGCGTGCACGTAGTGGTGATGTTATGTAAATTAAATTATCACGTTGAACTTCAGTGATGACTACACATACCATTAGCCATTGCTAAGTGGATTGGCTAACGCGATATGATGTGATTGACGATGGTCTCTTGAAGTGTTTAGAGAGTTCAACGAACTTGTCTAAGAAATGTGCAATGCACACAATTGGACTTGTTGTGACTTGTGCACTTGTGATTGAGGTGACTCGCCAATTACAAAGTTGGAAGAATGCGACTAACCGTTTATGACCTGAGAAATCGTGAATCGTGGAAGAATACTCATGGAAATACATTCCTTAGTAAGTTGTACCTCTCGCGTGCTTCGTTGTGTTTAAACGAGAGATGATGATGTACCCAACACAGACATTGTGGAAGATAAAGACTTTGTCTCGTCTCCATTATTCTTGAACAACGAGAAAAGGCAATGTTGATCAATTTCTTTGTGAACACTGCCGAGTTGAATCGTATGTAAACGGTCCAACCCCGGTACTTGGTGCGACAGAATAATTAATGATTCATAAATATTCCATTTCCCAAAATAACACAGTTGCAATTACGCCTACAAATATCAAAATTACTAAACTGACTAAATCCTAGAAGATTGCTGTCCATACGGATGAATGGACACAAGAATGAAGATTATTGACTGGTTTTTTATTGGCGCCATATCAGTTGGAACATGATGTATTCATGAGTGCGGAAAATGCAATCTTCTCTAACTCCATCTGAGCTGACCAATGTCTCGCCTCGCAAAGTGAGTTATTTTACGTTGCCACGAGCGGAAAGAACGGAAGCACAGTATTATGCCGACTCGGAACGGTCAAGCTGAGCATTGTCGACTCACTAATTGCCGTGTAAAAGTAGCGACATGAATTCATAATGCCACGGCGACAATTACACATTGCATCAGTTCAGGATAAAACAAATTGCACCTTATCTAGCCGGTATTGGAGACATTTCAACACCGTACAGCAAAGTTTGTTTTGATTTATGACCTAATTACAGTGGTATCTGAAATAGGTTATGATCACCTGTAGTCACACAATTCCCTCTTATCTGCTGAAGATATTATCGTTAGCAACTAGTTTTATTCTTCGACATTTCTTGGGAGTGTAGACCTATTTATTGGCGCTATCTTATCTTAGAAAGTCTACACGTTCATTCCTGTGCCCTATCAGGGAGCACAGTGGTGTCTGTGTGTTTCCATGCGAACAGGTTTTTTTCCACAATAACTTTTTTTCGGACAAAAGGGAATATGAGGCGAACATAAAATTTATGTAGACAATCACTTGGATTCATGTGTTTGTATTTTTGAAATCTGATATTACCATTCTGTGCATTTGTGCGCCTCAAATTCGTCGTCTAATCAACAATCTGGGACAATACTAGTCGCCGCGCGCTAACCGAGGATATTCAAAACACTCTCTCCACTTTGGAAGTTATTTTTTTTTTTTTGGATCATCGACTATAAATGTCAGAATGTGTGGCAGCTCAACGATCGGCTTTTTATTGACTCTGTTGACGTGAGTGATTTGTGTCCAGCATTCGGATAAGATCGAATACATAGTGGAACTTTGGAGATTACCCACGAACTCAGACAGTTAATAGCCCCTCAGATATTCATTTCATTCTTGGAGGTGCTTTCAAAAAGCTGACTTCTCGAACTTTCTGTTCATATTTTATTCAGAAACTTGATCTGAACTCGACAACGTGTTGTTCATAGAAAGGAGAAAGTTACAATGTTCCACCAGTTCCATTCGAATGTCCATCAACTTATGGGCAGCAGTGTATACATGCGCAGCTCACTTCAACTTGAACCAAATGACTCATCAAGGTTCAAACTGATCCGCTAAAACTCATTAACTGAACGTAACTTCTTATCAAAATTTTGATTATTTCTTCATGCTCGACTGAAGTTCCAATGCACGTTTTAAACTTTGTAGTTCACATTTGATAAGACATCGAACCCGTTTTCGAACGCTCAATTAGAATAGATAATGTGTGGGACAAGCTAGAAGTTTCCATCACATGTTGGGTAAAGGGAGAGAGACAAGCTCCAAGCAAAGTTTGCGATAAGATAAATAAAATGTAGCCCCCTTTGCATCGTTTTTGTGATGTTGCGATAGTTATCATCTCTCTAACAACATGCATAATTAATCAACGATACGAATTTTCACAATTGAGGAGGAAATGTGTACGATTCCATTTTTCGGTAATTATAGAACAATTAATAGGCTGCGCGACATGATCGTGATAAAACTGATGATCGCGGTTATTTATAATTGGAATTTAATGTAGGATAAATAGGTCGGCGGCGGTTCCATTTAAAGGTACGTAGTTAATATGCAATTAACCGGAAAAATTTGCATAGCTCTGCAAACGATAAGAATGGTGTCTGCGTCTCTCTTCCATTTTAAAGTATGTCAGCGTGCGGCGGTGATGAAATTTGCATTTATTTGAGTGGATTAAACATGAGTAGAATAAAAAAAACTCAGCACATGTTGGTGGTATGGGAGAAGGCAGAACAATCAAAAGACCTGTTTGAACATTCCAAAGATTGACACGTATTCTGGATGTTGCTTGCATCCAGAGAGAACATGTCTCAATTGTCATGATGACGTGTTGATCTGTGAAAGTCTCTAGAGGCTGCATATCTCAAAACACATGTCAAGATAAATGAAATTCAAACAGAGGCGATGTGATGGTGTCTACGCAAGATCATTTTCTCAACATTTAAAAATAAACAAATGCTATGCTACACACGCCCACGAATCCTCGTTCCCATGATAAGAACGAACAAAATAATAATCTCCATTTCTTGGTTCGAACTCTAGAAACATCTTTTTCAACAATGGCTAGTATTCTCACTTTTCGAATGCACACAACGAACCCAATCATCAACGGGGGCACAAACGTTTAGTTCATTGACACAGTACAGTGGAGGCAAGTAAATCAATAATAATCAAATGTGGTATGTTACAACTACGAAATGCCGGCCAAATAAAGGGAACACTTTGATAAATAACTTTTGCTCACAGAGTGGAGCTTGTTTGGGCGAGCCAGGTTTGCTCACACGTCATCTAGTCATCCCCAAAGCGGACGCAGAGCCACGATTTTTTGGAATCAATTGGTCAATCACTTCCTGTTTTTCCTTTTTTTTTCATTTCACATTTGTCAGCCCCTCCCTCATCATTGCAAGTAGAAGCACTCACCTTTGTCGGCTTCCTCATCGTTGAAGAATTTTCCAGAACTTCTTATGAATTTGCCGAATTCCTTTCCTGGATGTTTGCTGTAGACCCACGTATCCTTCCATGCATCTAAAATGATTAGGAAGTTTCAAGAGGATCACTTACATGTAAAATCATTGAATTCTAATTAAACTCCCACGTCAGCAGGAAATCATTCTGGGACTAGCAGCACCCCTCCCCAACAATTTAGAAAAAGGTTTTTCTTAAACTTACCATCATTGAAATTCTCCTCGAAATACACTTCGCCGCTAATTTGCTGGCAAATAGCAAGCACAACTAATAATAACGCACTCGCACGTTGCATTTTGGTAACACAATTTATTGTACTTCTTTGCAACTAAAGGAGTCAGTGTGTTTTTTTCAGTCCCGTAAAATAGAAGGGAGACCCAATTTGTTCACGATTCAAGAGATAGACAACGAATAAGTGCAGCGAAAAAATTTCAGTTTAAATAAAATGTCATATGCGGTGCGGTATACTAAAAATCTGTGGCTACTGCGAGTGAGAAGGAGACAAGTTGTTTTGTTTATGAAGCCAGCGAAGGTGGAAGAGAGATGAGGCTTGTGAGCGCGTACCGTATCCAACTTCACACATCGGTCGATGCGAAGTGGGAATAGAGTATGTCCATAGCGGCATTCAATGGGAATGAATGAGACGGAGAGTGAGACGTTGAACCAATTCGTTTCCGAGTCGTGGTAGACAGATGGAATACTCGGATTGGATTGAAGTGGACCAATCAAAACCAACCAACACAATACTGTTATCAAACTTGACTGTTGCATAACAACGGCGCTGCCAGTAGGCTAATATGTGCTGCTATCTGTGTGAGAGAATTGGAAATGTGGTTAATGTTGATTTAAGTGTTTGTTGATGACGAGAAAGAATGTCGGATGGTAATTTTAGAGAACACGGAATTGATATCTGTGACCACAGACTATAGCTTGTTAATTCATGATATTGCAGAGAATTGAAAATTCTATGTCTCTATTGCATTTGATGGTGGATTTTTTATTATGTAGGTATGTACAAATGCAAAGGGAAGGAAATCTTTATATCTTATGTGCTCTTAATTTTTTAATTTCTAAAGAACGATATAGAAACATACAGACATGTACGTGGGTATGTACATATTTATCATATTTATGTAACAGAGTGGAGGTTCTACATACGCGACAAAAGTCCAGACTGCACATAATTTGATGGGGGGCTCGAAACTCAAATTCAAAAGTGAGGCAAAATTGAAAAGCCTCCTCGTGGCCGTGCCCGTGGCCCTCTATGATAGGTTCACGGGCAGACGATGACACAAGTGTTTCAAATTGCCGTTACAACGGATTTCTGATTGACAGGTAGTCTACAAGTGTTTTTCTCGTGACAATAAATAAAGAAAAGTGAGGTGTCTCCAATAACAGAAAAAAAATATATTTAGTTTGGGAAAATAGAAAAAATAGTATTTAAGAAATAATTATTTAACATTTCTTATTTTTTGTGGGTGCGATACGGTCATTGATGGACCTAGGCCTCAACAAACAAGAATCTCCAGCTAGCGCAATATTTAAATAGCTGCCTAAAGCGAAATATTTGAATATTATTATTAAATTGGATTAGGTCCTTAGTTACTTGTGTGCGTCACCGCTCACTCACGAGTCCTCTTCTGTGTTGTCTCATAGACTCGGAATGCAAGACTATTGGACCGTTCTCAAGTTGTCCATTCTATGCGTTCTACATGGCACACACAATCTCAGCAGCAATAAGTGGTTTTTTGTTGGTGGACAAATCATGTAATGTCGTTACATTGTAAGGTTAAAAATAACCAGGAGACGATAACATGGTAAATCACACTGAAAATACTGAAATTCACTCTCAAACAATGATATTTCATCCAGAAATGAAGTGTGATAGAGATGCCCAACTTCTACCTCTCTTAAAATTTGACAACAATTTGACATTAAAATTTTTGACAACAACATTTTGTTTTCTAAGGCCAAAGTGACCAATCAGAGATCGGCATTTACGTTATTTCGTGAATAATTGTCAAAAAGACTCTCAAATTCAGCTCAATCAGCTGTGAAGTTGGGCATCTCTATAATACTTCATTTCTGATTTCATTGATACCAATGACATACCAATGACATTTCTGTGTTTTATTTAAATGTTCAGTTCCCCACCCTATACGTTGATTTGTATTTTGGTTTTGGGGCAACAACCCCTAGTGGACATGGACTTAGACATCATAAGGATCTCTAGTGTTGTGCCTGTGTGTGCTATTGTCATCTAGCGGAAGTTTATAGCTTTACACCAACGAAAAATTTGAGGAGTTTGAGACAGACTTTGACAGTTAATCCCCGGTTCCTGTGTTTGAAGCACATAATTAAATCAATGCTTGAATGTGTGCCTGGCACCAATATATCTAAACACTTGTTGTTTGTTTGCTGTACATACACATCACCTAATTTTCTCTAGTAAGCGTCTTTTTGTGTTCCTTTCAGAAATGAAGTATTATAGAGATACCCAACTTCACAGCTGATTGACCCCTAGTCCATCCACGAATTTGACGGATAATCATCAACATTTTTACGGTTATTCATGAATTTTTGACAGTTCTTCACGAAATAACGTAAATGCCATTCTCTTCAGAAATGAAGTATGATAGAGATACCCAACTTCACAGCTGAATTACCCCTAGTCCATCCACGAATTTGACGGATAATCATGAACATTTTGACGGTTATTCATGAATTTTTGACAGTTCTTCACGAAATAACGTAAATGCCATTCTCTTCAGAAATGAAGTATGATAGAGATACCCAACTTCACAGCTGATTGACCCCTAGTCCATCCACGAATTTGACGGATAATCATGAAAATATTGACGGTTATTCATGAATTTTTTTTTTAAATGCCGTTCTCTTATTGGTCAATTTGGCTTTAGAAAACGATATAAAAAATGGTTGTCAAAAATTTTAAGGGCAAGAGAGGTAGAAGTTGGGCCTCTCTATGATACTTCATCTCTGGTTCCTTTATTATCTTAGTTTTTACAATTCAATTAATTGTAGACCTTTGAATAAATCGGCAAATTACTTAGAATATAATAAATGTCGCTAAAGGTTGAATACAATGTTTCTATTGTGTCCATCCCTTCCAGAACATAACTCGCTCAAATGAAAATTCGTCGAAATGATAGATTTCGAAAGTGTATGAGCGCTACAGTCTATTAATCCTCTGATTATATCGACATTGCATAAGTATCATTGTTAGACATGAATACAGTCGAGAACGAAAGTGCAGACATCGCGTAAGTGCAATGCCTTCAGATGCTTTCAGTCGTTTCAAAATTGTTCGTATTAACCCAAAACTTACAATTGCAAATTTCCTATAAATGCACTACTTTTCAAAACCTCTTATTAAGTGCCTGGAGTGAGTAACTTGGTGACTAGTCACACCAATGAAAAAAAGTGGAATTTGCTAAAACGACTCCGATTGAGTTAATCCAAGAAGATGCAGAATACAAGTTTTAATAACTTGAAATGAAGAATGTTATGCAACTCACTACGAAAATATTACGGAGCTTTTATCGGAAGAATTTGATGAGAATCCAACTCACTTGGAAGAGGTCTTTATTACTCTCCGAGAAGCTGTTCATTGTCTAGTTATGTAAGATGTTACATGGACGATATGAAATTGAAAATTCGTCTGATTGGTCACTTTGGCTTTAGAAAACGGTGTAAAAATGGTTGTCAAAAATTCTAAGGGGCCCACTTTTTTTGTCATACAAAAATTTATTTGTGCGTACAAAATCTATTAATGTATCCTGCATTCGTTGCTTAGGAGAAATAAAAACAAACACCTAACGACGGCAAAGTTCAAATACAGTATAAACTCGGTTTACGCAATTAATAGAAATTACGACGGTTGCAATAACCGAGGTTGTTGCTCTTACTGGGTCACACTTTTTTGTATAAGAAACGGTAGTCAAATGTGTTAAATTTTAAGGGCCGATGTTGAGTGTGAACCACACCTAAACGTCAAGTTTTTTTTTTTGCATTTCATTTGACAATTTCAGACTAACTCAATTTGAACCATGGAAAGATACACAATCGAGCAACGCGTTCAAATCAAAATGCATATCGTGCACTTCGGGATTTTTTCGGTCAATTTAATCGTCCAAATGTGCGTGCAATCGGAAAAAGCGTGCAAAAATTTGAGCAAACCTTTTCTGTTGGAGATGTGAAAACACCAGTGCATGCTCGTACAGCTCGTACTGCAGAAAATATTGCTGCTGTTTGCGATAGTGTGGCTGAAGAGCCGTCCACCTCAACTCGTCGTCGTGCCCAACAATTGCACCTGTCACGCTCGTCGTTGATGAACATTATGCACAAAGACTTTCATGTACACGCCTACAAGGTGCAATTGACTCAAGAACTAAAGTCTCTTGACCATTTCAAGCGTCGTCAATGGTCAGAATGGTGGCAAGAAATGGCAACAGTGGATGATCAATTTTCGAAGAAAATCATCTTCAGTGATGGGGCACATTTTCGCCTCAGTGGATTCGTCAATAAGCAGAATTGCCGCATTTGGGCGAATGATAATCCAAGAGTGATTGTCGAAAAACCAATGCACCCACAAAGAGTGACTGTTTGGTGCGGTTTATGGGCTGGCGGCGGGTATTTTTTCCAAAATGAAGCCGGTAAGGCGGTTACTGTGAATGGTGTTCGAACTTTTTATGAACCGAATGTGTATGATATGTGGTTTCAACAGGACGGTGCCACTTGCCACACAGCTAACGAAACAATGGCTCTTTTGCGCGACAAATTCAATGGCCGTGTTATCTCACGTGGTGGCGATTCAATTGGCCGCCAAGATCATGTGATTTGACACCGTTGGAATTTTTTCTTTGGGGTTATTTGAAAGAAAAGGTGTACGTCGATAAGCCAGCAACAATTCAAGAGCTAAAGGATGAGATAATTCGACAAGAATATTGTGTCACAACGCGGCAGGATCAGCTTCCTATATCGAGATGATCACGCGCATTTAGCCACCTCAAATGGTCTGAAATGCAATCTTCAAGGAAAAATATGAAATTATTGTAAATAAAAGTGATAGAAGAGCATAAACAATCTGAATTTGGAAAAAATTGTTTCACAAATGTCAAAAAGGCCGACCGAGAAGAGAGTAGCTCCACCTAGAATTTTGTGTTCGGGCTTACACAAATGATTCACGTGTTTCCTACTAAATATGCCAAAGACTAACCGCGCGAACTCGTCATTGCGATACGATTTGATTACTTGATTTCTGAGTAAGGTGGATTTTGTGATACGATTTGATTACTTGATTTCTGAGTAAGGTGGATTTTGTAAACCCATACTTCTTTGCTTCGAAGGAGCGCTTTGTGGTTTTACGGAAGTGTACACGAACTCCACACAGCACAAAGGACTACAAAGAGAAACAACATTTTAATAATACTAATATGGGTGGTGCTACAGACCGGGACCTAGCTTCTCAGCAACCACTCGTACTGTGCGAGCTATTGTTCTCTCACAAGTGGAACTGTAGGTCCCAGTTTTATGCCGACTCTTAACGTCAAAGTTTGAGAAGCTTTTTTCTACTCAATTATTAATCTTTGAGCATTGTCAGTGACTCGAAAGAGGTAGAGCCGTGAAAATTATTTTTGGTCGTACCGGCCTGAAATCGAAATCAAGCAGTGAGTTTTAGCTGGGTAGGAGTCGACACACATACCCACAAAGTCACGTGCTTAAAAGTGTTTTTCTTGAACCGAGAATCGAACGCAGGCAGCGAGTTTCAGTTGCGTAGGAGTCAACGCACATAACCACAAAGCCACAGCCGCCACGAGGGAAACAAAATTAAACCCAGAAAAAACGACACAAATAGGCACTTGCGCGAGTAACGTACGATGATTCTGCTGTGGGATAGCGCCGTATTCACTTTTGCTGTCACCTCTTCCCTTTTAAAGGCGTTAGACTTTGCAAGCAACTAAAAAGAGAAGCAAGGAAGAGATACAAAAAATGCACATTTTCGAGTAGCAAACAAATGATCAAGAGTTCACATCTTAGAGTACCAGATAAACGCTCTGAACATGTATATTAAAGAAATGTATATTAATATCTATAAATCTGTTTTAATTGAAATAAAATAAAGAATAAAAGTTCTTTATAATTCCGATTGATATAAAGGCAAAAGTGTATCTGAAATAGCAAAACTTATAATAAATTTAAATATCCTTCAAACACTTTCTGAAAGCTAAAGACCAACAAATGACCATTCCGTCTGCCAGCGCAACGACTAAAAATAGCTTTCCAGCTTAGAAAAGGATAAAGACTTCAAATAGAAGTACCATTTTGGGAAATCGAGTTTGTGCATTGTCTCCTATTACAATTGAAAAGCAGTTATTCCAGGATTGCAGGCAAACCGAAAAGTGGACTTTTTCCTGCAAAAATGATTCATAAGTACATCATATGGAAATTCTCTAATTATTTGAAAGACATTTCTGTTATATGGAACATGTCTTGAGATACCAATTCCTTTTTTTTTTAACGCATGACCCTTAGACTGCGTATTCTGCAGCTTTCTTTCCTTAATATTTTTAAAAGTTGGTCAGTTTATTACATGTTTCAAACATTAAACCTAGTATTTCACTCTTTTTTAGACATGAAGTAGACGTCAACCAAACACTTTTTATTCGTATTCATAAATGAATTGACAGAATATTTTGTGCAGTGCAAGGGGCAACAATGTTGCTATTATGAACTCGTCCTAAGTCTTTTGAACGGATCAAAACAAAATTATTTATGTAAGTTTACTGCCTACATTCCGCGTCGGTGCCTCGACGACGTGGTGGTCACGATATTTGCTTTGAGACACATTATTGCTTTGACGTCACAATCATCAGTTCTTATTATTTCAAACATTGCAAATATCCGTTAAACTCTCCCGCCCAATGAAAACGTGGAGGAACGCAGGGAAATGTAAGAAATCACCAAAATTGTTTCAACATGCTGAAACAGAGAGAGTGCTTGGTTTACGTGCAATTACGTTGCTCTCACCGCTCTCATTTTTCTTATGAAAGTCGAACCGTAGCACAACGCAGTAAATGACATTGGACCATTGTGTAGTGTGGGCTCAAAAACGAGGCGACGTACCAACCACAAATAGCCTTATATTATTATTAGCTGACTTGTGGTACCAACGCAGCATTGTGAAATGGGCCTATAGCCATATCCCTTGAGCTCCCATTGCTGAACCAACGCCTTAAGTCCTTACCAAGTTTCCAATTTCAAATTGTACAAAAACATTATATTTTGTACATACGTTACACGTTTTGACACTACGATTTATTTACACAATTAATTAAATTTATTCAAGGCTATGACTAATATTAAAATTCTGGAAGAATGGGCGGACATGTGCAGACTAAATGCTTGTCCCCATAAGCATCATCGATCCGCCCAACAGTTGGCCACATTTTTGAGTCCGACTTGACGAATGGCTAAACACACAAAAATACGAAAAAAGAGTAGATATAAATCATTTGAATGAATTCGAATTACTTACTGCTGGGAATGCGGCCGTTTCCCTGCTGTATGGCCTGTTCCAGTTGTCGGACACCACCTGCGACTGAGTGTGAGGTGCCAGTTTCAATGGATTCATAAGTTTGTCCATTCGGCCTTCTTCGATATCTCTTATTTCATAACGAATTGAAATCATCGCCTCGCAGAATCGGTCCAGCTCTTCCTTATCCTCAGACTCGGTGGGTTCAATCATTAGCGTTCCTCCTACCGGCCAAGACATTGTCGGTGCATGGAAGCCATAATCCATAAGCCGCTTAGCAATATCAACTGCCTCCACGTTTGCCGACTTCTTTAAGTCCCTCACATCTAAAATAAATTCATGTGCTACCAAATCAGTCTTACGATCTTTGTAGAGCGTCTTGTATTCCCCTTCCAATCGCTTGGACATGTAGTTCGCATTAAGAATTGCAACTTGGGTTGCTCGCTTTAGGCCTCGACTGCCCATCAATTTGATGTAGGACCAAGAAATCGGAAGAATCGCAGAGCTGCCAAACGGAGCTGCACTCACGACCCCGAAGCTGTTGTCCTCACTTTCAAGTGGACTTATGACTGGGTGACCAGGAAGATAGGGGGCTAAGTGCGATTTTACACCAATTGGACCCATTCCGGGGCCCCCGCCTCCATGGGGAATGCAAAATGTTTTGTGTAAATTCAAATGAGAAACATCGCTCCCATAATCTCCGGGGCGGCAAAGTCCAACTTGAGCATTCATGTTTGCCCCATCGAGGTATACTTGTCCCCCGTGTTGGTGGATTAGGGTGCAGATGTCAGCCACAGTCTCCTCAAACACGCCCATCGTTGACGGATAGGTGATCATAAGACATGACAGCTTATCGCTGTATTCCGAGGCCTTGTCCTTCAAATGCGCCATGTCTATGCTGCCATCGGACTTGATGCGAATGGGTTCAACTTTCATACCCGCCATTTGAGCCGACGCAGGATTTGTGCCGTGAGCACTGATGGGTATCAAGCAAATATTACGGTGACCCTCATTTCGGTGCTCGTGGTATGACCGAATCGTGCGGAGACCGGCGTATTCACCCTGTGCACCACTATTTGGCTGGAATGATATCTTATCGTATCCAGTGATCTCACAGAGATCCTTTTCCAGCTCTCTAAACATTTGATGGTAGCCCTTAGCCTGTTCGACGGGGGCAAACGGATGAATTTCTGTGAAATGCCTAAATGAGCACGGGATCATTTCAGTTGTGGAATTCAATTTCATTGTACAAGAGCCCAACGGAATCATTGAGTGCACCAAAGAGACGTCCTTGTTTTCCAGTTTTTTCATATACCGAACCATTCTTGTCTCACTATGGTGCTTGCTGAAGACTGGATGAGTCAAGTAAGACGACGTGCGCAAGAATTTGGAACACTCAATGGAATTCTTCGAAAGATCAGTTTCTGCAAGCACGTCTTCAATGCCCTTAGACCTGAACACCCACAGAAGATCAGATATGTCCTTAGGGGACACTGTTTCGTCCAAAGCAACTCCAACCGTGCCATCAGGGAAGTATCTAAAGTTGATGCGCTTGGATTCTGCTCGCGATCGAATCTCCTCAGTGGTCATTTCGTTGGATGGCCGTATATGCAGTGTGTCGAAAAACTGTGCATTATTGACCGTGTGACCAGCGCTAGTAACTCCCGCATAAAGAGTCAGTGTGGAGTGGTGAATTCGTTTGGCTATGTCTTTCAGTCCATCAGGGCCATGATAAACAGCGTACATAGCCGACATGTTTGCTAGCAAAGCTTGAGCAGTGCAAATGTTACTGGTGGCCCTGTCACGTCTGATATGTTGCTCACGTGTTTGCAAGGCAAGTCTGTATGCATCGTGTCCATCCGAGTCGCGAGTCACACCAATCATTCGACCGGGCATGAGTCGCACCAAACTCTGTTTGCATGCGAAGAAGCCAGCATGCGGCCCGCCATAACCTAAAGGCACGCCTAAGCGCTGAGTGGTTCCTATAGCTATATCTGCCCCAAATTCCGCAGGAGGTCTCAATAATGTCAATGCCAGAAGATCTGTTGCCACCACTACCAAAGTCTAGAAGTCATTACAGGTTATGTTAAGTTTTTTTTTCCTTTTTCCTCCACTCTACTTACTCCGTTTTTTCGAGCAGTGTCTGAAATGCTTTCGAAGTCCTTCACATCGCCGAAAGTGTCGGGATACTGAAGTAAAATTCCGGACAGCTCTCGACTCTCCAGGTTGGCCTCTTCAATGGGACCTATTTCAATTTCAAGTCCCAAGGCAGATGCTCGTGTTTGCACGACGGACGTTGTTTGTGGGTGAATTTTGTTGGAAAGATATAGTTTATTTCGTTTGTTGTGCCTGTGTGCGAAAATGAGCAACTAAATATATATTTTTTTTTATGTGAAGTGACGTGAATTACCTTGCACATAGACACATGGCTTCTGCTGCCGCAGTTCCTTCGTCCAGAAGTGACGCATTTGCCACATCAAGCCCAGTCATTTCTGCAACCAGAGTCTGGTAGTTCAGCAGCGATTCTAGTCTCCCTTGAGCGATCTCTGGTTGGTATGGAGTGTACTGCGTTGTCCTAAATCAGTGCGGATACGAGACATGAGTCTGCAAATTCATACTCTCATCTTTACATACCATCCGGGATTTTCGAATATATTTCTCTGAATTGTTTGTGGGACATAACAGTTGTGATATCCCATGCCAATGTAAGACCTCCAAATTTCATTTCTGTTTGCAATGAAGCGGATCCTCTCAATCAGTTCGTGTTCACCTGTAACGATTTGTTTGTATGTTAATTTGATAGTGTAAGCCTGCATTCTGTGCCGATGGCTCACAGTTAACCGACAGTTAACCAAAATGTTATATCTTCTGGAGACATGGGCTCCTGATCTGTCGATCCTGCAGGTATGGGAACGGTAGCTGATGCGCAATTGAAGTAAAGAGGCTTACATGGCAATAAATAGTGTCAATGGCCTTGAGCAGGCTGCCAAAGAACTTTCATTTATATTCCAAGTATAGTTCGAAAAAACGTGTCCTGTACGGACTTCCTCCAACAAATGATCTCCGCCAGTAATGACCTCCTTACATCAAGGAAAAAGTCTAGATCCCTCTTCAATGCGGCCAAGGCCTACAGATTTGCAGAAAACAAGACTGCATATAAGGATAGCCTCAGGATTTTTAAAAAAGCAGTGGCCACGTCTAGGCCTTGGTCGAGGAGATCACACTGTAGTCAGATCATGTACACCTCGGAATATCCTATCCAAAAGTCCTACAGTCCCTGGCTTTATTAAGAGTAAACAAGGCGACTGGACACAGTGGTCAGATGAGGCTCTACGTCTCCTCGTACAGCCCCACTTCCCGGGATGCACGCAAGTTCAACTACCAACGACTAAAACGTTCTCAGATATCGAACGTAACCTTCCAGGCGGAATTGTAGGTGGAAACAGAATTATATGGGCCATTGACTCCTGGGATCCGTTTGAATCCACCCTCCTTAAGTGGGCAAAATCATGCGGCCTTGGGATGAACTCTCAAAAAACAGAGTTGGTCCTCTACACAAACAAGAGGATCACTCCACCTATCGATCTCCCAAAAATTGAGGGTACAACCGGAAAAAGTGGTGCGAGATATCTTGGCCTAATCCTAGACAGGAAACTTAATAGAGAGGAAAGTGCGAGGAACGCAGCCTGTAGAGCCCCAACCGCAAAACAATACTGTGGATGTGCACAGCAATTGTCAGGCCGATTTTGACAGTGGGGCATTTGTAAGCATCGAGAAGAAACCGGCTAAGGTAGGTCTGTCAGTGAATGATGGTAAAACGAAATACATGATAAGGTTCATGAACACCGGTCTTAATAGACAAATATAGTTGCAACGTAATAAAGGACTGTGACTACCTAGGCTACGCAGTAAACTCCGGAAATGACACCGCGGAGATAGCACGAAGGGTAACTCTGGCAAACCGCTGAGTCTTTGGGCTCAGCCTAACAATGCTGGAGTTTGTAGGAGATGATTGAAATACGAACTCTGGTAGCTGTACAACGACATCGACCTATTCCAACGAATTTGAATCTCTTGACTTAGATGACTAGGTCTTGTAGAGAAAAACGCTCCGGCTTGGAAAGACTTCGAGTCCAACGCGCAGGGACAACGTGGTAGAGGAATACCTCGCCTACGATGGCGTGCCCATCTGGAAACTGGACAAGCTTAGTGTACAAAACTGGAGGTGCCTAGCCCAAGACCATGCTAGTCGGAGAAACATGTTGACTGAGCCCAGGTCCACCCCGGACTTTAGCGGCCGCCCAAGAAGAAGGGGCGAAAGAGACAAAAACAAAAATAAACAAGACCTGACCCGACTAATATTTTCCGCGGGAATATTTGAATAGACATTCTAGATTTTATTAATATAATATTAATAGGGCTTTCCAATTGACAACAATTAATCGGAGTTCAGGAGATAAATCGCAAGTATGTGATCACTCAATCTACGAGCAATGCCGCACATGTACACTACGAACAACAATATGAGATCTTCTGTGGCAGTCATATGAACCAAGAACAAAAGTTAGTGTAAGTATGCTTATAAATGATTTAAATTGAATTTTGCGAAATGTTAACCTGATGTCGCAACACACAAAGAGGCAAACTCGATGCACAATAAATGAACAATAAATTCGAGATGAAGTGTCACTTTTCTCAGTGAGCTCTCTTTGAATGAGGAAACTCCTTATGAATGAAGCGTGTTCCGTTGCGAAGTTCCCAATTGCAATGCACACATGAACAGCACTAACTACGACGAAAGTCAACATTTTCAGAAAATGTTTATCCGCATTTGTGAATTAACATTATCGCGTTCGTGCGGGTGGCGCTACAGCTTATAGAGGGCCAGGGCCTAGCTTCTGTGTGCTATTGTTCTCTCACGAGTGGAAGAGGCCTACAGATTCCAGCAAAGTTTGAAAAGCTTAGACTAGAAAGTAACTAGAAAGTGGTGGAGCCGTGAAAATTACTTTTCGTAGCACCGGCCGGGAATCGAACCCAGGCAGCGAGTTTTAGCTGCGTAGGGGTCGACACACATACCCACAACGTCACGTGTTTAAAAGTGTTTTTCTCGAACCGGGAATTGAACCCAGGCAGCGAGTTTCCGTTGCGCAGGGGCCAATGCACCAAACCACGGCAACTTTGCCAAATCGAAATAGAAAGCGCCCGTTTTTCAAGAAAAAATATCTATGGAAAAAATTAATTACTTAATACCTAAACTACTTAAACTAAGAAATAGATTAAGAAAAACTTATTTCACTACTGTCAAAGGGCCAGAGAGACTAGAGAATAGCTCTAATTCAACGCGCGTCTCCAACATAACAAATAATTTGTGTGGATCCTACTTAAAGGACAAATCACAATGTCGCGTTCTCGCAGTCGGGCGTTGATAGGCGTCGGAACGCTGTTATCTTTGACATAAAAGCGCGGTTCATTCACTTTTCCAAATCACAATGAAAAGCGAGCGTTTCTCAAGTAAAACGGTCTAAAATCCACTTTACCAGGAAAAATGCAATTATTCACATAAAATCTGTACAAAAAATTTATTACGTACACAAATAGTTGCCAAAACTGAAAAATCACGAGTAAATAAAAGAATATTGTTTCACAACTGTCAAAAGCCCGAGTTTGTAGAAGTAGCTCTACGTAGAAATTTATGATCGCGCTGACGACATTACGGTCTGTGAACTATCAAAGCGCGACCGCTGCATTGTGACTTGTGCAATGGATTTACCCGTATCCTGCGTAAAATGTCAAAGCCCGACCGCGCAAACGCAACATTGTGGTATGGGTATAAAAGTCAAAGCCCGACCGCGTGAACTCGCCGATATGGGTATAATGTTTGCATCATGGTCCTTCAACGTACCGCAACGGCCCCATTCCGACTAACACAAACTATTCACGTGTATTCTACTTAACGAACGCCTGAACGCGCCGTTGCTATATGAGTATAAAACTCCGAGATGGCTCAGGGCAATCCGATGCAATGCACTTAAAATTCTCACAAAAAAATAATAATCGGAGAGTACGAATAGAAGATCGTAATATTTCGCATGGAAATCCATCTGTTATCGCGAATGAACTTAACTAATATGTCATTCGTGTGTTGTTTTCCATTATCGGAGCCATTGGGGGTCTTTGATTACAAACTCCTCTGATGTGAGCCCCCAAGTGACCTACTGATAATATAAGGCTATGAATGATAATGAGTCCGCACAAATTCTCTAAAATTCAATGTTAACGTAACTTTCAAATGAATTATACATAATGGTCTTACTTAATGGTTTGTCGAGATTAAGGTCTCTATTAAGTTGGATATTTTTCGGTACTGCCTTTTCCGTGAGTTCATTGAGCGACTAAAACAGTAAGAAGACAATGAAGAAATTCTGCCATGCTGCAATTATGGTTTAATTTTATACCTTAAAGCCTAAAGTATCAAGCATGGCTACGACATCTGTCTTCCGAGAGCCTATGTGTCGACTGGGAAATTCACTCTTTTTTGGAAAAATAATGTCAGCTGTTGTCGCGAACCCCCGAACACTATTAGGCAAAGAGCTTTTATGAAATTTGCCCACACATGCCGAAAATAAGGAAGCTGATTTAAGCTGCAATCTATGCATTTTGAAGTCAGTATAACTTGAGTCACTTATATTCCAATGTGATGTTCACAAAAACTAAGAACTAAGCACACGGTCAGCTTACTGTCGATTATGCTAAAAGACTGAATTCATCTCTTTAATTCAAATATGGATTAACTGTTTAATGTGTGATCAATAGAGATCAGAAGAGAGACGTTTCAATTCTTATCAGCATCTCTATAACGAATATATGCAGGAGTGTGTATTTGCATACAGTGATGGACAAAAAAATGTATACACTTGATGGTACTAATAGTCATATTTTAACTACATAAACTTTGTTTTTGTTATGTTTCTTAAATAGTAAATTGAAGACAAAAAAAAATGTTAACATTGTATCTTTTAATTATTTGTTAATTTAATCACTACCTCAAATTCAGCGAAAGGTAGGAGATTTTGCCTCCAAAATTATTTTCTCAGCGGTAACACTGATTACAATAGTTTTGGTCGAATATTTTTAATTATAAAGTGTAACATTTACGGTACATTTTTATATATGCACTTATTGATAATTGAAGTGATTTAATTAGTCCGCGACTGTACACCACCTATGTGTAGCCGAGGTGGGCAAAAATAGTAAAACAAGTGTATCAGAAATATCGAAAATATCCACAAAAAAATAATTGCGGTACGAAGTTCGCCGGGTCAGCTAGTTGAAACGTAAAAGTTTGTACTTGTTTTGTTGCTACTGATTAATATTTTGTCACTTGACATTTAATTCCCTCGATTTGAGAGATTCTTCTAGAATTGATTTCCATGCCTACTGCTCTGAGTGCCAAAGTTTATGCCAATGTGTAGGTTTTGTTTTTGCCAAAACCGCCTGCTATCACATTTGTCTTTATCGGATTGAACCTTGGTGATTGACCAGACCATTCCATTAGTCTAGAGGCAAACCATTTCTTTGTCAATTTTGTGAGAAATGTCTACATCAGTGGGATTTCCACTTCAGCATATGTTAAAATTACGGATTTAAGTATATTTACGTAAGATTTCTTCATCATCATTTAATTTGGGACCAACTCAATACCATACCATAATGTTACCACCACTATGGTGGATAGTCTTCTTGGCGAACCCAGGATTTCATTCTCCGTTGGATAGACGTCTCACATAATATGTTCCATTCTATAAAAAATATAAAATAACTTGGACTTACTTTCATGGCCACAAATGATATTTCATCCCTTTAAAGAATTGAACGATGTTGCTTAGAAAAAGAAGCTTAATATAATAGTTCGCCCAACACTGTTTATGAGGTTCCGAACATTAGATCATAATCACTGGGTCTTGTTGTCTAAATTATAATATAATATGCAATATGGGTGGACCTACAGTTCGTTGAGAGCAACGGCTTAGCTTCTCAGCAACCACTCGTGTTGTGCGTGCAATTGATCTGTGACTAGACCTAAAGTTGTATGCCGACTCCGACCGGCCAATTTGAGAAGCAGTTTAGAGAACACTTTTACTCTTTGAGGCATTGTCAGTGACTCGAAAGAGGTGGGACCATGGTTACCGAGAATCGAACCTAGACACGTATGTCCAAGTACTTAGACTCACAACTCCACGGGTGGTCGCCACAAAAACTTCAGGTTTCCAAATTAATCCCAGTTTTTCTAATAAACTTCCTGTCATTTGACTTCATTTAACCTAAATGTTGCTCCTCCCAACTGAGAAAATCAGCGCAAGTGAACTCAAAATCAGAAATGAAGCATGACTTCTACCTCTCTTGCCTCTTAAATTTTTGACAACAATTTTTTATATCGTTTACTAAAGCCAGATTGACCAATCACAGACCAAGAAATGAAGTATGATAGAGATACCCAACTTCACAGCTGATTGACACCTAGTCCATCGACGAATTTGACGGATAATCATGAAAATGTTGACGGTTATTCATGAATTTTTGACAGTTTTTCACGAAATAACGTAATTGCGATTCTCTTTAGAAATAAAGTATGATAGAGATACCCAACTTCACAGCTGATTGACCCCTAGTCCCTCGACGAATTTGACGGATAATCATGAAAATTTTGACGGTTATTCATGAATTTTTGACAGTTATTCACGTCAATTTGGCTTTAGAAAACAATATAAAAAATGGTTGTCAGCAATTTTAAGGGGCAAGAGAGTTAGAATTTGCGCATCTCTATCATACTTCATTCCTGATCGTTTACTAAAGCCAGATTGCACGGCATTTACGTTACTTCGTGAATAACCGTCAAAAATTCATGAATAACTGTCAAAAAGTCGCTCAAATTCGTCGATGGACGAGGTTTCAATCGGCTGTGAAGTTGGGTATCTCTGTAATACTTCATTTCTGCTCAAAATATTTAAAGTTTCTTAATTAGATCAAGTATGTATTTCGTACTAAATAGCACCGTGCTGTCTCACACTGTTATGAAAATCATTCTCTTTTTAAATGATATTCAGAAGCTCGTACAGCTAATTTCTACCACGTCTCCGGGAGCAATTTATCATGGCAATCGGTGTGTCATTCTATGAACACTTCTCATGGAAATTACAAATAGGGTTCTATGAAGCAGAGGGTGACACGTAAGGCTTGATTTGATTTATTGACGTCATTCGTGAAGATGAATTAAATAAGTTTCTTCGTGTCTACCTGTTCATTGAATGTTTCTGTAATTATGTATAAGTTCATGTGTCACTTAATGCTTGGAATGTACGAATACGGCGAAGTGCACTGTTTGCAATATTATTGCAGATGACTTATCTTTTGTAAATATAATTATTTGGCGTCATACGAGTATGCTGTATGTTCTGTTGCTAAATATCAAGCAAATGTTGATTACATAAGTTAGCCCCTTGATGCTCTGGCTACTGAGTGACACTTAATTCCAATTATATTGTTGCTATTCCATAAAAAAAATGTATACTTATATCTTCAAAGTAAGCAACAATATTTGCAAGGATATGCCATGTTGTCCATATTTCGAAATACCTAGTTCTGCCAAGAATGAATTTATAAAGCAATATTAATTTGAGTATTTTCTTCACATACACGTTCACAAAGTGCTACAGATTCTTAAAAACATTTTGGAATTGACTTTCTGCAGTCCTGGCAACCCTGTATTAGACAAAGCTGCATTCACAACATCTATCGCGTCTACTCACACATTTCTTTTTCTCGTATACGCAAGAAAAAGATATATATATGCTTATTTACGGAAACAGACGAGAGAGAGATTTTCCCAATTGTCAGAAATCCAAATGATGGCGAGGTGTTAAGAGGTGTTTCTCTGCGGTGCATCGCGAATTGCACAATAAAAGAAAAGGAACACATTGGTCAAATTTCCACGAAATCGGTGTGAATCTTCAACTTTGTGTTAACAGTTACGTGAAAAAACATTTGCCGAAAATATTCGGTGTCGATTTAGATAATGACATTGGCAAATGAACGTGAAAAAAGTGCAATAGAGTGAACATCTGTGCTGGGCCTTCGAAAATATTTGATTTTTTTTCGGGAGTAACGGCGGTAGGAGGGAGTTTTTTTTCTCACAACTTTGTCATATTGTTCTTTAGCTGATGTTATTTTTGTTGCTGGTTAGCTTTCATCCAAGTCTTCGTCCTCCACCGCCTGGATTTACTCCATTTCGTTAAAATAAAGAAAAAGATATAAACACGGTCGACGCGTTGCAGAAAGTTCCAACCTATTTATTTTTGGGTGATTCCTTATTCCTGTAATTATCATCAGAACGTTTTTTTTTTCTTTTTTTTTCGTTTCGCATTAAATTTCCCAATGCATTCATGAAAAATTTGTTAATTTTATTTTCATGCTCAATTCAAAGCAGAGAAACAGATTCTCTGCCTTATGTTATAAAAATAAGTAAAACTGGGTGCGGATCTCATTTCTGGATGTGGTATTCGACAAAATTCGTAAGCACAACGAACAATAAAACAAAAAATCTAGGTCTCGGTCCTTGATTCTGGTGAAATACAACTTATTGGATTACAAGGAAGCCTTGAATGCACCTTTGAGGTAAGTTTATAATTGAGAATAGTGCATGGGACACGAACTAATTATATAATCAAATGCCAAAAATGTGATATCTTAGTAAAGATTTAAAACGGAAAATTGAAAACTTTCCTCTCTCACAAGAGAACATTTTTTTAAGTTGCAAGAGGGAGTGGTGTCGTACACACATACAGCATATCTTTAATTTCAAAACACAAAACTATTGAACACAATTATGTATAGGCATCCATGAACATACCTTCATGTACATAGATATGTATTGTGTATTATTGACTCTCTTTGTGGCAACTTTATATTATGTAAAACAAGTGAAGAAAAAAAGAAATTATATTCCAAGTGAAAAACTATAGTGGGCTAAATATAACCACCCACGCCGCTTTATAGCTACGCTTGTTCAGTCATACTTTGTGCCCGTGTATTTTCTGCTGTGGTGGTGTTCAAGAAGCGGTGATCTCTTCAATCATCAAAATTCAAAAGAAATCATGGCCAGGCGTTGTTACGAGAGGAAAATATGCATCATGCTGCTGCTCTTCTAAGTGATAAATTAACACATAAGCATAGTATATAAATATACTATTAGAAACAAACATATTCGTGGCTGTCTGATATCGCTTCGGCTATATTAGCCGGAAGCAGTGCAAGTATTTTGGGCTTACCTAGTTGTCAGCTGTTCATATACACAACTATGAGCTTTTGCAATTGTTGTGCATATGTACATACAAATGTATATATGTTAAGCGAATGAAGAAAGAGTTCTTTTGATTCCATTGCACTGACTCACTCAGTGCGAAGAAGTCCGAATGGTGGGAGAATACGTACAGAGAAGGTGTTGCCTACAAATTATAAAAAAAAGACACATGCATACATACATACATATATGATAAGAAGTAAATGAGTTTGTTTTAGATGTGTGGGCACAGATGAGCTAGCGTGTAATTGTTGTTTGATATAATCACTTGAGTTTTCTCTGTATTTACTTTTTCGTTTTATGACATTCCCTTTATCAGCTTTCTGATTTTCGCATTAAAAAGGTAAACAAATGATTGAAAATACAATTTACCGGTTGCTTACACCGATTCATAGGAATAACGTGATATGAAAATCATGCATTCAGTTTTTAATATCACATTTCTTAAAGCACTTGCATACATACCTCCAGACTTAAAAGGTAGGAAACAAATTGATGTTTTTTTTTTTTCATAAAATTTAATGTTTTCATAACAAGCGCGTGGCGTTGCGAAAAGGATCTGTTGTACTGGCTTAAGGGAAGATGACTTATAAGAAGACATGTCATTTTATTGTACATTTGGACACCAGGCCTGATTTCACATTCTGTTCAAAGGCGTCCCTTAATTACGCCAGTTTTGTCACTGAACTCCAGAATTGATTTGACCGGTGTTTCACTAAGTTGACTAAGACTGTCGAAGAAGTAGGATCCCTGAACGAAGCCAGCTTAGGGCAGCTACAGCGAAGGTGTTGTAGACTTTCCTTCTTCTTCATGTATACAGAAATCATTTGAGAATAGTCCCAGTCTTTTTGCGTGTAGACCTAATGGGCAGTGTCTGGCAATTATCCCCACTACAGTGCTACTTTTGGATCTCTTCAAGGAGATCATATTTTGTACCGAAACAAGGCCAGATTTGTTTGAAATACCTACCTGTCTTTGACTTCTTGTTCACTGAGAATATCGAGCTCTAACTCTTAGGTGGTTAAGGGAGTATGTACCCATCTTATAAGAGGTTCCATCATCTGGCAGTTCAGTGGCGATTAATTAACTTTTTTTATGGCATGAGAGATGACGGAATTAGGGCCAAGGAATCTAGTAACACTTCAGTAGTTGCATTCGATCTTATGAAGAGTTTGCCGACTGCAGTCATTACAACGGGTGATTGCTTTTATAAGAGGCAACTTTGGACATATTGTCTAGCTACGTGTACATTTGGGATGAGACGGTTGCATCGAGAGGTCAGCAAAAAAATTGGCAGCTGCCTGTTGATAGTTTGTTTTTAGTAGTCATACGTTATAATGGTGGCGATACAGCCCGTAGAGAGAGGGTTTAGCTTCACAGCATCCGCTCATGTTGTTCTCTCACGAGTGGAAGGGATCTATACACTTGGCCGAACAGCCAAGCTGACGTCTGCACCATTATTGGAATGGAAACAATTTTTAGGGTGTCCGTTTTTTCAAGCTACGAGTTTGTTTGGTTTCTTATCATACACCTTTACTTTTTGGAACCGACCGATGTATGTGGTTACACAAGCTGGAGGAATATTCATTCAATTAATTCATCACAAATATTTGATCTTGAGCTATTTATTTAAATCTACCGGATACAAATTTAAGACACAGTGAATTGAATTTTTCTTGTGATTATTGCAAAGGAGTTTCTAGCTCATTATTTAAATTTGAATTTCTCTTCTATGGCAATATATTCTTGAATGAACAAGATCGTGACGCATTGATTCATTAACATATCTATCACAACTGAGCATTTCATGTTAATGTGCAGATATTGTAAGCTGAATTAGTCATATTGTATACGACGACAGTAGATGAATCATATTAAAAAGAAATTGATCTTTAATCAACCAGAGGTGCCATAGAGGCAATGACACATAGATAACATATCATATTTCAAATAAAGATGTCTTACATAGCGACCGTGTCCTCCATCCAAATGCAATTGAAGCACTTACGACGGTATAGAATATTGAATTAGAGATATCCCCTATTTTATAAGAATTTTGCTGAAGCATGCTGGGTTAGTTGTATGAAAGAAATTCTAAGTGCTAATGAGACCCTCATTTGCTTCACAGATGTAAGAAGTGTTCTATGGATATAAAGCTGAAATCGGTCAGGGACTTGCCAGAGATGGTGACGATGTAATGAAGAAATCACGAAAACTGCTTCAGTTGAGGGTCAAGAGATTTGCGCAAAGCTCACATTCTGTCCTTTTCAAGAGTATTCTTTTTTTGCAATTTTTAATCCAATATGAAGTTGAATAGTTGTGATTTAAAAATACAAACAATAGAAATGCGTACGCATTTGCAATGCCATCCGTAGCTCAATCGATTGAAACATTCGAATCGTACAGACGTATATCGCTTTTGATTATTCACCTAATGTGTGTGAATAAATGCTAAGCAGTTATGAAAAATATTTTGAGTTAATTTCAGCAAATAAGTTCCTCCTGTGGGTTTCATGAATTACAAAGTCACATTTCGTATTTTAGATGTGTAAAGCGGCATACATGGCTGTAAATTGCATTCACATGGGAATGTTTTCAGCCATAGAAAATGCCGGAGCATATAATAGACGCCGCAGACTGCAGTGATTATATTATGTTCGTATATAAATGCGCATAAGTCTTATGGTACATGCATAGAAAAGTGAAAGACATGTTGGGGATAGCGTAACATTGCTATTAAACCCAGTGAAAGTGTTTAGTTTGCATGAATAGGGAGATCACATTGCGTTTATATTGTACGTAATTAAGGAATGTTGGTCTGTTCTTCGTTGGTCTTCTCGCTCGCGTCGTAAATCGTTCAACTCGTGAAAATGTTTGCGTAAAGTGCCTAAAAATTTCATGTTTTGGGAAAACGAATTACAGTCTTAGCCAAATTCGACGAAGTTTCGGTGGATGATTTACGTTAAATGTATTTCTGATGCATTCTGGACATCCGGGGAGAATTTAGTCCTGGCAATAGTGTCATACGACGGAATAGTGCGTTGGCTTGCTGGGTGCAGCGCAAGCCTACAAAGAAGCTAGGCAGACATGCAAGTACCGATAAGCCTGAAATGCGTTTGGTGTGCTCCAACTGAAAGCGTTAAAACCAACATTTGCTGATTTGGATGAATAATACGATAGTGAAACCTCTCAATGGGGCACTTCAAGGACTAAGAAAGGCAAACCAATTTGGAAGTGCCACGATTTGAGAGGACCTCTGTCCTCTATCATCCTGCAATTCCCCATCCTGCAATTGTCCATTATGAAATACTAAATTAAAGTACTGCAAAAATGAATGAGTGACTTGTGTACAGGAGAAGAAGAAGGATTTTCTTTTTACAAACGCATTTCCGACATTCCGTTGAAATTTGCCTATTTTTGGTATCATAGCATGTGGATACGTAGATGTACACATCCACACAATCAGCTCTAACACTTGTGATATCTCTACCTCACTTTGCTTTTTGTCCTAATTCGGAGGTTGTTTCAGGCAACGAAGAGACCCATCATCCAACTCAGAGGTGCCCCGTTTGCTGAGGTTCAGTTATACACAGGCCGACATAATTCATCGTACAACGTTGAAAAATCCTCGTTTTCGTGTTTGGTAAAATAATGGATTACATTTCAGAATTGTAATAAAAAACAAAGATTATTTACGTATAACAGAAAATCCAGTTTTCAATTTTTGGCCTTTATTTGAAAAAATAACAAATTCTTAATTCATTTACACGGCAAAACTCATAGTACTCTTGCTGAAAAAATGGGTTATTACTCCGCAGTAGTTCGTCCACGGGATTTGAAGACAGCTTGTAGTCCATGCGGCATTGAACATTGAAAATCTTCGGGCGCCCTATCCCATTCTATTAGCAGAGCTTCCTTGAGTGTAGCCCTTGAAGTTATTGTGTGCCTGTGCAGCTGTTTTTTCTCACAAATGCTCAATGGGGTTTAAATCCGGACTCTGTGGAGGAGAATACAAATGTCTCGGGGCATAGTACAATAACTACTCCTTGACTTTTCTAGCTGTGTGCTTAGGGTCATTGTCCTGCTGAAATATCCAGCCAGGATTTAAACCCAATTTCTCGACCGATGACTCCAAATTCTCCCTCAGTATATCCAGATGCATGTGCTGGTCCATATTTCCTTTTATGAATACCAGCTTTCCCAGACCAGACCAAGCCATGGACCCCGACACCATAACACTGCTTCCACCATGTTTAATTTTTCTTCGGAGATGTTTAATTTCCAAAGCTGTGCCACTCTTTCGATGGACCATCTTGGGCGAAAATGTTGTATTTACTTCCATCAGTGAACAACACTTTCTTCCAAAAAGACTAATCCTTGTCGTTGTGTAAATTTGCAAGGTCCATGCGTTTCCTCTGGTTGGCTGCACTTATCAACGGCTTCTTCCTTGGTGTTCTCGCAAAATATCCATGTCTATTTAGGGTCCTTTGACACTTGGTTTTTTATGATGGTACAATTCGTTTTTGGTTATTTACGAACACTGTTGATAATGACCCTTTCATTTCTTGCGGTTTATTTCCGTGGGCGGCCTGATCTTCGCACGTACTCAACACCTCCTGCATTTTTGTAGGTTTCTATAATATACTGAATGGTTGATTTACTTTTACCAACGCATTTAGCAATTTCTGCCAATGATTTCTTATCATTCAAGTACAAATTCACCACCGCTTGTCGAAAATCTACCGAGGGTTCTGATATACTGACATGATCCTAGATAATTAATATAAATAATAAATAAATTAAATTAAACAATTATAAGGGAAAACGGGGAAAACGATAAACTATGTCGTTTGTTTGCTTCATTTCAAATCTTTATTTGAATCGGTAGTACGGTCCATATAATTTAATGTTTGAAGATTATTTCACGCAAATGTTGACCTTGACTGCGCCTCAAATGGCCATCCGCTTAGTCCGATTTTGGCATACTCTTTCCAACATTGCGGCCGGTATCTCACGAATAAATGCTTCAATGTTGTCTTCCAATGCGTCAATTGAAGCGGGCTTGTCTGTATAGACGTGAGCTTCAACATAGCCCCAAAAAAATAGTCTAAAGGCGTTAAATCGTACGATCTGGGCGGCCAATTGACCGGTCCCGAACGTGAAATAAAATGTTCACCGAACTCGACTCTCAATAAGTCCATTGTTGCGCGTGCTGTGTGGCATGTTGAAACCACATGTCATGCAAGTCAAGCTCTTGCAAAAAAAAGTTGGATATTATCTCACGGTACCGCTCACCATTCACAGTTACGTTACGATTCGCATCATCTTTGAAGAAGTGTGCCACCAGCCCATAAACCGCAACAAAATGTGACTTTTTCTGAATGCATTGGTAGCTCTTGCAATGCTTCTGGCTGATATTCACTCACAACAAAATCTACAATTCTGCTTATTTACGTACCCATTGAGCCAAAAATGAGCTTCGTCGCTGAACACAAGAAGCGCGTGATGGACTTTCTTAAGAGAGCACGCATTTTGATAATAAAATTCAATAATTTGCAAGCGTTATTCGTTTGTGAGACGATTCATGGTTAAATTATAGACCAAACTGAAGATGTTTGACAGTGAAACAAAACACGAAACGTGCGTCAGCTGCTTAAACCAGTGTTGCCAAAAAGATAATAGCTAAAAAATCACCCTCTAGAAATAGAAAGCAAAGGTACATATGGGTGATAAAATGCAATTAGCCATTGAGATTAGAAATGCAAAAAAGAAAACATTCATCCACATTTATAGAAAATATTTGAACTTTATCTGTCGGCCTGTGTATGATGATGTCGAGTGTATGCATGAAGTGCGAATTTGGGGGTGCTCCAGTTACAGAGTGTCCCAATTATGTTTAATAAAGTTTAAGAAATGTGTTATACTGATCTTATATTTAAGAATAAAAGCATGAAGCATTTTTTAGGTATTTCCCATGTACTTATTATTTATTATTGTACACACATATGTAGTGTGTTTTTTTATTATATTTTTCATGTCCACTGCAATTATCTATTTTTTCTTATTTCATTTTAAGATCTTAAGTCACAAGTAAATCACATGATTCAATCATTGTTTGTCATTGACGGTTTTAACCGTCTTGTAGAATACAATTAGAGTTCTCTCACTGTACAGATGTCCTTACTCTTCAAGGTCAAACTTTTCATATCTGAGATCAGTGATATGTTGGATAAATCCAACAATTGTATAATCTAGACCTACTCGATCCTGCATCAAGCACAAGATCCATTAACTGGCGTATCCAATTCCGCAGAATAAGCTTCTATGAAAATGAATTAACGCGTATGCCAGCTCCCAGCAAACATTATCGTATTTTTACATGAGCTTAAATAAAATGATAGATAAAACAACTTTAATGCCTGAAACGCAACAGTGCGTTGCTGCGTTCGACTTCAATGTTACGGAGAGGTGCGATGACGCACTGCGATAATCAGCTGTTCACTCTCTCTCTCAAATCCAGATGAAAAATATTGTGTCAGCTGTTTCCGTTTGCGAAATGTCAAATCAAAAAATATTCTGCTCAAACAATTGTACTTTTTTTCCTCCTTGGTCCGAATTCAAATTGATTTTGTCGTTAAAATGTAGTCAGCTGTTTATCATCCCACCCATCTGTCAAAAATGTTCCAACATGTTCGATAATGACATGCGATGGTCTTACGCTTACGATCCTCTTATCTCTCTCATTTTGTACTTACGTAGGTCGCCGCAGTATTCTGTGCATGGCCATTGGATTGTGTGCGTTGAAAGACGACGCAACGCACTATTGTGTTTCAGGCATAAATCATATGTTTTTAAAACTACTGATAAAGTTGTAAAGCAGTAAACTAAATGTACTGAATTGATTTAGCTTTTAATAGTGTTCTATTGAATCTAATGGGGAGGAGAATTTCTATCTTCTTCATTTTTTTTAACAGCAAATAGATGTCTTCTTTCACAGGTGTTCCGAAAGCATAAACCAGAAATGAAGTATGATAGAGATCAGCTTCACAACTGAGCAACGCAGGTTTTTGGGTTGCGTTAATTGTATTTCTTAAGACAAAATGTTCCAATCAGCTGTTTAGAATGTTACTTCAAAGCAACAATCCTTCCGATTTGTATGAAATCGGAAAAATCCATACGTTCCGAACGGATAGCTCCCTAGGGGCGGGATATCTAGATAGTGGTCGTATTTCCATAAAATTAAGATTAAAATTCAGTCAAATCCAAATCGTTATCTTTTTCTTAAAAGTGGCTCCAAAAATATTCAGCTATTGAAGCTTTAAAAGGAAGTGATGGCAACAAATTGGAAACGTGGGTCGTGGAATAGGTTAGGTGCACATATCTCCGACAAGCGAAATTGTTGAATCTTTGAAGAAATCTCGTAAGCTATGATTCTAGTAACAAATATGAACAAAAAATTCGGAGAGTTCTTAATTTTAAATGATTACATTTCTGAAAATTTTGTAAATTTCTTGTTGAGAAGAACATATGCTCTCAGGTTTATTGTCCATTATATCACGAACTTCACATTTGATATTTTTCCCATGGATGATGTGCATTAAAGTCTCCTTTAATAACTATTGCATCTTTCTGTGCACCATGACCAGCATAATCAGATGTGTACATCCACTTTAGGGTGAGCCTAACTTCTACAGCGACCGTTCGTGTTGTGCACGCTATGATTCTTCCACGAGTGAAGACATGTACAGTTTTATATCAGCTCTTGTAGTGTCTCGTAGTGCTAGGAACTTTCTCTAGACAGTCTAGACTCTCACTGTCAAAGATTCGAAAGAGGTGGACGATACTAAACAAAAAAAAAACTTACTATTGTTCTGAATCCTAGCCCATTGACCCTACGAGCGTTCTCTATGCTAATCTGATATTAACTGAACTGTGCCTTTCTTAAGCTTTTTTTTATATTCTAAGCTAGTTTGGCAGAGATAACTTGACTTGAGTCGACTCAGTTACAAATAATTTTGAGCAATACAGTAAAACTTCGCTGATTCAAATTTTATACATTACGTCTTAAGGTTTAAAAAATGTATGCACAAAATTGTACGCACCTTCAACTTTTTTGTTGGTTTGCTAACCGATTTCACTTTTACATTTCTCTACTTATTGTTTCTTTTTTGGCTTCCATTTTATCCGTAAAAGGTGTTTGAAAACAAATTTTGCATGCAAAATATTGTGTATGAAGGGAACCCAGTAATCCGAAAACCTCCGTGGTTCGAAATAGGGTAGGTTTCTATTAGTTCGAATTACCGACTTACAGTACGTTCTCGATATACACAACTCCTCGATCTTCGCAACAGCTGAATTGAATTTTTCATTCATTATTGACGCTGTAATCGCAACTTTTCATATGGATAGAAACTCGATGATTGCAACTACCCCAGTTTCTATTAGTTGCGATAATCGAGAACGCACTGTACTTTAACGATTTTTAACAATTTCAGTTAAATTCCCTGAATCTTGTAGTATATTCAGTCCAAATAAGCAAGCAACGTATGCTTGTTTTGTATTTGCATATGTGCGCAAAATAATTTGATCGAGATCCATACGCAATCCACTACTCATGCTCACGGCGTGCGAGTTGTGGTTGCGTATTTAGGGGCTTAATGAAAGTGCACACGGTCACAGTGACTTGTATGGAGTTGCCGATTTCCTCTAGAAATTTTTGTGTGGAAAGTTCTTAGAAATCCACAAATCTTGCGTCACTTGCGACAAGAAATGGCTTGTGGCAAATTTTTAATCATTATGAACCCTAAAAAACAATTAAGACAATGGTAGATGGCAAAACATGCAATGCTGTTATGGAGAACACGGCTAGCTGAGTTTGCTACATATGCAAGGCATCTCCTAAGGAGATGAATAACCTCGAACTTTGCTTACAAAAACCCCCTGATACCACTGCCTATTCATATGGCTTACAAACTCTGCACGCGCTCATATAAGATTTATGGAAGCACTGCTGCATACATCTTACAAAATTGAAAATGAAAGCTGGCACGCTAGAGGAGCTGAAGAGAAGCTGGCAGTCAAAAATAGAAAAGGGTTTTTGCAAAATGAACTTAGATCTAAATTGGGAATCTTAGTAGATTTTCCAAAACAAGGTGGACGAAATACGTTTGACGGCAACACGACCCCAACATTTTTAAGGATCCAGCAAAAACCGCTGAAATAGTAGGCTTGGACACAAGACTGGTGGAACGGTTTTCAATTGTGTTGAGGACATTAACATCAGGTTTGAAAATCGATACCATGAAATTCCGAACTTATAAGTAAGTATCCACAAAATTCTGTTGCTTCTGTTGTTGGACAGCTTTCGGAAGATGTCTTAGAAGCTCGTCAAAAGGATTACAACATTTTCGAAGCGGATTTTCAAGAAAGATGTCTCGAATTGCAACAAATATTGATGTGACTCACAACATGTGGATAGCTTCAGTTCCAAAAATAAGCGATTCGAGACATCTACCAACCCAACATCACAAGGTACCACCCCCTGAAGTTATGGAAATGATTTTACATTGATTTTAAAACATATTTCCAACGAGCAAAATAAAAGATAAGTTAAATCCGGTTTAAGTCCAGCTAATGACCCTAAATCGGCCACTGTGCCTAAATCGAAAATGCGTGCCTATGGTGTCGATGAATCTCCTCTTCAATGGATAAGAAATTACCTTTCGAACCGTTCAATTCAAGTTGTTTTGAATGGGTTCAAGTCTGATATCCACCAAATAAATGCTGGTGTTCCCCAAGGCTCTGTTCTGTCCCCGATGCTCTTTCTCATTTTTATAAATGATCTCTTGTCTGCTACTTCTAATCCACTCCATCCCTTCGCTGATGACAGCACCCTCAGTTTTTCATATTCGTTCGACGACTCACGACCCCTTCCATCGGCCGCAGAATTGGAACGGCAGCTTATGTTAAGCACATTGAATTCCGAACTGGACATCATAATCAATTGGGGAAAGAACAACCGTGTGGAGTTCAATGCTTCAAAAACTCAATGCTGCCTGGTGTCACTCATGCGAACCCTTTTTAATCAGCCATTATGTTTCGATGAAACCGGAAAGCTTTCCATCCACACTCCACACTTAGTTGGAACGATCACATATTTGAGGTCGCCAAAAATGCTGCGAAATGTTTAGGTTTCCTCAATCGATGCAAGCAATACTTCACCCCGTCTGATTTGGCTTTAATTTATGAGGAAAATATACGCCCCAAACTTGAGCACAAGGCTCATATCTGGTCCGGTGCCCCCAAAACCACCCTGCACCTATTTGATATAATACAAAAGCGAGCGATAAAACTTATAGGAGACAACAATATTGAAAACTTGACTCGCTCGAACATCGACGTACCGTCTCGTCTCTATCTTGTATTTCGTCTCTATCTATTTTAACAAACGATGCTCAAGTGAGCCTGCCAATTGCATTCCTCCTCTCCATGAATTCACCCGCAATACCTGTCTCGACAGGAATGCTCATCAGTTTACCCTTAAGCCTACTTTCGGACGAACAGTTAAATTTAGAGACTCGTTCATTAGCCCCACGACACGAATATGGAATGCTCTTCCCAGCCCAATATTTCCCCCAGAATACAATCCGCAGATATTTAAAAAAAAAACTGCGCCGCTTGAAAATAATGTCCTATACGCACCAAAAACCAGTGTTCAGGAAAAAGGTTCGAGTGGCACAAGTTCGAATGTATATGTTATTGCTTTGCATCATCGAATACAATTTATCTACCAGGAGTCAGCTACAGAGAGACAAGATACTTTACAGGTGATTGACACCTTGTCCATCTACGAATTTAAGTGACAATTTGATTCACTAACTTTTGGAAGTTATGTCGGCCGTGGCGTTGTGCGTTGGTGCACACTTGAGCATCCGCCTACGTTTAATTCCTGGTAAGAGAAAAACAATTTCCACGAACAATGCTCAAAGAGTCAAAGCTGCCTAGAAAAAGCTTTTCAAATTGGCCGTTCGGAGTCGGCATAAAACTATAGGTCCCTTCCACTCGTCAGAGAACAACAGCACGCACAACAAGAGTGCTTGCAGAGAAGCTAGGCGCAGGCCCTGTACCGCCATATTATTATGTTATTATTCTTAGCGAAATCGTGTGAGTAGAATTCTCTGATTAGTCCGCATGGCTTGAGAAAACGATTTAAAAACGATGGCAAAAATCGACTTTCTATATTTCTGATCTACAAAAAACAGTGTATTCTCTCCTGAGTGTACGAACCAAATCCTTAAGTATGTATACCCTACGTACAGGATAGGGTAGAGAGAAATGTGGCTTCTAGTGAATTCACCAGCACACTTAGTTGGTCGATTTTGATACCCACAGTCAGACTCCTACCACAGATGGACCACTCCAGTGATTTCGTTAATGTGATCCCAACGATAAATGGTGATTGGACCGGATTTGAAATCCAGACAAAAGTGTTTAAATTTTGTTTTCACAGGGATTGCAAGCCACTACCAAGGGCAGGCACTAAAACCAACTGCGCCATCCAGTCGTCTTACCCGCCTTAGCTAAATCGTAAAATGAAGCTGCCAGTGGTCAAAAGTGACTGACCAGAAGCATTCACTTTATTGAGTAACAAGCAATTATATTATTAATCAACGGCAAGAAGCTATGTGTTGTTGAGTATGCGAATTCACAAATGTTACTTTTGTCTGAATACAGATGACAGCACAAAATTTAATTACGGGGTGAGATGGCATGGCCCTTGGTTATTTAAAATTATGTACATATTTGTACATTTGCATATTATACCTAATAACCCTAATGACATGTCTGGTAAGTGAGAAATGGAATTTAGGTCGTAGTGCAATGTTTTTCGACTGTGTTGTTGGATGCAATCCAAACTCAACTTGCTTGCCAGCTTATTCATTCTCTTGATATTAGTCATATAAGAAAAACTTACTTCTGAGCAATTTGTATGCATATTAATATAATTATGGTGATTATTAACCTGACTAGTTCTTCTTCTGGACAGGAATATGATTCAAAATGTCGATCAAAAAGTTTTCATGGCTACTATGTTACTGAATTCGAAATTTCTAAACCTGAAATGTTTAGGCTCATTTCACATCAGAGCCATCTTAGTACCTACAGCACTACATAACGAATGAGTCTTGTGTCTGGCTTCAGATGTTAATCGTGGTTCACACATATGTTGTTCCGATTCCGAACCTTAATGTTTGAGGCTTGTCATAACAGTTATAAGTCACGTTGAAGTGGCTGACTCCTGTACGGATATACAGCACCAATGGGCTACCGCCTGCATTCAATTCCGCAAGCCATTTAGTGCTTTTAATACAGCAAATGGCTTCATGGCTACATAGTTCTGCCAGGCTATCAAAATAATAAGATTACTGAAGTCTAAGTCTACGGGATTAGAGTGCACAGCAGGTCTTTTTCATCATTGTCTCTGTGCCCTGTTATAATGCGAATGAAAGTTCTAAGATTCGGCTTGCTCAATCTAGTCAGACTAAGCGATCGCTTGTAGTCAAGCTTATGCCAGAGTTGTTTGGTAATGACTTTAGGTAAACTTTAGTAGCTATTGCCACGGAGGGAAACCACCCGGAAAGAGTCCAGAGCTTGAACCTTTTCTAGCAATTCTCTGGCATGTGACATTCTTCCGGCATCCACATAAGTCGGATGTTGAAATTTGGCCATTTCGTTCAGAGATGTGCGGCAATTAAGGAACGTCGTGAAATGGAAAGTTCTGAGATATGATCGGGTTTCCCTCTCTGAAAAAAATGTACTCGATCGCTATAGCTTCTGTCTGAAAGACACATACACCTGTATCCATCTTCGATACATCTGTGAAGATTCGTAGTGGACCCTCCACCGTTTTTGTTTAATTCTTTTGGCTATAGCATGCCCGTCTAGTTCTTGGTCCTTCAACACTTCGATGTTAATATTTTCCACACCACAGGGATTTTGGGCCACAAATGTTTGTTGGAAATTTCGTTTAGATGGACTTTAAGATTGATTTTTACTCAAAATAGTTTGACTATTCATTAAATTGGCAGTATTCGCAAAACTCTCAAAAACGAAGTATATAATGTTCTTGTACCTATTCAGTGCAAACGGGCTATTTTTAGCTATGGATTGCTTACAAGTGGGCCACGAACAAAATAACTGCGTTTTCGACAAATCATTTTCTGGCATCATAGGTAATCAGCTTAAAGCATGTTATGATAAATCTATGTACGTCAAGGTCAAATATCGAACCATATTAATTTCAAAAATGTTGTACCAATCCAGTTGGAGCAAAGTGTATCTCTGGAACTTATTTTTGATATGAAAGTTTCAAGATCTACTCGTCTTTTGGATAAGCATTGCTAAATTTTGTTGTCACTCAATTTTTATTGCATGCAAACAATAAAATAAAAGAAGAAATAGACTTGGTCTCAAAAGTCTACGTACGCTGCGAGATTTCTTGATCTTCTCTTAACACAAGGGAGAGTGACCCTTTAAGAAAATTGAAAAAAATGTGTTAAATACATGAATAACATTTAATAGTTTCATTTGCTTAGGTTCCCTAAATAAAGATGTTAAGAAATCTATACAGGTTCTTGCAACTATCCCTAGTGTCACCGAATTACCGTCAATTATAGTTATTTTTAAAAACGTTATTGCATATACTATTCGAATTTAAAAATGTAGTTTTCAAACGTCAACTTGAGGAAAAGAACCTACTCTGAGGAACATTTTTATTCACTAAATTGAGTGTTCCCTTTTACGAAAACACTTCACTCGTGCGTTTTCGGACTGTTTCCTTAGTAAGCAAAAAGCCTGTCGTGCACAAGAATGTAATGCATCACTGCCATAATGTATATTTTGTTTCTACAACAAATTTCATTATATAATGAATATAATGGAATACTTCCGAAAACTAAATATAAAATGTTTATTCACACTAAACAGAACAGACAGCAGTGGTGCAGTGAAAGCTCCCATAGGTGGACAGCGATGGTCCCATTTTGTCCTGCTAAGGGAGTTGAAAAAAAATTTCCTGAAATAAATATTTCATTTGCAGTACACGAAATTTACAAGCAGAAAGTAGCGTGAAGACGGAAAAACCAAAATTCAACAGAATACAGCTGCAGATAAAATTTGTTATCCGTTTCATGGCAAGTGCAACACACATACACACTGGGCTGATGCTGCGTGTAAAGTCAGTTCTTTTTTTTAAGAAAATTAAATCAACCAAATTGCGTCTAATATCCCTTCCGCATCCGGGTTTGGGAATATAAAATGCAGAGAACTTCAATTCAAGATCTACGGTCGTGAAAAATGGTCCACTCAGGATTCCGGAGCTGATTCCGGAAGCAGATTCCGGAGCTTTCACTGCATTGGAAACGAGGAATAAAAAATAATAGCTCAATCCGGATTTGAACACAGAACCTGCAGTAAACGTGAGCAACGCACCAACCCACTCCGCCAACGAACCCGATCACTTTCAACGTCTTTTCGTCATGCACATACGGTATAGGTGTGACATACTTACATGCATAAAGGCTTTTTATAGACTGATCGTAATATCTACAAAGTGCTATATTAGACAGAGAGACACAGAGCCTTTAATGGAATGGTCACATTAGCCAAGAATCCAAGAAACGTGTTAATTGTTGAATTTCGGGAATACTTCTTTCAAAATACCAATTTGGTCATTCGAGTATAACACATTGCACTTTTATTCTGTGCAATTATTCACCCTCATCCATAAGAATTGTATTGCTTCTTAAAGGTACACAAGGTGCGTATTTTAAACGAATTTAACACACGCCTTTCGTTTTGAATGTCTCTGTTCTCCTCCTTTCCGAGATACTTTTTCTTTATGTAACTGTTGTGCGGACATTAATTAAAGGCCTTGGTGGAGTGCTTTTAAATGAAATGTCCACATTCCATTCATTGAAAACATGCGTATTTTTGTTTATTATGCAACTCTGTGCTCTTTATTATTCATTGTGATTTGTACAAAGAACATCAACATTTATGCATGCAAAAAGTAATTAACGTATTAAGATGCACAATAAAGAGAGTTAGAGTTTTGTTTCACGAGTATGCGTCTGCATTTTATCACGTGTATATGGCTTCGTATACCATGTTTTGATTGTAACAAAAACACACTTCTGACATTTTCAGTCACAATAGAAATGCATCCAATTATCAGTTTTTAAAGTAAATTGTCAGTCTTTGCAAATGCGTTGAATTTCCCACAAATCATTATTTTCAAGCTATAGTGAGCTTCAGTTCTGATAATTAATTTTAAAAATAATATACGCTGATTACATATCAGCCTTACACGACTGGATGGCGTAGTTGGTTAAGTGCCTGCCCTTAGTTAGTGGGGTTGCCGGTTCGATTCCCAGTGAAAGCAAAGTTAATACGCTTATATCTGGTTTTCAAATCTGGTCCAGTCACCGTTTGCCGTTGGGATCAAATTAACGGCACTATCACTGGAGCTGTCGACCGGTGATGGGTATCACAATGGACCAACGTGGCCTAAGTGTGCTGGTTTTCTTTAGCAGCCCCCTTTCCAACCATTGTTTCAACACTCAACAGAATTATACATAAATATGGACCCAACACACCCGGGTGTCTCATACTTTTTTGAATGTCCACAGGCGTCGGAACGGGGTGGTTGTTTCTGTCAATTGTATCTTAGAATTGTTTGAAGTGTTTATCTAGTCAATGACAAATGTGTCCTGGTATGGCACCTTCTGGAGAAAAAGAAACAAATAATGGCGAACGTCTGGCCAAAGATTTGTATTGCAATATGTTCCGTGGAAGTGCTCCAAACATCGTATGTGACAACTGTTTTACAAGCTATTAGCCTACAGCTTGTCAATATTGGGAACTGTAAACAAAAAAAGGTACATTTGTTCCAGACGATCTAATCCAAAAGAGCACAGGATCATCGATCTTTGCATTCAACAGCAACATAAGTATGTGCTCATAAAAGAATTAATCGGCTGTGGTTCTTTCCACTTCCCACTAAAGTATTGAAATTGAAGGTCCTAAAAGGAACGCAAAAATGATACTCGATTACAACAGAAGCAAAGGTTGTGTTGACAATATTGACAAGTGGCTTGGTGAATACACTACGAAGAGAAGAACGTATTCTCTTTTCTCTTTTCGCAGCATTCGTGATGTATATATGGAAAATAATCCACACTTGAAGACTTCAACAAACCGTAGAGAGTTGTGCCTACAACAGTTGAGTGAACAATTAGCCATGGCAGGAATTCAGGATCATTCACAAAATGACTGTTGAAAATCTTCCAAGGGCTCAAGAAGGAATTCTGGCTGATTCAAGTAGAATCTGGCACATTCAAGCAGAAATTTGAATGTCCAAGAAGAAGACCAACACGAAAAGTCTCAAATCAATGCAAAAAACCAAGTTGTGGTGAACGTTCAGTGGATATAACTCAATATGATAGACAGAGATAATGGAGGATAGAGTTGTCCCATTTCGGCCATTTTTACTCCTAGTCCACACCGGAGATGTCGTCCCCTGTATTTCACGCATACTTTTGCGAAACCCGTGAATGGCGACAAAATCATGAATTTGTGTATTTAAGTAAGTTTAACCCAAATTTGGCCCAATTTCGATTTGGAAATTTAGCAAGTCAGAAAGTCGCTCCGCTAAGTGTATGTCAACAACTGTCAGGCAGGCGCCTAGAGCTGGAAATTATATGCGATTAGTTCCCATTGGAATGTGAATTAACACCATATGGTGATAGTTCTCATTTGTGTTATGACTTTAGTTCTCATTTAAAAGTGAAGTAAAGCCATAACTGGATTATGGTGTAACTTCTCATTTAAATGAGAATCAAAGCCATTACCGATTTAATTCAAATTACCTTTGTTCACTGCACCCTAAAAAACAATATTTTAAGAGGATATAGAAAATACCAGGTCTTAAACTTAAAATATAACAATTTGAAAATGAAAAACACAAAAAAATCAAGAAGAGAATGTGGATATGACAAACAATATTGCAGATATAGAACTACTTTATTTAGCAATTTTTCTGGTCGGTTAATGTTTTTGACCATAGGAAGATTTGTTACTGAGTCTCCATTTCCATGTTGATGTACAATACAGCTATGAATTACATAAATTTTTCAGTCTAATAATAATTAATAGAGATCCTATCTCAAATTGTGTCAAGAAAACCAACCATTGTTTCCCCAAAATATTTGATTCTTGCGTCAATTTTTGTTGTTCCACCGGATCCTTTAGCTAGCTTCGACAATGTGAACAGTCACCGACGAGGAGCGGGACAGTGTTAGCTAGAGTATTTAAAGTCGAAAAACCAAACAAACAGATGAACATAAAAAAAAATCACCAAAAATCGTCATTAATGAGAAAATTCGATTAAAATTATTAGTGATAAACGGAAAAAGACCAACATGCTAATTTGGAAATTTTGTAGGTATTAAAATATGTGTCTGAGAATTTTCCGAGATTCCGAAGAATTTTATTTACTTCCCACATACTCCACACAATTATCGGCGATGTAGCGCACATCAATTTGATTCCCTTAACACACAACAAATCAGACACGCTTGGTATGAGTGGTAATGGGTTGAAATTGATTGGGATTGAAAAAAAAAAACAATGTTTTCGTGTTGTATGTCCGTCAGCATGTTGATTTGGACTGAACTTCGTAAACTGAGTTCAGTAAATTGAAACAGGCTGACCTCGTTGTTAGTGTGGCAAGTTGCACTTGACCTAAGAGTACACGTAAGCAGGTTTATGAACTAGTACTGTGGACTTTTTTTCTTTTTTGGAAAACAGTGCAACTTTTTTTTTGAAGAGAGTACATTTCCCAACAATCAACGTATTAATCTCAATTTGTAATAAAAATGTTTCATGGAATTCAGCTTTAAAATAGAAGCCAATATTAGATAGTATGTCCAAATATGCTTAAGGACAACGTATCAGCTCGTATGAAGTGCTTTAGTCGCTTCTTTAAAATCACACCAATGGCTTCTTTTTTGACAACGTATTCCAGTGGGTCCAGAACCAGCGAATGTCATCTGAAAAAATTTTATTTCAAGTCACCTAAAAAGTTTATCGGCATCACTTAAATTTATTAATAAGAGTACCTTGGAAAAGAATGTCTGCAATAAGAACATCTGAACTGAAGGTTAATCAGTTTATTTTTTTTATTATAAGTATTTCAAGGCTCTTTCCCAATGGCTTCCAAATTATTGTTAATAAGTGTTCATTGTCTAAATAAACGCAGTTCTGAACACATTGATCTACAGTTAGGCCAAAGACAATTGCTTTAAAAGAACAATTCTTAACAGTAATGAGGTGAATGTTAACACAATCGCTGACAGATCGGCATGGGCAGCTGAATGTTGTGATTTTTGCAGGGGCAACGCGGCATTATCCCTTCTAAGTGTGCTTTCCCCTAAAAAACAAAGCGGCAAATGACTAGTCTAGTTTTTTATTTAATTGTGTATACAATGAAACCTTGTGTCCCAGAAGAAAAATATTAAAAATATTTTTTAAACTGTCCCAGCAAAAGCATCTGCCGTTGCAAGTTCCACTAGGTTTCCAGGATAAATAGATAAACAAATCAATGTTTGTTTTTCATTTTCTAGGAATTCGTATATAATGGGAATAGCTATATTACCTTAAAGAATATATACCTTAAATCTTCGGTCCGTCCTTATTGTAATTATCACTTGGAATGATAGATTGTTTTGCTCACAGCCGCTTTCTTGTTTTTGCCAACGGGCGGGGAAATAACTTGCGAAGTTTGTTAAGAGGTTTGTACGATTTGATAAACTTATAAATAAAAGCAGCGACGAAATTTAATATTTCGCTAAAATCCAACATTTGGAAATAGTAGAACGTGATAGATAAATAAGTAAACAATTGTCTAAAAGTTTCTAAACGTAAAAAATTGCAAAACTTACGCAAAAGATGTTTTAAATTCATTTGATTAAAAAAAATATATTCAAAATGTCTCGTAAAATAAAACAAAATAACTGCTATGTATACATTACGTTTTATTTTAAACTTGGTATTTAAAAATGTTTGTACGATTTATTTTTTTGATCCGATTTTTTGGTGGAATGTAATAATTTGTAGTAAAGGGTGAAGCCACACAGCACGCACAACAATGGACTTATTGAGAGGCGAGTTCGGTGACCATTTTATTTCACGTTCGGGATCGGTCAATTGGCCGCCTAGATCGTGCGACTTAACGCCTTTAGACTATTTTTTGTGGGGCTATGTTAAAGCGCATGTCTATACAGACAAGCCCGCTTCAATTGACGCGTTGGAAGACAAAATTGAAGCATTTATTCGTGAGAGACCGGCCGCAATGTTGGAAAGAGTATGCCAAAATCGGACTAAGCGGATGGACCATTTGAGGCGCAGTCAAGGTCAACATTTGCATGAAATAATCTTCAAACATTAAATTATGCATTATTATGCAGATTTCATGCATTTTTCTGAATGTTATGTGTTTTTTTTTTTTTGAAAAACTTTCCTATAGTTTTTAGAAAATCGCCCTTTATGATGTATGTGCTGCTATTCACCTTTCCGCCACTGTATTTATGCACACGAGCACAAAACTATAAAATCTGTAAACATTTTCTATGCAGACGAATTTTAATAACATTTATACTTGCAACTTTTTTGTAACTTGTAACATTTATACTGGTAACACACACAAAACACTTGTACTTGTAACATTTTACTTGTGTCGACTCTCGATAATTTAAAACTCAAGGGAAAGCAGAAAAATTCAAATTACCAAGAGTTCAAAATAACACGAGTTAACATAGCATTTTTACTTGTAGAAACTGCTGGTACTTTTTTGCAAAGTAGCCATTTGTATCGCAGCAATTTCTGACGTTTGTGAATGATGATTGGTTGATGACAAGCCTACTAAGGGTTGGTCATGACATCTCGACAACCAAAATCTCGAAGCATGGCATCTCGAAAAATGGGTATACCGAAAAATTTAAATCTTCATTTCGCCCTAGAGTTTAAGAAATAATAAGTTTATATTAAAAAAATAGCGGCGTTTTTAGCTTAGAATCCCCAAACACAAATCACTCTATAATTTGAGTCTGTCATAGAAATTAAGTTTGGCAATGGCTTTATTTCCACTCCAAATCGAACGAAACACGGCGAAAAAGAAAGTCGCATGTATTCAAAGTATGAGGTGGGTGGCTTGCTTCGCTCGCTAACAGGATGATAAACCGTTTTTCCGCAGGATTTAAACTCCTCACGCGACTTATGTCCCTGCACCGGAAATTTCGGGATGGGGATTTTGTACTTGGCGATTAAAAATTCGCGTATTTTTCAAAAGGAGGAGATTTTGCGTTTTGGGGAACTTTCACTTGGGTACTATGTACATAGGCATCCCTATTCAAGTAATAAACAGTTATAATAATATAAAAAAAGAAAAATAAGTTTAGTATTTGGTTAGGATAGGTTGAGGTGGCTGACTGCTGCGTGAAAAGGCAGCAGCCATACTTGGGCCTTAACCCCATTGTGCTGATCTGTGTATACCTCTTCCACAAGCCAATTAGTGTTTTTAATAAAGCGAAGGATATGACTAACACTAATGTTGCCCTGCTCTGCCAGATTATCGATGTAGTACGCCTCCCGATGTTTGAATATGCGGGAAGAGAGAGCTCTGCAGCTAGACAGCAAGTTTTCAATGGTTTCTCCTTGTCCCAGCACCTTCTGCCGAAGTCATTGTGAGGAAGGCGTAGTCTAGAGGAGTGGATTTCAATGGCAGTATGCCCTGTTATGACGCCAATGAGGGTTCTAAGATTGTCGAGATATTACGAAACGAGATTTTTATTTTTTCGTTCCAATGTATCATTTCCAAATATTCAGCGCCGAAATTATGTGGTCTTCCCTCGTACTAAAGCAAGGCATCCTGCAGTGGGTATGATTATGAAAACACCCATCTCCTTGCCCCGCTCAATGTGACTCAAATTGGCTGTTATTCTTCTTCAATGTCTTCTTAGTTTTCATGCAGAGTCCGCAAGTCCTACAGTTCAGCATCGGTGAATCTGATGTCATCGTCAACATGAGGATCATCCTCAAAAGTTAACTCTCCAAACTCGCTCATATCTCTTTCATGGAAATATTCGACAGTGCATGTATTCACGCTCCAAATTATAGAGAGTAGGTGATGCCGGACTTCAAGTCATTGATTTTATTATTTATTCGCCAGAGTCATGCTTAGTTCAACAGTGAAGGTTTAGACTTAAGTTCAGCTGAATCGAGTTCAAATTGTTGGCAAAATGACAAACATTTTCCATCTGGTGCCTCTTTCTGGGTTTTCGATTAATTCACTATCTTTTGTAGCTTTTCTCTGCCGTTGATGAATTGAAATTTGGTCTTTTTTGGGACTTTAAGAATGTCTTTGCTATATGGGTTATTAATCACGACAAATTACTCTGCAGCTCCGATCACTGAAAGGAAAATAATAAAAAAAGAAATGGAAATAAACCTTATCAAACTAGCCACTGTATAAAAAATTTAAACAAAAACAAATAACTTTTCTTTAGGAATCAAAAATATAAAAAAAAAAACGACAAAGCAAAATGAAACCAAAAATCTACGGAATGTGAATTTATTGCAAATCGTTTCAATTCAACGAATGGATTCCATGGCGTTGTGGCACTTGAACCTACTGCGATTATCACAGCAAGACAAAAGTAATTTTCACGGTCCCACCTCTTTCGAGTCACTGACAATGCTTAAGGAGTAATTGTGTCCAGGAAAAACTTGGCCTCAAACTTGGCCGTTCTGAGTCGGCATAAAACTACAGGCCCCTTCCACTTGTGAGAGAACACGCACGCACAACGTAAGTGGTTGCGGTAGAAGCTAGGCCCTGGCCCTCTTCGGGCTGCACTCATATTTTTATATTGGACCCCATTACCGAATATCAGATGTCGAAAAATCAAAAGTTAAAAAAAAGGGGGAGACAAAATGCAGTTGAGGTGCAGAACTGAAGTTTAAACGGCGTTGTACTCGTTTAACTATAAATTCAACTTAGTTCAAAGTATAAACGAAATTGTTAAACCGAATAAATCTTTAAATTGAAGCTTAAACCACGGGTTGAGATCAAACTTGTCCTGGTGGCAATAAAATAAATAATTTGTCCCAATTAACCGACAAAATAAAGTGGAATCCACTGTAGTCACATTCTTTGGATATATATAGCCACAACGCCACGGCCGCCACTGGGCCAATGTGGTTACCGTGGTAATGTTGTAAATCAACAACCAACCAGGTTAGATTCCTGCAAATGGACAAACTTCGTCGTTCGAAAGAAGAATCAAATGAATATTAACTTTATTTGTTAGGTAAGATTTACGTTCAATTCCAATGTACACTTTGGATGTCAAAACTTTTTCTCGTTCATAAAATACATTTTGTCAAGATTGTTAAATGTTTATTTTGGGAATCAAAGTCTTATTAGCGCTGTCGGAAATAATGTAACTGAGCAACTTAGCATTGAAAGCACACACGATTTCAAAATAATAATCGCCAGTACACACGGACAGACGTATGTCATCTGTTTTCTTCCATTTTTTGTGTCTTGATCATTGACAACGGTTTCAATTACATGACTCATTTGGTTTACACATAAATATATATTCTTAAAGTTTTATTGATTACAGGGACTCCTTACGGCAGTACGTGTTGCTTTAAATTTTTTATGTACAGCTACACATTTGGCAGTACGCCTTTTTTCAAACGAAGCACGAGAGTATGCATTTTTGTAGCATTTAAAAATATTTGTGTACATTAAAGCCAATCAATAAATACGTTTATTCATTTTGTAGCCTACAAGAGCTATGTATTTGTTCGGATAATTTGATGTTCCGAAATGTCCTATGTTTGTCTCGGTTAAAAAGTATCCAACAGCTGCAGAGATCACCAACATAATGGCATTTCCCGTGAATACGTTCCGGAAAACATTCGCGAGCAGTAATATTAGATGTCTCGGATACATATCTATACATAAGCTCCTCTCGGAGAAAAACGCTTGTATTCATTTGAAATATATTCACAAACATGTGTAGGTACGTATGCACGATCCAACTATTTAAGCAATAAAATATTTATTGAAAAGGCATAACTAATCTTATAATTAATTGGACATCAGTTGGTTCAGGTATTTATTTATTTCAAAATACAGTCTAGAACACTATTCGCTGAATTTCCGTGTGTCCATAGCTCAGATATCTGTTTCACAAAATGCAGTATGTCCTCACTTGACTGTTGCGTGGAAAAAATTGCATACCTCTTACAGATTTGAAGATAATACCAAACGTTAAAATATATTTTGTCAAATAACTTAGAACCGACGAAATCTTTAGTTATTGTCATCATTCAGCATCAGCAGTTGTTTCATTAAATAAAAAAAAAACATTTTGTAAACTTAACCAAATAAAACTATTTACCAGAGACATACATGCAATATAGAATTATTTTTGGGATAAGTGTTGAACTTATTTGTCTCATTTGCTTTGCTAATTTTTTTGTGTAAAAAAAATTAGAATATTAATAAAGCCCATAATATTACGTGTTCAGACTGTCAATTTGTACGTTCTTTTTTTTTTTTTTTTGTTTTTTGAAATGTGTACACATTCATATGTATAAATGTTCCTATTAGACGGCGTACGCTCGCTTCCTAGCGTGTATGTGTGCATACAGTGAAATAAATGTAAAAACCGTGGCCGAAAATAACACATTCCCTTTCTCATTTTATTTTTAGGATTGTATTCAGATTCAAGACTTCGTCTACGCAAAGAAGAGACAGAAAGAAGTGTCAAAAATTTTAGTAAATTTTCGTAGAGTATATTAAGTAAATTTTCAGTACGGACGGTTTCACGCGTTTGCGGTTGGATTCTAGAGAAAAACGAAACCTAATTTAAAAATTCGTTGAAATTAATAAAATTGTGTTTTGAATTGAGTTTAATAAAAGAAAGCGCATGGAACATTCGGAATTATACCCAATTTGAATAAAAAAAAAAGTACGTGCACAGCTAAAAGCTATTTTTAAATGAGTTTCTTATGTAGCCTGCAATGTAGTAAAGTTTTTACGTATTCTTTTTAAATACTCGTGGATTGTTTTCACGGGATGTTGATATTTAAAACTGAAATTTCCTTAAAACCCCATTCAACACATGTAGTTAATAGAAATATTTAAAGGCAAATTGTGCGTCAAAAAAATGGATATAAAAGTTCTAATCCATATGAACATGAAAAATATATTTTGGTCTACGTAACTGATCTAGGCGATCATCATGCGTTCGAAATAAATTTCCGCCAACGAAACGGAAGACTGTATCTTTTGTGAAACTACCCCTCGTTGACACGAAAATATCAACATCATGTTAAAGTTAAAATTAAAGTCAATTCATTGATGATATTGACTGTGTTAAATGCATGTACAAATACATATCTCAATAACTAAGTACCGAGACGTAGTACGTATGTATGCTCTCCAATGCAGAAACGAAACTTGCTAACATTTTTTTGTGAGAATAACGTGATTAAATGGTAAATTTGCAAGAGGCAATAACATTTGCTTAAACTCCACTTTTATTTGATTTAACACACTGATAAACGCACCGGTTGTGCATTAATTTGCAGCGGAAGAATCATATTTCTAATTTACGCCTTCACGTGGATAAACACTTTTTTCAATTATGTGTTTGGTTGGGATATTTGAATAACATGCGCGCTTCTTTTCGTTTCGACTCATTAAATAATTATGTAAACTACAAAATTTATCAAAAATACAATATTTTCACAATATTTAAATAGACACTCTGGCAATTTGCGTATTGTTTCAAAATGCGTCTACTGACTTTGTTTACTTCAATCGCTAGTTGTTGCTTCGCGGTGGTATGTACCTTCAACAACAATGTAGTAAATATTCGTTTCCCTTTTTGAGAGAACAGCTCCTTAAAGACACACATTTGGATTTCTCTTGTCACAAAATTCGTTAGAACAATAATACTACCGTTTAAATTGCACGTCTATATTTCTTATTTCGTTATTAAAAAAATAAAGTGTGTATAGATAATTTGTTATTTGAAGTGTTACGAATGGTTACGACGTATTGACGAAGTTATTTTTCCGAATAGAAATACTCTTTGGGAGATATCAGTTACTTGATCGAAATGGGGCCGTGAAAGTTAAACAGTTTCTGCACCGGTGATGGAACTTAGGCGTACGAGTCGACCTACCCATTCCGTCACAGCGACTGGACGTCGCAGTTGTTTAAGTATCTGCCCTTGGTTAGAGCTTGAGGTGGAGAACTATCGATAGTCTCTGCCATCGATAATAATCGATAGTTTGTGCACGACTATCGATAATTGAGGCTATCAGTGCAAAAGTGGTGTGACCCACAGAACCTAAAAATAAGAAATAATAACAATTTGTGAGGCCCTCAGAGCTCTCTAGTTACCATAAGTATAATTTCAATTTTTGTGGTTTCCACTTTTGTACATCTCATCTCATTCATTTTCATTAAAAATGTAGGCATTTTCTTAAAAATAAGGTCGAACAAATACTTTTGAAAGTGTTTAGTTGTTTAGCCACTTGTCTTTATTTAAGAATGTTAAAATATCTACATCCTTGGTTTGATACTTGAGCATCTTTCGGTTACTATTTGACCACTTCAGGGTATGTCCTCTTATTCACTCCACCGAAGATGCTGGAACAATTACTCACAATTACTCACTTTCTGGAGCATTCGAGTTTGCGTGAATTGGTATATGGATCTCGGAACATTTCTTCAACAGAAAATTGGCTTGGAATAAGGTATTTCGGGTCTCGAAGTTCAACGAAACCCATAAATACTTCATCATTGACTGGTTTGGATGGTTGAAAATCACTGGCTCATCAGTATCAAGCCGTATCCAGTTCCTTTTTTTATTTGAGACTATTGCTATTGCCCTTTTAAAAAAGGGACTGAGTGAACGTACATTGGAACGTACTTACTTGGATCTGCAGAAGCAGAATCGGAATCAATTTATTGTTAAACATATTTGAATTCTCATAACAATTCGTGTAAGTTGGTTGAAATGATCAGCTTGTATTGCCGCTAGCATTATATTCCTTAGTGCACAAAGAAGATTTGGCCAATTTATAATCCGACGAGTTCTTGAAAATATTCCATAACAGAGAATTGGGCTGTCATGTATTGCAGATATATATTTCGAGAAAATTTTATTCACTATTTGAAATATGACAATTAGATAATACTTACAATACTCATAATATTTTACGAATGAAGTACATGATGTACATTTCTACGTTATTCATATTGCTGGTCAATTTAAAACGAGTATTCCCCTATTTAAATTGAAATTATTGACAGTTTTATAAGAGAACTGCTTAATTTCTAAATGGAGTTAATCTTTTATATTTGAAACGTATTTGGACACTTTTGCTTTCATAAATAACTGTCGCTAATCCCAGTGACAACTTGATCTACTTTTCAAATCTGGTCCAGTCGCCGTTTGCCGTTGCGATCGTATTAGCGGCACTTTCACTGGAGTGGTCGATCAGTGCTAGTAGTCTGACTGTGAGCATCACAGTGGACCAAAACCTAACCCCACCCTTCCCCACCCCTCCTACCTACCCCTTACGTCACGGAGCGGCTGTCATCGAAAATTCAGTATCATAAGAGGAACAAAGAAGACATTACATTGACGTACGAGTCAATTGAGTTCACGATATTGTTGCTCCCATAAATTTAATCGCTCGCTTTTGATGTCTGATTTTGTAGCGATCCATTTTCCGTTGCAGAAATTGATTTTTTGTGCAAATAACAAATTTCACAGCTCCCATCCCCTTTGTCCTTGCAACTAATTGTGTACACATTGCCGTTTTTGAAAAATGAACCTGTTGTGCTGGTAAATATACCTGATAAATATTGGAACATACATACTCTATTTATCAAAATGTGTCTAATCTGGTTAGATTTAAAATTGACGAGTCTCAGGATGCTATTCCTTTTCGGTGCTAATCAAAGTTAACGCGTTCTTTTACGATGAATATTCGCATCTGAAAATGCTATCACACGTTGCTTTCCTTCTACCCTGAGCTTTATCGCCTGCGTAGATATTGCTTTGGATTCTGTCCCTTCTTTCGCAACAACCTTTAAGGTTGTGGGGTAGGGTAGACGCTGTATGGATACATTCACATGCGTTGTCTGGTAAAACAAATTTAATGTTTTCGCAAATATGCCGGGCTATAATTTTTTTAAATTCTTTTTTTTTTCTTATTTTTTTTTTCTTTTATATTCATGATTTGTTGAAGAAAACAGATCAGGTTCGTTATTTTGGGAGAGACTCCGGAAGTTAGAACTTTGTGTTCCACTCGCCAAACGCCCATTTTGATACGTCATGAAGGTTATTATATGCACAACAACGAATCTTTCAAGGTCTTTATTTTATTATTATTTTTAAGATCCATTGTGGCCCCTTACTACTTTGCTCTGACGCGAGTTCCACTCATGTATACAGTCGACTCCGCTTATATGCAACAATTGCAGAAAATTTGTTGCAACTAAGCGGAGCTTTCATATAAACGATGTTTGGACCGTGATAAATTTCTTGTTGCATATGGGTCACTGCGGCAAATATGACCCACCCTTACATTTCCCAAACAGAGATAAAGCTATGTTCCCTGCAAACATGATGTAATCGGTTCTGTTTGAGCCTATCGTCGTGGGCCTGGTGCTAGAGATGTGCAATATATGCGTCAAATTCGTATTCACTGTAATTTTTTTTGTTATGTTTTCATAAGTGTTTGACTGTGAATTTCCGGTGATTGAGTGAGGTTGAAAATTCTGTAATGTGTTCTCACATTGATGAACACAATCTTGTAATAACTCCTAAGACCAAATGAATGTACTTTAATTTATCTCTGTCTATTAAACCAAAACTGGATGTACATTTTCATGCACCTTATTACAAAAAAAAAATTAAATTACATTTATGTAAATGTGCAACCAGTGTGGTTGGTCAGTTATTTCGTGCTAGCGAAAATTGTGGTGATGATTCTTTTCCAATTGAGAATGTAGACGAATTTACAGTTGTGTTCAAAATAATACTGATATTGAAAAATAAAAACAATTTAAATTGAATTCGCATTTTCCTTCATATCGATACCGAGAATATATTGAACGCCCCTCGTATGTATTTCTTGGTGAGCTTTCTCATTTGCGTTTAGTTTTCATTATTTTGAAGTTCTTCTCAGGATAAGACGTATTTCTTGTGTTTCAGGGTCATGCTTGAATCTGTTACTGAAAGTTTGTTTTAAATATTTTTGTTTTGGCTTCTGCAAAGAAAAGGATCGATCTGTAGTAAAATAAAAGTTGTTTGAAATATTGTCGGTTGTCCTCTTCATTTTATTCTTTCCTCCATAGTCTGCACAAGCAAGGCTGAGCCCGCTGCGCTGGTGGGCCCCCCAATCAGCCACCTCGAATACATCACACACGACCGCGCCCGGCCCTTCAGCTGCAGAATTAAAACGACAGTGATTATTAAGCACAGCACTATGAGTTTATGTATAAGTGGTGCTCTCAAGACCACCCTTTACCTACTAGATAGAATATCACAGTCATTAGACGAGTTCGAACACCGTCGCACAGTCGTTCTGTTATGTGGGGGATTTGGAAATAAATCTGTAACTTTTGATTCCGTGCCATGAGATCTAATAGTTGTCAAAAAATGGTTGATGTAGCTCAATTATCAATCAGATTTTTCTCTACTAGATATTACGGCTTTCCTGCGCCTCCTCTGCTAGCGATCCGACGGGCAGCGCTGGCGATTATACTATGTCTGCTCCTTGGAACGGAATTGTATTACGCCAATGTAGCGGTTTTCTGGGCATAAAGGCCAAATCACAACGTCGCGTTCGCGCGGTCCGGCGTTGATAGGCGTCAGTGCGCGTTTTATTGAGTTAACGAGATTGTGGTCCATAAATTAACTTATTAAATTATTTAAGAAAAACATTTACAATAGTATTGTTCAAAGTATTGTCCATATGCAGCTATGACTCTTTCCCATCTTTCTGGCAATTCGTGGATCGCATCACAAAAGAACTGCGCCCGCTTGACAGTCAAGAATGAATAAAGCCAATTTTTGATATTCTCCTCTGATGTGAACCGTATTTCAGTGAGGGCGTTCTGCATCAACCGGAACAAATGGTAGTCAGAAGGGGCAAGGTCTGGGCTATAAGGCGGGTGGGGTAAAACTTCCCATCCACTGTATTCCAACGTGAGGCCGAGCGTTGTCATGATGGAAAATGATTGCCTCGTGTTTGGCCGCATATTCTGGGCGTTTGTCGGCTACTGCTCTCTTCAAACGGATTCATTGTGTTCGGTAGCGTTGTCCATTGATGGTTTCATCCGGTTTTAGCCTAGTTATATTGGTTACTTAAGCTTTGTCGAATGACAACAACTTATTTTTGAATTATTATTTTCATGTACATACAGAGATTTTATTCTTAATTATAGATGTTAAAGGTGTATTCCTAACAAAATAATTCATTCTTAATTGACAACATTTATAGCTTGGAAATTAAAAATATAAAGCAACAAATAACTACAAATAGAATTTCCCTCTTCAAAATAATAGTAGTGTTGATTGAAATTAAAAAAAAAATATATATATTAGACATCAAACAAAAAAATGGGTCTTTAACAAAAGATAACCTCTAGGACTAATTTGCACAGACGTGGCATGCAGTCCACCAAATCCTTGCATCTCTTGGTTGTAATATTCTGCCACGCGCTTTGCACTACTTGCCAAAGTTCTCTATTATTGGTTGGCTTTGCGTTCGCCACTGCTTTCATTAAGTCACACCACAAGTTGTCCATGGGATTAAGATCTGGTGACTGTGCGGGCCACACCATAACATTAACCCCATTGACCCGAAACTATTCCTTGGCTTTTTTGCTGGTATGTTTCAGGTCATTATCTTGCTGAAAGACCCCGATTAAAGGCATTTCATATTCTGCGTAAGACAACATTACCCTTGCAAGAATATCAACATATACAGTCTGGTCCATGATCCCAGAAATAAGATGGGTAGGCCAACACCTTGGTCGGAAAAACAGCCCCAAACCATTATTTTTGAGCCGCCGTGTTTTATGATCTTTAAAGTGTATAGAGGGCGATATTCCGTGTTTGGAGGACGGCGAACATATTGACGGGACCCACATGCCCCAAAAAGAACAATTTTGCTCTCATCAGTCCATTATATATTGCGCCATTTTTCCACAGGCCAGGTGATGTGTTCTTTGGTAAAAGCTATCCGAGCTGCTATTTGATTTTTAGAGAGTAAAAATGCGAGGGGCCTTCGAGCGTATAGCCCTTCATTTAACAGCCGCCCGCGGACTGTGACAGCACTAATACATAGCCCCAACTCCTTTTGGATGTCATTTGAAGGTGCAGCAGAGGGGTGCGTCTTGCTATATCTTACAATTCGCCTGTCCTCCAATACTGACATTTTTTTTCGTCCACAGGATTCGGGCTTAGGATGGTGCTTTATTGCGTTAGCAATCATCGGGCTGTGCATCCTAAGATTTCTTGAATTTCTTTATACGTTTCTCCATCTGCTCTTAATTTGCGTATTGCGGCCCACTGTTTAATTAAAAGTTCAAAATTTTACTAGTATTAAATTTTATCAGTATTTGTTTTGCCAATTACCGTTATACCGAAAATATTACTTGCAATTGCTCGGGATATGAAGGGAGAATATAAAATAGAGGCATGGAATTGCTTAGGATTTGCAAATTAAAAGTGCACTATTTTTTTGGAACACAGCTGTATGTACCTAAGACTCCTACTTGACAGTAATATGAAATGTTCATCTCACGCTTATGCATTGAAGGGTTATTTTATCACAACCCTTAGGCATTTCTATTACCTTCATAATACATGTTCTACTAAGCTGCTAATTTTAATTAAATTTAATTTTGGCCTCTTTAATTCTACAGTCAATACGGTATAAATTGTTGGGGAGGTGGCTACCAAAACTAAATTCAGCCATTATTAGTCTTGCAAAAGAATGTTTTCCGAAAGATTTGTCGTAACCCTGGCAGGCACCCTAGTCAATTAGGGATTCTTCCTGGTCGTCACTTAAACTGTTTTAAGGTTCTAAAGGCATTTTTTATGAAATCTGGTAACCGAAACGGTCGTATAATCTCAAACTATAACCCACGTAATAACTCGCTTAATATGTTACAAATACCAAACTATGGAACCACAACATATAGAAATTCTTATTCATTTCTATGTAATCGTTTATTTAATGTCCTCCCGGAAGAAATCAGATGTGATCACATGTCCAAATGTTTTCTAAAGCACGCACAAAATTGGCTGTTTTCTCATGATTATTATAGATTAGACACGCTTACTTCTAATACTTTGAGCTAACTTTTATTCCAAGTGTACTAATAATTTATTTATTACATAAATCTTGCATCCGTCAGAAGTGATAACATATTCATAGAATGTTAGATGAATTAAATTACTGAAAATAGTTTCTTTTCCTCTTTTTTTTTTGTTCAACACCCCACACCATCTCATTGCATTGTTCCCTTTGAAGTTACATTCAACACTATTTGAACTCAGTCAGTATAAAATATCGAATGCCACCAGTTTTTTGTTCTTACTTTACATTTTTAATCTTAACGTACTGAATTTTCATCTTGATTTGTGTTTATATTATATTTATAAGTGATTTAAGATTTATTTAAATACATTCATACATTGTCACATCAAAGCTTTTTAAAATATTGTATGAATTGTGTTTAAATAAATACAACATTGGTAAAAAATTAACTTTGTGCGTAGTATGGTCTGCCCCTTGTGTCTGCAATACCGCCTAGTAGGCCATATTTAACACATAATCTTTGCTACATGCATCTACTGTGCCAGCTTGAGTGCAATGTGTTGCATGCACAACATGAATACATGATGACTGTGCTGTGCATGAGTTTTGGTGCAGTTAAACCCCAGCCGCAAGCTTTTGAAAACACAATATGAGGTTACTTTAGCTTTTCCATTGCATCTTTTTGTTGTTTTTTTTTTTAACGTTTGTGTTACTTAAATAAGAATTCATTTTAATGATTACTTAAAAAAATAATTGAAATAATTCAGCATAGATTTTAAAGGTGGGCCATATTTGCCCAACTTACTCTATCCGGAACTTTCGTTTGAGCGGAGGGCATTTAAGCGGATGGCTTTTGGACTCTTATTGTGTGTAGGTGAACGAGATTTGTCTTAGAGTACTCTCTCTCAGTCAGTTTCCTTCAGGAGTCTAAGAATGAGAGATGGCTCTAGTGACCTCATCTGTTCCTCTGATAGTATGTGCTTCTTCTTTTGTGTACCCCGTACATGTTCTTGGATTTCATTAGATTCTCTGCAGATTCTCCCCCCTCTGATATCCCTAGTTTCCTTAGGTGCTCTCTAAGCCTGTTATGAGGCTATTTTTGCTCATTTTAGTACATGTCTCAAACCACTTCCTGTTATATAGGGCCAATGGTTCTTTGGCCTGTTTCATGGCGTGAGCATGTTTCCACGTTTCAGTCCGGTACCTTTTTTCTTACCCCCTTCATACTTCTCTGATGATGTGATCGTCTCCTGCTGCACAGAATGGTTCACTGCCGATGAAAGGTTTCGATGCTCCCGTCTTGGCTAGGGAGTCGGTCATTTCATTGCGCTCTATCCCTGTATGGTTTGGGAGCTTGGTTTCGAGTTTCTGTAGGCATTAGCACACAAGCTTAGAAGTAACGATGTACAGGAGTCTAGTGCCAGGATGGCAGCACGACTGTCCGACATTATTGCTTGTCGTAGTTGGTGAAGTTCCTACCAAGATTGATTTGAACGCATCTGTCTTTGGCATATATTTCCTCCTAGAAGATGTTGGTGCGTTTGCCCTCCTTTTCTCCTTCATCAGTTCTTGATCCCTCTGTGTAACATTTGATCGTGTTACTGCTCAGTCAGCAGGCTATGGATTCCAATCCTTTTTGGTGTTGAGCTTGATGGTGAACTTCTTTTGGAAATTGAATTTCCTGACCACGTCCTCCTTCGGAATTGTCAGGAGGCTAGCTTTTTGACTAGTGCATCGAATTGGTGTAATACACCAACCAGTTGCAATGGGGTCAGCTCCAGTAGCACCTAAATGGCAGCAGTTCGACAAGTTATCATTGCCTCTGTGATACAGACGCATGTCAGTCCTTGAACCTTGCTGAGTGTTTCATGTTAATTAGGTTGGTTTTCTTGGTCCAAGCTATTGCCCCATAGGTGACTGTGCATCCATCTCAGAATGCCTGCACTGCATCCCCAGGATTTGCCCGCTAGGCTTCTACAAATCAAAAAAGCACGCGTCACCTTGCTGGTGAGCTCGTCTGTGTGTCTTTTTCAGATGAGCGTCCTGTCTAAGATGATTCCTAGATATTTCACCTCTCTTACTGGAGGCAGTATGGTTTTTTGACAGACTGATTTGTTTTAATCGTTCAAGTTAACGTGTACTATGGTGGGACAAATAAAAAAAAATATAGTGGATTCCGATTTATTGGGTCACAGGGCTGAATTTTGTTGACCCAGTTAAGTGGCTGTCCCAATAAAACGGAATCTGTATATTCAAAATACCGCAAAGAGAGACAAAGAGGACTAAGTCAATTTTTCCCCCTTTTTTGGATTTTGTTAATGCTTAACAAAATCATTCGTGAGCTCCATTGGGGTTCATTATAGGATTCTGTTTACTCGCTCACTCACATAGTCGATGTTTAGAGGGCGTTTGGGTTTTCCCACACTGCTTTAAATCTATTCTTTTAACATTACTAATTGAGTTTAATAGCGACTTAACTCGTTCTGGGCGATCTTAAACCGGACTTTATAGTTCGGGATTTTCTTTTCATCTAATCCTCCCAACTTCTCAATGTTATGACTATCAGCTTTTTATCATTCTATTAAACTTTAGCGTAGCTTTATGCATTTAACAATGGTATAAATTGTAGGCATATGCAAATCTTTGCTTTCAAGAATTTGCCGTCGTCAATTGTAAGTTTGTTGAGGTTTCGCACCGTAATGATTTATTTTCTGCTGGTAATAAATAAAAATTAAATGTTCTTCACTGCTGTTGACCGACTGTGTGCAGAGATCAGTTATCAATATTCCTGTAGATATTTACATCTGTCTCTACTAACGATATTTCCGATCGGTAAACGAAAGTAAAAGCGCAAGATAGAGAGAGAGAGCGAGAGAGAGAGAGAGAGAGAGAGAGCGAGAGAGAGCGAGAGAGAGCGAGAGAGAGCGAGAGAGAGAGAGTGAGAGAGAGTTCTTAAGCGAGGGTGCTACCTTATATTTAACCAAAATCATTCATACCACCCAAATTTGAACGTGCGCTAAGATACAGCTGAATTGATTTGTATAATATGCCTATTGTGCTTCATTTCTTCTTTGTAATCGGTATGTTGAGCATGTTTTTTTATGAATTTCTCTGTCTATCTATAGCATCGGCCTAGCATTTCCATAGTAAACGATGGGGCTGCCTGGGAATTAGAAATGAAGTACGTTCTCGATTTACGCAGCTCCTCGAATTTCACAGCTACACAATTTTTTATCATTATTAACACAGTATGTAATTGGAACTTTTCATAAAGACAGAAACTCGATAATTGCAACTACCCAAGTTTCTATTGGTTGCGAATTATTAGAAGAATTATAATTCGCTGTATTATAGAGATGGTCAACTTCACAGCAGATTGTCCCCATGTCTGTTGACTTTTCGACAGTTATTCATGAATTTTTGACAGTAATTCACGAAGTAACGTGAATACCGTCCTCTGATTGGTCAACTTGGTTTGAGAAAACGATATAAAAAAATGTTGTCAACAATTTTAGGGAGCAAGAGAGGTAGTGTGGAGCTTTCTCTAGAAATGCATAGTATTTAATGCATGTGCAGTTATGTATAAAATATTAATTCTTATGTCAAAATGCGTGAAGAAAAAATGTATACGTAAAATGTTCGAAATCATTGTTAAAATATCTGAAAAAATAAGCAGTGAGTTGTTGTATGTGTTTTACGTACAAAATCCTACTTCACTTTTTATACATTTAAAAAAAAAACACGGCCAATGAAATGTCAGTAATTACAAAATACAACGAAATTCGTGGTTCTATAAGAAAACAAAAAGTAAAGGAGACAAGATAATAAGACCAATTCAAATACAAATTGTAGAATATGGCAGAAATTTAAAACCAAAATTACGGAAACAGTAATGTTTGCAATCCCCTTTATTTGTCCTTCACTGCACGAACTCTAATCGATAAAATGGTATGGTGAACCAAGCTGGCTGTACTATGCTCCACAAGTCTTTCATATTCTTCAATCGATTTTGAACAATTCTCCGATAATGATTGGCTACAGCACGTAGAGGACCACGGCCTAGCTTCTCAGCAACCAGTAGTGTTGTGCGTGCTATACTTCGCTCACGAGTGGAAAGAGACCTACAGTTCTATGCGGATTTGGAGCAGCCAATTTTAGAAACTTTTTCTAGACAGTTATACTCTCTGGGCTTTGTCAACGACTCGAAAGATTTGGGGCCGTGAAAAGTATTCTGCTAGTACCGGGCATGGAACCCGGGGCAGAGTAAGCTCCGGGGGGTCGACACAACCCCACGAGCCAGGCTCTGACATCTTCTAGCCCCCTTTTTACACATGTTTCAGATCATATTTATGCCATAACAGGCGATTTCAGTATCATCGTCCAGATTACAGCACACGGAAGCACTGCCTCATCTAATATCTTGGCGTATGTATGGTGATCCACAGTCTCCTTTATCAACACCTTACTACGAAAAACACCCCTGAACCATAATACGAGAAAACAAGGCCTTCAATCAAGAAGACATTCAAATAATTGTAAATATGGCAGAATAGCCAAAATTTCTACAATACTCTATTTCGCGGGAACAGGAAATCGCATTCGATTCAGGATTTAATGATACAACAAATGTTTTTTTTTATAATCCGCCCTACCGAGGTAACCGTTCGGAACGGAAACATTTCCGCAACGCATTCTCCGTCTATAGTTATCAAGTTGCGTTATTGTACTCTCTATTTTTGTGTCTGATGGCCTTTGCTTTTGTGGCTTTATTCCCACAGTCGTCAATAAAATGTATAACAATGTTTGGTATTGGCAAGCTTCCGGAATATATTTTTAAAAATTTCAGTATGGCAAGTCGTGTTTTTTGCAAACATAACGAGACATTCCGATCAAAGTCGACATTAGCTCATGTTGGCTCATGACTGTTATATTTGGCCCTTAACTCTATAATGCCTACCACAGCCCCTAGGCGTGTATACGTTGCAACGCTTAATAGGTACTCTAGTTTAAACATTGCAATTTATTTCATGGCTTAAGTCCGCTTTGTTTCCAAGCTATGTTCGATTAGAGTCGAAAATACCACATTTTGGACGATAATAAATATCTTAGTGTAGACAAGATTTTCGACCGAAAAAATTAAAATGAACATTTTTTATAAATCAGTGTGGATAAATATATATAATAAAAATATAAATAAATATATAATATACAATAAAATATAAAAAAAAATAAAGTGGAAAAATAATTCAAAAATTATGCAATATTGTCAGGAATACTTAATTCTTTTTGAAATTTCACACGGGTTTGGCTTGGCCCTTAACAACTTCAATGCGGTTTTAGGATTTTGACCTATTTTTACCTGTTAAAGGTAAAAATTCATTTTTCTGAAATAAGGCAGAGGGTTAATGCAGCTGTAAAATAATCGCAAAAAAGGATTAGGTGAAGATCAATCATACCTTTTGCTCCAAACTTAAATTCCAAAATCAAACCCTCCAAACACAAAATCCTTTATAGTTCGAGTCTATCAAAGAAATAAATTTTGGCGTATTGAATTATGGCTTAGAACCCACCCAAGTGGGTCCACAGTGAACTTATGACCCTGCAACTGAAATTTCGTGTTTGGGGATTTTGCGTTTTGGGGATCTTGCAATTGGGTGTTATGTAAGTATCAGGATTTTCAGTTTGCCCTATTTATGGAATATAGGGAATTGTGGAAGACTTACAACCATCAACAGCTCCTCGGCGAATTGGCCTAGATGTGCACAAGGGACTAATTTGTATGGACTTTCGAATCAATTTATCATATTCACCTCCGAGTTGAGTAAAGCTGCTTTAGTTTTGTCCAACCAATGGATTAGGACAGGCCCCATTTTTGTTCTCTGCAATATATCCCACACATGAGTAAAATTAAAAAAAAAAAAAACGAACAGTGGAAGTCTGAGTTACTTTGTCTGCATGCAGACAGCGCAAAATCGAGACTCCTCTCAACGGATTGGTTTCTTTAAAAAAGACCTTGACGTAGCTTAAACTAGGTCACACTTGCTCATTGTTTTAAAATTCTTTCCATCACCGACGGTTCGTAAAATGATGCTCGAAAGCTATAAATTATAAGAAACAAGTATGTATGGGAATACATTTGTGTTTTTTTTTTTTATTTTGACACAAAGTTGATACAAAATGTTTTTTTTTTTTTTTTTAATTATTTAATTGTTTTACGAGAACTTACAAGTTTATAGAAGGAATATAACTTTTGATCAGATTTTTTTTTTTAGGATCTTCAAGTTCAACGCGATACACATTGACAAGTACTGCAATGATATCTGCCCCCTTTTTCTCTATTTTCTTCGGCGATAAATATGTTTGCAGTATTTGTGTCAGTTCCACCAACAGATTTATTAATTGACCTAGTTAAAGCTAATAATAAAAGAAAGTAATCAATATGTACATACCGTATTCGTAACAGCAACAACAGAGTCGTGCTCTTATTTATTCGCAATTCGACTTTGCTGCAGTTCAGCGCACTTTCAAATTTAGCGGGTACGAGGAAATTCTTGGGCTAAAGATAAGCTACATTTTCTTTGTCAGTATTAGTGGAGCAACCGCTGTTAAATTCGGTAATGTCTCTCTCTATTTCTCTAGCTCTCTCGGTCTTACTTTCGCTTTATCACTTTCTCACTATAAATATTTTTGAGAATCACGAAACAAGGAACAGCAAATTTTGGAATAATTCCAGATTATTTCTGTATGCTTTGAAAAGAAACAATAATTGTGTGTGTAGTGTGTAAGAAACAGTTTCTGTTTTTTAATTGCTGTATCTACATTTAATCTTGAGTAAGTAATTGTGCGTGTGCGCAGTTTATTCAGTTGTCATAAAACCGAATTTAAAACATTCGTTGCTGTTCCCTTCATGATGTTAGAACTTCTATGCGTTTATTTTCAAGTGTTTCAAAGTTAAATTTGTTCAACATGTGTACACCCTTCCATCATTTTGGTCATATTTTCAACATAACTCTTAACTATTGCATGCCCACAATTAATGCCCTCAAATTTGAAAGAGACACACATACCCGAGAACTGTAAAGTTAGGCATTGTCAACATACATAAGTTTGCATACACGAATAGGATGGGAATAGGACTATTATTCGAAAAAAGCATATACCTTCGAAATATGAAGAAGATGTACACACACATTTTCCCAGAGAGCTTTTTCTTTCATTCGAATGCATGGCAAAAACGATTTGTTCCCAATGAAATGCTCTTTTCACGTGTTTTCATTAGTGAAGGTTACAAAAGCAAGGTGGAGGTGACCATTTCCCTATCAATTCAACTATTGTGAGATGGCGACTGGCCATAAATATAAAACACACACGATCACAAGCATCACATGTTGGCCTTACAGTCTAAATGTCAATGGACGTTCAAATGGGAAAATATTTTTCTTAGTTATGTGCGCAAAATTTCTTTTGCTATTGAGACACGGTGCTTGGTATACATACACTTACGATAATTCTTTTAAATATCACATAAGCTGAATTTCAAATAGTTCTTAACTGAATTTGTTTCTTTATCTTCGTTTTAATTTCAGATCATATAGGAACGCCGCAATATGGTGATAGGTAACGCAGACGGTGCCGCGGTACCGGAAGGTGTCAATGCACTGGCACATCCATCCGGTATACCGCAAGATAAGATCGACAATATCATGAGTGGTATAAGCAATACGGGTGCTGTTAAAATGAACAATCACAGGAAGAAACTCCGACAGAGGTATTTAAATGCACATTAACACCTACTAAGCATAACTTTAACTTTTGCTTCATATTTCAGATTTGATATAATCAAAAAATTAGGACAAGGGACGTATGGTAAAGTGCAACTAGGAATAAATAAGGAAACTGGTCAAGAGGTTGCAATTAAGACAATAAAAAAATGTAAAATAGAAGCTGAAGCTGATTTAATTCGCATACGAAGAGAGGTTCAAATTATGAGTTCTGTGCAACATCCTAACATAATTCATATATATGAAGGTAAGTGCATTTGTTTTCCATTCAAACTTGGGTTGGCCATGTTTGGAGTTGGAGACTCTTCGCTATACATACATGGTCCAGCCAGCTTAGGTGTTGGATCCATAGACGCCTGGCTAAACTCATGTTGGTGTACAGTACGTTCATCTCGTGCTTGAATCTTCTCCCTAGCCTTCAGCGCAAAGAGGACTTAGTATTGTTGCATGTCCTTTCTTGAGGACAGCATATATTGCTCTTTGGCCTCATTCACCGCCAGACCTCTTTTAGCCGCGGCTTAATGTCAGTAAATATCTCATTGACGGTTCGCTGTGTTTCGTCGTCACGTCAACATCATCGGCGTAGGCTAACAGTTGTCTATAATCTTCTATAGTCACTTGACATCGACGGTGAAATTCACTGGAGCTATCAGATTGCTTATAAATGTCTTCTGGTGAGTGAACAAAACGGCATGGAAGGTCTTAGGATCGATGTGTACACTACTTGTCTTTCAAGAGTTTACTCTCTTGTGGTCTCTTTTCTTGTGAATGAGGAGATTGCGACTCATTGTCTCCGGTTGTAGAGCTTACGAAGAGATCTCGTTGTTCGTCTCAGCTCTGCTTTATAGGCTTCCAGCTTCGCTGCACTTGCCTGGTTGTCAAACCATAGGTTTTATTGCTGGGGGCGTAACTGCACGATTGCGGCCTCGGTGGTTGTTTGGAGAGTTTTACGGAGAGCTTCTGTGAGACTGGATCAGCATAGACCCTTTGCGACTGTAGCTTATCCACGCCAAACCGCGATGCTTGGCTCCTGGATTTCACCACGAGAAGGACGCCTCTGTCTGCATGAGGTGCCGAATAGAGGCTTTGAAAACCGTTACATTACATGGTATAAATACAATTTTTCCCAGACAACAATGACTACTACGTGTGGTATAGGCAATGCTTTAGTCCGTCTTCTAATGTAGTTGTTTGAATTATTTAGTTCTTCTCGTATGAAGTTCACTACTGAAGCCATGGTGTAAGGAAACAAGGTGCATTGAAAACCTGTTGGAACTCCCATATTTTCAATTAATCACCGCATTTGTCGGCTCATTCATTAAAAACGTGTTAAAAAGATAACTTCACGCATCACCAGCAAAGCTGTCAAACACACCATGCCTGGACGTTTGTTACTAGTGTTATCGCTTGCATATTTATGATCGTTCAAAAACGTATTTCAATACGAACCCGGATGCACATATGCAACCACAAAAGTGGCTAGTTAATCATTCAGTGCATCGATCAGATGAGTAAAAAGTTTAACCTCGAATCTTGTCTCACCATAAAACTGGTGGCGCTACAGCCTGTAGAGAGCTAGGTCCTAGCTTTTCAGCATCCACTCGTTATACTCCTTGAGCATTGCCAGTGACTCGATAGAGGTGGCGCCGCCCTGAACATTTTTTGTCGTCCCGGGAATCGAGCATAGACACCAGAGTGTCAAGTGCTAGGCGTTAACGCACACATCCCCTACTCCACGGCGATAACCCGCTTTACGAAAAGTTAAAATTAAATTTCCCCTAGCTTAGTGCATACAAATTTCATTGAAACAACAGATGATGTAAACATTTTCTTACATTTCAGTCTTCGAAAATCGAGAAAAAATGGTTCTAGTCATGGAATTCGCAGCCGGTGGTGAATTGTATGATTACTTGTCTGAACGAAAGGTTCTCACAGAAGAAGAAGCACGACGGATATTCCGTCAAGTGTCTACTGCTGTTTACTATTGCCATAAACATAAAATTTGTCATCGCGATTTAAAGCTGGAAAACATACTGCTGGACGAACACGGGAATGCTAAAGTAAGTTTTATTAATATGCCAACTATTTATGTATACCTGTGTATCTGCATACGTAAATTTGTAACACAAATGTGTAGACAGCCGGTGCTCTCTAGAACAGAGGGAAAGTTACTCTTCATCGCGTGCGACTAGAAATACAGCACAGAACTCCGTGTCACTCCATTCACTTACTATTTTATGATTGGCTTGAATTTAAATTTTTATTTCATTTAAATCTCCTTTAGATTGCTGATTTCGGTTTGTCAAATGTTTTTGATGAACACCGACTACTATCAACTTTTTGCGGTTCGCCGTTGTATGCCTCCCCGGAAATTGTCGAAGGAACTCCATACCAAGGGCCAGAAGTAGATTGCTGGTCGCTGGGCGTATTGCTGTACACACTTGTTTACGGATCTATGCCATTTGATGGATCGAATTTCAAGCGGCTGGTAAAGCAGATAAGTCAAGGTGACTATTATGAACCTAAAAAGCCATCAAGAGCTTCGACTTTAATCAGAGAAATGTTGACTGTATGTCCCCGGAAGAGAGCAACCATAGAGCAAATTTGTAGTCATTGGTAAGTAGTAAAGATGCCTTGGCAATGATACAACATAAACAATGCAACATTTTCTCTCATAGGTGGGTTAATGAAAACGATAATGTATCGTGCTTGGATTTGGCTGAAAATCTAGCAAACCAAACACCCGTCCGGTTGGATGTTTTACTATCGTTGTCGCCACCATCAGTTACCGCAGACCAATTGGTTGTGCCCAACGCAGACACAAATGTTAAAAGTAACGAAAGAGTGGCCAGAAGTCACTCTGTCGGTTCAATAAGAGAAATCGGTAACACTGAAGCTGAGAGAAGAATCTTGGACATGGTTGCAGGTGAAATAACTTGATTGCCTTTAAAGCGAACACATTTATTAATATTGTTTATTTAGCTGGCGGAGAAGCTGCTCTCATGCCATCCCCCACACGCACAATTACTCCAGCACAGAGTCCAGTGCAGGTAAAACGAAAACTCGAAACAACAGTTTCCACAGAGAGTGCTGTCGGCGCAGTAAAGAAGAAAGAACGACCAATGGAAGGGCCTGCTGCTGAAGGGCCAGTATCAGAGCCACCCTCTCAGATGGAGGTAGCAGAAAGTGTTGTTGAGACTGAAAGCAATTTATGGAAACCAGAAACTCCCGAATTTTCGAAGCAAGACATGGAGCTAGTTGAAAATTTGTGTGATAAATTGATGCAGGAACCATTGCCAACAGCAGTGTCGACTGCACCAGCAGCATTAGAACAACAATCATTAGCCCGGCAAAAGACTGCAGTTAAATTAGATGCCGTAACTGAAGCTGCTGAAGAAGTGCCCGATGAAAATACACCTACAAAAGTCATTAAAAAGTTCGTGAACAAACACAAGACTGCGGATCTGGTGGCAGCCATCAATAAGATTTCTCCAGAAAAAACACTAGATGATCCGATTAAGGCGCATGCAATGTCCCATGTTCGTAAAAGCAGTTTACCTGAAGATTCTTTAGGAAAGTTCAACGCTGATCGCAGAAAATCGCGGATACTAGAGACGGCTGAAAAGTTTCAAAATATGGGCAGTTCCAACATGGAAAAACCGAAAAAAATTCCCATTTCTGGAATAAGTGTGGGCAATTTCAAAAAAGAATTCGAACGGAAAGCTTCGCTTACAAGTGTGCCTACATCAGCCGAACGTCGAACTTTAGAGAAACTTTCAGAATCGGCTCTGAAAGACACCACTGTCGATAAGGAACGTGACCAACCGGCAGCAGGGAAGAAAGTTTTGCCACAAAAAATAACGGAAATAGCGAATTCAGGAGCGAACAGTTCCACTCCTATATCGCCAAGCAATTCGGTCGAGGGCAGTGGCTCTAAAAACTCATTAACAAATTTCTCATTAGAAGAAGCAAAGCGTTCAATGGAAAATTCAATTGCATTATTGAAGCAAGCCCAGAATGAATCATCACAAGAAGTTGATCAGCTCTGCGCAAAAACAGAGAGTGTCGCAGTATCAGACGATCGCCTATCGGAACGTGAGAGAAAACTTAAAAATGCCCGAGCAATTATTGGCAATGCTATACAACCAGGTGAGTGCAACTCACATACATCATGTGAAACTATTTTCGTGTTCATCTTACAGGATCAGAAACAAAACAAATACCCCTCGCATATTCACATATTTTTAGGTATACGCAGGCCATCTCTTTTCGGCATGGGTGGTGGCCGTTCAATATCGGGCAGTGCTGTCATACCCGACACACGACATATTCGCATTGGTTCTGGCCCCTTTGAGATTCCCATGTCGCCGATGCACTCAGGTTTCAAAAGTAAGTTTGTTTTTCCGTCACGGATTTTACTCCGTTCGTTGAGTAGTTACATTACCATGTTCAGTGCTCAGCTCCAAAGCTGGCACGCAAATTGAACAACTCGATCCTTTGGAAAGATATTTATTCACCTTTTCTGATTTTTCGACAGTACCTCTTTGTAGTTGTAGCATAATGTGTTCGAATTGCTCGTGTGAATATCTTACAGGCAAACAGAATTTCTTCAGTCAATCTGAAAGCAACATATTGTGCTACACGTTTTTGTAAATACATGTAAATTAAATACTGAATGTTGTACAATAACTACTTTTAAGAAGAGTATGATGCAATTAAGGGCAACTTATTATGTTATGACTGATCCCTGCAAAACCTACCTTTTAAATCTATCAACCAACCACTCTCTTATACTATATATCTTTTTTTAATCGCTGTTTTGATCTCTCTTTGCAACTGTAAGCCTCTTTAAATCGCATTGATTCCATTTATTCGAGTAACCTACTTTTTTAATTTATTCCACTTGGCTTCATTATTCCTCCTGTGTTTGAAAGAAATTATATGATGTGTCGACATTAAATGCATAGACCTCGTATTTGTTGCTACATGCGGCTGTATCTTCCACTCCTTATTGTGTGGAATATGATGTGTAGCATTTAAACTTGAAATACAAAAAACCCGTGGCTTAGACAACCTAAATTCCATGTCGTTTAGCTTGGAAGGGAGTCAAGATTATGCGCAGATCTTATGAGTAGCAAACAAAGTATACTGAATGTTTCGAGCTGATTTTTATAAGATATTCTGCAGTGAAGTCATGGAATCTGAGAATTTTTTGTGCATGTCATTCATCTACTCAATCGCGTTCAGTTTTCGTGTGGATCTGATTTGGTCTATAAACAATTGTTCTACACGTCAACCAGACATGTGTTCACATCAAACGTTTATACTGTGGTTTAGAGAACAGCATATACGTTGCACAATACAAAACTAATCAAAGACTACACTCTATGACTGATTACTCAACCCAAGCTGTATATGATTCAATTTCACTTAAAATGGAATAAATATTACGAGAGAAATAACAATGCCATAAGTAGCAATTTCTACTTTCCTTAATTACGTTTCTTTCTTAAAGAAAATTGCATTGCTTTATTTTCATTTATTTACACATCCCATTTCCTTTCCATTATCGTTTCCGTTCGTTTTTTCTTCTTTAACATCCAGCCTTGTATTTAATTAAAGTTGACAAAATGTTTTCAGCATCCCCCACAAACATCGAGCCACCCACACAGGCCCAGCCTGGCACTGTAAAGACTTCCCGTGCTGAAATAACACTTAAATCTGCCACGCTTCCACGAAGAAAACCGTCAACCAAAACCGAAATTCAGTTGGACATAAAGCCGAGAATTATGGAACAATCCCCAATGCGATTTACCACCGAAATGCAGCACCCTGTAGCAGATCTTCGAAGTGCTCCGATTCGGGAAGGACCGTATAGTCCCATACCTCAATCAATTCATCAAAGAGCAACGAGCCTCGAACCAAGAGAACAATCCAGAGAACACATTATTCCCATACAGAGACCACCAGTGTACACTCGCACCAGTTCGAATACAACTGCAAGGTATTATATGACGTTTTTATTGCTTTTTTCCGTTGTCTTAAACGCGTTGATATATTTAAGATCCGGGTCGTTATCACGTCAATCAACTCTTGAATCCGAATCGGATACAACGACTACAAATCTGTCCCAGACTACCTTAACTGGATCCTCACAGCCAATCAAAAAGAGTCCTCGTGAATTCATAATACCGATTGCAGTTGAAGGTGGTGGATACATAACTCCCAGAGCTGGAAGCATTGAACCGTCTGAGTCGAGCCAGACCACAACAAGCGGATCGACCTTCAGCAGAATAAGGCCAATGCGAATGGGGTAAAATAACCATTAGTGTACAATGAGACTTTGATAATATTGAATATATTTGACTAAAGGTTGTCGAGTTCGATAAGCAGAGAAGGAGAGGAAGACCCAAGGTTTTCGCTTCATCGGTTGAGGTAAGATGCAATTGTAAAAGTCCAAACACAATCTTCATTTAATACATTTCTAAATAGAAGCTCACGTCCAGTGAAGAAAGCAAGTCAAGACAACGACTCACAGAGCTCTGGCGAAGAAGATGATGATGATGGGTTCGAGATCCTCACTGCTGAGAACTTATTTTCAACTCTTTTACAACGAGTAAGTAAAGTGGCGCCCATTTGTGTCTACATTTACAAATTTGAAACACATTGTATCACTATACAATTTCTATGATAACAGGTGCGAGCGTTAACTAATCGACTGAATGTAAACAACGACTTCACATCTGGGTTTCCGAATTCAAGCCGTCTGCTAAGTGATATGCGACAAAACCAGAGTCCCTTCTGGAATCAGGAGCCTTTCGCGAGGTGACTTGTTTATTTCTTACATTCTTACATTTAATTAAACTAACTGCTGAGTCATTTCATTATTTTTATTATTGATTGAAACGTTTAGCGAGTGAGTGCATCAATCAATAATGCATCTAACATTTCTTTTTTGTTTTCATGCTGCGCCTTATTAATGCTCCTCTCTCCGTCCTATTAAAACAAATAAAATTCGTAAATGTAATTCGTTTGAAATTGTAACACTAATGTATTCTTAATGCACACGATACATTGCACACAACCTATGACAAGGTCTCAGTTTAGTTACTCATACACGAGTGAAACTGTTGAAAAGAAGCAAACGTAAGTATGAAGCTTTTAAGTGTTGCAAAAACTACACATTACATTCATATTGAGTTAAGACTGCACAATAGTTATTTTCAAAATTCATTCATGCAATGTATACATTTTGTTTGAGGACAATTTTGAAGCAGAAACTGTTCGTTCTTTCAATTTAAATTTATTTGTAAGAAACATACAAAACAAGGAACACGTAATCTCCAATCTCTGTTCCAGGCGATAGATACGTCCCAGGAAATAAAAAAAACCGTGTAAAACAAGACGTGAAGTACACAGAGACTGGTTCTATATCCTTCAACCCAGTAAACAAATATATTATTTATTTATTTATTCATCAATGGATACATAGTCTTGAAAATAATCTTCTCCGCTTTACTAAAAGGAATAACTGGTTTGCGGAATAGGCATTCATAGATCCAAGTTGAAACAAAATGCGCCAATGATGGCCTAAGTGTGTCTCCTGTCTTTCTCTACCAGCAGTTGCACCCTGTCCTAGTGTTAGTAGAAGTTCATTCATTACTACGTTCCATAGGAGAGGAGATAGTAATTCATACTGAGCGTGGTATCACCAAGCTTGCAACAGATTGCTCTATTATTGAGAAGTTGGTGAATAAAAGTCACTAAGGATTTTTCTATTCCGAGCCGGTAGAGTACTGAGGTAATTGCTGAGTGGTACATAGTCCTTGCCACTTCTACTGCTTGCGCTTGCAGTTGAAACCACAACAAAATCTGTGAGTTTGTCATTCTTCTTTTGGAATGCTTACGTAATTGTTTCATTATTTCCATTGACAGATTATTTATTTATTCATCAATGGATACATAGTCTTTTGACTACAATTCAATACAATTTTTTCAAACATATTTCTATTCATTTGAAGGTCGACTTCATGGTGCATTGAGTTAAATAGTAATGAACTGGTTGTGGGTTTGTTTAAACCATAATTCGTGATGTGGAAAGAATAAGAGAACATTCCTATTTCTTAGGCATCTCTCTGGGACTAAGAGCTAGTAAATCCGGGGACTTAATCCTACCATTGAGTACGTCCTTAATAAAAATAACGCTATGAGCTTGTCTTCGACTTTCTAAAGATCTATTAAAGCACATTTAGAACTAAAATTAGGTAAATCTTCGGACCATCTCAGTCTCCTTAATGCATAGCGCGTACATCTTTTTTGAATGTTTTCAATCCTGTTAGAAGAAGAAACCAAATAACGCTGCAGTATTCCAGTATGGGCATTTCTAATGAAAAATAAAGGGTTCTTAGAGTATAAACATCATTAAATGCTACCGTATTCCTTTTCAGAAAGTCTGAAATTTGATTTAGATATTATATAATCCAAATGTGCTGAGAAAGACAATTAGACTTACTTATAAAAATCTCTCGTTACCAAGACAATAATCAAACGAAATTCGTGGTAATGATCGGAAAGCACTGAAAATCTTACACTTGAAAATATTGAATCCAGATGATTGTACCTGCACCATCCAAAATTTGAATCATCTGGAGTTAAATATTTCCAAGTGTAAGATTTCTGAATGGTGCACGAATTTATGTCTTTTTGAAAATTTAAGCAATCAGTAATTGTAGAAATTTGTGAAAATATTTTCTTATCATCTGCGGACATTAGACAATTAGAAAACTGCAAGGAGTACGGGCTGTCATTGACAAAAAGATTGAAAAGAAGAGGCCCCAAATGACTGCCTTGAGGCAGCCCGGCAGAACTTCTACATGAGATTATATTAATGAAACACGAAAAGGAAATTCTAAACTAAGCAATTCTACTAAATTGTCATAATCTTATAAATGATGATAACATTTTAAATCGAATGGTCAAAGGAATTTTGTGTAGACAGTGTTAAATAAAAACCGTGAAAAAAATACTGCATGGACCATAAGGAATCTGAAACACATGAAATAAAATCAATAATTTTTGTTGACTTTCGATACGATGAGAACGTGAGGCGATAAGTAATCTGGTGCGAGTGGGTTCAAAACTAAGCTCTAAGCTCTTAAGCAGGAGCATGTTTGGTAGAGAATATTTCTCATGCATTTGAAATGAAATTTCATAAAGACCTGAGTCTCAATTAGTAATTTGTTTAATTCCGCCCGTCATAGGATGTTTGAGAGATCTTTTATGAAATACATTAGTTTTTCATTCATTTTCATATTTGTTTTGAAACTTCTGTCATTTTACTTGTAATTATGCCAAAGCTGACATTGGAATACTGCGTTATCCGAAAAATGAAAAGATATTTGATAATCCTTGATCTATGAATTCGATTTTGGCTGTAACAGCATCCAGCAATTGATGTTTGACAATTGTAAACTAATTTTAATCCATGATGACATTTTATAGAGATTTTTTTTTGTCAATTTTATATTTTAAATATTTAACTATTTTATAGCTAATTTAGAAAATAAAGTTTTAGCTGAAAAACGGCGGAAATCACTTGCAATTTGAGATGGTAACACGTTGATACATTAAGTGAAAATGATTAGTTAATTATTTAGTGTTTTTTTTTTTTTTTCAAATGTGTTGTGTGTGTCAATCTGATTGAAGCGTGTAAATGTCATTTTCCTCCAAACAACATGTATGCATTTATTGTCTCACTTTTATCTCTTCAATCCTAAAATTAACGTATCATTCCCTTGAGTAACTTCTTAATTACCACTATCATTTCAGTCGCTTAGCTAGCCCAAGTAATGTGGGAGCGCCATGGCGCCATAGTATGTCTCGCGATCTGGGAACCGACATGGAGTCAATGTTTTCTCGAACTGGTGCAACATTGCCTAGAGGTGAATATCACAGATTAAAGAGCAAATTTCTTGATTATTAAAATAGAATCATAGTGGTGTTGAACGTTTCATTATTCTAAACGTTATTACTTATTAACAATTAGGATTGAAATTTATGATTAAACATTGATTAAAATAATGGCTTTTTATTATCATTTTTGTCTATTTTATTATTTTATTATTTTTTATTTTTTTTTGTACGTCACCAATTATAAATAATAACTAAAAGAAAACTTAGTAATTCAGACAAACAAAAAAATTATAAATTGTGTTTTTCGCAACAATTTTTAGTGTTTAAATGTTATTGAATTCGATAAAAAAAAAAACATGCACACCTTTATATTTAAAAGAAGAATTTCATATTAGGCAGTTAACAACTGAGAGTAACAACACTATTTTCATTAAATGTAGTAAATTTTTATTTAAAATTGAATTATTATTATTTTATACACTTTCTTGAACGCATAGATATTTTGTAATATTAAACAACTACTCTTTTCGTATTCAAAGTTTTGAGTAAGCGCAAACATATTTTTTTTAAATATGTAAATAATAACTTCATAGGTAATTGTTTATGGACCATATTTATTTACATTTAAATCATGGAAAAGAAATAAAATTGTTTGGAAAATATTGCGAATAATAAACGAGAATATATCTAAACTATTTATTGGATGTTTTGTTATTTTTGTTATTTTTCATACAGTATATATAGTTTATTGAAAATAAGAAAACAAATCATAACTTCAGAGCCCTCTTTCGTTCAACATAAGCTAACACCATCTTAACACGCGCATATAAACACATATTGTCAAGACGATTTTTCTAACTAAATGAGCATGTACATAAATATGTTAATTGTTTATTTATTTATTTATTTTTTTTTTTCGTTCAAATAATTCCCTTTGTCATAATTTGAAATTGAATTTCATATTCGTTTAGAGTTCTGGGCCTTTTTTTGTAAATAGTCATAAATAGTATGATATTTTCAAAACAAATTGTTACGCATTATTGAAAAATAACTCTCAAAATTGATATAAATTAGAACTATATAGAAAAAAATGTCCAAAACTTTGAATACGAAAATGTAAACTATTAATTAAATAATCAATTTTTTTGTTTGTTCAATATAATAAAACGTTTTCTTTTACTCGTAATGTTTGAAAGAGTTGAACAAATTGATCTAATCGATTGACTGTGCTAGATCAGTGTGATCAACTTACAATTAGTATTATCAAGTTATATTTATTGATTTTCTTAACATACTTTCGATTGCTGCTTGTTATGTATTTCATTTTTTTTTGTATACTTATGCTTGCAGTGGGGTTACGCGTGTCCCAATCGCATGTTCAAAAATTTAGAGACCCTCAACCTTCAACATTTGTCCAACACAAAATAAGCAATAAAATGAAAGACTAATCACACGTTAGTACATCGAGGATACTGTTGACTCTAAATAGTTTTATTTACCCAACTAAGAGAATGTCTAAAAAAAAAAAAGTACTAAATGTCATTACCTTGTTGATGTCTTAAAATCTGAAGAAAGGATGTATGTTGCAACACGTTTAATTCGAATTGATAATATTTCAAGTTTATAATTTTAAACAAATGAATACTAACGGCCACATTTAACATTCACAAGATAGTTTTGCTTCTACTGCGAGCAAATTACAAATTCCTTAGCACGTGAGTTTATTTGTTGTTATTAATTTTGTTATTTATTATATTTTTAATAAAGTTTCAAACTAATATAGATGTTGTCTGGTATGTTTTTTTTCTTTTTTTCCTGTTTTTAAAACATTATGTTTTGTCTGTTAATTTTTTGCGAGAAAGGTATTTCAACTTAAATTAAATTGTTTAATGCTGTAATCACGGTAAGTTTTTATAATTCAATACAAACATGCAACACTTTGGCTTGAATCGGGGACATAGAGAATTATTTAACACAATATTAGAATAGTGAATCGAGATGCATTAGTCACGAATTCGTTTTGCAATCGAAGTGCACAGTAGGGTACGGTAAGTCACATACCAGGGTGCAACAAAATAACTTCAAGCTTAAAATCATTTTTTTTTTCTTAAGAAAGTTTTCCCTTTTCTTATCAAAATGCCTACATCATTAAGGTACGAAAGGTACTCACTGTTCAAAACCGACCCGTCTTAAATAACCTTAAAATATTGTCCTACACAATAGACTTTGTCATGTTAAATATTAATGCGATACACGTACACACACGATTTTAAGTTCGCACATTCGGTTGTTTTAAATGCAAGCCTAATGTTCCTCGATAAAATGAATTTGAGTTTTCTTAGTGATAAAATTCCCTTCAGATGAAAGCTAGTTAGAAGACAAAAATATAGATACATACATGTGTAGCGGTAAGTGAATGAACCATTGAAATCTTTGTCTGATCGAATTGAAAATTGACTAAATTTAAATGTGATTAATTTGTCAGTAACACTTGTAACTTTTTCAGGACATAAAAAAATAAAGAGTTCAAAAATAATTGACAGCAAAGAAACGCCACAACCTCTTCCAGTCAAGGACAATGAAGAACCGCTGGATCTAGCAGATTTAGATTTGTCTCGATTACGTCTCAGTAAGAAGGATTTGGAAACCCTTTCGAGTATTACTCCTGGTCTACCAAAATGCTTCCAAGAACAATTACTCGCCAAATTACCGCCAACGCAAGCAAGAAAATTATCCCGTACATTGTCAATGCAAAATAGTATTCATAATCCAACCGTTAGAGTGTACAAACGTAGTCAAAGCGGCGGCAGAAACATGATGCCATTGGAAACAGAAGGATTCTCCCAAATTGATGCTGCTAACACACTGGGGAAAAAATCGATTGAATCCGATCGAAGTCATAGTTTGATATACAGACGAAGCTTAAGTAGAAGTCGCTATGACAATGAGAATAATACTGAGTCCAAGACTAGAAGTGCAAGTGTTTGCCGCGTTTCCGATGACTTCAGTAAATCGCTCTGTTCGTCATATTCAAGCGATGTGAGCGACAAATATAAATATTACTCTCCATATTTGGCAAAAAGTCGAGACTCTGAAAGCTCATCTGTGTCGCCGTATAAGCGCTATGAAAGTCTGTCACCAAGAGAATCTGGTTTAAGCCCGTCGAAAGAGTTTCACAGTCGATCATCTGGTGAATGTATTTCGCCGACAACAGACGTTCCCGGAGCACATAGACGGTACTCCCGATTCCTTCGACAAGACTCTAATGGATGCAATATTGAGGAAAATCGTTCTTTTACTGATAAAAAAATCAGGGATCGCGAAAGTCAAAGTGTTCTTCGTGAAATTAAAGAAAAGAGTAGGGAGTCAAGCCGAGATAGATTAAGCCAAAGCATGGAACTAGATCAGGCACTTGATGACTCTGAAAAGACATCCGAAACAAATCCCCCACGTCATGCCCGAAATAAGAGCTTGGATATCTATTGCGATATCACGAAATATAAAACGGACACATCTACTCATAGTCGCCATGCATCAAAATGTAGAGAAATTCCAGATAGACCGTTGCAAAAGGAGGAGATAGCCTCAAAAATACTAGCAGAACTGCAGTCTTTATCGACAGCAAAAACAAGAAAAGAAAAGTCGGAAGAAACTTCAAGTAGCGCTTCAAAGGAGGTCGTTCCAGAAAAAGTCGTCAAAAAAGTCAGAAAAGTGAAACCAAAAGAAAAGTCCTTAGATTCCACATCTACAGATGTGGCAACAGCCCCCGCAGACACAAAAACAACAGTAATTAAGAAAGTCAAGAAAATTGTGAAACGATCTGAAACAAAGGGAGAGGAAAAGACTGCAAGTATTCAACCGGACTCCTCAACATCAAAATCCGATCTAGAAAAGCCGAAAAGAGAATCGAAGCTAAAGCGCCCAAAATCGTTTCCAATCAAAGAAACAGACAAAGTTGCACCTGCTAATGTAAAAAGTAATGCCACTGAAACAAGCACAAACGACTCTAAAGTTTCGTTATCAAAGACTGCAGTTGAACCCTCTCCCGAAAATTGTGTAGAATCAAAGGAAATACGGCTAATACGGCCCAAAAGCTATCCGGCATCAAAACTGACTCCCCCCAAAGACATTAAAAGGATTGTGTCCAACTCCCCTGAGAAGCAAATAGGGGATATAGCAACTAAGCCTGTTCAAAAGAGATCCAGCTTGCCTGAAGATAGTTTGTCCTCAACGCCGACAGCAACAGCCAAAACTAACGACTCGCCATCTCCAACCGAAACAAAGCCTCTACCTGGAAAGAAAATTATTAAGGTGTCCAGGAAATCAAAGATAACAAGCCCCACATTGGTTCCGAAATCCGCACAAGATAACGACTCTAAAAATAAAGAAAGCAGTCCAATGAGTGTGCCAACGGCAAAGGAAAAGTCGCCGGAAAAGAAAATTGGCAAAGGTTTACTGTACGCAATTGGACAGAAATTTGAAAAACTACGAGACTCTGCAAAAGGCAAAGAAAAGAAGATCGCAACGAAATCAACAACCAGCGCTAATGCAATAAATCAGAAGGTGTCGGACGATTCGAAAGAAAAAGTGACTTTGCTAAAGAAGAAGAAAGCTAAATCAACAACTGAATGTTGCCAAACTGAGAAAACCGAGGAAAAGACTGACGAAAAGTCACAAAAAACTGAAAATCGGCGTTCAAGAATCGACGCAATGATAAGGTCGCTTCGCGAACGATCTGTACCCAGAACACCAGCTCTTACAGAGTCTTCACTTATAAAGAGAGCGGTAAGTGTTGAAGAAATGCCAGGGACATTCAATAAATGTGCAGTCAACCGAGTTCTGGGACTTTTTAAACGATTTGAAAAAGACGGCAGCGATCGTAAAGTGAGAAGCACAAGATCAACGAGCAACATTGAACGACAAATGCATAAGTCTGAATCACCAATCTATCATGGTCGTGATCGTCCCAAATCAAGTGGTTTTCTTACAAAACCAAATAAAAATGCAAATATTATTCTGATTAGTAAGTCTGAAGTTGGCACTCGATTCCAAAATCAAGCGAACACCATTCCGAGCAAGAAAGAGGTACATAAATCGACCGAATTAATTGCACAGGCTCCGAATCCTGTAAATAAGTGTCCCGATTGCAACCAAGACCAGCAAACTGCTTCAACTGCGAAGATTATCGAAAAAGAGGACAATGTCCCTGCGCCCACAGGCAAGGATGGTTTCAAGGACAAGCGAAAAGCGTTAGTATTAGACTTCACCAAGTTAGATAAGATTGACAATAAACTAGCAACGGCAATGCGCCAAAACACAACAATAAATGGCAACACCATTCACAATGCTTCATATCACGATACAAATAGCAATAACAATAATTTAAGGACGTCATCGAACGAGATAAATCGTAATCACTTGCCAAACGACAACGCGACCACGTATTCTTCTGACTCAAGGAGCTTTCATGACGATTGTGCTTCATCGAGCACGTTTCTTTCTCCTACAGATGAACCAGAACTGTGCTTTGATAATTGGTCAATTTGCTCAGAAGATAATTACATGTTAGCCACACCATCGCCCACAGTATCGCGACTGTCAAGAACGTCTCACTACTCTTCGCCTACACATCCCTCTGATGCAAACGAGAGCGTTATAGATCGTATAAAGAGACGGAGTTTCTACAGCAGATTCAATGAGAAACGTCCAAAGCGACAAAGCTCGATTGTAGGCCCATCAGCTCGTGACTACTATAGAGAATCATCAGTAAGTGCTACAAGCAAATCCAAACCAGCATTAGATAAGCAATCGTCACCGGATATAACAAAAGAATTCTTTAAACCACTTAAACTAAGCCCAGCCGGGAGTGAGCTTAAGCAACCGATGTACAGATCCGTTGTTGAAACATCAAAGCCGAGACGTTTCGATAGTCTACATTCATCAACTTCACCCAGCTTTCTGCTAAAACGTTACACTTCAGACAATGACTACTTATTGAGTTCACCCCGGATTAAATCCGGTAGTACATACGACACTAATGGGTCAATGCAGCCTTCTTCCTATTACAACACTTATAATCCTAAGCGAAGGTCTTCATACAATCTTAACGGTGGTGTGCCCGGAACAACTGCAACCAATCACAACGTAGATGGATATGCAACCGTTGGAAGGCGGTCAACTCTTCGCCCATACGATCACCGCACAATGTCTTTACTTGATCCTATTGGACAGAGTTCAACATCCATTACAGGCACGTACCGGCGTGATTACAGAACACCGATAAGCGATCTTGGAAGTTTTTCTAGGTAATTGATAGAATACTTTAAGTCATCCAAAATAACGTAAGCTCAAGTATAAACAACGGAAAGTAGAAATTTGAATTGGCATTAACGGCCTGTTACACGGTCAAAATTCGTGTCGCATCAAATGTGGGAGACTCACGCGTCGCATGAGTGCTGAAATCGTACCAGCTTTCGAGTCAGTTCCTCGCACTTCTCTTTTTTCTTATTCTCACCGTTGGATATCAGAGGCACTGTAATGTATGTGTGACTAAGAAAATCATATGCTGTCGACTTTTGATTTCAATTTGGATCTGACCGGTCGAAAGCATGGTACGAGTGCTTGCGATGAATGGCGGCATCTGATGCGACGAAATTTGATCGTGTAAATGCGGCCTAATTTATATTTCTTAAAATTTCAAATTTAACACATTACGTTTATCCCAATGGAATCATTGCTTCCCTTGTGGACAGTAGTCGAGTTTAACACTCTACTTGTTTGGAACTCGTACTGTGTTGTAAACCGGGAAAAGAAGCGAGAAGGAAAAGGGATGGGGATTGACCAGTTTGAGAAGCTTTATCTAGACAGTTATTACTCTTTGAGCTTTGTCAGTACCTCGAGCGAAGTGGGGCTGTGAAAATAATATTTTGTCGTACCTAGAATCGAACTCAGGCAGCGAGTTTCAATTGCGTAGCAGCCGACACACAGTCCCACAACGCCACGGCCGTTGACTAGCATAGTGTTTATCAGAAATGAAGTATTATAGAGGCAGCCAACTTCTACCTCTGTTGCCCCTTAACATTTTTGATGATTTTTAAATTTTACATATAGTTTCAGAGCATGGCACTCTGACTTCGATGACACTTGCCATGTTTATAATAATATACAGTAAAAAGCGGTTATAACAAGCATGATGATTATGGAAAACGAGAATATATCTTCGCATCTGTTTGTTTCCACCATCATCTATCGACAGCAATCGAGAGTTTTATATTATATGTCTGTTCACGGCCACGGTCTGAAAGAGGGTGTTACATTCGCCTCGACACATCTCTTATACTCTACTCATAAATACTTTTATTTTAAGAGAACAAACAACACGGTTGCAGTGCGTGGCAACGCGTAGAAGAAAAATCCGGAGCCATGACGAAAGACTTCGTCAAGAAAGACGGTGAATATGCTCATTGAATATTGAAACAGGCCTTTTCGGATTGGATTCGCTTCTGGTAATCAGAACTGCGGAGATTCCTCTCTCTTCGACTTACTTTATTTGTTATGGTACCTGTAAGTCTTTATCATTCACACTGCAAGAAATGCGAATGTTACGCAGTGCAGCGCTAACATTGGTCGAGTTCATAAATGTAAATAAACTGTAGTGACTGTGCATGAGAGCAGTCGGCAAATGCGCTCATCAAAGCAATGTGACTGTCAAACTGCGATCAAATTGGCAGTGATTTTTGTTTTTTGCAGGATTGCAAGCCTGCGCCAGTATTCGTGTTCATCACTGGATTGAGAGAATATTTTGTGCAGTGCAGGGGCAACAATGTTGCAATCAGAGATAATGGAGGGATAGAGATATCCATCTTCCATCTGACAGCGTTTTTTATACGCTTTTTGTCCCGTGTCTGTGAATACGTGTGAGCTCTTGAGATCAGCTGGCGCACAGCTGATACCCTTGAATTAGCGTTCTCATTTGAAAATTCGCTCGTTAGTTGGACGTTATTTCAAATGTTGGTGTTAAACTTCAACACAGTATGGAGGGGTAAACGAACGAACAAAGCTTATGTTCATGAAGTCGATTCCTTGAGCAAGATATAGTCTGAGATACTAGGACGACTGGTGTATGTACTTTTGTATATGAATTATGCATTTAAATTCACAATAATCATGCGTACAGATAACTAATTATATACGTTAAATAACAGCATTATTGACACGTTTGCATGAATCCTCATATCCCTCCATTATCTCAGGTTGCAATTATGAACTCGACCATTAATAGTCTGTATAGCCTTCTTTGGAGAAAATACGAGGCAACGTTGACACCAATTTTTAAAATTTTTCCGATAGTTCGTTCTGCCTTGTTGCAACCTTAGCTATGGCTGCTATTAAAGCAACTTTTTAAAGTACCAGCTTTTCTACATGGTGTGGTAAGCCATGGCGACAAAAGGAAATCGGGCATCTCCTAAAGGGCGATTTTTTCAAAGCTATAGGAAAGTTTTTCAAAAAAACACATATTTGAATCGATAGTACGGTCCATATAATTTAATGTTTGAAATGGTCCATCCGTCCAATTTTGGCGTACTCTTTCCAACATTGCGGCCGGTATCTCACTAATAAATGCTTCAATGTTGTCTTCCAATGCGTCAATTGAAGCGGGCTTGTCTGTATAGACATGAGCTTTAACATAGCCCCACAAAAAATAGTCTAAAGGCGTTAAATCGCATGACCTAGGCGGCCAATTGACCGGTCCCGAACGTGAAATAAAATGTTCACCGAACTCACCTCTCAATAAGTCCATTGTAGAGCGTGCTGTGTGGCAAGTTTTTGTCTTGTTGAAACCACATGTCATGCAAGTCAAGATCTTGCATTTTGGGCAAACAAAAAGTTGGATATCATCTCACCATTCACAGTTACGTCGATTCGCGTCATCTTTGAAGAAGTACGGTCCATTGATGCCACCAGCCCATAAACCGCACCAAACTGTGACTTTTTCTGGATGCATTGGTAGCTCTTGCAATGCTTCTGGCTGATATTCACTCCAAAATCGACAATTCTGCTTATCTACGTACCCATTGAGATAAAAATAAGCTTCGTCTAAACTGACCATAAAATGGAAGAAGCGCGCGATGAACTTCCTTAACAGAGCACGTATTTTGATAATAAAATTCAAAAGCTTGCAAGCGTTGTTCGTTTGTAAGACGATTCATGGTTAAATTATAGACCAAACTGAAGATGTTTGACAGTGAAACAAAACACGAAACGTGCGTCAGCTGTTTAAATCAGTGCTGCAAAAAGATAATGGCTAAAAAATCACCCTTTATTTTAAAGAAATGTATTGATAAACGAATGATCTTCCGGTATCGATAAAATATCATTTGCCTTCTTATTTTCCAACGAATTACTTGCGAGGCATATTCTTCCCCGTCTAAATTCCTTAATAAAGCATTTGTATCCATAATTCAGAACAATTGAATCAGGAATATTCAACTCAGCTGATAAAAACACGATCGATAAGAGATTTTGCGGACCTATAATGTGGTTCATCCAACGGTTTCCGTAATAGAGAGGGTTAAACAGCGGATGCGGATCGAATGAAGTCCCTCCCGTGATATATTCATTCTGCTTCTAATTATTGTGTTGATCATGAGTATAGTATGAGGATATGGTCAATTGTGTAATTGCTCTGTACAGGTGCCTACATGTCCACATCTTGTGCTAAAGGTGATTTCATCACATGCCCTGTTCGATCACATATTTGAGGTCGCCAAAAATGCTGCGAAATGTTTAGGTTTCCTCAATCGATGCAAGCAATACTTCACCCCTTCTGATTTGGCTTTAATTTATAAGGCGTATATACGCCCCAAACTTGAGTACAAGGCTCATATCTGGTCCGGTGCCCCCATAACCACCCTGCACCTATTAGATATAATACAAAAGCGAGCGATAAAACTTATAGGAGACAACAACATTTCAGAGTCACTTGACTCGCTCGAACATCGACGTACCGTCTCGTCTATATCCGTATTTTATCACTATTTTAACAAACGATGCTCAAGTGAGCTTGCCAACTGCATTCCTCCTCTCCATGAATTCACCCTCAATACCCGTCTCGACAGGAATGCTCATCAGTTTACCCTTAAGCCTTCTTTCGGACTCACAGTTAAATTTAGAGACTCGTTCATTAGCCGCACGACACGAATATGGAATGCTCTTCCCAGCCTAATACGCAGATATTTAAAACCAATGTGCACAGGTACCTCCTCTCCTTTTCTCCCTCAACACCCGGTCTTGAACCCGGACACTTAAGGTTACTAACAATCCTTTGAGTGCGCACAAATTATATAAAAAAAAAGAATTGGAAGTGGTGTACAAAATATTTTACTCAAGCAAATGTCAGCCTCGACAAGTTCCTTAAGGATTTGATACGACTGTGGTGTGGCAAAAAATATTTTACTCAGGCAAGTGTCAGCCCCGACAAGTTCCTTAAGGATTTGATACGACTGTGGTGTGGCAAAAAATATTTTACTCAGGCAAGTGTCAGCCCCGACAAGTTCCTTAAGGACTTGATACGACTTTTTTAATAAAGTTTTTTGTTTTTTTTTTTCAATAGCATATAACGATACAACGACGGCCCCTTTGACATCGTTATAACCGATTTTTACTGTACACATTTTACTTTTTGATCATTGCTAACGAGAACTGCAATCTCTGCTCTACTTCAGCTATCGTCAATCATTAGTTCATGAAATAGACTAGCTAATTAATTGGTCAGTGGTTAACTTTAATTTGTATATTGACTCATCAATCATCAAGGGAATGTGTTTTATTGACTTTATTACTTTCAATGCTCTTTTCATTCAGATCTAGGTCGAACTACCGGTCTACCTCTGTAACTCGAAGTCCGACAAATATTTGATGCACAACACCACAAAATGGATTTTGCATTTTTTGTTACTACACCCGAAGCAAGCGTGCTTCCAAGGAAACAACATCGACTACAAAGCAACACACCAGCAAACAGAACAACACCAATTATAAATATTAAACTAAGTTGTTATTAAAAAAAAAAAACAAGAAAAAAAAAACAATACCAAAAACTAATATGAAATAAAACTTATTTTATATATTTTTTTACGTAAACATATTCCTTTTAATCACGACTATATAGTGCCTTTTTATTTGAAATGTAATATTACAATATGTACTTATTAAAGCGAAGAGCAATATGTTTGAATGAAAGTATTAACACTTTTAGATGCAATATTTTGAATTATGTTCGGAGAAGTTTATTATGGCGAGAAGTACGTTTCTATTCTTTTTGGCTGAAATCACATAACGAAATTTAATGAAATCGAATTCACAATAAAGTTAACAGACACAACGGAAATTCAATATTTATATTTCATTATTGTTTTAAAGTACTTACACACAGCATATACATGCAGTTATATAATAAAGGAAAATAGGAAACATTTAATCGAAAATAGAAAATACGCAACGGACTATATATTTTGGAGAATCCATAACATTATAGCAACTCAATTATAAAAAAAAGGTTCCAAATATACATGTATATGGATGCATATATTATATATTTATTTATATGAAACAACTAAAGATACAATTGCATAGCAAATGTGTGTTCGAATTTGATGTTTAAACTTTTACAAACTAAATTCTATTTGTGTTGACATATTTGTAAACTGAGATATTTTAATTTAAAGACTTTGCGAAGAATAAATGATCCTAAGACATAGTTTCAGTTGTCTTTTTGGCATAGTTGAAAAATGCATCGAGTGTTTCGGAGTCACTGGTTCAATCATCTAGACAATTCACTATTTTCTAATGGGTGCCACTTTGTCTTGAGCTTTGTCCATTTGCTGAACTATAACGAGGCATAGTAGCGCGTTCTTCTCACAGTCTTTACACACAATTTGAGACATGCCATCATCTATTGATATCTGTAAAGAAACAAAGGAAAAAAGGATCTTAATTTAATATGTGGTTACATGCACAAATAATATCAACTACAAATCAACACAATTGCCGGATGTGCACCGTTTTTCTGCCGCTGCTGTCGTAAACAAAATCCGGCTTCGAGTATTACCTTTGCAAAACTTTGTTGACACCAAGGACGACGTTGTCTTCTTTGATACATGGTCCCATAATATAAATCGTTGGGTACAATTTTGTGATAGACTATATCAAACAAAAACCCTGGACCTTCTATGCACACCTCGCGTGTACTGACTAGTGGATGCCGCTTTATCGGTTTCTTCGACATTCGTTTCGTTATTTTGAGACTTAATATTATAGAGCTTGCCGCCTAATTGTGACAAAAATAATTTTAGCCCGAAGCGTCCAAACAAAGCGGAATCCACTGCATTTACTTAAGTCATGCAAATTCTTATTTATTTTTAATTCACCAGCAAACCCACCCTGTCCTTCATTATTCGACCAATAAACTCCTTTAAATGCACTGAATCGTTGAAACTTATGCTGGAATCGTCAGATTTTAATTCAGACAAGCACAATCTACAGTGCATAGGTGTATCTCTTGTATGGCAGGAAGAGATACCTTCGTCATCATTGGAAACATCTGCACTCAGGAAGTCATGTTTGAAATGACCATACTCGTACAAGTCATTTTTCAAGGGAGAAGTATATTTATGGTCACTACAATCTGCTACACTCGTACAGTCGTCTTCGGATTTTTGGGAGTTATGTTCTCTAAGCTTTTCATCCACGTCAAGCAAAATTATATTGTGCACCTCAATAGAGTTGCGCGGATTCATATGTTGCATGGTCTCCTGAAGATTATTTTTGAATATTGTCGGAAGGGCTATGTAATGTGGGAGGTTTCGCTTAAGTGATAGTCGAGACTCCTTGTCAACAAAGCAGTTTGCTGTAAAGTGTTCAGAGCATAGATAGTATTTCACCAGGCGATTGAGAGGTTTCTCCTTCAGGTCACTTCGACCGGCAAGTTCAGCCCATTTCTCAGCGCTGGATGAATTAAATAAATGAATTGAAGTACGACTTCATTTAGAATACACTTACAATTCCTTATTTTTAGGGAAACTGAAATACGCTATGCTTTTGTTATACAAGACAGAGTTGAAGCAATTCTTTGCACAACACCTTTTCGACATGATTAGTTAGTTTTAGACAAATAAAAACAAATGTCTTATTTATAAACTTTCCTGGATTGAGTAAATATTTATATTTCACTTGACAGCCAAATGACAGTCGACTTGACAAGCCAAGTGAGGCCAAGTCATCGAATTTATATAAAAACTTTTTAAAAAAGTTACACCAATTGTTTGTATCAGATCTTTTGAAACTGTTAAAAACTCACAGAAAGATATACAATTAATTTTAGGATGGACATTTTCTAGCTCAATTTTAATTAATGGAGAACACATTCCTCGTCACTAACCTTTCAAACGACTTTACAGTTTGAAATACAATAAAAAAAACACAACAACGTTTAATTCAACACACAAAACTTCTTTATTTTTCTACTGAACAATAAAAACTAGGTTCTCCTCAGGACTACGCCTATCCACTACTCACGATATCTACCCTCTTCACGAACTTCCTTCAGTTGTTCGGTGCTACCAATTCAGAGGGTCCTTCTCGTCTTCTTCGTCGCACACAGATGGCGTAACTGTATGCTTATAATTCCGTAAATGGTGTTTTCCCCCCAAATTACTTCAAACTAGTTTATGTATTAAGATGTACAGAACCTGCCTCGGATACTGAGGGCTCTACTGTTGAGGACCCTGTGTGGACCCGACGTGGACTGTGAGGTATCTTAACAAACCACGTCCAGCCGATCAAAACTCGGAGGCCCTAGACTCATACAAAGCTTTAAGTACGTAGGAGAGCGCATCATAATAATCCGCATCGAGGCTAAACTCGGGAACATCAGCCTGATTTGCGGCCATGCCCCGACATAGGAGAAGGATGACGATAGCAAGGATGGCTTCCATGATCTCCTAGAAAGAACATTGCATCTTGCACTGCAGCACATTGCGATCGACGTAAGCCTACTTGAGACAACTTTGACTCGGACCATTTCCTTGTTGTAGCCAAGGTAAGAACTCGGATATCAAGAGAACTGTGGAGTCGAGAAAGGACACCACGAATTGATTCTCTCCCGAATTTCGTCGCCGCCTGCACAAACAATCGAAGTAGATTGGAGGCGTTGTCTAGAAGCCATCAAAGAAGCTGCCACTGATGTGACGGGATTTACGACATCACCCAGGAAAAAACCATGGTTTGACTGCAAGAAGCCTACCAGGCAACGCTGCAAGAACTACGAGATCTGTTCGTGAGCTCTACGAACAGAGACGAAATGAAGACCCGGATTCTCAGGAGGAGAAAGAAAAAGCACGAGAAGCGCGAAATGGAGAAGGTAGGGAGCAGGAATTAGGTCCGCAAGCTTTGCCAAAGGTTGAAACAGTTATCCAATGGATATTAAGTTCGGACAGAAGCCTGGCGAGACGAGAATGGACTCTACTACTAAGTCACAGTCGATACTGAGAATCTGGAAAGATCACTTCTGTAGAATGTTAAACGGCGAGGAAGATACAATATCGCTGTCAGGTAGAATGTTCCACTCCACACAATGACGATGATAAAAGAGAATTCCGTCCCTTCGACTTAGGACGAGGTCTGGAGCGGACTTACTGTCCGCGGAACTGTAGCACCTGGAGATTATCTGCTCAGCTCATCTATCAGATATGGTCGGAGGAAGGCATACCTGATGAGTGGGATCTCAGCGTCGTTGATGGAGAATTCTCGCAGCTCCATCAAGGTCGGTAACGAGCTCACCGAGACTTTCAGTGTAAAAAACGAGTTTAGACAAGGCGACACGCTGTTATGTGAATTCTTCAATATCATAATTGAGAAGATCGTGCAAAACTCAAACGTCAACACCAAAGGCACGATATTCCGAAATTCCGTTCAACTGCTAGAATAGACGGACGACATTGACGTGATTGGACGAACACAGCGAGCCGTCAATGAGGCGTTTGCTGGCATTGAAGCAGAAAGTGGGTCTGCCAGTAAATCAGGGCAAAACAAAATACATGCTGTCATCACGGAAGGATACAGAACATCGACACACACACACACACACACACATATCTTGGACAGAGCGTCATAACCTGGAGGTAGTCAAGGACTTCGTCTACCTCGGCTCTGCAGTAAACAAGGACAACAACACCCGGACATTTATAACACTCAGACCATCTTTGTCCTGCTCAATGGCGCAGAGACATGGACGCTATTGAAAGCGGTAAGAAGCTGCCGGTCGTTTTGAAAGGACAGTGCTGCGTCCGATCTTTGGTCATGTTTGCGTTGATGGCGTCTGGAGGAGAAGATTCAATCCCGAACTGTACAGGCTATTAAACGGCATGGACCTAGTTAGGTGTCTTCGGATCCAACGCATAAGATGGCTAGGTCATGTAGAACGGGTGGACACCACAGCTCCGGCCAGTGAAGTCTTCGATTCCGAGCCAGTGGTACAACGCATCAGAGGACGCGAACGAAATAACGCACATAAGTGGAGAAGGACCTCAACCAACTTCGTGTGCACAAAATGGCTTGTTGGTTGAGGCCTAGGTCCACCCCGGACAAAGAAGAAGTTCTTTTCCCACCACCAGCCGCCACTTCAAGCCGCTTCACGCCACAAACATCTCGTGCAGAGCATGTCCAACATCTTGTGCCTTAAAAATACGCGTGAAGTCATGTGTAATTTACATCTTCCGTCTCTCTCTCATAAGAGTATTTTAAATCCAAACTTAAAAGCATTTCCTGCTGTTGCTCTATTTTCTGAAAACTTCATTATTATTCCGAATGCATTCGGAAAAAAGCGGCGGCTGTTAGTATCTCCAGAAAAATATATTTATGCATGCACACTGGTGTTTATCCATATAAGATTTCTATACATAGGTCTTTTGGGTGCTGGTGAGCCAAACTCAACATTAAATTGATATTGAAATGGATGGATGGAGCAATTTTGGCTTCTAAGAGACTCGTCGAATATTTAATTCGCTGTGGGTTTTCTCTATCAGAAAATGATTCGTGTGTCCTTGAAATAAGAAATGTCAAGACAGTGCACATCCAGGGATGAAAAGATGTACAAAGTGTATCAAAGTCACTGGTTATAAAATAGTGTGGTACCTTCATTTGCAATTGAGACAATGGCAGAACAAATTGCATTGCTGTAGAAATAAGAAAAGTGAGTACGACATGTCTGAACGTCATAAAACACACTCAGCTTGAACTTTGCCGCATTGCCGAGCTTCTCAGCAACCAGAACGCGGTTCCATCACAACAAATAACCTATAAAATAACACTATATAGAAAAGGATAGTCGCAGAAACCCTTCGCAGCAGAGATACAACATCGAAAGTGGAGCCGGATTGGCCACACCCTATGTAAACCGAGTACGGACATCGACAGGGTGGCTGGGCACTGCAACTCTCAAATCGGAGAAAGAACATCGAAAAGCCGGCAAATCCTGGCCGGAAGTGACTAGGCATGGGGAACATTCACGGAATCCTTGTTACAGCTTATACTGCATAGGAGCAACATTTCACTGCATTCAAATAAAATGTATTATATGACGAATTTGTTTTTTTAAAGTTAAATAAAATAATAAAATAATTTAAAAATTATTATTAAGTTGGACAAGGAGAATAGTGTGGTAACTTTAACGGCACAATTTTATTGACCGAGATTTTCGCCTGTCGAACTAAATCAAACTCTTAAACACAGCAGAATACGCTGAGCTCATGTCTGGTGCCCACATTGTGCATGGATGTCCGAAGCTGGTGACTGAAAGGTAAAATTTTAAGGGCCGATGTTGAATGTGAACCACACCTAAACGTCAAGTCTAACTCAATTTGAACCATGGAAAGATACACAATCGAGCAACGCGTTAGAGTAATTCAGGCTTATTATGAAAATGGGCGTTCAAATCAAAATGCATATCGTGCACTTCGTGATTTTTTCGGTCAATTTAATCGTCCAAATGTGCGTCGATTCGTAAAAATCGTGCAAAAATTTTAGCAATCCGAGTCTGTAGGAGGCAGCTCGTACTGCAGAAAATATTGCTACTGTTCGCGATAGTGTGGCTGAAGAGCCTTCCACCTCAACTCGTCGTCTTGCCCAACAATTGCACATCTCCCGCTCGTCGTTGATGAACATTGTGCATAAAGACCTGCATTTACACGCCTACAAGGTGCAATTGACTCAAGAACTAAAGCCTCTTGCCCATTTCAAGCGTCGTCAATGGTCAGAATCGTGGCAAGAAATGGCAACAGTGGATGATCAATTTTCGAAGAAAATCATCTTCAGTGATGAGGCACATTTTCACCTCAGCGGATTCGTCAATAAGCAGAATTGCCACATTTGGGCGAATGATAATCCAAGAGTGATTGTCGAAAAACCAATGCACCCAAAAAGAGTGGCTTTTTGGTGCGGTTTATGGGCTGGCGGCATCATCGCGCCGTATTCTCTCCAAAATGAGGCCGGCCAAGCAGTTACTGTGAATGGTGTTCGCTATTGTGAAATGATAACGAACATTTTATGGCCCGAATTGGAAGATATGAATGTGGACGATATGTGGTTTCAACAGGACGGTGCCACTTGCCACACAGTTAACGAAACAATGGCTTTTTTGCGCGACAAATTCAATGGCCGTGTTATCTCACGTGGTGGCGATTCAATTGGCCGCCAAGATCATATGATTTGACACCGTTGGATTTTTTCTTTGGGGTTATTTGAAAGAAAAGGTGTACGTCGATAAGCCAGCAACAATTCAAGAGCTAAAGGATGAGATAATTCGGCACATTAACGGCATAGAACCTCAATTATGCTTCAGCGTCATCGAAAATTTGGACCATCGGATGGAGGTGTGCCACCGAGATCGCGGCGGCCATTTGGCCGATATTTTGTTCCATACATAATTGAACCATACCAATATTATCATAATAAAAAGAAATGACAATAATTTCCTAAAAAAATTGTGTTTTAATCAAAATCTACATCGGCCCTTATTAAATTTAACCACCCTTTACATGAGAACCAGGCGGGCAGACAATTGTTTGCAAATTATTCAGAAGAATCACCAAGGATTTATTTGCAAATCATATTTGTAATGTACCAAAGTATGTTTGATGCATGTTTACTGTTCAGCGTTTTCTTTTATCACGCACCCTTAATGTAAACATTTGGCCTGCAACACACATTACATAAACTGAAATTGTTGCTGTTGTTGTTTCTGAAAATCCTTAAAAAATTAAACATAACGTACTAAATTTAATGTGATCGATTAATTGACTCCTTAGCCTGAAAAGAACACTATTATCAACTATTATGTAACTCCTGTCGCTCTAGCTCGATAAAGTTAGTTTTACTTACTGATCAGGCCAAAAAGCTTTGAAAAAGGTCCGAGTCTGAGCAGTAGCTGCCACCAATCGCTGACGGTCCTTGCACTCTGCTTAGAGTCATAACGACCAAGCTGTCTTGCATCCGCGATTACTTCGTTTTGGATGTTCCCGTACCGGGTCCGAGCGTGTTGTTTCGAGAAGGACAGGCTCTCGAAACAACAGGCTTGGACCAGGTACGGGAACATCCAAAACCAAGTAATCGCGGATGCACCATACATCCGACATAGAATTTTTGTTTTCGGAGGCACCAAGAATTAGCTCTGCTTTTTGCTAGTTACCCAGCTTTCCACTCCATACAGCAGGGCTGGCAAGTAAAAGTTTTGTAGAGCATGTTTTTTGTCCTGCGAGTCAGGAGTTTTGAGCCCAGTTGATTCCACAAACCGAAGTGGCACTGGTGCCCTTGGCCGTCTACGTCGGATCTACACTGTGCTGTCGTTTGTAGAGTTTACGTTTGCCCCGTGGAAGACAAACTCCTTTACTATCTCGAAATTGTTGTTGTCGATCGTGAAAAAAAAACGTTTTTTGGTTGACAGCATGTGTCTCCTCATTGACCTTGAGAGCAGTTCGTCTCGCCTGGTCTTCAATTGCGATAAAAGCTTCCACAACAACACATTTAGAACTCCCGTCAATGTCATCTGCGTACCTCAACAGTTGGACTGAATTGAAGAATATAGTGCCTTCAGTGTTTTCAGCTGCCCGCCGCACTATCTGCTAAAGTACCAGATTGTATATCCTGTGTGTTAGAGTGATCGGACACAGCCGGACTAATTTTCGAGGGGATTCGGCCATCGCCTCGAATAGTTCCTTGCGATAAATGCTGCACTTTAAAATCAATGAAAAGTTTGTGCGTATCGATATAAAACTCGCTGCTCTTCTCGAGGATGCCTTGGTGTGAAGATTTGGCCTATAGCCGATTTGCCGGGCCGAAAGCCGCACAGGTAAGTGCCGATTAGTGCTGTGCGGAACGGCTTTACACGTACACAAAGTACGCTGGACAGGATCGTGTAGGCGACGTTGAGGAGGGATATGCCTTCATAGTTGAGGTAGGATCGAGCATATGGAGCAGACATTCCACACACTGTATACAATAGTTCACCTAACAATGGGTGTTGTCAAGGCTGTTCGGAGAGCTGCGAGGAGGCTGTATCTTAACTTGAATTTTCGCATTAGGCTGATGAATGGTCCGACGGATGTAATGTATCGTTTCTCTGGCGAAAAATGCTCTGTAGGGTTAGAAGTAATTATTTGGTGCTTCTTCGGCTTCTTCACTAAACATGCCGATAGGTAATAAAGCTTCTCGAACGAAGAATAATGAGTATCTTGGTACCATATGCATCCAAGGATATCCCTTAACATAGAAGGCAGTCGTTTTAAAACAACATTTCTAATATTTGTCTGATTTTTGTATTTATAATTTGCGCACAGGGAGTTACTAATACCCTTCAGTGTGAGGGGTTTAGACACAGCACGCGTCGAGGGCATAGAGGGAGAAAGAGAGTTGATTGTAGAGTGGATTGTAGTCTGTGGAATATATTGGGCTGGGAAGAGCAAGTGTAGTGCGGCTAAAAAACGCATCTCTGGAGGAGAGGAGGAATGCAGTTGGCTTGCTCACTTGGACATCCTTTGTCAAAATAGCGGTAAAACAGAGACAGAGAAGACACTGTAAGTCGATGTTCGAGCGAGTCTGCGATATTGTTGCCTCCTATAAGTTTGATCGCTCGCTTTTGCTCGCTCTAGTAGGTGCAGGGTGGTCTTGGGGAAACCTGACCAGATATGAGCGTTGTACTCACGCGTGGGGAGGTTATACGCCTTATAAACTAAGGCCAAATCGGAAGGGGTGATATATTGATTAAGGAAGTCTAAACATGTCGTAGTATTTTTGGGGACTTTAAATTTGGGATCGTTCTAACTATGTGTTGTGTTGATACACAAAACAAGGATGGAAAACGTTCGGTTTCATCGACACAGGCGACATTCGTCGACAATGGCTCTTATCAAGGGCTCGCTTCAGTTGCTGCAGACAGCATTGAGTTTTTGACGGTTGTTCTTTCCCCAGTTAATTATGCAGTCAATATTGGAATTCAATGCGCTAAAAATACGCTGCCGTTCCAATTATACGGCCGAATGGAGGGGTCGTGAGTTTTGGAATATGGGTGCTATCATCAGCGAAGGAATGGATTGGATTAGAAAAAGTGTCAGAGATAGACCAGAGCACCATTTGGTGGACATGGACTTGAACCCAAAACAACTTGATTGAACAATTCGAAAAGTAATTTCTAATCTATACAAGAGATTCATTCCTAGGCACCTAGGCAAAATGATGTATTTATTTGTGTCCAAAAAATAGGAGAATAAGAAATGGAGGATGAGAATACTTCAAACAAAAATAACACAATTGCAAATTCAAAATATTTACTTAGAAGAAAATCTTAAACACTAGCCGAGGAGAACCTGTCTCGTTCTCGTCGTACTGGAGACTGCCACGATTGTATTCTGAATGTGCGTCTCAACCCTTTCATAACCCATCGTTGTTGATAACCGCACCCTGAGCTCATGTGGTCAGTCCATTTCCTTATCTTTGACTTCCTGATTCGATTTCCAGTGGATTTATGATTTATTAAACGATCGTATCATTCATACCATCATCTTGGACTATGAATGCTTGTCTCTTAGGATTGATTCATGAGTAACCCCTGACTGGACCCCCCAAGATTGGTGGCGTTGACATATTTATGACCAACAGTTTCGACAAGAGAGATGCACGAGATGGCTGATGAAGATTCGCCCCTTCAAGGAACGAGCTGGACAAATGCTGTTTTTCATCTGCTCGGAAAGTGGCCTAAAGGGTAGGATAGATGGAAAAGATTGATTTTGCCAACGCAGAAGAACACCTTTTCGGAATTAAAGGGGGAATACCATCCGCACCCCAGCGGAGATCTTTAAGTACTCTTGCAACTGTGAGAGTGCGAAACTGGATGAAAGTACAGATGGAGCCATATTGGAATCAGGCAGTGTTGAGCTAGCAAAGCAGATTGGCTTTGTCTAAAGAGCTGACAGCTGGGATGTCATTGTAAATGAACGAGGGAATTGAAGACGAGACGGAATTCTTTATGTTTTTTTTACATCTACCCTTGGGACATTGTAAAACTTTCTGCTCAACTTTTGCTCATAAAAGAATTGCATTTCAGTCATTTCTCGCCCGTTTAAACTTATTATTCCGGTTCCCCTCATTAGGTGTGGCCTTGTATGTCCGGTAATTCATCTCTCTTATCCTATTAGCCTCTTTACAGCGCCAGTACGAACCATGCATGTTCTTGAGACTTGATACTTTTCACTCTATGAGAAATTAATGATATCATACCCAGCAGAAGAATTTTTTGAGCATATCAGCAGCGGCATCCACACCACTACCGAGGAAGCATAATGACCAGGTAAAATTCCTAAGGAACTTGATAAGTCCGCTCCAATCGGCTTTTTTCGTACAGTCATACTGTTCTTTTAGGAGTTTGTTCTCTAACTGGTTGTGGTGATAACGAGCAATTAGCTGATACGACACAGTTGTCGGACGATCATATAGGTGGCAGAATATTTATCAGGATGGGAGGTAAAGGGCATTGGCGGAATGATCTTGAATGCGAGGTATTTGTATGGGCTCATTTCCCAGCTGATTGTTTACCTCAGCAAAGATTTGGACATACCTTCGGGTGTTGACATGACTCCTTCGATAAATTCATTATTTCAACAGTTTGTTTTTTCGGCCAAAAATCCATTGAATGAACTTGGATTCGAAAGACTTTTTATTGCTATTGCAAAAAACTTCGAGAAGCGTTCTTCAATTTACGCGTTCTTCAATTTACGTTTTAATCTTGCGTAGGATTCTGGAAGAATGATCGACAATTTGTTTTTTGCTTCCACTAGAACAAAATTTGAAATTTGTAAATTTGTAAAAATTAGCGGAACAGACTTTTACATTTGACATCTGTTCAGTGTACAGGACATATTTTTGCTTCCATTTGCATATTCCGCTTCAAAAGACTGTTGCGCATTTTTAAAATAAACTGTTATTTATTAAAACAAGATACTGTTTACCTCGACTTTCAATGTCTATAAATAAAATTATATGTAAAATAAAATTATAACAACTGTGTGAACGAAATTCCTCTTACCTCGGTTCATTGCCCATTTTTTTTAAATACAAAAATGCACGCGATAGGGTTATTATAATAAATTTAATAGCAGACCACTTTTCTCAGCCGTACTACAAAATTGAACACGTTTCTTGCACACAGTAGTTGATACCAAAATGATGTAATACTTACTAAATGAAGTGAAAGAATCTGTATTAACGGAAAAATAAAACAAAATTCATAACAATATTAATTTTAAATTATAAGCTTTGGGCGGACCCTGTGTGCGACGGCAGAAATTTAATGTATTAAAAAACAATTGCCTCAAATCAGAATGTAAGTATTTATTTATGGTTATAATAGCATGAGGGCTTATGTTTATTACATGCGATGACTATTATGTAAAAATCGGAAGAAGATAATGAACACTTCGTTTTATTTTGTTTTGTGGTTTAAGACAATTTGTTTGACTTCCTTCATTCTCTTAGGGCATAATTATAAGGTGTTATTGTAAAAAAATAATTGATTACTTTACACATGGTAAAATCTAAAAATAAATGCTATTGGATGACTCTGAAATAAATAAGTTACGAATGTTTGAGAAAGCAAAAGTTATTATTATTATTTTTATTTCAAGCTGCAATATTTATGAGTTACGCCTGCGTTGTTCTTTTACTAGCTAAGCTATATTATCTTCATATAATTATTACTTAAGTAATTCTTGATGTTACATAGTCATATTTTAAATTATATTATTTCATTAATTAGTGTTCGCATTTGTTACGCTCATTTGAAATGACGAATCATACATTTTTCATACACAATATGAAGAGTGTACCCTACGAGCGGTAACATTTGTACAACTTCTGTTCAGATATTACTATGTACATATGCATGTTTGCATGCAAATGGAAAGTCAAACCAAATAAGAGCTAACTATTTACCTTCCCAATATCACTTTTTTAAAACGCCTCTAGCTTCAGTGGCGACCAAGAAGACGTATTGATGAAGCTTAATGACATTTTAAAGTAATCATTGACAACAATATTTTAAATTGTATTAACGAAGCCTACCAACCAAAAAAATCAAAATATATGGTCCAGCTGCAACTGTAGGAGATCGGCAAAGCATCATTCGATGCTCAATATATTTCCATGAGAATTAAATTCGTACCAATTTAGTTGGGAAATTAAATATGAAGTCTATAGACATCTATAGACTATGAAGTATGATAGAGATACCCAACTTCACACCTGATTGACCCCTATTCCATCGACGAATTTTACGGATAATCATGAAAATTTTGACGATTATTCATGAATTTTTGACGGTTATTCACGAAATAACTTAAATGCCGTTCTCTTATTGGTCAATTTGGCTTTAGAAAATAATATAAAAAATGGTTGTCAAAAATGTTAAGGGGCAAGAGAGGTAGAAGTTGGGCATCTCTATGATACTTCATTTAGTTATTCACAAAAATACAAATTTATTTTAGCTTCGCGCTGCTTGTACATTTTCTGCACAAAAACTTGGCCGCTAAAGGCCAAACTTTTCAAAAAACTGTGCTGAACACACGGCCTTGGTGTATTACTGCAATTCGGATGGCTTTCATATGAAAATTTCATATTTCGTGTGTTCGAGTTGCATGAAGAAATTCGCATATTTGTGCGATGTATTTGAGAAACTTGATAAATTGAATCTGTCTAAATATAAATGCTTCAAACAACAAATTTTCGGTTTATAATTTTTAAATAATGCATTTTTGTTCATCTTTTTTTTAATTAGACAAAAAGGCAACAACGAATTCTTGTACTTCAAGACATTTTCGTAAGAAACATTTACTATTTGGAAAACTTGTCTTCGAACTCCATCCTTTAATTTTATATGTGCTCGTTAATCCACTTATATCTTGTCTGGGCTTCATTTGTCATGAAGTACGATAGAGATGCCCAACTTCTACCTCTCTTTCCTCTTAAAATGTTTGACAACCATTTTTTATATTGTTTTCTAAAGCCAAATTGACCAATCAGAGAACGGCATTTACGTTATTTCGTGAATAACTGTCAAAATTTTCATGATTATCCGTCAAATTCGTCGATGGATTAGGGGTCAATCAGCTGTGAAGTTGGGTATCTCCATCATACTTCATTTCTGCGTCAGATAGCAAAGAAAATATCATACAACACTTCAGGGGAAATCTGAAAAACAGAAAATTGTATGATGTATGAATGTGTTGCATTTGATGTATGATCTGTGAAATAGGCCCTTGATGGCCCATTTTACGAAACACCTTTCGAAACTCATCGAATTGTTTGCAAAATACTTTGCAGATGATGATGTGGAAAAGTTTGTGTGGATCCAAGACCCATTTCATGCACAAGCTCCACCAGAATTCACGTCACAAGAGGAAGAGAGTCTCATTGAACTCTCTTGCGACAGTCTTTAAGCTAGATTCACCAGTTTCGGTTTGGTGGAGTTCTGGTTGTCGAATGTCAAAATTAATGTCCAAATTTAACTTCAAAGGTTTTACGAATGCAACATCATATAAGCGTGAAGCTGGATTTTCAGCTGTAGCTGTAATCGATAGCGAATTTCACTTAGGGATCAATGTGTAGCAAGAAATGAAAGTAGCAGTGTCAAGCCTTATTCCCCGCTGTGTGGAGATCAACAGGCTCACCCGTCGCAATGATTTGACTGAGTAGCTATTGTATTTATTTTGTTTGTTGTTTTCAGTTTCAACTCGTATAATAAAAAAAACTCAATTTCACATTGTGGGTGTTTTAATTTTTGTGCATTTGCACGTATTTATTATTTCCTTGGAATGTTTCCTTTTTCGAATACCTAGTTCCGGTACGGCGGCGCCCCTCTTTACTTTCTAGGGCGCACCAGGGCGCCGCGGTGCACACTTTGGGAACCCCTGGCCTATCCTATAATATCGGCATATAAATATAAAATTCTGAAAAAGCTCGGTTTGTTTTTTTCAATTGTAAGTTCCTTTCTTTAAAAAAATATAAAATATAGAAGTTTTCCCAAGACCTTGGAAAATGGAATCATTTTTGTAGACCGTTTTCGGATATAAGAAAAACTCGTTAAAAGAACAAAAAATTAAATGTTTTATAAATGACATGCCAGATAGTGCAACATTTTAGATACTGTACTGCATAGACCTGGAGCAAGAGCCTAGCTCTCTTCACTTCACTTTACTGAATATTATCGTGCGTTTTACATTTAAGCTTCAAAACATGGGTTGGGCTTGAGAACTATCTAACTTCATGTGTCGGAAAAAATAAATGTCAGAAAATCATCAAATTTCATTACGTCAACAAAAGATGAGGAAAACATTTCCATTCACTTTACATTTAAAAAACTTCAGGAATGCAATGAGAATACATTGGAAGCACACATTTAAACATCAAATTTATTTTATTACATATTCCTAGAATTCATAAAGCTTACACACTTATCATAATCACACGTTTGAATCAGCGTATACACATGAGTAAATGCAAATAACTAACAATTTATCAACAATTTTCTTTATACATACAACATTTGTGAGTTTATACAATACAAAAAAAAAAACATAAAATAAAATAAACTACACTCTCATACTTTGGCTGTTAGCGATCCATTGATCGTACTACTTCCACCTGAGTAGGAATATCCTGGTGATTCCATAACTAACGGGTGACAAATTTCGTAGACAGGAACTTTTAAACTACACTTCCGGACCCCAAGACTGCTCTGTGAGCTAGAACTGGGTCCGAATGAACGTCATCTGGGCTCAACTACTACATCGTGCATGTGTTCAGTTTCATCGCCGAAAGATTGAGCAGCAGCACTCGGTGTTATGCTGGGCGATCGTCCTTTTATTCGAATTTGTGACATATCCGAACCACGGCGGCTGGTCTTCAATGATATACTCTGTCTAGAACAGAAACACCGGCAAATGATCCGCTTAAAGGCAAATCGAAAATCTTTCGAAAACAAAGCGTATATCATTGGATTCACCGCGGAGTTACAGTACCCAAGCCAAAAGAGAATGGAGAACAAAAGTGGATCGATGCAATCCTTGCAGAACGGTCGTATTATATAAATTGTAAAGAATGGCAACCAGCAAAATACAAATAGACCAACTATAATAGCTAAGGTTTTGGCTGCTTTTGTTTCCATGCGAAAGCGTTTCACCTGAGCCTTGATATTACGACGACCCATTTTTTTATTCGGTCGATTTCTATCCGATATATCACTGGTAGCGGATTGCCTCCTAGCCATTTCCGGCATACTTTTACCAACTTGCAGGTAGCAGCTGCTGTCCCTATTGCCTCTAAATAATTGCGTTTCGGTGGTTTCTCTCCCGTTTGATGCCGTATAATGAACGGTGTACATGGCACTGCTTGACTCACTACTTTGTGACATTTCGTTTATGTTTTCATTTGAAGGGTATGAGACGGAAATTTTTATTTTATCATGGTGATGATGAGATCTGCGAGTTGCGTACTTCGATAGGCGCTCGGGAGATGGAGTACCTAGCGTGGTTGTTGTACTCTGCGTGCTGCCATTGCTGTGGGTTGAGTCGTGTTGATTAGATCCGCGTCCTCTGTGTATCCGGAGTGTTAGACGTTGCTCATCAAAACGTGACCCGATTCCTTTTGAACCTACAAAACGAAGATAATATTTGTAATGACAAGATGTAAGGATTGGATATGAACATTAAGAAAAGAAAATAAACTAAAATAATAAACAAGATTTCAAAGATTCTGACTGTATAATGACTACAAAATATGGCATATAGTCGAATCCCGATAATTCGAAATGGCAAGGGGGAAACTTTGTAGGCAGGTTACCAACTGTCGAGGTTTTGATTTATCGAGGTGGAGAACATAAAAATAGGAACGGTTGAGGTATCCCCAAATCCAAAATCCCCGAACACAAAACCCTCCATAGTTCGAGTCTATCAACGAAATGTTTACTGGCATTGGCTTGAATTGGAAATTAGATTTGGAAATACGGCAAAGAGGAAAGTCTGGTGCATGTTAAGTATGCGGTGGGTGGCTCGATTCGCTCGCTGACAGGATATTTTTCCTCAGGGCTTAACCAGCTCCGCTAAGGGTATGTCAACAACTGTCTACCAAGCGCCTGGAGCTAAAGTTTAATTATAATTACTCTGATGTTTTTGGCAGTGTAATATTTTCAGTCAATACAAAAAAAGAAAATATCAAAAGAGACACGCTTAACTATAAATTGTGATATCTTTAATATTTTCCAACAATCAATGCAATCACCACACCACCCATCGCCCTCAGCAGCAACAGAAATCCCTTAGCACAAGCGGGAACGCGTGCATATGCATGTGCAGTTTGTAGATGTAGCTGTTGGCTGTTTACATTCTAATTACTATAAAAGGAACAACATTCCAGTTGTTTTCCTGGAGTCAAACTTGAAATTAACTTTTCATGGGAAACGCAGGTCCCTTTATGCTGTATGAGTGGGGACTTTTTTTTTGGCAAAATCATGTGACAAACAGTACATGATTATGTTAACCTAAAATCATCAATAAGTATCCCATATGCATGTCTTCCCCTTCTCTTGGGGGATTTTGTGCTTGAGGATTTTAAATTTGGAGATGGGAGATTTTTCAAAACATGGCGGTTTTAATGTTTGGGGACTTTGTGCTTGAGTATTTGAGGGTCTCCCGTAATGAATGTAAAGAACAGTAAATTAATAATTGGCCGCCAACTGGAACAGTGCTATGTTGCCCACAAGAGACACTGTGATGCAATTGCAAATCCAATGAATTCGCTAGATGTGGTACATCCTCCTCTCTAACACTAGGAGGAGTTCCACCTTCCATGCTAATCGCTACAGCCTATCATGTACTCAAGATACACACAATCAACACCACTAATCGTAAATGGCTAGAAGGCACCACTTGTCTAAAAACAAAGGAAACATGACCATCTCTTAATATCAAACGATCACTCAATCTGCTTAGACTCAGCAGATCTTCAGTCAGGACACTCACCGGCGTCATAACCGGACACAATTGGCACTCATGTCGGCAGGATGGGTGTCACTTATAACGACTTTTGTAGAAGCTGCATGGATGAAGGGGAAAATCTCACCTACTCTGATCGTGTAGCTCGCTGGCAGGTCGTAGATACTTACACCAAGGGGCCTACTACTTCAACAACCTCAATGAGCTAAAAAGTGTCTTTGTGGTGTGATTTTATTTGTTAGGGGGAATCAATCCGCGTGGTATCACAATGGGCTTACTTTGGCCGAAGTGTGACTGCCCTCTGCAGCCAGCCACTATAACCTAACCTAACCAACCCACAAGAGAAGAGCCTTTTCAATGTCTGGACATTCAGATCGTCAGAGACGCTTTAGCTTACTGCGTGTGGATTCTAGAATTGAAGTGAGTGTTGATGGTGCCATTTCGAATTGTTTCGTCACATCAATTCTTCTTGCTCCATTATCAATTGCTGCAATTATGTCTTGTTTTTTAGCAATTGATAACGTTTTATGAGTGCGCTTGTTTGACTTCATTGCACTTTAATGTTACACCTTAGGCAACAAAATCGTTTACAAAAGTTGCCGGGAGTTAAACTGAAAAGGTTTTTCTTTACGTTTCGCGAATTATAAGAGGTTTAAAAAACGAATTACAATTTATAAGAGGTCTTGTGTTCATTGCATTGTAAAAAAAAATACCAAATGACGAGGGGAGCAAAATGTATAAGAATTTTACGAATTAGCGACGATTTTTCAAGGCTAGCAGGTTTTTGTTTTTTTTTTTTGTATCAATTATTGAGGTTTCTATTTATCGGAGGACGAATTATCGCGATTGGACAGTAATTGTAAACGTTTTGTTGGACGTTCGACTGTTTCTGTTTCTTTCGACTATATCATTTGCTCAAACAATTTGATGAAGGCTATAGACATCCTGACAACTTGGTCTTTGTAATCGCAAGCAAGAATTCAATCATACCTTTGTATATGAAACTAATAGTACTATTACTTGAAGAAAACTTTAGTGCGCCATCTGGCATCTTACGGAAAAACAACGTTATTGAGTACAGAAAAAATTACTCTCTTTACTCTCAACTACAGGCGGATGGAACAGAGTGATAGTACACTTTCACTCTCTGTCAACCAATATCATAGCAACGTAGGATCCCTGCCGTTCCCTCCCTTTGCCAGAAGTTGTTGAATATGAACTATGATCAAACCAAACCAAAAGCTTAAAAACACTATTTAGAAAATTCTTCGTTTCATTAGATAGGTGTCCAGGTGTAGATAGGTGTCCACCCCCACATCCTATGTCCTATTGCTTTCACAAGACTTCCTAAAAATTAAATGAATTACAATGAGCTCAAGCAATGGTTTGAGCGTAGTCCTGGTTCACGTAAGTGTAACCAAAAACCTATCGAATCATATCAGCCAAACGTATCAGACTCGATTAATACACACGAAAACATCACCAAAGGTGTACAGAAGTCATAGTTTGGTCTATTAATGCCATAATGGCAGTCAGAGGTTGGTTGGATAATAGCAAGTCTTCCAAAGCGAAATGTTGATGAAGTTTGAAACACTAAAAGAATGAATAAATTCATAATATTGTATAAATCAGATGAAGTACGACGGGTGCTCTATTTATAAAGTTTGCGTACTGTAGACAGTAAAAAAACAAGGAAAAAATTGTAAATATAAAATCATGTACGTCAAACTCCATTAGTTGGTGGAGTGGTTAATTATCGAGTTGTTTTTATCTCCTAAATTCTCAACAATAATTAGTATGTATGTATCCTTATTAACAATTTTAAATTGTGTCTCCACGAATCAATCGAACCTTCAATCTGAGTTCGCAATGTACAAGAGAGGCAAACGCGATGGACAAATTCACGACCAAAAAATACGCGATGAGTGTCGGTTTGTGCTCATAGCACTTTGCGAATGAGAAAACTCCGTACCTGTGTCAGAGTTCACGAAGTTCGCAATTCGTAGTGAGCTCATCTGAATGGCCTTAATGCCCAATTCACAATGCATGTACAACTGTACTATAGAGGCGGCCAACTTCACAGCTGATTGACCCCTAGCCCATCGACGAATTTGATACACTTTTTGACAGTTATTCGCGAAATAACGTGAATGCCATTCTCTGATTGGTCAATTTGGTTTCAGAAAACGATGTAAAAGATGGTTGTCAAAAATGTTAAGGGGAAAGAGGGGTAGAAGTTGGTTATCTCTATAACACTTCACTTCTGCTTTTAATTTGAAATTAATGCCTGAGAGTTGATACTCATCGAAGCAAATATCAAAATACATAAAATTTGGGGTGTGGCCCTTCAAACTGTAGAGAACCAGGGGCTAGCTTCTGAGAAACTACTCGTGTTGTGCGTGCTACTGTTCTAGTAAGAGTGGATGATTACGAGAGTATTGTCAGTGTTGTTGTTGGGGCCGTGAAAATAATTTTGCTCGTACCAGGAATCGAACCTAGGCAACGTTGGATTGGACGTGGGTTGGTGCCACACATAAAAATTAAGTTGTGTAACTATGTTTGTATGTCACGCCTATATGGAATGTGAACGGTGAGTTGATGCGCTTCCTGGCGCCATCTTTTTGCAGGCAATAATTAGAAAGCCTAACAATTTGTCAAGCCTCGGAAACGGATTATTTTACTGATGGCAAACCCAATTGAAATAAGGACAATGATCTTCGGATCAGTACGTGGAATGTAAGGTCCCTTTATAGGCCACAACTAGAAGAAGCCCTAGACTGCTACAAAGTAAATGTAACCGCCATCCAAGAAGTGCGATGTGATGGACCGGGCAAAAAGGGGATGAAAAATGATGATATTTACTAAGGTGACTGCTACATTCAAGAAAAGCACCGATTGCTTGGGAATTCGTCGTTAGAAGCAGACGTAGGCAAGAAGTCCTATCGGTCAGGTTTGCAAACTGTTCTGCCTTACACAAGAATTGTTTTTATTTTTGATCAAAATATTTAAATGATCACCACGGAATATTTCCTGTTGACACAAGGATGTTGAGTCTCCCATTCTTATATTAAAGTCTCGGGCTGGATGAAGGTGGTTTTCATATCACTTTTTTCGATTAAATATTATGTGTATTGCTATTAGCATTTATTTCGCACTAAAATTGGTTACTTTATGCTATTTTCTTCCAATTTCTCAATGTCGCCGCTTTGCTGTCCGCCCCTCAAATCCCAACGACAGAATGTCGTCGAAACGACTTAGGTAATAAGGAAGTGGCATAGATCAACGACTGAAAACGACAGCTGACGTTTACGTGCTGACGTTACAGTGAATATTGCACATAGACAAAATATGAATCAATAGGGAGAATACACAAATTGCTGTCACAAAGCCTAAGAACGTTCCGAATGATCAATAAACGATTAGCAAGGGCAATGAGGAAACAAAAATGCCTTTAGTCGTACGGGCTAGCTGCGCTCAAGTGCGTTCTAATTTCTTAATAAATCAAATGGTTAACCAATCAAGACGACATTTCAACCAAGTACGATTATTGCATTTAACATGAAAATTCCAATTTAATTTTAATGCATTTTACTTCAGATGAAGCCTATATTGATAGTCCCTAGCTAGGCAGGTAGTGGCATTATGCACTTAGTCCAAAATAGGCCCATAGTACCGCCACATGAGTGTTTCAAATTGGAGAGGGTACCGTGATTATGACAGCCAACCACTTTTGTCAACAAATTTCATCATAGGGGTAGAAGCCCAAAGTGGCTCTCCTAGTTGAAACAAGAGCAGCACAGTCGCAGAGAATGTGTTGGGTTCTCGTCTAGGCAGCTTCTACAGGAGTCGTTGGAGAGAAGGCCTAATATGCAGTGTCTAGTAATTATTCCCACTGAATGGCTGATTTTAGATCTCTCCAGGCTCTCTCTCAGGCTGCTGGATATTTTAATATAGAAATGCGCCAGATTTGTTTTAAAGTTCGGCAAGTGATGTCTGATGGCATGGCACAGGCGAATGTTGAATTGAGGTGACGTATTGCTCTTATAGAATTTTGACATTGCCATATGTGCGGTTACACTATTGAAAACATACCTTTAGGCTGCGCAGTTGGTTGCTGTTTGCTTACCAAAGGTATCTAAAGGAGTAAGGTTCAGGAGAGTTTTCAACGCATCAGAGTAATTCTAAGGGCTGCACTGATGCAGATGCAGGCTTGCCTTTGTAACTTTCTTCATTTAATGAGGTGGGTACCTACGTTGAGTATGTGTCAACACCCTTCTAGGCCGTACAAAAGAATGGGTCTGATCACAGCTACAAAAAGCTAGGGTGTCATATAAGGTTGTAGACCCCATTTGTGTCCAATGGCTTTCTTGCTCATGTAGAAGGCTATAATGGCCACCCTTACACTTTCTTCGGTGTTGAGCTTCTAGTTTCATCTACTGTCTAGTATAAGGCCGAGGTATTTCGCCGTATTCGAGAACAGAATAGTGGTTACATTTAGATTGGTCGATAACTGGGATTTTATATTCTTAAGTAAAATAGACGGTTTCTTAACACCCAAACCATTATCAGTTCCTAAGTAGGGTGAGACCATGCTGCAATAGATCCCTCAAGACTTGGGTATGCTTTCCTGAGAAGGCAACAATGCAATCATTTTGTAACCCCTCTTCTCCAATAGTAGTAGCAGTTTATTCACTGCTACGTTGAAAAGAAGACGGGATAGTTCCCCTTCTCGTTGCGACTTACTGCGAAGGAGAACTCAAAGTGTGAGTTCCGATGGCTCAGTGACCAGCTATAATGACGATGAGAGTTCTGAGATTCGGCACCTCCGGACAGGCTAAGTGAGCACTTAGGACAAGAGTTAGCCATAGTTGTTTAGTGATAAGGAATCCTGTGCCAATCTACGATTGATATGAGTAAGCGTTTCCAGCTTCCGTAGATGCTGTGCGGTGTCGATCGGCATGGGTGGCAGATCTCCATCCGGAAAACGTACAGAGTTGAATATGGCCGCTAAAATTCCCTAGCAAACAACAATATTGAATATCTACAAATAATTATTCATCATTAAAGAAAGCACTTAATGGCGGCCGTGGCGTTCTGGGTTGGTGCGTCGACCCATACGCACTTGAGTCTACGCAGCTCAGGTTTGATTCCCGGTACAAATACTTTTCATGGCCCCAGCTCTTTCGCGTCACTGACAATGCTTAAAGGGTATACGTGTCTAGAAAGAGCTTCTCAAATTGGCCATTCAGAGTCGGCGTAAAAATGTAGGTAGTAGGTCCATTCCACTCGTGAGAGAACAATTGCACGCACAACACGAGTGGTTACTGATAAGCTAGGTCCTGGACCTCTAAGGGTTTTAGCGCCATTTTCAGAAGACACATTTAATAAGTACCAGGCATAAAATTTAATTGCAAATTAAGCTTTTATTTCGTTAAACTTCTTGAGGATCGCTGTGAAATTACATTTTATTTCATGTTTCTTCAGATGGAACTATTGCTGGGGAAATTTTTAAAATAGCTTACTTTTAAAAGTCCCTCGAATGGTTGCCGTGTCCAAACCGTATTTATGTGCATTTTTTTTTTACTGAAAAGAGTTTCTTGTGCTTTATGACATCCAAACTAAAAATGATTGCCATGGAGTGTTTCTACAATGATCTAGCAAGAAGAAAAAACCTATATTTTGATAGTCTGTTATCGGAAGGTGAAGATGATGTGTTGTTGCCGGTATTCAGTCGCCAAAAATTCAAACAATTAACAAATATATAACATTTATTTGAAAACTTTTTAAAAGATACAATTTCCACTTTATGCAATACTTTGTAGTACAGTAATAATTTCAGTTACATACATACATATATACATACATGTTTTTGTGTAATACAATATATTAATACATAAATGCATCCTAATTACTATTGCTATTTATAAAATAATTATTGCCATTGTGTTCTCATATCGTGTTTCGTATGCACACATCCAACGGTTTCGTTGGGAAACTGCTCTGCAACGTGTTGTTATCGGCTTGAACGTAAGGCTGGAGTCAATTCATCATTTGAAGCGGGCAAAGAACTGGCTCTTTGTAGAGATCCGAAGGGGAATAGCTGTCAGCTAAAGTCACTTTCGTTTTCATCATTGCACCCTGATATGGTTTTGTGGAAGTTAGCTGGCGCTAAAAGCGTTCGGGCAGCAATCAGTTGGAAATTCTCAGATGCACGGAAACCACTTCGTGTGCAAACGCACCGACAAAGGATTCGCTTGAATGCAATGCGAAAATCATTTGAGAAGAGCGCATATATAAGCGGATTAATTGCTGAGTTGCAATATCCTAACCAGAAGAGTATGGAGAATACTAGTGGCTGTATGCACTGTTCACAAAAGGCCCTTATTAAGTACATGGTGAAGAAAGGTAACCAACAGAATATGAAACCTCCGACAATGATGGCTAGGGTCTTGGCAGCTTTTGTTTCCATGCGAAACCTCTTCACTTGGAAGCGCATGCTTCGTTTGCCCGATCTCTTCTTTCCTTTCGGTGAAGGTGAAGCCGAATCCGGAGCACAGCCGATGGTTGCATCTGTACTGTTGTCCAGATTGAATTCGGTTTCACCGATTTCAAATAAGTTCGATCTAAAGCTGGACCGTTGGCCGTTTGATATTGAAGACTTCCGTAGTGGGGCGGACGTGACCAAGGCGTATGAAGGTGGCGAATTGCACGAAGAGTCTAAAACATTCTCTGATGATGGGCGTGAAACTTTTATCGATATCTTTTCATGACGCTGGCGATTGATCCTCATCGAAGTTGCTCGCTTCGGTGTTATCTGTGATGGTGGTATATCATCGCAGGTACTATTAACACTTAATGATGAGGACATCGAGTGTACCGACAGCGGTGTACGTTGCGGTGTACTGCAAGGTCTTCCTCGATGGATCCGTAGTATCAGGCGAGTGTCATCAATGCGATTACCGGCGGCATCTCTAGGACTGCCTGAAAGGTTTGTTAGTTTATCGACTTTATAATTTTCAGATTACTTCAGGAGAGTGCATTCTCTTAATGAAAAACGAATACAATTACTAGTCTATATACAAGTTGAGAAAATGTGATGATGCACACTGAAATCTACTACATTTTTATGAGCAAATTTGTTAAATGTATTATGTAAATATATTTATATGTCTTAACTGTTAAAAAAAAAAAACATAACACAATATCTGATGTCAACACATTACAATTTTGAAAATTTTGAAAAAATTTAATGCACATACACAGCCTACGTGTGTGCTTAGTCTTGTTTTGAAATGTTCCCCTTCGTTTGTGTGTGTTTATGTGTTTTTTAAAAATCGCTTATGACTGTATGTACGGAGTTGTGAGTTCTAATTACAAAATGTATGATAAGAAGAATTCTGGGACATTACAGCATTCAGAAAACATGCTTAAATATACGTATGCAGCAATTTGATTAAAAAAAATTAAACATAAGATTTGTAACCCAAATTATGTATATCCTTGCAATCATTTTGATCTTGCACCATTACTAATTAAATATGTCTTTAATTGTTCCTTATCCAGATAGTGTATGTTTTGTACAAGAATAGTATTAAGCCGGACTACTTCCTAGTGAAAATCTATTAGGGAATACAATCGAACAATTTTCTTATTTCGGGTGGCAAAATCAGTTACCACATAAATTACATAATGTGATGTCACATTTGTATTCTCTTGCAGCTAAAGTAAAAGTTGACATGGATAATAGATTCTCTTCAGCATCTCTACGAGGGCACAAGTTATACAAGATTATTGTACATAAATTCTATTACCGATGGAAACGCGGTTTGGCACCACTGACAAATCAAATAGCTCTTTTTACTCATTTACTTTGTATTTCCTTTTTTTGACAGGCACTGAAGCCGTATTTTTGAATTCCTTTGTTTGGACTTTGTTCAATTGTATTTGCATCCTCTTGGCCAAAGATAATGGAGGATGGAGATATCCAACTTCTGCATCTGGCAGCGCTTTTTACACGCCGACACGGGGTCTGTGATGATAGAGATGCCCAACTTCTACTTTATATCGTTTTCTAAAGCCAAATAGACCAGTCAGAGAACGGCATTCACGTTATTTCGTGAATAACTGTCAAAAATTCATGAATAACTGTCAAAAAGCTTCTGAAATTCGTCGATGTACTAGGGGGCAATCAGCTGTGAAGTTGGGCATCTCCATAATACTTCATTTCTGGTGAATACGTTTGAGCTCTTAAGAACAGTTGTCGAACAGATGATACCCTCCACAGCCGTAGGAGTGGGTTGAATAAGAGTTCTTATTGAAAATTCACTCGTTACTTGAACGTTATTTCAAATGTCGGTGTTAAGTTTTCAACACAGTTTGGACGAACAAAGCTTATGTTCGTGAAGCCGATTTATTAAGTTCCTATTTGAGTAACTTACAGTCAGATGTACTAGGACAAAATGAATGAGTGCCCTACATGGCATGTGCATTTTTGTATATGAGTCTATATATTTAAAAATCGAACCTCGAATGTTTGTCGTTGATTTACGCCTTAACGCATTTACCCATTTCAACCAAACTTTCACACATCTTTGGTATTGGTCTATATATGTATGTATGGTTTGTGTGAAGTTTGGATAAAATCGGTAAAGCTGTTGTGCGTGCGTGAAAAAACACATTTCAGTGCATTAAGAGATTTTCCACACATTAGCCGTGTTTTTTGCGTCGGTATATGCGCCACAACGGCCACTTGAAGCACTTCCATATTTGGATTCAATCGACCTGATTGAGGACACGGAAGGATGTCTTGTAATCTACGACGCGGCACGCCGAACAGTTTACAGGCGACTCCTCTACGAATCGGATGTCGTCCGCGAACGCGAGGAGCTTCTCCGGTTCAGTAGAGCAATCCCTGCTCGAGACAGAAGTGAGATTGATAAGGAGCGGTACTTCTTTTGGTGGTTACACCAGAACCAGTCTCCGCCTTCGCCGGCGCCTGCCTGATACGATAGTTCGTGTAGTAGGTTTAACGGCCCACTTACCTAGTTGTAAGATAGAGTTCGTTAAAAAAAAGATTTAAAATTAAATAAATAAATAATTAAAAATAAAAGGTGCACAAGGGCGTGTGGTAATCCACACATGTTACGCATATACATAACATACACGCTCTTGTGTACACGTCCGTAATGTTACGAATATGGATTAAGTTTTGTTAGGTTTTTAGTAGGTTTAGATTTAGGTTAGGAGATTGTCTAGAGCTCCAAGTTTTATCTTGGTTTTCTTGGCCAGTAAGTCTTATATAATAAAGTCTGTCCTAAGGACTAAAACAACAGTTAATAGCTTAGACACCGAAAGGCAATAGATTTGATTATTTTACAGTGGCCACAAAGGGTCAGTAAGATTAAGAACTTGCATTGTTAGATCTTAAGATAGGCTTTAGTCATTTTTGTCTAGTATAAGTTGTCCTGAAAATGATTGAATAAAAATGAAATAAAAATAAATAAAATATGTCACAATTTAAAAAAAAGCGATTCGCAGTTGCTTTGATTTACATCAGAAATGAAATAATATAGAGATGCCCAAATTCACAGCTGATTGACATCGACGAATTTCAGTCCCTTTTTGTCAGTTATTCATGAATTTTTGACAGTTTTTCAAGAAATAACGTAAATGCCGTTCTCTGATTGGTCTATTTGGCTTTAGAAAACGACACACAAAATGGCTGTCAAAATGTTTAAGGGGCAAAAGAAGTGCAAGTTGGCCATCTCTATCATACTTCATTTCTGATTTACATTATATTAAAATAAGTTTTTTTTACGCTGTTTTCCGATCATCGCCTACTGCTTTGGAACAACAACACATCATCATAGATATGTTTACACATCCATCAGACAATTGACATCTGCTATCATACACAAAAAGCATTTTGCCGAAAGACATAACAATTTTCCAGAACATTTACCACATTCAAAATGTCAAGTTTTTTGTGTACACATGAAAAATATTTAGACGTAAAATATGTGTGGAAATGTAAATATTTAAAAAAAAAAGTATTCTGATCAAAAAGAGAGTCTCAACATTTCTCAAGCTTATAACTAAACTGCATTTTAATAGAAGGAACATTTTTTTTAAACGTTTGCAATAAACAAGGAATTGTGCGGAATTGACTTTTAATATCCATGCTTTTCCCGCGGACAATTATGTGTATCATGTTCAAGTGTAGTTAAGCTATAATATATAATATGGGTGTCGCTACAGCCCGTAGAGGGCCAAGGCCTAGATTCTAAGCAACCACTACTGTTGTGCGTGCTATTGTTCTATCACAAGTGGAAGGGACCCACAGTTGTTTAGCCGACTCCGAAGGGCCAAGTTTGAGTAGCTTTAGACAGTTATTGCTCTTTAAGTATTGTCAGTTACTCAAAAGAGGTAGCGTGTTTCAGTTGCGACGTACATACTCAACGCCACGGCCGCCACACAGTCCGGGGAAAACAAAGAATGAGAAAGAGCCTTTACGATAATTTAGGATAAAATAAGAAGAAGACATAATATAAATATGGGAATAATCGACAGTAAAACGACTGCCTAGTGAATATGGCACTGGGTCGGCTAGTTCTATCTATAAAATGGATTACATGAAGAGGTATGCTCATTTGACTTTTTCTAAAAATGCAGTATTTATTGCAAATGTTGGAACCCATTTTTATGCATTAGTTATAGTTGAAGCTGTTCTTAAAAAATTATGAAAGTTGAATTCATGAGTTTCCACACATGAATGGAGGTTATAGAATTGAATTAATTTTTTGAGTTAATATAGTTTATGAGAAAGCTGTATACACACTTAAGAACTAAATTGCAGCAAATTCTACGGTTAATTGGGCAGAGTATTACATTTTATGCAGACATGTCCATATTATTAAAAATGCGAGTTGACTTATAAACATTCTCCGTACAACAATACATGAATCGTGGCCAAATTCCCACTAACTTCATGAATCTGTCGCGATTTTCCACTAAAATTCACGAATTGTGGTAGATTCACGGATTTTGCAAAAGGATGTGTGAAATACAAGGAAATACCACTAAAATCCGCTATGAGCTAAGTATAAAAATGGCCGAAGATGGATCTAGTGAGCGGCTCTTCATTCAACTAATTTTGACAGAAGTACTTTAAATCGAGTACAGTAAATGCAAATATGTTAAAGTTTTTCGAAATTACCAATAATGTATTAATTTCGGCAGATACGGGGAGGTTCCAGAACTTGTTTAGACAAAAAAAAAATCAAATAAATCACCTCTATTCAGGAATTCATTTATCATTCATGGGTATCCAGCGTCGCTGAAGTTACTCTCTTCTTTTTTATTGTATTGTACTACGTTCGACACCTCCGTACTCCTGTAATCCTCCTTTCACAACCGTATTGCTATTTCTGTGACTGTTTAAATAGTGACAACATGCAAATGGACAGTATTTTATAGGGTATCGAACTCATGAGCAGATTCTGAGAAGAATATTAGAACAATGGACTGCATTAATACATTACTCGTAGAAAATTAGATCGAAATTAGATAGATCTTCTTCACAAGATTTAAAAAGAGCTAATTAACAACACAAACTTTTATTTATTGTTTCTAACCTAATATCTTTAGTTCACTAAAAAACTTAAGTTAAGGCTAAGTCGCAACAGGCCGCTCGTGTAGCCGGTTTTTTTGACAAGTGTTGGTACGTGTTTTATCGAGCTTACGAGAAGGGAACAACTTGGTAGCCTCAAATGTTCTGAAATACAATTTTCAAGAAAAAATGCGGACTGATATTATAAATGTACTGTACGGTTATACAAGTGAATTTGTGTTGAAGTTTTTCTGAAATTAAAACAGTTGTGTTGTCGAAACAGATTTTCGTTCGATATTATCGAAAATGATGATGTGTCATTGCAATTCAGCCCGAACTAGCTGATGCTGCTCATATGAGCTTAGCTATGATGAAAGAAACGTCCTTGATGAAAATGTCGGCAATCAAGCCTGGAAAGAGAGGACCCCAGGCATAGAAGATACCGATGATGATGATTTATTAAAAAATGATACCTACTCCAGAGAATAAATCATCAAAAGGAGTTCATTTGACAGAGCCAATGAAAGTGCTTAATAAACTAACTGATGGATTATGCTTCAGGAAATTAACTTCCTTACGGAGAACTATGTACTGATGCTAAGAAAAATGCGTCAAAGAGCTATCGAACTTGGATTAAAAAAAAAACTGCTCCAACATAAGCTCAATTAAATAAAATATTTTATTTTCTGTTTTGTAATTTAATTTCATTATTTAACCGTTTCAATAAAATTTATTTTATACAACATAGCTCCAGTATATGAACTTTCCGGTTATCACTTACTGTGTATATGTGAAATAGTCGGCTCAGTTTGCCAATAAATCAAACGGAGAAATAATTAAAAAAAATTGTTCCAAAGCTATACGCAAGTCAGAAGAGAGTAGCTCTAACTTCCTAGAACATGGTGCCAGTTGATGTTTCTATGTTTTTTTTCCAGTGCAGTCCGCGATACCACACGACAGTATGGGTTTGACTACTGATACAAATAGGCAGTGAGAACCAGGGGGTTGTAGCCCCCACTTGCACCATATCGCCTTATTACAGCAGTAGAGTCGTGGAAGCCTTGACTTGCTCTAGGAAATTGAGCTTCCTGAGGTGCTCAATGGTCTTCAAAACCAAAGGACGACTCATTCGTCCAGATACAGAGAGACCGTTGCACCCAGCTACTAGATTATGCCCGTAATAGATTAGAATCAGGAAATATATTATTGTTCATAATTTTTTAATTAATTTGTTTACTATTGTCATCCTCCATTAAATTAAATAAAAATTGAATTTGATTTGGATTCTACTCCAAACTATAACTCGTGCAGTGTCTCACATACGTGACCATGCCCTTGAATATTAAAAGCCGATGATCCTCTCACGTTAATGTTGAACAAAGTGCCTTTCGTTTTGCTTTATTCCAAAAGAGTAAACGACAACAGCAATAACAATTGAAATTAACTTTCTCTGACAACGCTCAGACACGCAATAACTTAGGAGGAAGGATATCTATGTCTTTTGCATACACACATTTTACTCACCAGTATTTTTGTATCCTAATAGGACGCACAGTTCAAACCCATGTCAATCAAATATATCGAATAAATGCATATTTGATATGATTTGATATGAGGATGAGGATTCTTCGTATACTTTATGTATGATTGAAAATGGCTGTGTACTTGAAAATAGCTTTAGAATTGTAAATGTTATACGTCACATAACAGTGTATAAAATATGATCATATTGTCAGAATGCGTTGAAATAAAATTGTTTATCATAATCAATACACTCTTCAAGACATTAAGGAGAAAGAACTCACATTATTCTATTAAACTTAATCCTTTCAGTAGTGGGTAATAGGAGGTAAGAATTCGTAAGAAAACCAGCAGCGTACTAGGCTTTTGTATGATTTGCGCTCACAGAATTTGGATCTTGGAACATTGGCGCTAATTCATAGCCATTGAAAGTAGACCTTAGGAGAATTTATTCACCTACCTGACATTACACACTACACAACGAAAAGTTAATGTCGGCGTTTAGATTTAGAGCCGGTTATAACAGATGTCGACTTTAGGCAATATTAATGAGTTGACTATGAGAAGAATGTTTATCAATATCCTTTGCGATGGGATATGCGTAAATAAGGACCGTTGTGGGGCAACGAACAGCTGACTATGGATTTGCGAAAATTAAAGAATATTAAAAACTCTCGTCGATTAACTATTTTTTTTTGCATCAGAAATGAAGTATGATAGAGATGCCCAACTTTTACCTTGTTTACCCCTTAAAGTGTTTGACAAGCCAAATTGACCAGTCAGAGAACTGCATTCACGTTATTTCGTAAATAACCGTCAAAAATGCATGATTAACTGTCAGAAAGCCTCTGAAATTCGTCGATATGCAAAGGGACAATCAGCTGTGAAGTTGGGTACTAAAAAAGTACTTCTTTTCTGTTTGCCCCTATTTATTGCCAAATGATTGACGAGGCCAATACAATTTTAATGACCAACAAAAGTCATTGCTCTTGCATTGATGCCAAATAACCCCAAAAGACAATTTTAAGATTGGCACAGAATTAGGTTTTTGGTCATCAGTAGAAACATAGCAGCTGCTATTTCGAGAACGCCTCGGCATAGCTGAGGGACTTTAAATTGATACGCGTTTTTACTGTAGTCGTATATAAAAGGAGAGCTGGCATATTACACATGAAGACATGTCGGAACTCGAAGCGTTAGTCTAAACATTCGCCCCCTATTCCGCTTTTTGTTTAACGACTTGTCATTAAACGACTAAACGTGTAAGATCGGTTGTCGATTACGTGTTACAAAGCAACTACTTAAACGACAGAATCAGTCGTCTATGATTTTGCAAATAACTCCAAGTGAAAATGTGTGTTTTGTGCTTTTTTTTTTACTTTTTTGCCGTAATTACACTTTTAACCTATTTTACTAATTTTAAAAGAGTGTGAGAGAAGAGGTGGATCAGTTAAATGAAAAAAAAAATCCTTAATGAAATCGACGAAGCGGTAGCTAGACTTCTTTCACCACATGAAGCAATAGACCAGTGGCGTAGCGTGGGTTGGGGCCGCCAGGGGCAGACCCAATTTATGATGCCCATAATCTCTGTTTACTGTTTTAAACAGTTATTCCTACACATATGTATAAACTAAATTGGTGGTCTGTTCAGGTACAGCAGCACTTGTATTTCCAACAAAAGTACGTGAAGGACGACGAAAATGGGCTTCATACTGACAGGTCACCCGCGAACTCACTGCCTTGAGACATAGTATAAAGTCAAAAGATAAATTGGGACTAAGTCAGTCGGTGCATCGTCCTCTACGTACTTCAGCCTACGTTATAACATAATTTTCATGGTCCCATCTCTTTCGAGTCACTGACAAGTGACAATACTCAATGCGTAATTTTTGTCTGTTTAGAAAAAGCTTCTCAAATTGGCCGTTCATTGCTGTGGGTTCCTTCTATTCGTGAAAAGAACAATAGCAGGTACAACAACAAGGTGAGAAGTTGGCACGTTGCAGGCATTTATTCCTTAATTAGAAGCTATTTCAAGCAACCGGGAAAGTTTTGGTAATACATAATTTAAATTAGACACGTCGCGTCTACAGAACATGATATAACCATTCAATAATTGCAGACTAGGTGAGGTTAGGTTGTAGTGGCTGACTGAAGATGGCAGTCACACTTAGGCCAAAGTAGGCCCGATTGATTTGCCCTCACTATTTAGAACCAGTTGGTGCTTATGACGAAGCGGTTTAGGTGGCTAATGCTGGCGCCTTTTAGCTCATCAAGGTTATTGAAGTAGTAGACCCCTAGGTGTAAGTACCTACGACTTGCCAGCGCGCTACGCGAGGGATGTGGTTTCCACCTCCTCTTCATCCATGCAGCTTTTACAGAAGTCGTTATAAGGGACACCCATCCTGCGGGCATGAGCCCCAATTGTTCAGCGTCCGGTTATGACACCGGTGAGTGTCTAAGCAGATTGAGCGGTCGCTTGAGATTAAGTGATGGCCATAGAAGAAGCCTTCTAGCCATTTACGATTGGTACTGTTGATTGTGTGTATCTTGAGTAGATATAACTCCTGCAATGTTAGAGACGAGGATGTACCACACTTAGCAAGTTAATCGGGCTTGCAATTGCCCGGTATGTCGCAATGTCCCGGCCACCCGCATGAAGTGTATGTTAAAATGCTCAGACTTCTCGTTAAGAGACAGCCTATAACTAAGGGATGTTTTAGAGTTAAACATGACATTGTCCAGGGACCTAATTGCGGCCTGACTGCCCGAACAGATGGTAATATCTCTTTTGGATATCACATTGTTCTTGCGCCAGGACAGTGCCTCTTTTATCACATTGGTTTCTGCCTGGAAGACGCTACAGTGATCTGGGAGCTTCAGGGAGATAGTGATATTAAGGTCTTGGGAGTAGACACCCGCACCTACTCCCTCGTCAGCCTTCGATCCGTCTGTGATGATGCGCAGGGGATTAGCCAGCGTCTGATTATCAGGTATCCAATCTGATCTAGAGGGAATGCTGGTAAAGAATTTCTTCTCGAAGATAACATGGGGTAGTAGGCGGTCGGTGTCGCTGAGAGAAAGTTATTTCCCTTTAGAATGGTTGCGTGGCTGAAGGTGAGTTCGGACTAATACTAATTGCAGACTAACAGAGTTCGTAAAACGGAAATTTTTTTGTGCCCCCGCCACAAGTACTGGGTGCCTCCTGGTAAAACATGCGTGCAGTCTTTGAGATTGCCAAGTGTATTCTCGCCTAGAGTAAACTTAGAACTGCGATTAAAACCTCATGCAACAAAACCACTGCTTACCAGAGCTATCAGAAGCGCGACTAACATACATACTTACATTAACACACATTCCTTTTTTCTTCTTTTCTCCTTCAGGGCGAGAAAGGGCACATACATGTGCCTAGGTATGTATGCATCTACATGTACATACCCAAAACTTAAATCTGGCAGGACAGCAGAGCCGCATTTGTCACCTAGTAATCAATATCAAGTCACAAAAACTCCCCGCAAACAAAATCTTACCATATTCGTATTATTCGAGTATTTTCCTTGTTGACAAAATAGCATAAATGCAAGCATTTTCATTTGAAGGTGAGTATATTATGGGCGCATGTACAGTTCTTCAGTCTGGGCAATTCAGTCAAAGTTCTGAAGGACACGAACAACGTTATTAATTTAAGAGACAAGTGCGTGTGAAAGATTTCTATTTCCGTTTGGAAAAGTTTTGCTTTCTCAATTTGTCAACGAGAAGAAATTCTAAGTTTCGTGACTTTTCCTTAATGAACTCGATAGGAAGTACAATTTGGTCAATTAAAGTGTCCTTCACGTGGATCGATAAATAAACTGCCTTTGCTTGAGTATGTTTGTTCACAATGACCATGTTCTTTTGGAGGTAGTAAATATATCTCTTTTACATTATTCAAGAAGATGAATTAGTGATTCACTATTTAACAGGCAAAGAAAAGAAATGAGAGCATGTTCGCCGGAAGGAAGAAATGGCAAATGCGTAGAAACCAGAGTTAGATGTTTGTTTCCTTTGTGTTCACATGTGATTGCCGCAAGTGAAGCAGTTTTGGCCCACTTAGATCCTGATGGGATCAATTGTGAAAGCACAATTCGGCAGCTTACGCACAGGTTTATCTTTAGGGAATTACCTACTGGTATGCTAGTGACATATACTGGTTGATGCACTCCTTTGCTGGTTTATAAATAGTGCCCAGAATTTTGTATGTCCCATTTCTTCTGGCTTTTGAATGTGAATGTTGTAAGGTAATGAATAGCTGCTTATCGTGCCTTTCCTTGTCCTGCCTTTCCAAGTGCTGGGCAGGTGCCGAGGAAATGGCGCGTTGTTTCTTTTTCCTCTTCGTCCCTGCAGTTCCAGCAGAAGTCATTGTATGGGGTTCTCATTCTTCTGGCGTATGTGCCGAATAGGCAATGACTGGTAATAACGCAAACTACATCGCTGATTTCCTTTCTCTTTAAATTTAGGAGTGTACTTCTTTTTATGGGATTTATTGAAGGCCAAAATAACCTTGAAGTCCTGCAATTATCTAATTCCTAAGAGATAGACGCCAAAGATTTACCATATTTTATTTGATTGATGGTGTGTCTAGCGCCTCTATGATAGCTTTTACTTCTGTCTAGAATATAAGTTATTTTCGAACACGCTGCAAAATAACACCTTACACTCGCATCTGGGTCACCCTGCATTGGGTCATTCCACGCTGCACCTTGCACTCGCATCTCGGTCACCCGATCAGCTGAGTTAGTGTCTGGAACGTCGAAGTGGCGATCACTGCCCCATGATGACAAGTGCAGAGTTAGCAATTAAGAGCAATAAATAGACTTAAGGAATCAATTGTGTTTTAGTTCTAGTTTTGGTGTCGAGGAAATAAAGTCGAGGCAATAAGTCTTGGAAAATATTTTTTAAATAAAAATAACTTTATTTTCATTAATATTATTATACTTTAGTGGTTATGCAGTCCACGGAACTGGGAGAAGGAGATTTCCTGCTATGACGGGAATATTCCCAGTCAGGTAACTTCCCCCATTTTGGACCAGTCCGTGTATACGCCAGATTGGCGGATTCTTCGAATAAAACTAACGCACAGTCTTCTCCATTTGGGATGAGTGCTCTATACCCAAATTCGAAGTCTACGACGGGCGCTTTATAACCTGTATCATTTGGGATATTCGCATTCTTGATTACTTCCATGTGACTTTACTCGGGCATCTCGAAAGGTTGAATTCCCTCAGCCCAATCGGTGGCTTGGCAGCAGTCAGCTTCCCGTATATGTCCATGGGAAGTAGCTATAGCATTTTTTGCATGGCAGCTGAAGGCGTGGACTGGAGTGTACCCGTTATGCAAATGCAAATGTAGACCTTTCACTTGATCAGTAAAACTGAGTTCCTTGTTCTTTTAACTTTGGTGGAATTAAAGGAGGTATTTTATACATTTTTGTCAACAGTACGAGCTCTGTCTTGGATGGGTTAAAAAAGTGACCAGCTTTTCCCGTCCACATTTCTAGCTTTGAAAAAGCAACTAAGTCACATAGAAACAAGGTTATTAGGTAAGTCACAAAGTTGATTTATTTTTATTTTAATTAAATTCATCGAATGATGAAACATTTGTACGCTCTGTTCTAAACCTAACAAGAAGAACTGCGAGTTCTGTCTGTAAGAAATAACAGAACTAAACGGCAATGTCATGGCATATCAGAAGATGTACGATGACAGCCACCGCATGGATCGTAGAATACGCAGGGCGAACTACCTTACCGATGACAGCTGTTTTGTGATAAGTGACGGCAATTAAAATTGGAACACAATTTCAAATTTAAATTAATCAAGCGAATGCACTTACAACATTTTAGAGAAAGTTACTCACTACTTCAAATTATCTTTAATTTGAACTATTTCTACGCATTCGTCTTGCCGACGGGTGAAAAAATCACTTCGAACGTACTTAACGATCAGAAGTTTTGAATTTGAGTTAAACGTTCCACCAGGCGTATTCGACTAGGGGGGTGATTTGCTGCCCCGGCCAATATTTTAGTTCACAATGACGAACGATGTTGAAATATTTTCGAAATTGATTTAAGTTTGTTGGAAACTTAATTTTCATCAATAAACGACGCAGAATATTTAGCGTATATTGTTTTAATCGTTAAAATAATGTAATGTTCATTGTTGCACTGAAACTAAAAATATGATACTCTTTATAAAAGCGCTCCTTCCAACTGAAACACCAGTTGGAAGAAGGAAATAAGTTTCGAATTTCCAAAAATACCATCCCTGTTAGGTAGAAGAAACAAAACAACAACAATTTCCATAACAGAAATATTTGTCATTCTAAAAAGCCTTTAGAGTGAAGAAGGTAAAAAAGTTGTTTAGTTTTTTTTTTTTTAATTTTTAACATTACATGGAACCTACAATTACAAAGAATGAAACCTAGTACTACATCCAGAAACCCTTAAAGAATTGAACAATGCTGCGTGATCAGTTCGATCCAGTTCGATTCAACCATTAGTGTCTCAAACACTCGAGGAAGTTCATGAAACAAAACTAAAATTGCAAACGAGCCAAAGAAGCTATAAAACTCAACAAAGCTGACCTACGAATGTTACGTGGAGCACTAACAGGTCACAGAGCATGCATTTATAACATCCATTAAATGGGTATTTTTATGCCCAGGCGAAAGAAACAATGGAACATCATTAATAGACTGTCCAAGCCTTGACCTTGAAAGATTCGAAGTGAAAAAAAGAAATCAAAATTCAATTAAAAGTATTTATCCCCTTTACTATATCGTATTTATGTGAAAAAGCTTTGGCGACCCCTGTTTATGTGAAAAATAAATATAGAAATAAATGTCCGATTTATTGTAGGCTGTAACTTAATTCGTGCGGTTTCAAAATTTAGTATTATTCAAAGTATTGCCCATCTGAAGCTATGACTTTTTCCCATCTTTCTGGATCCCATCCCAAAATAACTGCGCCGACTTGGCAGCCAAGAATGAATCAAGCCATTTTTGATATTCTGCTCTGATGTGAAACGTATTTCAGTGAGGGTGTTCTGCATCGACCGGAACAAATGGTAGTCAGAAGGGTCAAGGTCTGGGCTATAAGGCGGGTGGGGTAAATCTTCCCATCCACTGTTTTCCAAATAGTTTTTAACCGGAATAGCAACTTGGGGCCGATCGTTGTCATGATGGAAAATTATTGCCTCGTGTCTGGTCGCATATTCCGGCAGTTTTTCGGCTAGTGCTCTCTTCAAATGGATAAATTTTGTTCGGTAGCGCTCTCTATTGGTGGTTTCACCCGGCTTTAGCAGCTCATAATACAGCACAACCATCTGATCCTACCAAATACATAGCAGAACCTTGCGCCATGTATATTCGGCTCTGCCGTTGATTTGGCTCGTTGGCCAAGCCATAATCACCATCAAAATCAAAATCGCTCAGCTATCGCATGTTCACCATAAACTTCCACCAAAATCCGATGACTTTCGGTAGCAGTTTTCTTCATATTAAAGTGATGAAGAAGAACCCCCCGCAAAAACACTTTTTCGAACACAAAGTTCGACATATTTGAGTGGAAAAAAATTATTGTTGTTTACGCTTCAAATGAATGACATATACTGAGATGACGTACAATGACAGTAGTTTTTCAACGCATGTTCCAATGAAATAATACAAGTTACGCCATCTCTTAACAAATCGTACGAATTAAGTTATGGAACCAATACAAAATTATGTTCCAAATATGAATAACTTGGTAGATGAACAACAACACTAGCCATCACATTAACTATTTGAATTATTGCTTATGTTCTTCATAACATTTTAGTAAAAGATATTTTCATAAAAACAATATTTTTTGATTTCAAATTGCAACATTTTTACATGTATTTGCGAGTAACTTTGTTTGTTTAAAATTATGTGTTCGGAAGGGTCCGCCGACTGATAAATTCGTTGCTGGGAGTCCACACACACTCAGATGTTGAGAAATGTTGATGTAGACAGTGTCCTGTCAAAATCATATGCGCACCATACCCTATTAATGTCAAACGCAAACTATTCACAGCAAGTTGATGACATCCCTTAACACACCGTTTCCACTGGACATATTCTGCCCATCCACACTCTGAACAGCCATCAGCGTTTTTTTCTTTCATGGGCAAGATATGCCATGTCGCTTCAATTCAACGTTGTCTGGTCTGCGAGAGCGTCAACATCAATTAGTGGGAAATTTTTTGGCACAAATCAAAAATAGTGCCAAAAATTTACATTCGCTAGCATTTCTACTTTTACTCTCAATATTTACCACTCCATTCAAACAAAATCGTGAACATGTAGGGAAACGTCAAATCTCCTGTCGAATTTTGAACAGAGCCCATGCCATGTCGTAAAATCGGATATGAATTTTTGTGCCTCCATTAGGTTTTTCCATATCATGTTCATGAACAGGACATGTTGCATGTCCAGTCGAGACAACGTGTGGACTACGGTTGTGAGTTGTTTGCTGACTGTGATAATTCCTCTATGTACAAATTGTTAAAAGCAAGTTGCACTGTATATTTTTAACCTTTGATGATTTGATCATTTACATTTGAACTCGAGCACTAAATAACATGCATTCTACTCTTCAAAATCAGTCGAAGGAAACATGGAGAAATCGCTTTCTTTCGATGGACTCGTAATAAAACTTTGAAGCATTCTATTCATACATGTTTAACATCATCCAGGCATTTCTTGACTCATGCTGTACACCTCTGGAATCATCTGCCTTCACAGCTACAGTTCAAGACCGAGTACAGACAATTCTGTTGAGCTTGTTTCTCTTACCTGTCCAACATGAACTGAAATAATTATCTTAATTTAATCCTAATTTGGTTGCATGTAAATTAAATTTAAATATTCAGAATTTCATTATTCAAATCCGCAAAATGTCCATATATCAACTGCACGTTATTTATCCAACGTTTTATTTTAAGCTCTGTACTTCTAAAAGAATACAATATATTCTTCATTTGCAGCAGCACTATATAATGCATGTAATATTCTCAACGCCTTAAGTAAAAAAGCTGAATTACCCTTTAAGCAACGTATATACTCCATTGTCCAATCGATAAGACACAAGAAAAGTGTAAGTGTGTATTTTATTTATTTAAAGTTCGCGCAAATCTTAATAGGTGCTCCAAAAACATCAAAGGAGACAAAATCCCTTTTAATCTGCTTTGCGCCATTGGGAAACAAAATTCAGTAAAAGTATATATAGGCGTATACCAGTGGCGTCTCGTGGTCAAGCATCACAAAGTTAAGCACAAGCAACCGCAACACCTAAAACTAACCCCAGCACATACGGATTACATGTATTTATATTTTTTGTCATCAATCATAATCTTAAATCAGGTTGTAAATGTAGCAGGCACTTACTTTGTCCAATGCTTGTGCGAATCATATTTTCTACCCGGTCAATACATAAATACATCATTCAAACCAATGGTGCTACATTGCTGTGTATTCAGGAAGTTGTATAGACAAGAGGCACATTTGGTGCGAGCTCGTGAGAGTTGTTCGAATGAATACAATTCTTCAAGACTGTATTTTCTTCATACACGACGTGCATTTACTGTGAGCCCGTGCACTTGATTTGTTCCTGGTTCGAACATAGAACTGCTTTCTTCACACACGAAGTACATTTGGTGCGAACTCTTGCGAATTTTGTGTGAGCACTTGGCTTTATTCAGGCGTGCGACGCTTTTCCTAGGCTTCTATAAAAAGGCGGTGGTTTTAAGTGTTGTAAATTGATTCGCGTTTGCAATAAAAGTTAAGATTGTTGTTCACTGAATGAAGTGGAAGATCAAAAGATCACATCCAATGTGGAGTTGAGATCGCATCGATCGCTTGTCTTTACTTTTAACGTCTGTCGTCGGTACTTACTAGAAAAACCTTTGTAATACAAAATCATGTAAAAATATAAGTGCAAAATTTTCATCGCTCGCTTGTCTTCAATTTTAACGTCCGTCCGTACTTATCCTTTGTAATAGTAAGTAATATAAAAATATAAATGTCAATTATCCTACTTTATTTCCTTATGTAAGATAAATTACGACACATAACAATTGACATTTCAAAACGAATCCTAACGTTAACACACATGTGTGCATAGTAGTTCTTAGCCTTGAGAGGTGTTAGTTAGTACATATGTCAAAACGATTACATTTCACTTTGTTAAGTGAACTTCAACTTACAATAATTAAAACGGCTATAATCAGCTATGTTCAGTTGCTCCCAAACGTAGTGGTTTATAGCTTAGCTAAGAGTAGTTCACAATTTATCACACAATTAATTGACTTAAAACCATCTCCCGCGTCTACAAGAGATGCGTAACAGTAGTGAACAATAGATGGGCCGCAGTGGTCAGCTTGATATTTGAAATGCTTGGTTAACACCTTTAACCAACGTCAAATATGGAAAGTTATAATGAACGTTTCAGATGACAATCACCTGTGTAGTCTAACGTCTGTCGTTGTAGCAGATTACCAAAACGGTGTTCTTGCTGAAAAACTTGCCAAGCTATATCTAATATAATAACTATCAAAAATAAAAATTGTAATTGTAAAAAAACGAATCAGGAGATTCGAGTTTTCAAGTTAATCTCAGTTGTGCTTAAAAATGTGCTTTAAAATGTGTGAACAAAATTTGAGTGAAATAACATTAAGGCGCAGGTTAAAAGAAAACAATACAAGACTACGTCTGCCAAAAGATGCCGTTAGTTAGCGTTAAAAACAAGAAGGCAGATGAAAAAAAAAACACATTCACAAGCCAAACCATTTTTGCAGAAGCATTCCTTGGACACATTGACGAACCACACCATTTTTGGAGAAGTACTATTTTGACAACGAAATGGCCTTTTTCTTAGATGGTACCTTAGATGGCCATCATCATCATCTTCTGACCCGCATGATCCACTAAAGGGGTCGCTGGGGTTAACCACCCACGAGAGATCTCCAGGCCACTCGATCCTCCGCCATTGACTCTTACTCATCAGGAGTTATGCCCAAGCGTGACCAGGCGAGTTTTTGGACTTGGGTCTGCAAAGCGATCGCCTACATGATGGAATCGCATTCAACACCCGCCTCGGAAGTCGTGCTGACGGGGATATTCGTGCCACGTGACCAAACCAAGGAAGCATAGTCCTCTCCGTTCGAAGAAGCAGCTCCTCAATGTTGAGTTCCTCGCCCTATCCTACCCTATCGCGGCGAATAATTCCCAAAACAGCAAGAAGAAATCTCATCTCAGCAGCTTGTATTCGCGATCGATATTCTTTCGGTCATTACCGAAATTTCATGACGTTGCAACAAATACCAAGATGAAAACCACTAACTTGGCTTTGACACAAAGCTCTGCCTTCCTGATTCCAGACCTACCAAGCTGTTTCAAAATTGACCCAGTTTGACCAATCCTACATGAAAGCTTAGTATTTCTCCTTCATCATTCGTGAAAAAGACCCCGAGATACTTAAACTTCTCCACCTGCTTCAATGGGACTCCACTAACCTGTAGAGTGCATTGAACAGGCGTTCTGGAGATGACCATAACCCCCGATTTGTCCACGTTGACCTTTATTCATCATATGACAGCATCAGCAAATGTGAGGATAACTAAGTCATCTGCAAAAAGAAGATGACTTACCCTCAACTCTCCCAATGTGAAACATTCCTCGCCACGGCTGGGCTGCAACATCCAGTCCATATAAACAATAAAAAGGAGAGGTGACAAGACGCACCCTTGGCGAAGTCCAACGCCCACGGTGAAAGGTGTTGACTTAGCAGGCATTTTTAAGCAAATAATTCTTCCGAAAATGTGCTGCGGACGGATGGGATGAATATGTTTTGAACAGCATAACCCCAAAACCAACATCATAGTCCCAAAAAAACAGTTAAGAGGAGGGCATGTGTACACATTTCACATCATCATACAAGATGCACTACAGATGTCCCAAACATCAGTACAGATGACATGTCACAACACATCAAAAAAAAAAAAAATATATTTGTCACACTTCCGTTGCTGTCATGTCCAGAGATGACTTCTCCCTTTAAGAAGACGAAGTATCAGCCAAAATCAAAGTGTGCCCATTGACTACAACTGTCTTATTGGTTTTTAGTTGGGACATTTTTGTTTCTGTTGTCATTTTTGGGATACTTGCAGAACAATACAATCGTGTAATAGAGAGCAAGGAAAATGTACTGAACATTTAACTAGCAATTTATAGTGAACATAAAAAAAATCCCAAATTATTTAAATTTTTTGCAATATGGCTCAACATGTGTGCAAGCGCACATGATCTATTCTGGAAAAAAAGACACCAACTTTTTGTTTGTTTCTCATGCAAATACGTACTCTCATCTTTCCATAATTTAACATTGTTCAGGATTCTGTTAAGCAATGTGTTGCATTATTGCTTTTTTTTTTTGTGAAGGCGCAAGTGTGCTACTTAGTTGGCCACCACTGTATATATAGTGATCATTACATAGACTAAATTTAAACTAAACCTGTTCACTTCAGTTATGCGCCATTGTTGCCTCTTAATAATATTATTTGTCGAATACACCTTGACAGCAATGAGGTCAAATTCTGTACATATGTAACGTCAATATTTATTTGTAGCTATGTACATGGTTAGGTATGTACACTATATGCAACAATACTTAATGTTCATACTTAAAATTAATTTACCGTCGTAACGGATGTTAGTTGCTAATGTAAGAAATGAGGGGATGCTACGGTGAGTGAGATTAATTAAAATGTAGTTACATCGCCTATGTTTTACATGCACTTTCTAAGGCTTAGCTGATACGTTCTACATACCTAGGTACATACTATGTATGTGAGACAAAGTCAAGAAGAATGAAATGCAGACTAAGTTACAGTATTGTAAAGACTTTGATAGAGAAAAATTACTATGAATAAATTAAATATACAACGGACTGTGTAATGAGTAAATCGTAATTTGTCTTGATTGTTTACACGTACATAGATACATTCATATGTGCGTACGAAATGACTAAACAACTTTAAGTTCCTGTTCATATCATTCCATACACACACATATTCAAGTGAATTAAAAAAGAAAACATGTCTAATATAGAAATGTTACACCAAAGTCACTGCATGTTACGTGATGTAGGAATATAAACAAGTAAACAAAAAACGACAGGACACTTGTCATAGACAGATTGCTTAACTCATGACAAATAGAAAAAAGATACAAATACGAACGAAGGGAAGTAGAAAAAGAAGAAGGAAAAAAGTAAAACGTATTATCTACTCACCTTTGGTGGTCTTAAATCCTTGATTTATTGCACGTGTTGTCCTTACGGCAGCACGATAAATTCGCCAATAGAAAAATAACATAACAAACATGGGTATATAAAACGATCCCAATGCGGAATAGAGGACATAACCTCTATCGTTTGTCAGTTCACACTTCCAAGGACATGGAGGCGGTGATCCTGACTGTATAGTTGTTGTAGGTGTTGACGTAGCATAATAAAGCGTATGATTTCCCCGATTATAGGTTGTCTCAATATCTGACTGTAAGAAATGTAAGAAAAAAGATATTCACTATATTTTACATTTGGCATGCAGAAGTAATTAAGGTTTCTTTTTTAATCAATTTATATGTAGGCAATATATTAACTCGTGGATATCTTATCTTAGTTCCATGTGTTCAATTGGCTCGAACTAAAAATACTAACAAATGGTCGCATCAAAAAATGTACCTCGAAAGTGCTTGATTGGGTAATTATGAATGATTCGAATTTGTGGATTCTTCAGTTAAAAGTTTTGTCACAGATCGATACTTTAAAGTCTATGTTAAGAGTGGTGTTTCTAATCTCGTTAGCGTCATTGCTGGTATTCCACAAAGCTCAGTCCGTAGTCCAGTTGTGTATAATACGTCTGACTTTACTACTCTACTTTACTGTGAAACAGTCATATATGCCGATGATACAGCAATTTTGTCTTCGCATGAGTTCTGTCTCCATATTGAGACTTAATAAATGCGGTTAAATGGTTACTCGAATATTTTTGTGAAATGGAAAATAAAAATTAATGTCGATATCTTTTTTTAGCAGAAAAAGAAAGTCTTGCTTCCTACCTTCAAATAACTAAATGTCTTAGGGAACTTAATAATATGGCAAAATTCGGTAAAATTTTTTTTGATAAAAAACTGGCCTTTAACGGACACCACTCACAAGTTTTTAAAAAGTATAACATTGCTCTAAAAATATTATACCCTCCTATTAACAGAAGGTCTTCACTTTCAAATGAAAACAAGATACTCATATTCAAAGCTGTATCCCAAGCAATTCTTGTGTATGGGTGTCAACTCTGGGGAAACATAGGGCTACATAAAAAAATGCTAATATCACAAGGTCTTAAAAATGATACTGAATCTTCCTTGGCAATGAACTTACTTTATAAGGCTAATGTTGAATTGGTCGCTAAGAAAATACATAAACTCTGTGAATCTTTCAAAATCAGGTGCGGCATCCCTGATAATCCTCTTATAAACGAGCTCTTTACCTAATTTTACGTAATGGAATTTTTCTTTTACTCCTGTAATGTATGTATGAATACACTACAATTGAAACGTATTGTTAGTATAATAACATGTTTTTTATATATTTATAAAGAGTGGTTATTCATTTTAACGGCCGATGTTGAATGTGAACCACACCTAAACGTCAAGTTTTTTTCTGCATTTCATTTGACATTTCTCAATTTCAGACTTACTTAATATGAACCATTTAAAGATACACAATCGAGCAGCGCGTTAAAGTTATTCAGGCTTATTATGAAAATGGGCGTTCAAATCAAAATACTAACGAAACAATGGCTCTTTGCGACAAATTCAATGGCGGTGTTATCTCACGTGGTGGCGATTCAATTGGCCGCCAAGATCATGTGATTTGACATGGATTGGATTTTTTTCTTTGGGGTTATTTGAAAGAAAAGGTGTACGTCGATAAGCCAGCAACAATTCAAGAGCTAAAGGATGAGATAATTCGGCACATTAACGGCATAGAACCTCAATTATGCTTCAGCGTCATCGGATGGAGGTATGCCGCCGATGTCGCGGCGCCCACTTGGCCGATATTTTGTTCCATACATAATTGAACCATGCCAATATTATCATAATAAAAAGAAATGACAATAATTTCCTAAATAATTTGAGTTTTATTCAAAATCAACATCGGCCCTTAAATTTTAACCACCCTGAAATTAGTATTTATTGTATGAGCGTACCGTTGACAGCCACAGTCAGGTTAGTTCGGAAACTCTCTGATATTTGTCTGTGACTCGACTCGACGTCAGTATGCATACCCTGCTATAAAAATAATTTATTTCCTTATACCTCTAGCTCTCCTATTCTGGTAGTGAGCACAAATCATCTAATATTAGGTAATTTGTGGTTGTGAGCTGGTCACAACTCACAAATGTCTGTGATTGGAAAATTGTGATGTGCACATGCTTGTGAGATTTGAGCAGTTTGGTATTCTAGCAAAAATCTCACAAGAAAAGACACACCACGGTGTGGTGAATTTGCTTTCATATCAAAAATTTGTTTCTTTTTTCGCCGTCTTCGCTATATTTTCACATTCTCCTCTCACTGTGGGGGAAGAAGAATATGGAACAAAATAAATAAAAATCGGAATTGGGAAGAATTTGATGAAACATGTTTTCTCCAATGCACCAGGAGAACTCCTTTTTCGTAAATTCTTTAAAATATTTCTACGTTGTAGTCTAAAAAATATTTGTTGCCCTGCAATTAGGAGGAAGGAAATTCAACATCATCGAAGGAGTCAAATCCAAAGATGGTGTGTTTGCTTTCCAATGAGGTTGCTTTCCATCTTACGCAGATGAAGCGGGCACTTTTCGAAGCTGCTCAATCCCGACCAGGGCACTGAGGATGGCAGGCCTGTAGTCTGTCTGTAGTGGGGCAAAGAACAGTCCAACGGTGGACGATTGAATCGCCAAAAGTTGGCAAATCCATGCCAAATCATGAAAGTAGAGATATGAACGATTGAATAGTTGGAATATATATAAAATCGCCCCAGTCTCTGAACAAACGCAGGGAAATTCATCTGGAAACCTTTTCTTCCACTCAAACACACATAATTTTGAACAATGCATTGGAGTGTGCCCACGATACGATACATATAAAGAAATCAGAGTCATATCAATAAACATCCCCCACTCACTAAAGCCGCTCTGGGTCATAACATTCGCTTCAATAGTTTACCTAAATGCATTAAATCTGTCTGTGGATACACAGCACATCTTCCGATATCTGTTCAACAATTCAGGCGACAAATTGAACGACATTGCATGAAAGAAACGACAGAAACAAAGAAATTCCAAAGTGGGGATAAAATATAAGAAACAGCTTCCGCTAGCTCCCGATCTTCATCAAAGTTAAAGACAACGAACAGTCCACTACAGGCTGTATTTATTTTCTAACTTCAGCACACAAACAATATCAAATAATTGCTTCGGAATTCCAATACTTTGCGAAACAATTCAATAGAATGTCTGCCATTCGAAATCTGCTTCGACAAATTCCCTTCGGATAAGTAATGCGAATCTCAAACACAATTGTCCAAGAAAATCCAAGGGTTTTATTCGTTATACAGTGTGGTAGCATTAAGATAAAGGAGAAGAACTCTTCACTGAGTAAATATTTCAGAACAATATGTAGGTACATATACATACATGTGTACATGAGAGTAGTATTGGTATGATTTGTGGATTTCTCTTTAGTTGTTCCTACGAGAATCCTACAGGAATGCTTTGAGGTTTAAGAATTCTTGTTTACGAATTGATTTGCAGTCAAAGATACGGGCGTTTGAGAAATCGATTTATTTAGCTGTGTCGTAGTATACTGGTATGGCATTTTCAATTCCCGAGGTTAATTTATTCTCGAGTATGAAAGTATTAAGAACTTCGAAACATACGATTAAGGACTTCATCTTGCCTACAATATGGAACTAGGAATACAATGTGAACTGACGAACATAGTCCATTATACATTAGAGTCTCGACTATGTGAACTAATTAATGTTTCAAATAATCGAAAAGTTCACATATCCGAATAATAAACATTTCTCCTTAAATTAACCTTTCATTTAGTTCTTTATAATTAAAATATATTTCTTTTATAAACAGCTATGTTCTGGAACCCCTCACCTGTATACTTCTCATGGAAAAAGTTCGAAGCCCTAATTCCAGAAAGATGCCTGTGGTATGGCCGTCATATACCATACAATGCGGCACAGATGGATCCAAAACGGAAGACGGAGTAGGAAGTGGGACATTCTCCGAACATCTTAACATTAACAAATCAATCCATCTACCTTATCACTGCAGTGTTTTCCAACCAGAAACAATGGCGATCAGCGTAGTTCTGTCCTGGCTGAGGTGAAACGTGGTATCCGCCCGAGTTATGTCAGTGCCAACAACCGCATCAACACCAGCCAGCAGTTCACCGGATGGCCAACGACCTGATTTAAGTTCTGCAATAATGCTTAAATCAGCGGCTCCGGCGAAAATCGCTATCGACTGGAAGTGGCAATAAATAGTCTGCATTTTTTATATTCATTGTAACATTGTCAGGTGTGTTGCATAAAAAGAAACACAGTCAGTGTACTAAGAGAAACAGACAAATAAACATCGATTAAGAAAAAATAATTGTTGTTTTACTCGTAATTCAGTGTTTTCTTTTTCTCCCGCGATATATGCATATTTACGGATATCCAGACATCGTTCTACAAACTCAAAAACAGTCATAAACTGTGGCACATCTCTTGATGAGATATCCGAACGGTTCCGAATTCGCCTGTGTACCCAACACACACCAGGCCATAGAGACACTATGGGAAACTGCGAAGCTGACAAACTCGCAAAAATCGCCACCACACTGCCAGATGACGGAACCTTCTGTAACATAGGTACTCCCTTAGCTTCCTTTAAGTTACAAATACATAATCAAAGCAAACTTAAAGTCAATGCCAGTTGGAATACAGACAACATCTGCCAAATTACCAAATAAGTCCTGACCAGACAGTTGACCAGATAGTTTGATCTCCTTAAAAAGATCCAAAATCAGCACCGCAGTAGGAATCATCCCCGGACACTGCCTTTAAAGCCTACACGCGAAAAGACTAAGACTATTCTCTAACGATTTCTGCAGAAGCTGTCCAGACGTGGAAGAGGAGCAAGTGTTGTACACACCTCTGCAGAAAGTCACTCTAGGCTCCTAATTCTTCGATAACATAAGCGATGTGAGAGAAATACAAATCAAATCGCTTTTAGACTCTACTGAGAAATCTGGCTGGCTGTAGTTAATTTCTTCCCTCTTTTGTGTAAACCCCCGTGGCAGTACAACGGGCCTAATTTGGACTGAGTTCATCCAAGCCACTCACTACCTATCCACCGAGTATGTTCTGGAAAAATAATTTCAGATTTGAGACATGTGTGGTTAAAGCTGTGTGATTAAAGCTGAATGCAATCGGTCTTTCACGCATATTTCGAAGCATCAAAAGTTCTTCATAAGTGTGTGTACAGGGGAAATAAATTAAACTAAAGCAAACAGGTACATTTTCCGACAAGTTGTCTGGACTGAAGTCAGTATTTTTCCTTTGAAAAACATTGCACAGCACTTGATAATATGAACTCGTACCACAAATGTACGAGTAGGAGTTCATAAATTTAGCAGCTCATATAATTTGAGTAATTCATATAATCCCGGGTTCATATAATCGACACTCTACTGTACTAAACTTAGAGTGTACTTTTACTTTTGAATTGAAATTAAGTGAATTGTTACAGCACTTGAGCTGTTATTTCTAGAAAGCAACTAAATTGCTTAATATTCGTCAGATAGTCGGCTACAACAAATAATCCCTAACTGAATTTTAATAAATTAAATACATAAACGTTCGTTATTTCGGAATCGATAAAAATTCAGTCCGAATTTTCCGAATTAATGATGGACTGTTTTTATGCACTAAAACGCGTCCATCTTGATGGCCGGGATTACCCCAATATGCCGAGACCCCCCCAACAGACATTTTGATGATTTCTTCTGACTTCTACATGTTTGAGATTTATTTGCTACCTCTGCTTGTTTAATCAGTGCGTTATTTAATTTTTGCAAATTTAATTTAATTTTTACATAAAATTGAACACCGTCTCTCATTTATTCGGAAAAATTTCTTTTATTTCAATTTTTCCAATAAATCTGATAAATTCTGATGACGAGTTTAGAATGAAGTTGGAGATGAACGTTCATGAGGCGATAATGCATATTTTCTCGTTTTATAAAAGTGTTGGGGTGTGGGGAAGGGAAGTGTGAATACCTGGCGCCTGCTATTTTTATTAATTTTACATAAACAGCAATTTTAGCAAGAAGGGTGACGGGAATCCAATAACGAACTATTATCTACGGATGCAACGCGATGGTGACCATCTTGTGCTACCCATACGCGAAGTCTACATGTCATTTGGTTGCTATACAATGCTCCTACTACTTGGTAGTCAACTCAGGTCACATTACATAAATAAGTAGACAACATTGTATTTATAGACTGAAAAGTGGGATTTTAAGGTCTAAATGGACGTTGGCTTACTTGCTTGGCAATGTGTTGACAATTTAGCTTCCGTACGATCCCGTACTACAATTAATAAGAACACGCTTTTAATAGTAGTTATGTTACAAATAATTACATGATTTTATTGAACAATGCCGACATTTGGTTGACCGGAGTGAAATTTATATGCACTTTCTGCTGCATGTAGGGGTGAATTAAATGATTTCTGAACAAGTAAAATGGAGTAAAATGCAGTACAAAATACAGGGAAATTCTTATAGAAGTAATTGTATTTTTTGAAAACTGAAATTAATTTGCCTCTTCGTTTACATTCCGTACAATTGCTCTCCCTCGCGAACTCCGGTTTCCCAAATACTTTTCGATTGAAAAAATAATCATACCTCATGTGTGGTGTGTAATGCTTTCAATCGATTTGGATGGGTAATTTTCCGTTAACACTTTGGCCACGTAACCCACCGGTGGGTTAGGAAATATTTTCCCAGGAGGCTACATGACCCACGGGTGGTAATTTTTCGAAAACACAGCACACATCATTACGTAATAAAAAAATTAAACAGTGATCAACGTAAAACCAAAATTTTAACAGGGGTCATTCCTCTCAATTGGCCAGCTTAGTGGCGCCAAACCAAGAATTTCAACGAATTAATTCCACGAAATACTTTTTACAAGCAAAATGCAATGAATGGGGGAAATTAATAAATTGCAACAGTCAGTGAAGTAAATAACAGCTCGCTTCAAAATGCCATAAAGAGAGAGTGTGCCTTTACTTACATGAGTATTTTTAAGATATATTTATTCATCCACAACACACGTTCATCCATTCATCCAAAACTGCCGTACAAATGACTCCATTAAAAGAATGCTTATAGCAAACATTTGGGCTACCAAATCTCCATGCAATCTATATATTTGTGATTGACTATATACAGGCAAGGTCAAGCCATATATACGGAAGCTTAAACGCAAAAAAAGCGATAAAGCACGACACATCAAGTCACAACTTCAAAGTGGAAGTGGAACTCGGACCGTTTGTGGTTTTGCGTATACACCAAAGACTTGAAAAAGTTAAGACGCGCTAAAGTTAAGTCTCCATGGTAAAAAGTTAAGTTTTGTCTTAATGTGATAACACCATGCAACACAAATTCAAATGGAATTTACCTTTATGATTATAGTTGCAAGTATTGGACAACAGTCAAATTTATATTATTTCGGCTCAGTGCGTGTCAGAAGAAGAAGATTATAAATCACCAGAATATGAGGCATTTAAAAAAATGCATTTTGGCTAATCGATTGGTCATGGATTTTTCTCATTTGACGAATGTTTGTGGAGTGAAGCGGCTTGGAGTGACGGCTGGTGGTAAGAAAAGAACTGCGTGGCTTAAAACGCCCGGAGTTCAAGAAGCCATCAGAGAGAAGAAGAAGACCTACAGAGATTGGATTCTCTTGGGGGACTCTGCCTCTCGTGACCGGTACACTGAGGCGCAGATAACTTGCAAATTGGCTGTGCGGGCAGCTAAAGAGCAGTCTTGGAAGGAGTTCGGCGAGAAGTTGGAAAGCGATCATAGATCTGCGAAAAAGGAGTTCTGGCAAACCATTCGTCGACTCAGAGGAGGGAAATTCAACATCATCGAAGGAGTCAAATCCAAAGATGGTGTGTTGCTTTCCAATGAGGTGGACATCTTACGCAGATAGAGCGAGCACTTTTTGGAGCTGCTCTATCCCGAACAGGGCACTGAGGATGACAGGCCTGTAGTCTGTAGTGGGGCGGAGAATATTCTAACAAAGGAAGTCAAGTCGCTAATAGTTGGCAAATCCGCCGTTGTGGATGAAATCCGGCCAGAAATGCTTAAGGCAATGGGTAAAGAAGGAGTTGTATGGTTCTCTCGTGTCATTAAAGTGGCCTGGGAACGTGGTGAGACACCTGGCGATTGGCAAACTGGGGAGACTATCCCAGATTTCAAGAAGATTGCTCCGACTACAGGGGCATATCCCTTTTAAGTCTCCCCGGGAAAGTCTACGCTAAGGTGTTGCAAGCGCGTTCTAGAGCTATGGTCGAGCCCAGGATGGGGGATGAACAGTGCGGCTTTCGTCCCGGTAGAAGTACAACCGACCAGCTTTTCACTCTAAGAATGGTACATGAGAAGGCTTGGGAGTATGCCCAGCCCATGTACAGTTGTTTTGTGGATTTGGAAAAGGCATACGACCGAGTTCATCGAGATAAACTCTGGAGTGTTCTGCAGGAGTATGGGATTGAAGATGCTCTTCTGATGGCCATTCAGTCTCTATACACAAGGTGTAGCAGCTGTGTTCGTGTTAACAGTGCTAAATCAACACCATTCACCGTGAGCGTTGGACTTCGCCAAGGGTGCATCTTGTCACCTCTCCTTTTCATTGTATATATGGACTGGATGTTGCTGCCCAGCCGAGGTGAGGAATGGTTCACATTGGGAGAGTTGAGGGTTAGTCATCTTCTTTTTGCAGATGACTTAGTGATCCTCACATCTTCCCAGACGGAACACCGGCGCGCACTCCATAAGTTTGTGGCCGTATGTTCCGATGCTGGAATGAAGGGCAACGTGGACAAATTGTAGGTTATGGTCATCTCCGGTAAGCCTGTTCAATACACTGGAGTCCCATTGAAGCAGGGTTAGAAGTTTAAGTATCTCGGGGTCTTTTTCACGAATGATGGAAGGAGTAATGCTGAGCTTTCATGTAGGATTGGTCAAGCTGGGTCAATTTTGAAACAGCTTGGTAGGTCTGGAATCAGGATCAGCAGAGCTTCGTGTCATAGCCAAGTTAGCGGTTTTTACCTCAGTATTTGTTCCAACTCTCACCTATGGTCATGAAATTTGGGTAATGACCGAAAGAATAAGATCGCGAATATAAGCTGCTGAGACGAGATTTCTCCGTGCTGTTGTGGGAATAACTCGCCGGGATAGGGTGAGAAACACGGCAGTGCGCGAGGAACTCAACACTGAGGAGCTGCTTCTTCGAACGGAGAGGGCTATGCTTCGTTGGTTTGGCCACGTGGTTGGCCGCGTATGTCCCCTTCATCATGACTTCCGAGGCGGGCGTTGAATGCAATTCCATCAGGTAGGCGACCGCTTGGCAAACCCAGGACGAGGTGGTTGGACCAAGTCCAAAAACTCGCCTGGTCACGCTTGAGCATAACTCCTTATGAGTTAGAGTCGATGGCGGAGGATCGAGTTGTCTGGAGATCTCTCGTGCGTGGTTTACACCGGCGACCCCTTTAGTGGAACATGCGGGTCAGAAGATGATGATATCACGTGTTGCCGATCCAAAGATGCCTAATTTAACATTTAATGATTTGGAATTCATGCCGATACAACTTATTTTAAAATGCCAAAATGTAGTTTTATGAGTCGAAAACCGGAGGTTGAGATTCCGATTTAATGTTTGGTAGAACAGCATTTTGTATATTAAATCGATATGCGATTATTTTTATGGGACTAGCCAGGGTTAATCTGTGGTACGTTTTGTTCGGCAATAGCAATCTTTATAGTATTTGGAATCACGCAGGAGTCAACTGTTCTACAAAAATATAATGCACTAAGAGTATAGGAATAGCTTAAGGAGTAGACTACTTATATAGCTACACCCTTATGTTATCCTTGGCCATTTTAAAATCATTGTTAATTATTGTAGTTATTGGGTACTTAAGCTATTGTGTTCTACCCACGAGTAGCTAACGTGTAATTACCACTCAAGGTTCTGTTTTCTTCTTTTAAATCCATTATAGAGCGCACAGAAACACTACCTTTCCTAAGTGTACACTCTCAATATCGCCTAACACAACCGACTTTTGTGGCGCGACTAAGGAGTATCCAACGACTTTCCATTTCAAAAATTATTTCAAAGTATCATAGTATTAATAACCATTTAGGCGAAGTTTGAGAAGCTTTTTCTAGGCAGGAGTACTCTTTGAGCATTACCCCAAAGGGGGGAGCCGTGAATATTGAAAGGTAAATTGGGGTATCAAACCTGGCCCCTCTGCATGGGAGTCTATGCACCAACCTACTACGCCACGGCAACCCATTAAAACAATAATAAGTAAATACAAAAACAAGGAGTAAACACAATTTTTAAATTCTAGACGAAATATGTTAAGATGAATTCAATTAAAGTTCAATGAACACGCCGCACACTAATTGCTACCATTGCTACCGTAGTTAGTTCTGTACTGTACATCAGGAGGGAGATCATTTATGCAGATTGAAAAGAAAAGCTATTTCTGTTGACCTCATATGAAATTCAATAATGTACCATGACTGATGTTGCTGAGGGTGGTAACCATCTCTCTTCATAACAAGGAAGTTCTTCAAACATATTTAACACACGATTTGCGAATCTCATGAAATTTGGTTGAATTCCTTCGAACCGAAAGTTCTTGAACACTCTATGGGGAGTCCCAATTCGACAGCCTATTGCCTGCCAAATGTGATTCTCCAATTTTCCTTAGTGAAGCAAACTGCAATCACTACTTTGACAGATCATGGGGTGCCCACAACTTGCGATTTTGATTGACACTCGCAATCTCTTACGTATTCAAGCAATAGAGAACATTTCAGTATTTATCCGTGAAATGTTTAACTGGTGCACGATCGTAGTTTCTGCCTGCATCCACAAAGCTACTCAAAACAATAAATAGTCTCCTACATAGCAACAAAAGCCAAACACAGTGAATCGCGTAAAAATACTTTTGAGTCAGCAAAATTATCGCATAATGACAGATCAGATCAGAAAATAAAGACAACATTGATTAAATTAATAATAGTTTCCGCCAGTGTTATCCTGGCTCAGAACTGAGTTTATCACAGTTTAATACAAAGCTAAACGAAAAAATCAGTGAAATACCTTCTGATCCTTCCATCCAACTAATGGTGGGAAGCATATTACAAAAGATAACACCCAAATTCCAGCTATGAGTGATTTGGCTTTCTTTGTTGACATGATGCTCGGATATGTTACGGGCCTGGTCACGGCAACGTATCTGTCCAGCGAAATGGCACATAAATTAAGTATAGAAGCTGTACACATCCAAACATCTACTGCTAACCATATTCGACACCAAACGTCTCCGAATATCCACACCTTGAATAAATTGTGAAATTGAATATAATTTTAATTGTAAATTAATTGCTTTTCTCTGTTTACCTTAAACACTTCCCATGTAGCGGAAAATGGAAGGACTGCAAGTCCAACTAAAAGATCAGCTACAGCTAAATTTACAATAAAAAAATTTGTAACACTACGTAATTTGTTTGAACAGAAAACAGCTGCTATGACTAAGAGATTTCCTCCTATGACTAAAATATTTATAAATTCGAGTATGGCTAATGAGATAAGGCTCGCAGGTTCCGTCCATTTTACAGATTGTATGAGGTTCTCACACTCTGTTTCATTCATGGCTATTTCTCAGTACGGGGTGAATGTTTTTGTGTACCACCTGAAACGAAAAATAAAAATAATATTTAAAAATTACTTTAGATGCAGCAGAAGCATGTGTGAATTTAAGGTCTTGACAGTGATTAAACTAAAAAAAAATCTATTCATTTATAAAATCTTGAAATACACTCCGCTTCAACTGAATGGGTAGTAAGTTCCATACTTGACATTGATTCCATATTTGAATGTTTTTCAAAACACAGCACGGGCCGAAGGTGTAAAGGGAGAAAGGGAGAGGCGGTACCTGTGCACATTGGTTTTAAATATCTGCGGATTGTATTTTTGGGGATATATTGGGCTGGGAAGAGCATTTCATATTCCTGTCGTGCGGCTGATGAACGAGTCTCTAAATTTAAGTTGAGATGAATTTGAAAAAAATTGAGTGAAAAACACCGCTATTGTTTTGTGGCCCTTTGCAAAACAATGCATATCACAAATAGCCACTTTACTTGCGTCAGCTAAATAGGTCTTCTTTGTTTGTGAGTGTTTTTTGAATATTGATTCGTTTAAGGAATAGTTGAAGTATTTTCAGTAAAAAAGCAACCACTTAACTGAAATTCGAACAAAAATGGATAAAGAAAAACCCCTTATTGAAGGAGTAGCTGATTTAAGAAACTGTGATTCGTACGAAAAAAAACTTAAAGAGTGGTTTACAGCAGCTGCTTATAAAAGAGCGAACACAGTTTTCAGTCTTTAGATTGTTATTATTTCATTGAATCATAAAGTGCATAGTATCTGCTGGACCTTGACTGAACGAATTGAGGCGCTCTACACTTGAACAGCGTTGAGAAATATTGAAACCTTATTTCCAAAGTGATTGCTGTCCAGCCCAAACAGAGCGTTTTTTAAAGAGAAGTGTTGGCCGTAATAAAGCAACCACCGCGACTGCTGGGCGCAAATTTGTGCAAAAAGTTAGTGGGCCTGGTATGCTAGTGAACAACACTTTAGTCCCCGGTGCGCACCGATTAAAATGTGGCTGCTGTGGCCAAGAAAATCATTGGACCATTTTTCATCGAAAATGGGAACAACGTTTCGGTCAATGATGGTCGGATTTGGACGACCTCTGGTTCATAAAAGACGGCGCGCCATGCCACACAGCCCATGCCGCAATCAATGTTATGAGCACTAAATTCCCAAAATGTGTTATCAGCCGACTTAGCGCTGTCAATTGGTTGCCTCGGAGCTGCGATTTAACCTTTGGAACCTAATGTAGTTCATTTCACGTTTTAAAACTAAAACCAATTTAAACTTGTATTTTGCCCTCCCTATACATATATAGTCATCATCATCATCTTTTGACCCGCATACTCATGAATGGATTCTTCTCTGGTCTCCTACAGCACAGAATGGTTCAGGGCCTATGAAAAGTTTCGATGCTCTCGGTCTGGCTTGGGATACCTCAATTTTATTGTCTTCTAAACCTGTATGGCCAGGTGTCCAGCAGACTTTTATTCTATTTCTCTTGCTCAAGCCCTTAAGCTCCAACAGGCATTCTCACACAAGCTTAGAACGATGTGCCAAGATGGCAGCACGACTGCCCGCTATTATTACTATGTAGCAGTTGGTGCAGTTCCTATCAAGATGGATTTGAACACATCTGTTAACGGTGTGTTTGCCTATTCCTTCAACGGTTATTGCTCCGTCTGTGTACCATTTGATCATGTTACTGCTCAATCTGTAGGCTATGGATTTATTGCTCCATTCCTCGTTGATGTTGAGCTTTTGTCATTCTTCGGAATGACCAGGAGGGGTAGTTTCTTCACTGATACATCGGACTGTTTCTCTGCCATTCTCACGATTGTTTTATTTTTACATTCAGCCACCACCAGATGCAATGGAGTCAGCTCCAGTAGCACCTCCATGACCATGACTTTTACTAGGCCTCATTGCCGCTGTGGTACAGAGGCATGCCAGGCTCTCTCTCTCTGTGATACACGGGTATGCCAGGCTTTCAACCTTGCTGTGTGTTTCCCTCACACGAATGAGGCTGTTCCATGCTATTGCCCCATAGGTTCTGTGGGTCTAGTAATAGCTTCTTATGGTGCTTGGTCTACATCAACTGGATTTCCCCGCTAAGCTGCTAAGCTGATCTCTTCTGTGTGTCTCTTCCCGACGTGTTTGCTGTCTATGATGACTCCTACACATTTTACCTCTTTTACTGAACCAGTATTGTGCCTGACAGACTAATTTGTTTTAGTCTCTTCAGTTTACTACGGCGGTTTTCCTCGGATTTAGATTTAGCGCAGTCGACAGTCCCCATTCGATGATATCGCGTAGGATCTCCTCCATCGTGCCTCTAGCTAGGATGACTATATCATCAGCATTTGCCTAACATTTTATGCCGTGGTTTGTTCATTCCAAAATCCAAATCCAAAAAATATCCAAAAAAGCGCACATACCTTTTTCTTTCGCTTCAGGGGCGCTTTCAGTTGGTTTAGCGCAGTCTCTGTGGATCTGCCTGCTCTGTACGCAGTAATGAAGATGTGATATAATTTTCACTTCCTCCCTTATACAGTTGTCTAGAACGTTTCCCGTGATTGTCAGGAGAAATGATGCAAGGCTGATCGATTGACATCTTTGGAATGAACACTACATTTGTCCTTCTCCACTGGTTTCGTATATACAGCCCTCGACTTCTTCTTGCTGTCATTGGTAGGTGTGGAAGTAGTTTGCGTTTACCTTTTTGGAGTTGGGCTGGTATAATTTCGACAACTCCTGGAGATTCGATTGTCTAAAACGAGCTTATTGCTCATTCCAGTCCTGTGGCGGATATCTCCCTCGCAACTCTCCATTTAATAACCCCTTTAATAACCCCTGGCAAATTGATTCCAAACCTGTCAGTATGTTGGCGACTGCCCAGAAATTGAGTTTCCAATAGAAGTCTTGCCCTTAGTTCCTCGCTTTCAGTGTATCTGCCATCGGATTTCTCTAGAGATATCTGTCCCCCTGTTTTTGCTGGCGCTTTGTGAAGTCTACCATTCAAAGCCTTCTCTTTCAGCTTGCCTGTCAACTCAGAAATGGCGGAACTCTTTAGAAGCTTTTGAACTAACTAGGTAGGCAGAAAAAACGATAAGAAATATTTAACCGTCTAACGACGACGAATAATTACCATTCACACTTTAAAGTGAGAAAAATAAATTGCTAATTGGAAACCGAAAGACTGGCTCCCCCAATCCTGCGATGAAAGGCCGAGACGGTGATACCCCAGAGAGAATGGGTACGTGGGTAAAAAACCCACACAGTTACAGTTTCGTTTTTGATGATTACCACCCCAAAGCGTGTAAAACAGTCATCATCATCATCATCTTCTGACCCGCATACTCCCGCTAAAGGGGTCGCGGGGGTAAACTACGCACGAGAGATCTCCAGACAACTCGATCCTCCGCCATCGACTCTAACTCATCAGGAGTTATGCCAAGCGTAACTAGGCGACATTTTGGACTTGGTCCAATCATCTCGTCCTGAGACTGCCAAGCGGTCGCCTATAGCTATATATAAGTTCTATTATGTTCATTTGGTTAACACTTGTAGGCTTAAGACTTAAGATCAACTTAACGTTATTCAATGTAATCCGTTTATGTAGCGTGTCTATCTCCAATCCTATCTTCTGAGAAAGATCAAGGTAGAAAGAGAGAGAACCAAGATACAAACCTAGGAATAAATATATATTGGTGGCGCCAGGGCCTACCTTCTCCTCTATCATTTGTATTGTGCGTGCTATTGTTCTTTCACGAGTGGAAGGGACCTACAATTTTATGCCATCTCCGAATAGCCAATTTGAGAAGCTTTCTTTGAGCATTGTCAGTGACTTGAAAGCGGACCCATCGTGAAGAGCATTCTGCTTGTAATGTGAATCAAAGTTGGGTAAAGTAGGCACTAGTGCGTAGGGGTCGACGCACAAACCCACAACATGACGACCGCCGGAATTACTACTGTCGCCGAAAAAATAACAAACTTCGCTCGGAAGCTAAGTATCCGACTTCGTGGCCATTGTAGCCATATCATGCTCCAAGTTTTTGAAACGAGGCGTTTAGTGCGCCGACTCCAATCTGCGTAAACCAACGCAAAGGCTCAACAATAATGCACGTACTCATGTACATGAGCTAATGTCAAATTTTAACGAAATGTTTCGTCATGTTTGCGAAAAACACATGACTAGCCATAATAAACATGTGCGCTTTTTTTCATAATCTTCAACAAGTATTTTATTATAACCAACTAATTCTCTGCAGGTCAAAATCTAAACTGACTCGATCGCTCATCATCACAACCATTCGTGTGGTTGTGTGCCAGCTCACAAATTCGCATATCGTTAACGAAATGTTAGCAATCGTTCTTATATCACCTGGTATTCGCTCACTCACCCAGCGCAGTACCTCGGGGTCTTTTTCACGAGTGATGGAAGGAGCAATGCTGAGCTTTCATTTAGGGTTGGTCAAGCTGGGTCAGTTTTGAAACAGCTTAGTAGATCTGTAATCAGGAAGGCGGAGCTTGGTGTCAAAGCCAAGTTAGCGGGTTTCAACTCGGTATTTATTCCAACTCTCACCTATGGTCATGAAATTTGGATAATGACCAAAAGAATAAGATCGCGAATATAAGCTGCTGAGATGAGATTTCTCCGTGCTGTTGTGGGAATTACTCGCCGGGATAGGGTGAGAAACACGGCAGTGCGCGAGGAACTCAACATTGAGGAGCTGCTTCTTCGAACATAGGGGGCTATGCTTCGATGGTTTGGTCACGTGGCACGAATGTCTCCATCATCACGACTTCCGAGGCGGGCGTTGAATGCGATTCCATCAGGTAGCCGACCGCTTGGCAGACCCAAGTCCAAAAACTCGCCTGGTCACTCTTGGGCATAACTCCTGATGAGTAAGAGCCGATGGCGGAGGATCGAGTGGCCTGGAGATCTCTCGTGCGTGGTTTACTCCAGCGACCCCTTTAGTGGAACATTTGGGTCAGAAGATGATGATGGTGATGTGAAAAGAGAGCTAATTTTTGATCTCAAAATCGGCTCTGATGTGAACCGTATTTCATTGAGCGCATTCTGCATCGACGGGAACAAGTGGCAGTCAGAAGGGGCAAGGTCTGGGCTATAAGGCGGGTGGGGTAAAACTTCCCATCCACTGTTTTCCAAATAGTTCTTAACCGGAGTAGCAACTTGCGGCCGAGCGTTGTCATGATGCAAAATTATTGCCTAGTGTCTGGTCTCATATTCGGCTATTGCTCTCTTCAAACGGATTAATTATGTTCGGTATCGCTGTCCATTGATGGTTTCACCCGGTTTTAGCAGCTTATAATACAGCACACCCTTCTGATCCCACTAAATACAGAGCATTGCCTTCGCGCCATGAATATTCGGCTTTGCCGTTGATTTGGCTGGTTGGCCAAGCCAAAATCACCACTTTTGACACGTTCGCTCATGTTCACCATAGACTTCCACCAAAGTACGATGACTTTCGGCAGCGTTTTCTTGATGAAGAAGAACTCCCCGCAAAAACAATTTTTCAGGCAGAAAGTTCGACATATTGAGTGAAAAAAAATTATCGTTGTTTACACTTCAAATGAATGAGATATACGGAAATGACGTACAATGACAGTAGCTTTCCAACGCATGTTCCAATGGAATAATACAAGTTACGCCATCTCTTAGCAAATAGCACGAAAGTTATAGGCCCAATATATAAAAGCTAAAATCCTTCAATCAATGACTTCTGTTGTGACACCATTCTTTCAAATTCAGTAGCAAAATCGGAGTGTTTGATTAATTGATAAATACGCAATGCTTAAACGACAGTAGAAGTGTGTTTGTTTTCTACGCAATTTTGTACTTTTATAAGTCTAAAAAAGGAATTCTTTTCAGAATTTATGTTTGATCGTCATTACGTTATTATGAATTGTGAATGACTGCTGATAAATTGGATTAGACAACAAAATCATATCAAGTCTCAATCATTTGCTTCAACTTTTTTCTAATATTTCAATGGCAAAATATTTAAGTTCGAATGTGACGTATCAATGATCAGGGCATTCCAATATATTTCCATTCTTTTATTCCAAACTTGAGTACTTTCGAAACACAAGCTGCCTTGTTAAACTCCTCCTCCATTTTATGGTGAAACATAAAGCTTTGAAATAACTCTTAAATAACGAAAATTTTTTTCAAATAAATGCTCTAGTTCACCGCATTGTGTCAGAGGGGTACAATTTCAGTTGTTCGAAACCCCTCTCATGTATTCGCAGACGCTGAAAAACCAACAAGCTGCCGCAACAATATCAGGGGCAAGAAGCAAGGAAGGTGCATCTATTAGGTCTCTCTGTGAGCGTGAGTTGTGACCACATCATAACCAGATTAGGGGCATAAATTGAATATCAAATCACACACCAACCAAGTCTACTCAGACCCATGTGATTTTTCTTTGCATGATTCCCGAACGTGACTTAAAATTAATTTGTTTCCTCTAGAAATATTTTGAAAACGAATTCTTTCATTTTTTTCAACCCAACATATTTGAAGGATTCACGGACTACTGCTTCTCAGAAATACCAAGAAAAAGCCGTATGCACATTTCAAAGCTAATTTGGTCCGGCCAGAGCCATGCACTAATCGGAGGGTTAAGCAATTAAAAAAATTATGAAGTCCTATTTGGCTGGTTACAAATATATTCCTCTTCAATTACTTGTTGGTGGGATTTAGCCCAAGTTTTTGCCTATTTTCACAGTCAGGTCAGTCAATGTGATAAATTCAATTCAAGCAATGTTCCTGCAAGGGAAATGTTAATACACGCCCAACAACTCAACGAATAAAATCATACAATAAAACCAAAGTAATAAACTGGTAGCTTGTACAATAATTGCTTTGATAAGTTTATTAAATGTTCATGGAAGCGATTCAATTTGGATAATGTGTAGAACTATGTGGTTTCGAATTGGGCAAAACGATCCAAATCATCCTTAACCATTCCAGTCATCATCTCACTTAATTTCAATTGAGGTCGTGTTTAGTAAAACCATCAACTGGGATTAAGCATTACTTCAATTTTATTTGACGTCAATTGTAAGCTGATCTCATTAAATCTAACTATAGTTAGAAGAGCTTGGTAAAAGTGTGCATCTCCATATAAGTACAGACCTTCCCCAGGTCGCTGAATAGAATTCAACAACGTTACGTAAATACATACACATTCATACAAACATACACATGTGTCACATCACAGCCATTGTCGAGCCTCGTCAGGAAGGCATAATACCCCATCGACAGATTGTTTACTCAGCAACTAACCATAATCGAAAACGTCGGTCCAATGAAAACGCTCTGAGCGAGGTAAAGTCGAGAACGCGATAGACACGAAGAGTGTTAATTAAAAATTCTACTCAATGGTGTTAAATGGATTACCCCTCGAAGGCTATAAATATTATAAATAGGCATATTGCGGATCAATGTGTATGCTGTTGAGTGTGCTCTTTGCCTAAGCTTCTGCATCTGATAGGTACACACGAATAAATTGGATTGAAATTTTGAAATTGCTAAAGTGAAGAGTTTCGTTGATTGCATTGCGCTGTCACACAAGTGAATGGTATTTATTCATTTAGTGACACAGGTTTATAATGTAATTAGAATATGAATTAATAAGTTGCACTTAGTTGTTGATTAAAGAACGTTTACCACTGTGTCCCTAAACTGTGCGGCTATTATTTGTCGTAATCAGATTGTGTTCTCAGCATGAAGGCAAATGGTTTGATAATCACTGAGGTTTAAGACTTGATTGCACAAGGATCAAGATATTCCTTATTTCCGATGACCTTCTATAAAAATGTTCACCAACCAGTAGGTTTCTTTAAAAGGAAATTATTTTTGGCTAACATTTTATTTTACTAACACTTTACTTAAATTACTGGACGAAAGACTACGCCCGAAGATGGTACACAGGAGGTTCGTCAGAAAACCAGAAAGCACAAATTGTGGACCCTGGATGTAACTCACACATGCCTCTCCCTAGAGAGTCCACAATCTCCAAAGCTTAACTCTTCGACTTGAGTGAAGCATCACATTGCATCAGCAATAGAAATCTACTGAATTAAAATGTTTACTCTTAGTCAGCCATGTACGACTGGATGACGCAGTTGATTAAGTGCCTGCCCTTGCTTGGTCTGTGGGGTCCCCGGTTCGAATCCCAGTGAAAGCAAAGTTAATACGCTTTTGTTATTGGCTTTCAAATATGGTCCAGTCACCATTTGCCAGTGGGATCAAACTATCACTGGCGTATGTTCGTCGACACCTACGAAATTGAAACTCGCTGCCTGTTCGATTCCCGGCCTTAACGACCAAAAACAATTTTCACGGCTCCATCTCTTTCGAGTAACTGACAATGCTCAAAGAGTAATAACAGTTTAAGAAAGCTTCGAGTCGTTGTAGATCTCTTCCAGTCGTGAGAGGACAATACTGGTTGCTGAGAAGCTAGGCACTGGCTGTTGCGCCACCGATATTATTTTATTATAATTATCACTGGAGTGGTGAATCAGTGGTATCACAATGCACCAACATTGTCTATGTGCGCTGGTGACTACCTATAGCTATGTGCTTCACATTCAACTCCAGCGCTGCCAGGGAAATCCACAAAACACTTAACAAGATGACAAAGAACAATTGGTCCAGGAAATAAAAGAAGCAAGAACTTCTTTTATTGGACCTGTACCTCTTCGTGGACTTGGCATCATTGACAGACAACACTAAACAACTGTTGAAATGAATGCCGCATTGAATTCTAGAACATGCAGGACGGAGAAGATCACCGATCCCAGGAGAAGACCAAGACCTGAACAAACTTGTTCTAAGGATGCTGTGTGGCGCACGTACTGGCCACTTTCCATGCAACTATAGTCTGCACTGTAGACATTGTTGACAATCAAATTAAACCATGGAACACCTACTCGTGTATTGTTCAAATGTGCCATCAAGAAAATCCAGAATCACATTAACCGCAACAGATCATCACGAATGGAACGTCCTGTAGCGATACTACCGAACTTCTTAAGGTAGCTCTAAATACCTAGATCAAGAAAAAGGGCACAATCTCCTGGTCGATAACAGTCACTCCCTTTTCTTCAATTTAACATTTTAATTGTCTTGGCACAGGCAGATGACAGATACAGAAGCAGACTTTAACAGAATTGAAGCATGCGATCCAATCGGGGACCTTGTAGTACACAGCATTAATGGTAAGCAGGTCGCAAGATGGGATGAGGAGGAAAAGTGCACAGATGTATCCTCTTTAAGAGAACGCGAACAGGCACAATGCTTGTTGGAAGCGTCGTCTAATGTAAATAAATAAAAACAAATGCTTTTGTGATAGCTTCCTCGTTTAATTGCAAATTTGTATCCTAAACGTGACTAAGCTCGTGTTTTGACTGATGATGGTGGGGTGCCATCCTTTCGGTCGATAGGCATTCGAGAGTGGTCTGATAAGGTCTGGGAAAGACTTACTCAGGCTGATGCTCGTGACAAACCAAGAGTCGCTCTAAGAATATAAGGAAGTCGCATTGCAGTGTAGTTACTTCATACTGTGGGCTGTGAGATAATAGATTACGTAGATTGAATTTAATCAGTTAACAAAAGTTTGGTTGAGTCTTTGTATACGAAACCTAGTGTCATGGTTGATTCAATGGTTGAGTTCATTTTATATGATGATTCTTTCAGTTTCTCCTCGTCCCATCTGTGTTGAACATTAAGAAAACTGCAATTTTTGTGTGCTTGACTGAATGGGTGGTGAGAATGAGTGTTCTCTGAGCATTTGGAGTGCTCATGGTGTGAATAAAAGTGTAATTCGTTAAGTTTAACAAAACCCCTAAATATTTTGACAGGTAAATGCTCAACTTAAATGCGCATGAGTGTACGCTGGTGTCAAACTTTAACGAAATGGTTCGTCATGTTTGCAAAAAATACATGGCTAGCCATAATGAGCATATGGCCATAGGTCAGAATGTCTTTGTGAACAAAACAATTTCTCATGTTTTCAGTTCGTTCATTTTCATTTATTTCGGCGTGTTCCCGTACTCAAAATGAACAGTACAAAAGAACGAAAATCTACGAAAGTCTGTTGCCGTATGCCAAAAATATGGGTTTTATGTCAAACAAGCGCTTTCTCGAGAGAGTAAAAAATTAAAAATTTATAAAAATTTCCCCCACCCTTTCCATTTTAACACAAGAACTTTCTGCGGGTAGTTTGTTGTTCTTCTGTCCAATCAACTGACACTCGCAAGTGTAATTTAATTCAAGCAAGTTATGTGAGATTACATTTCATGAATGTTACAATTCACACGATTGGTATAATTTTGTTCCCGTATGTTCTTGAGATTTTGCCGCTCTCAGAGATTTTTACAAATGACAGACTTCCCAATTTGGCGCAGGACGTACTAGAACCGACCCAATATATTTAAGCTTCTCTCAATTATTTGATCGATTAGGAGAAACTCCATCCATAGATCTGCTTTTGCACATTTAGCAAAGCACTTGCCAAACTGTGGACCTATGAATCCCATTGTCCTCACCAACTCCAACTTGGATCCCGAGCCACCAATTGTATTTTCTCAATTCTAGGTACGGGGTTCTTCAGGAATATCGAAAACCATCTGATTACTTAACCATTCCATGCTAATTAACTGGAATCTATACAAGTTCTTGCAATTATCCCCTTTGTCCCCGATACGCCGTGAATTATAGCTATTTTTGTTGCGTTTTTATGTATAAACATTTTTACAAAATAATATCAACAATGTACCCTTAAAATTGAAACGTCAACTTGAGGGAAAGAACCTACATTGAGGAACATTTTTATTCATACGACACTTGACTCACGTGTGTTTTCACTTGGAGTGTTCCCTTGGTTTTTACTCACACCACCCAATTGATGTCTTGCTGGATTTAAGATTGAGTTGTATGAGCATATACATAATAAGAAGACTTTTGCTATGGTTTTCAAAAATGCATCTAATTCTTATCGTTTTTGCGAAGCCCGATTATGAGCATAGGTAAAAGAAGAGCAATGCACACTTGAGTTCCTTTTACAAAAATCATATTCGATTCTACATTCGGACTAAAGCTGAATATTCAAAAATGTAATATTTTTATGGCATATCGAATTACATCTCCGATTGTCTATGATTATTTCATGAATGATCATACGAAGAAACTGTGGTTGTATAAACAAATTGACAAGTAATACTATTATTTTAGTGCATTCATGTAAAATTTCATATAAATGTGATTATTAATTCGCGTTTTATCTCTAGAATCTCTAACAGAATCATAATGGCAACTGAGACGATGATGGTGAAAATTGAGCTTCGCGCTGTAATTAAATTTCTCACTAAGCAAGGAAAAAGTCAAAAAACTATTCATGAAGAGATGGTGGCTGTTTACCAGGGTTCCGCACCTTCGTTATCAACTGTGCAAAAGTAGTCAAGTGAGTTCAAGAGAGGCAGAGAGAGCATTGAATACGACCCTCGTTCCGGCGCCCCGGCTACTGCTTGTACAGGATAAAGCATCAAAGAAGTCGAAAAACTTGTTCTTGAGGATTTCCCTTGGTACCATTCACACCATTCTTCATGACCATCTTAACCTTTCAAAGGTCAGTGCAAGGTGGGTGCCACGAATGCTCACAGCGCCTCAGAAAAAAGTGAGAATCGCATGCTGTTGAGAGCTTTTGGAGATATGTAGTGAGAACGCGGACGCTGTTATGGATCGAATTGTTACTGGTGACGAAACATGGGTCCACCACTATGACCCTGAAAGCAAACAAAAGTCCATACAGTGGCATAAAAAAGGAACAGACCCCCCGAAGAAGTTCAAAGTCACTCCGTCTGCCGGGAAGCTCATGGCCACAGTTTTTTGGGACTCAAAGGGAATCTTGCTCATTGAGTACAAAAAAAAGGAAACCATCAACGCCACATCCTACGCTTCCACTTTGCATAATTTGCGGGAGGAAGTTAAAAAGAAAGGACGGGGTAAACTCGCAGCGGGTGTGTTGCTTCTTCATGACAACGCTCCTGTTCACACGGCGCGAGTTTCCAAGGCTGCTGCGCGAGATTGTGGTTTCGAAGAAATCCAACACCCACCCTATAGTCCAGACCTTGCCCCAAGTGAATATTTCCTGTTTCCGGATTTGGAAAAATGTCTTCGTGGAAAAAGATTTTCGAATGATGAAGAACTCAAGTCGGCAATAAATTGGTATTTTGCAGAGAAAGAGGAAATTTATTTGTTTGAGGGTTTAAAAAAGCTTATCTCGAGATGTAACTAATGCATTGATGTTAGGGGAGACTATATTGAAAAATAAAAACAATTTAAATTGAATTCGCATTTTCCTTCATATCGATACCGAGAATATATTGAACGCCCCTCGTAGACTAAGTCGCCTAGAAGAGGTTAAAGATCTGGGTGTAATTTTTGATACTAAATCAAATTTTTCGTTACATTATGATTATACAATTGCGAAGTCTAACGCCATGTTAGGTTCTCTGAAAAGAAATAGTAAAGATTTTCGGGATATAACTAGTCTTAAGTCCATCTATTGTTCGTTAGTCAGACCGTATTTAGAACACTCTTCCATCATTTGGGATTCCCCATGTGATACACAAGAACTCAGATTCGAAAGAGTACAAACAAATTTCACGAGATATGCTGTCCGTAAATTATATTCCTTCGAAGAACTCCCTAAATATGACGATAGTTGTAAAATAATAGGTTTGCAAACCTTAGGTTTCAGGCGTAAAGCAGAGTCAGCCATGTTCATTGCCGTGTAAATTCACCAGATTTACTTTTTTCTATGAATATGTATGCTCCTCAAAGAGAGATGAGAGGGTGAGCAATTTACTATATATACGATAAGAGGCATATAACCAACTATGGTTGTAATGAACCTATTACAAGGTGTATCAACACTTTGAATGAACTTTGCAACGAAATTGATTTTAGCTTGTCTCGATTGGAGCTTAAAAAATGTATTCAGGCACTTGATTCAGGCATTTGATGTAATCTATGAGATGCAAAATTGGCAGATGATCCTTAGTCGCGCAGAAAAAATCTGCTGCGTAAAGCGATACTGAGAGTTAATATTTTGTGTGCTCTGTGATGGAAAACTTCAAAAAAACAAAAATCCAGTCGACTCTCGATAGTTCCAAGGAACCTTGATAAATCGAACAAACTCTCGTTAATTCGAGATTGCTCAGTCGGGTTACAGCACACGCTGCAACTCGAAATCAGTAGCTAGTTTCCTCTCAGTCGAGTCATTCGGTCGTAAGTAAATAATTATTCGCTCCCTTGGCGATGCGATGGCACATACTTTATATTTCAGCTATCGCTGTCAATCGGTAGAAAAAAAAGCATATTGAAGCCGTGGAAAGTGGAGAACAAATAAAAGCATATGTATGTACTTCCCACCAACTCGATAATTTTTCGTTAATTCGAAATCTCGTCGAATTTTTTGCAACGTCCCTTGAGTTTCGAATAATCGAGAGTCGACCTAGTGAGTTATTTTCAAGTGCACACAATCATACACAACCTCATCTTCTCTGTGCTCAAGCCTCTTAACAAAAATCTTAACAATAGTGCCTGTGGTGGCATTGAATAAAAGCTCCATCGATGGATATGCAGTTTTATTTCGGTACACTTGCAGTGCACTAAAAAATCGATAAGTATAAAGCAGTTGAACAAGCAGCACTCAGACCACAGACCTGCACGAAGAATATGTTTTTGTTGAAGTGGTTGGTTGCGAAATTCTTTTGCAACAGTTTCTGTATTTTCATAAGTGTCTACTTGTCGAACTGTGTAACGCATATGTGAAAAAAAAACATATTTGAATGAAATCATTCAAACGAAGTAAAAGGATTTTACTACACTGCAAAATGATCTACATAGGTAAGCTCGTTAATACATTATGTTCAGTTGTGCAAGTTGAGAATCCACATTTGGTGTGAGACTTCAGTTCTAGGATAAATTCGGTTTCACAGTTTCGTTTAGACACTGAACTGAGTTCAAGTCGTAGTTTAAGTTATAGCATAGTTCAGGTTAAGCCTCAGTTCACTCTGAATGCACTTAATACGGTGAGAAAAACGAGTTTAATGCACCTTTGGGATGATCTGAACTTCTCCAAAGGACTTCGAATATCGAAGAATTCGGCCTACGTTGAGCAAATTAGATCCCAAATTGAAAATGCAACCAAGTGGTGATGCAACCAAGTAATGATAAAAATCAATACATTTTAGGGACCATTGAATGTCTGCCAAGGCCAAGTTGGTGTTACTTTTTTTTGTACGTAGTTTTGTTTTATTAATTTTAATTTGACTTCCTTGCAAGACAAAAGTACTTAAAACTAGCTCAACTAACTTTATAGTTGTTCTTCCATATTGACCCTATGGGGGTACTCTCAGGTAATCTAATATACATAAATGTGCCTTTCGGAGTCGTTTTAGTCTTTAATGACAAAATTTTTCATTTACCAAGAAAACTGTTGAAAAAACTTGGCGAAACTGAAGTACTTACATACTACCTACCTTATGCTAACTTACGGCACCATTAAACTTAAGCCTATATTAACTATATACGTAACAGAACGGACGCGTGCACCAGGGCGTATATATTATGTATATGCCTAACAAATATAATTTATACGCCGTGGTGCACCCTTTTTTTGATTTCTTGTTTTGTAACCATGGTCAACTATCTGGTCACCTTGAAAAGCCAGCTGTGGCGGAGACTAGTTTTGGTGTAACCACCAGTAAAATTGCCGTTCTTTGACAGATTCATTCTCGAGCTCCACTTAACCGAAGAAGATCCTCGTGGGGGCGAGCGACATCCGGTTCGTATTGGAGTCGTCTGTCCACTGTTCGGTGTACGACATGGAAGATTACATTTTGGCCTGTATTAGGCCAAAGGTGTCTAAATAGAGGAATGCTTCGGGAGGAATAAAGCCGTTAAGGCGCACCCTTTCATGGTACATAATATTTGGGTAGTAAGCCCCAGACTGTTGGAAGAAGTCATAGCTCGTGCAATGTGCCTTCTGATCAGCTTAATAATAAAGTTATCTATCTTGTTCATGTTTGCCTCGTTGTACAGGACTTCGTTAGGATAGTACTTCTTGTACTCAGACTCGGGTGTACGATACAACCGGGGACAGGTCCGAAGACACTGTCTCTTGAACAGCCTCATCCTTTCCATCTGGGAAGGACTCACGTTGAACCACAATGGACAACCGTACGCCATGATTAGCCTGATAAGAGCCATGTAGCAGATTACCTTCACCCTGGTATCAAGTTAGCTACTAAAAACCAACCTCCTTTCCGCAGCAAAGGCCTTTCTGGCTTTCGTCAGAGCAATACTTGTATGTTTGTCAAAATACAGATATTAATCCAGCCAAATACACCCTTCAAAGCTAACGGCTATCCTTGCCGGTCAACTATGCCGAACTTGCATTAGGCGAGTATCCTGCGAAGCTATGTACAGCGGGGTCCTGAAAAGGGTAGATTCACACTTCAGGAAGTTAATAACCAACTTCCAGTCTTCGCAAAATAGCTGAATTCTTTCGAAGTCACGTTGCAATTAGCTATTTATTACCTCGACCTTCGGACCTGATCTGTACGCTACTAGGTCGTCGCCGGCGTACGCAATTAAGTACGGCATGGAACATGGAACAATTAAGGAACGGCACGTTCTGCAGTGAATATTGATCGGCGAACCAATCGCCCCCTGTTGCAGACCATTTTTATTGTCGAAGACCGTGGTAGAAGTTTCGCCACTTTTCACGATCAACTTTCTGCCTGTTATCATGTCATAGATCATGTATAGCTCATGCCGAGCCTGACCAGCTTGAGGAAGAGGCCATCCAACCAAACGCTGTCGAAAGCTTTCTCCAAGGTCATCAGGCAGGCACCCGTGCATTGTTTTTTGCCTTTATTCCACTGAATGCCTTACACCAGTTTGGATGGACATGTATGGTTTCGTGCCCTGCCCTGAAACCGAACTGGTTGTCCGGTATGATTTTATGTTCTCTACCAGAACTATACGTCAAGTTGGTGTTACACTTGCGCCCCTATGCATGTGGATCGTTGTATCCTTCCTTAATTAAAAAAAAGGAAACAAATTATTTCTGCGGGCGCCTATGTATCCTTCCTAATCATTGCGGCAGACTTTTATGGTTTTACACTGTAAGATTTCGACAAGTTTCGTGATAACAGATGCGAAGTTCGCAGGCAAGGGAAGCGAACCGTGCGGGAGGCATCTGCGTCGCATGAGTGCGGGAAATATATAAGCTCTCGAGTGAGCTTTCGCACTTCTTCCTTCTTTATAGTACAGTAGAATCTCGACAATGTTGTCGAACTAATAGTTGCCGTTATAGAGTTTCTGTCAGGACATATACATGGACTGCCCAGCATCACAACCACAATCTGAGCAGCCATCATCGATATTTTCTTTCGTGGGCAAGATATGCCATGTTGCTTCACTTCAACGTTGGCTGCGAGAGAGTCGGAGAAACAACTACCAATCAACGAAGTAGATCTCACTAAAAAAATAATGCTACAAAATTACATTCGCTAACACTTATACTTTTACTCTCATCTACCACTCCACTCAAACAAAATCGTGCACATAATATGAAAACGTCAAATCTCTCGTTCAAGTTTTGAACAGAGCTCAGGCCTCAGTGTTATTTAGTGAGGAAATGTAAGTTAAACCCTTTGTCCGAAGTAAAATAAACACTCGATATTGTTGCAATTTGCATCTTCTTTGACAATCCTCACATCCAAACAGAAACTCTGCATTGTATCAGTTTTGAAACATTCTATTGGCAACTCACTTCACTGAATAATTAATAGCTTGGTTATATTGGGTATATAACTTAATTCGTGCGGTTTGCTAAGAGATGGCGTACTTTGTATTATTCCATTGGAACATGCGTTGGAAAGCTACTGTCATTGTACGTCATTTCAGTATATGTCATTCATTTGAAGCGTAAGCAGCAATCATTTTCTCAATCAAATATGTCGAACTTTGTGCCTGAAAAAGTGTTTTTGCGGGGAGTTCTTCTTCATTACTTTAGTATGAAGAACACTGCTGCCGAAAGTCATCGTATTTTGGTGGAAGTTTATGGTGACATGCGCTAGCTGAGCGAACGTGCCAAAATTGGTTTCCACGATTTAAAAGTGAGGTGATTTTGGCTTGGCCAAGCCGAATATCCATGGCGTCCAAGTAATGCTCTGTATTTAGTGGGATCAGAAGGGTGTGCTGTATTATGAGCTGCTAAAACCCGGTGAAACCATCAGTGGACAACGCTACCGAACACTATTAATCCGTTTGAAGAGAGCAGTTGCCGAAAAGGCAATAATTTTCCATCATGACAACGCTCGGTCCCATGTTGCTATTCCGGTAACGAACTATTTGGAAAACAGTGGATGGGAAGTTTTACCCCACCCGCCTTGTAGCCCATACCGTGCCCCCTCTGACTACCATTTGTTCCGGTCGATGCAGAGCGCCCTTACTGAAATACGGTTCATCAGAGAAGAATATCAAAAATTGGCTTGATTCATTCTTGGCTGCCGAGCCGGCGCAGTTCCACAAATTGCTAGAAAGATGGGAAAAAGGCATAGGTTCAGATGGGCAATACTTTAAGTAATACTATTGAACATGTTTTTTTTAAATAAACGTTAAAATTGTGAAAAAAAAAACCCAAATTAAGTTAGACCCAATAAATTATACATGTAAACTCACCAATAGACTGAACTCCTTTCAAACCCGGTCTACAACAAGTCTTGTCACAAGTCAGAACCGCCTAACAAGAGCATGGTGACTCACAAATTGTGAGGTTTTCGAATTCTGAGCAAGACTGAGCGACTTTAGTCGCAAATTGAGACTTTTTCGAGGCCGCGACGCGCCTGGAGGCGTCTAATGACTATTTTATATGAAACCAATTTCTATCACGAAATGCGTCGTTAATTTTCTCATAAGCAATAAACTCAACTAAATGACTGCACCTGTCATAAGCATGGTAAAACCTGAAAATTAGTAGCGATTTCGGACAACTGCGAATTTCTCAAAATGTTCTGCAGCACCACTGCTTATGAGCATCACAAGAACTGTGAAAATTGCCATGTTCTCTTGGGCACTCTCTCTACCTTTTTGACCACTTAAACATCTTGAATAAGAGCGAAAAGAGCGTCAAGATTTCCTCGAAGAAATTTCGTCGCATGAATCTGTATCAGTAAGGTCTCATATTCATCTCATTGTAAGTTGCTTTCCAGAACTGGATTTTGAGAGTGGAAATGGACAAAGATGGATATTAAATCCTTTTTTGAATGTGTCAGTCGATACTCGCTGATCTACCATCGGCAAGGATGAATGAAAATATTATAGATTTAGCTGCAGATTTAAAAAACAATAGACAGTTTCTGAATAAAGATATGGGTATCCTGACTGGCAATCGAACGTTTTTATCTTTTTGCTGCCCTTGCTGCCAATGACCACTTCATACCTTTGTAAAGTCACATACTGTTCATTGCTTGACATTAAAACTAGGAAGAGAACAGGCTAAGTTTGGAATCCAAGACGTCAATGTTTTTTAACAAACAGGAACTAAAAAGTGTTGATTTTCATTTCACATATTTTATTTTTCAACACAGGATTTCTGTTTTTCAATCTTACCAAGGAACTCTTCGCGACATACACTTTGAAAAACACCGATCTAATGAAAGCTTATGCATGAATAATTAGATTCACACGCGATCAATACCTTGTCACAAGGGAAAAGAAGTTGTATTCCCATAACGACAGAATGTGTTTAAATTACGAGGAATAACAAAGAATGCAACTGCCATGAAAATTAAAAAAATAATTTGAACTTCTGGATACAAAAGACAAAATCCAGAGGCGATGTTAACATAAAAATCTCACAGGATAAAAATATTCACAGAGCCCCATCCTTTTATTAAACCATGACCTTTCTCTATCATCACACAACGTCAACAGAAACGAAAAAAAAAGGATTTTTAATTTACTCGTTCTTTGCATTTGTGAAGAGTTACTATCTCTTCACAATGCACTTGGACGCAGAATGCGCTCCCCACCAAATGCTAATAATATATCTGTGCAAGCCCACAACTCTCCCTTCATTCATGGACACATGGCATGCGATGTGCAGTTATCAAGAGGGATTCCTTTCATCCAGATAATATAATCCGCTTTTATTGGATAATTGTGAGATATAACTGTGCTCCAGTATATATTTATACATCTGCATAGATTGTTGAGATTTCGTTCTAATTCGCAGTCAATAAACCTTCATTACCTCAGTCATACTGCTGTCACAAAAGTTGAAAGTTGAAATGTATCCGGGATAATGAGAAGAGTTTACTTATCTTTCGGGTGTGTACATCCATTTTGGGGTTCCGAAAGTAATCCTCAGTAAAACACATTCAATACAGTACGCTCTCGCTAATGCGCCACCACAAAATCCCAACCATCATCGGATCTCTGGAAACTGCGGATTGTATTGCACAGGAAGGACAAATCGAGTAAAACACCAAAATTTGGGTGCCATAGGCCGACTATAGAGTACTTGCTTATGAGTTTATGACTGTGCCGCGAAGTATAGAACTGCGTCCGTCATACGCATGAAAGAGAAGGAAGATGGCGGACAATGGAGCTGATGATTTTCAATGGCGACGGATTACAGAGCCTAATCATGACAAATCATGACTCGCAAACACGGCGGATTATAGGAGTTGTCGGATTGGCGAGGGATTACTGCCCTTAAATCTGAATCAAATTTATATCTCAATATAATAGTTTTAAATCTTGTCATTTGAATGGAAATTCTACTCTGCCAAGCCAATTTTTGATGACATTTCTACACTGTATGGAAGTAACTAAATAATAACACGACAAAAAAAAAAAAACTGGCCACGCAGTGAGAGATGTTGCACCGTCTTGTTGAAACCACAATTGTAGCGCCACCCTCATTTTCGAAGAAGTACGGACCAATGAAATGAGATGTTGCACCGTCTTGTTGAAACCACAACTGTAGCGCCATTCTCATTTTCAAAGAAGAATGCTCTCGTTTTCGTTGATTAAAAAATCATTGAATTCTAATCAACTTCCCTTCGTACACCTCTTAGGCATACCCGATTTAGCACGTAAAATGATTGGCAAAATGATTACAGACTACGATTTCCTTTCACAAATAGCCAGAAATGTAAAAGAAAAGTCTCAACGGCATTTTCTACCTCAGGGTATGAATAGCGTTTATAGTGAAACTGATTAAAATCAGTCGCTACTTGATGTAGCTCCTATTATGGGCGGGACATTTGAAACGAAAGTATCTTATCAGAAGAATGATGATAGCTTGCATTCAAGACCAATGAAATCTAGAAATACTCTCATTAAGCCCAGTAGCACGAGATTCGGAGAAGGTGCTTAAGCTTAGTCATGTGGTAACGATTTTGTGTGAATGCTAAAAACTTTTCGATGTCCATCTCTCCCTCATCTCTCTTCATCCAATAGGTCGAAGTACAATAGCTACATAGTTAATGAAATGGAAGAAATTCATTGCTTCCTCCAAATGGATTTCGATAAACACTTAATGTTACACATTTTTGGATGATACTGTCGTTACTTGAACATGGTGTACATATTAAAGCCAAGATTTTGTTGAATTGAAATTGAATAATAAACTTTGCCAATTTAAAAAAAAAAAGTTTTCTTGTGAATATTTGCTTTGATTAGATTTCGCGACGGCTCTAAAATATTGAATTAATACTTCTGACATTATAGCGGGGTTCACACTTAACGATTTATTTATTTAAAACTGTTTGATGAACATTTTACGATACGAAAGGAAACAAGTGTGTTTGAATATCAGTACAAGAAATTGAAATAGTAGTGTGTTCCCACTAAATGCGAAATTGCGCATTTTCGTCAGCGCAAAGTGTTCACACTTCGATTGAAACAATTTGAATTGACAGCAAAATGCCAAATGTTTTTTTTTTTCAAACAAAGAATGGAAGCACAATCCGTCAGAAATCTGCAAGCTAACTGGCAATGTGGTTTAGAAATATGCTAGTTTTGTTGGTATGACTAAACGGAAAGTGTCATACAGTGTTATAATACACAAGTAATTACATTGGAAAATTGTGGTTATGTAAAATGGGACAATTTCGATTCTAATTTTGAGAAAAATTTCTGTAATTATTCAATTCCGTCTAGTGGGAACATACTGTGAGGCCGGATAAGGACAAATATCGTATATTTTCACCACACGCGCATTCACCTTTCATGTAAACTGTGCATTGTTGAATATTTAAACGGCGATATGACTGAGATTTTACCGATTACAATTTCGACAAGATCTATTAAACGTCGTTCTAGCGCTTCGATGACTTTTAGTTTTTCACTGATAAATTTAGTATTCTAAGTTGACTTTTGCGTCACATTCGCTTCACAATCACAGTCAGCGAACAACTCTGATCCATATGTCAAGATTGGCAATATGAGCGCTTTGGCAGGTTTTAATTTGAACGTTGATAGGGAGAATATATTTGCTGATTGACAAGCCTCTTAGGGATGTATGTATCTTGGACACTACGCTATCAATGTGGTCAGTCCATGTCAGTTCACTATTGCACATTATTCCCCTAGTTAAGTTCAATTGGCGGGAAATTGGATAGGGAAGGTGGTTGTTTCGAGAACGGGATGGATTTAGTTTTGAGCATTAGCCCATTTTTTGTAGCCCAATTGGCGATAGAGCCTAACAACTTGTTTATTTTAGCAACTGAGTCTTCAACCATACCAAGAGGGAAACTTAAGTAGATTTGAACATCGTCTGCATAGATATGGATCTTGCAGTAGGACAAAACCATTGGAACGTCATTGATAAACATTGAAAATAATAACGGACCGAGAATTGAACCTTGAGGAACACCACAGCTTACTTCACAAAAATATGACAGTTTTGAATTATGGAAAGCGGCTTGGACTCGGTTAGTAAGTTTGAGGATTTTAAATTTGGAGATTTTTAATTTTTGAGTATTGTACGTTTTGGAGATTTTGCGCTTGAGTATTTTGATGGTCCCCGTAGTCATGCATAAAATGTGAACTAGGTACCTTGGATGTGATTTTGTGGGTTAAAATGTACACTTACACAGGTAATGCAATAGGCGTTATCCGGACTACATTCAGTATATATACAATTCTGATTTGTACTAGCAACATGTATGAGACAAGCAGCACAAGTAATTTGACTTAATTTAACCCTTACTGGAAACATGCGTCTCGGCGAGAACCAAATACACAGCGTCGAAGTATTTGGAATAGCTAAGGCTTTCAAAAAAGGTTCACGCCGAGACACATGTTTCCAGTTAGGAATTTAAGCCATTGTACACATAATCCATTGTTTTTTCATTAGTCTTTATGTATAAACGCAAAATGCGTAACAAATTTGCTTGAAGCAATTTATCCTCGAAATAGTTCTCCATTACATCACTGATGCTGGCATCGTTATTGTCGATTTGTGTGAATTTTGTCTTCCTCTTTGTAAGCGCCTGCTGTGTTTTTGGCCGAGTTCATAAACGTCACAATGCGGCGTCAATAAACTGCAGTGACTGTGCATAAGAGCAGTCGGCAAATGCGTTCATAAAAGCAATGTGACAGTCATTGCTGCGATCAAATTGGCAGTGACTTTTGTTTTGTTGCAGGATTGCAGGGAAACCGAAAAGTGGACTTTTTTATGCGAAAATGGTTCCTAAGAACATCATACGGAAATTCTCATATTTCTTTAAAGAAATTTCTGTTGTTTGGAACATGTTTTGACTTCCAATACTTTTTAGCTAAAAGCATGGCCCTTTTGCTGCGTATTTTGCTTCGGTTTCATTATTTAATATTTTTGAAAGTTGGTCCTTAAACCTAGTATCATACTCTTCTTAGGCATGATGTAGACTTTCATGGTGTCAATATAAATGTCAACCAAACACTTTTTGAGTCGCCCACTTATGTTGCATTTATGAATACTTTTTTGACAATGCTGACCTGCTGCAAACTTGCGGCAGTATTCGTATTCATAAATGTATTGAGAGAATATTTTGTGCAGTGCAGGGGCAACAATGTTGCAAATATCAACTCTATCTTTGTTTTTGTGGAACCAGCTTAGTAATGTGTGTTCAACAGGAAATTGGGCAATTCTTACTCACTCTTATCGAAATCACTATTTTTCTGCACGTATACATGAATGTAGGTAAACTAGGCCATAGGAACATAGGAACACTGTGACCTGAAAGCCGATTTGGGACTTCCCCTTTACAATTCAACTTTCGATTCGGAATTCGAAGGTGACGCCAAATAATCTGTTCGAGTTAGAGAGACCAGAAATGAAGTATGATAGAGACGCCCAACTTCTACCTCTCTTGCCCTTTGACACCGATTTTTTATATCGTTTTCTAAAGCCAAATTGACCAATCAGAGAATAACCGTCAAAAATTCAAGAATAACTGTCAAAAAGTCTCTGAAATTCGTCTAGGAGTCAATCAGCTGTGAATTTGGTCATCTCTATGGTACTTAATTTCTGATTGAAAGTGTGCTGATGTCTTAAAATGTTGCTTAGTCGCGGATCACTGCTAGACGATCGCTGATCGCGCGACTTAAAGTCAATTATTATTGACCGTAGCAGATTTCCCACGACGAATTGCCATTCTGACATGTACAATCAAAATGTCACAATATTTCCTTTTTCGCATACCTGGATAGGATATCAAACGTATCTTCTGGACCGCGTACTTTTTTCTGTCTGCCTTGTACAACGAGAGGGTGGACTCATGCTTTTATCATAACCAGGGGTGTACACTGTACAGCGTGCGTAAGTTCCAGGTGCATACTCGCAATTCATTGTGCGTGCGGCTCTCTTGCGTCTCTCTCATAACTAGCTTATTTTGGGAAGTTACCCAAACGGCACAACCTCCAGCTTGGCTCGGTTTCGAACCCCGAGGGGACGGTTTGGAAATAACCGATGGCAGTAGCCCACTTCGGGGATATGAGCGTTACCGTTGGCCCATCACGGGCCGCCTCTTTTCCAAGAAACTGACGTATTCTTGGAAATCTCTATTCGCCTGAGCTTCGATTTCGTCGCAGCCACCCGAGTAAAGTGTTGACTCCATTTGAAACTGTGACGTTACCGTTGACCCCATCGAGAGAGTTCGTCCGCCGTCGTCGTTATAGTGAGGCTACTTCTCTTGTTCAGCACTCGCGCAAGCTGTCTCCGCATGGACATCAACCAGTATCCGAGGTTCAAGTTTTCACAATGAATAACCATTTTAGCACTAAAATGCTCTTTACTCGTCACTTCATATTCATGTTCAGATTACTCGATTAAATATGCAAAAGCACTACACGCAAATAAAAAAAGGCTTTAACAAAAAACGCCAATGACAGCTGGTGTACATTATATCTATAATAGCAATACATACCAACAGGACTTCGCAAAGCGATAGAAACCGTGTGATTTTATTTTTATCCATTTTGATTATTCAATTTTATTTTCAGCTCAGCCATTCAAATACGTAATGCATCATATAAATGAGTTTGTCTTCAGGGTTGGATAGATGTGCTGGGTATCTAAAATCGAAAAAAGAAAAAAATCATTATTGTATGTTAGATCCACTTCGCTTGCTTAGTTGTATACATTAGATCATGAAATGTGTGAAATGATGTAGCGATAAATCACTGGAAGTGCATTAGCGTTCGATTCATCTTGACAATTTATACGCATTGGATTATCTTGTATGTAGGTGGATGTGATGGACTTTTGGAAAAAATAAAACAAATCGATTGCATTAAACCGCATCATTAATCACATCTGAAGTAGTCTAGAAATTTAAGTGAGGATGGTCAGACATACAGTGTTAGCCAAACTGAAGCACGAAATGTCCTCACCACGAAGTATGATAGAGATGCCCAATTGGTGTTTTCCAATGTGAGGATCATTGAAGGCCTGCCTCACAGAACATTGATTGGCCTGCGAACCGGATGAACTCCGTCAGATCCCTTCAAGTTGTATTTCGATTCATCAGAAAAGAAGACAGTTTTTTATCCCCACCGTCCAGTTTAGCTGACTTGGCAAAATCACATTGCGATGCCTAGTTATTGTCAAATTGTTCATCTTCATCTTCTGACCCGCATGCTCCACTAAAGGATCGCGGGGGTAAACCACGTACGAGGGATCTCCAGGCAACTCGATTCCCCGCCATCGACTCTAACTCATCAGGAGTTATGCCTAAGCTTAACCAGGCGAGTTTTTTTGACGTGGTCCAACTGTCTCTTCCTGGGTCTGCCAAGCGGTCGCCTACCTGATGGAATCGCATTCAACAGCCGTCTCGGAAGTCGTGAGAAGGGGACAATTGTTATACCTCCAATATATTATCGTCCTCCATACCCCTACAGTCGCCTCTCGATAATTTGACACTCGATTAATTGAATCCCTTGATAATTAGAATTTTGTTCCCCGGTCCCTTGAAAAATGTTCCATAAATTCAATATTAATTGGTCCCCTCGGTAATTTGAAGTTGAAGGAAAAACATCTCACATCCGACATTAAAATAATAAACAACTTGAAGTGAGTGGGCGAAAGCCCACGGTCTATTTTTGAAGCGGTTTCATGCACAGGCCTGTCGAGAGTTTGCATGAAAGGGATATGAGTGAGTTTGGAGAGTTCACTTTTAAGGATAATCCTCGTGTTGGCGATGACATCCACACTGAACTGTTGGCTTGGCCACTCTGGATGAAAACTAGGAAAAAACGAAGAAGAAAAACCGTCAGTTGCAGTCACATGGAGTGTGGCAAGGGGGGGCAGTCACGCCATGCACAAACCAGTGCGCACGGGGAGCAAAAGGCAACGGACAACGGCATCGAATTAGGATAGGCACATGGAACGTCCCATAGCTTTCAGGAAAGGATCTCGAGCTAGTTGAGGAGGCTGCCAGGCATCGTTTGGATACCGTGGGTATCTCCTCGACGAAGCAAAGGGGATCTAGAACTGTGGACCTTTTGGACGGGTGGAAACTCTTCCTGTCGGGAGTTGCAACTCAAATGTCTGCACAGGAGGGTAGACAGGCAGGGTATTGGAGTGGATACCATTAGGAGGGAGATTCGGGATCTTAAAGCTCAAGCGTGAAAGGTCAACTTTGGGTCTAGTGCAGGTGTATGCACCAAATCTAGAGTCAGAGTACGCGGCTTTCCTGGATGAAGTTGATGCTGCTCTGAAAAGGGTAGTGGAAATGGATTCCTATATGCTGATGGGTGATTTCAATGCACACGTGGGTGTTGATGTAACGACATGGGGGAGTGTGATTGGAAAGGTGATCCTCACCAGTACGGAAAACGGAGAGAAGTTGTTGGACTTTTGCCTTGTAAATGGCATGTCCACAATGAACACCTTCTTTCCACAGAGAGGCATCAATAAATACACATGGTATCGTCCAGAGTCTTCAACAGAAGTCGTTGATAGATCTCTTTGTGGTACCATCGTGTGCGAAACGGATGGTTTGTGATGTTCGTGTGATGAGAGGGGCTGTACTGTCAACTGATCATCGCTTGGTGTTGCTGTGTACGCTGTACCTCACTGATAAAGTAAAGGGTGATTTTTTAAATGCTATAGGAAAGCTTTTCAAAAAAAACACATACAATTCAGAAAAATTTAAATCTGATGAAATCTTTATTTGAATCGATAGTACGGTCCATATAATTTAATGTTTGAAGATTATTTCATGCAAATGTTGACCTTGACTGCGCCTCAAATGGTCCATCCGCTTAGTCCAATTTTGGCATACTCTTTCCAACATTTCGGCCGGTATCTCACGAATAAATGCGTCAATGTTGTCTTCCAATGCGTCAATTGAAGCGGGCTTGTCTGTATAGACTTGAGCATTAACATAGAACCACAAAAAATAGTCTAAAGGCGTTAAATCGCACGATCTAGGCGGCCAATTGACCGGTCCCGAACGTGAAATAAAATGTTCACCGAACTCGCCTCTCAATAAGTCCATTGTTGCGCGTGCTGTGTGACATGTGGCACCGTCTTGTTGAAACCACATGTCATGCAAGTCAAGCTCTTGGGCAAAAAAAAAGTTGGATATCATCTCACGGTACCTCTCATAATTCACAGTTACGTTACGATTCGCATCATCTTTGAAGAAGTACGGCACCAAACTGTGACTTTTTCTGGATGCATTGGTAGCTCTTGCAATGCTTCTGGCTGATATTCACTCAAATCGACAATTCTGCTTGTACCCATTGAGCCAAAAATGAGCTTCGTCGCTGAACACAAGAAGCGTGCGATGGACTTTCTTAAGAGAGCACGCATTTTGATAATAAAATTCAATAATTTGCAAGCGTTGTTCGTTTGTAAGATGATTCATGGTTAAATTATAGACCAAACTGGAGATGTTTGGCAGTGAAACTAAACACGAAACGTGCGTCAGCTGTTTAAACCAGTGTTGCCAAAAAGATAATAGCTAAAAAATCACCCTTTACTTCCCCTGCCAAGGGGTGGTTACACAAATACGGTGGGAGAAACTACAGAACAGTGAGTTGTGGCTAAATTTTGCATGGCATATATCTGAAAGGTTTGAGCGACTTCCAACTGTTCCTCGAGTGAAGAGGAAGAATACGACAGGAGGATTGAGTTGCCTGGAGATCTCTCGTGGTTTACATGCAGGTCAGAAAATGATGATGAATTTTTGTTCCTTTGTATGGACTGATTTGTTACGTTTTCTGTTTTGCCTTTTATTATATTTAAAAAATAAATATGTGTCTGAATTTAAATTAATTTATTTCTTGTGCTTCGAACTCGAAAAAATCGTTGCTGTCCCGGGCAATGAAGGAAGTACCCCGTGTTGGAGCACAATCAGCGAAATGCCTTTTTTTCATTAATTATTAATTTCATTTTTATTTTATCCTAAATATCAAACTATAATTCAGTAGTAAATCGGATAACGATGTGTTGATGCAAATCGTAAATATGAAGTTTTTAACTTAAACTGCCGAATGTGTCCCAGCTTACCATACATACGTTCTGATGAATGTCTCTGTCAGACGTTAATTCGTCCTCATTACCAAATGAATTCATATATACACCTTTACTATCCTTTTTCTCTTATTTGACTTATTTCTCTGGCTTAACAAAAACCAGGCATCGATAAGGTAGTCTGGCCGCATTATTCTACGATCCATATGGCAAGTGAAAGTTAATCGAGTAATTGAAATGAATCCGAGATACGGCGTAATCTACGATAGGGGTGTATGACATCCCTATCTCATGGGGTTGATAAATGAGTAGCCCCTCGGCCTGGCATATCAACGATTGGTTACGTTGACACGATTATGAGTTGCGCTAGGTATCCTCTGGCAGGAGGTTCTACGTTCGTATCCGGATGTGTGCAACTGCCTGTGTGCACAACAACTTCACACAGAGTGATCGGTGATTTAAGTAGACCGCAAAAAGGGGTTTTTTATTCTTTTTTTAAATTTATTTTTCAAACTTCTTCTATGGCGATGAATTGCCTGTAGCCTACAGCAGATATTAACCTGCAGATAATAAGTTGTCCACTTATGATGTGTCAAATAAATAAAAAAATAAGTAAATGATTTTTTAACCAGAATAATTTTTGTAATATAATATTTATTAACGATGACAGATTGCACACGATGATCCAAAGATCGTCAATATTTTATTTTCATACTTGAGAAGGCCGAGCAGAACCCACTCGATAACACAGCAGGCACAATTGGTATCATAAGCCGATGACATTACCGTAATTGGTCAAATTCAGCCACACAGTCTTCACGTCAATGAAGCCTTTGCTGGCATCAGAGATAATGGAGGAAGAGATGTGCCACTTCTACGTTACTTGCCCCTCAGATTCATTTGACAGCGTTTTTTATAAACTTTTCACAGACAGGCGTGTGCGTGAAAATAAAGTAGCATGCGTGACTTGAGAGCAAAACTGCGATGAACTGGGGTTTTTCCACTGGAAAGACGAATATCTTTTCCTCCATTATCTCTGGCTGGCATTGAATCGGTGGCGGCCAAAAAGAGTTTTGCGGTGATTGAGGGCAAAACGAAGTATATGCTGCCTTCGAAGGACGACACACACCATCGACGATGTGGCTCCAACGTCACTATAAGCAGATTTACTTTTCCAGGTAATTAAGGCCTTCGTCTACCTCTGCTCCCAAGTAAACAGTACGGACACCATCAGTACCAAGATTAAATGCAGAATAATTCAATCAAATCAATTGAGTAGTAGAGGTCTCACTCTAACGACGAAGCTAATATAATATAATACCTTCACCGTCTCTGTTCTGATGTATTGCCCGGAGGCAGGTGGAGATTGCCTTTTCGAGAGAGAAGTTCCGCTTTCAGTCTATGGACCTATTTGTACAGATGGTATTTGGAGAAGAAGATTCAAAAAAATATACCGGGTATTCATGAGAATAGAAACGGATTCAACGCCTAAGATGGCTAGACCATGTAGAGCGCATTGGTAACACTGCTACAGTCCTAAGAGTCTGAGACACCGAACCAGTGGGACAATGCAATAGAGGGTGCCCATGAACTCGATGGTGCATTAAAGTGGGTGTGTGAAATTGTAGGCAGGTGGCTAAGGATTGTTGGCTGACCCCAGTTCCACTCCAGACAACCCCAGAAGTATTAACAATGTGTGATACATTCGGCATCCAAGTAAAATATCGACAGAAAAGCATACAGACATGATTCACTTAGAAATTGCTACGTTTTAGTAGAAATAAAAAAAATATAGATTTAAATGAAAATTCTGTAAGTTCACATTGATTGAGGTGGCTGAAGGACTGATGATCCATTGTACAGCCGGCTGGATAAATTCGACTTAATCCATAAGGCCCTGTGAGGGAATGATGTGTGTCTTACAATAAAGGTAGTAGATTTGCCAAGGGGACATCACTTAAATCGTTAAAAAATGGTTCCCAGGCTTTGTTTCAACGAAACACCAGAGCTGGGCAGATGCAAAGGAGGTACAAACTTCTTTCTATCCTATCATCATCCATGCAGGTTCGGCAGAAGTCGTTAGTGATGACGTCTGGTACTCGTGATACTGAAAAAGGCAGTGGCCTGTAACTACACCAATCGCGCGATGGTTCATAGCTGTTGAGGATTCCGTTTGGGACTGAGGGTATTGCGGCCAACCTTCATTGCGGCATTAGCTAATTGGGTCCATGTCCACCCCACAACCATGCCACGTGCAATGAGCTCAGCGAAAAAACTCTCGCAAGCCAGTATCGATGAAATCGAAATTATACTACAGTAGATCCGGATCAAATAACACCAGGGGCATTTCGTGTAAACAAACATCCGGATAATCGATTTAAAAGTAAAATTAAACAAAGAAGTTTCACCACCAAGCTTTTTATTAAAATCCAATGCTTTTTCAAAGCAGAGGGCAAACATTGTATGAAACAAGTAAAAACTGCTTTCACCAGAAATTTATTTTGACATTTTTTCATGACTTTACGTTGTGAGCTTCCATCTCAAGCGCCCGGGGTAACATGGCTTACTATCGGCATTCGGTGCAGACTGTACTTGGCAGTGTTTCTACATATCCAAGCACGCGCCCAAGCCACTCGCGTGATAATGCAGTGCATCGATGGAAAGCGGTAAAACCAAGCCAAGCTTAAGCTCTCGCGTGATGTTACTATGCATTGGATGAAAAGCGGTTCAACCAAGCCAAGGCGAAGCCATGTGCTTGCGATTGTCTAAGCACGCGCCAAGCCAAACAACTCACGTGATGCTGCTGTGCACAAAATGAAGGACGCCACTGCCAAGTTACAACCGAAGCCAGCGATAACGTTGTTCAGTCATTTCAATGCGTACAACCTACAACTTCTGTTTTGTTATATTATAAGTCCTGTTAGTTTTCTCTGTTAAAGATTGGAATAATAGATGAAGACTCACTCGATGTTTGGACTCAAGTCAATAAAGACATACGACGATCGATTTTAGTGTTTAATTTTTTTTTCGGGGACCACGATTGGCTCCCACACACATAACTTCGGGTGAGTTTCCTTCTTCTTAATGTCTGATATTGTAGAAGTTCCTACACCATTTTGTATACTTTCAGTTATTTTCACTTTGCCTTTAAGAGACGACACTGCTCCAAAGCAAGATGTAAACAGAAATAATAGACAACACATCAGACAACCCATCAGCTCTGGCTAGAACCAAACAGCGACAGCGACAAACTTCCTCCACTCACTTCTTGAGAGTTCTGCGAAGGATATTAAAGAACTAATGTCGTTCGTAAATACCTCAGGCTGGATTCAGATATATCTCAAATACACATACACCTAGGTAACAGGGCTGTGGCACTAAAACGTCTCTTAGTGCTTATTAGACTCTCATCGAACCACCACTTCTAGCAAACACTATAGCGGAGACAAATGGAAGCACAAGTACATAGTCGGAGGCAGGAAAAAGCCGTGCAGGGCAGTTCGAGCCGTGACGATAGAGTCCGGATAATCGAATAATCGAGGTCCGCATAATCGGAGTTATAAAGAATGTAGGTACAAAGTTGGACGCGAAAACAATCATTTGTCAGAGACGGCGAATTTAATACTCAAATTGAAAAAACGATTTCGACTAATCTCTAAAAAAAAATCTAAAAACATAGCAACACAGTTCCCGAATGACATTGTAGACTCCTTGTCCCTGGTTTTTTTATTATTGTGGAAATTAAACTCTATAATGTGGGATATGAGGAGCTTTTGTTGTTTCTTGGAAATATAAAAACACGACTCTTTAATTTTGAATGCTTAGTTCCACACGTCATTCGCTTACAAAATCCCCTTACAGACAGACTGTCTTTTTCTTACTCCACAGTCCACCGGCAGCAACGCACAGTCTTCCGTTTGCCTCTCATTTTCAATTTTATGTTTTCCGATTTTCTATCTCATATTACAGTACTTTTACCATCACAACAGACTTGATGACCGACGAATAAAATCATTGAGTACCAACTAAGGGTTCAACGAACCTTCGGACATCGCGGGCACCTCTTCTTGCACATGTCCCATGTAACCAACAAAAAACTGACTTCATTCACATCGATTTTCAACACTTAGTATGTAGATAGCAATGATTGCTGTACATTCTATCCCCAAGGTGAAATGCGTTTAATTTCTTAAATATGCCTCCCATTTTGAATGTGTTCATTCAACAGCCTTCAGCATATGACAGAATTTGCCTCAAAGCCGAAATATTCATGTAATTACCATAAGTTCACGGGTATTCACAGCAATTCATAGATGCCGATTAGTAATATCTCAAATACGAGAGCGGTACGATGTCAAAACTATTTACCAGCGATGGGTAATTTTGAAGCAATCACACTGCTGTCGTATATTCGAGAAAGAATAATCAAACTCCAGTCTGACAGTTAATTTATCGCATGCAAATACAATATGACAGCGAAAATGGGAATTTTCTAAAATCAGCTAATTGAACCATGCTGAATTGCATTTCTTATTCAATGTGATGCAGGCCGCAGATTTCAATTTGTACATCAAATAAATGTGAAGTGGACATCGGCATTTTAAATAAAGTTCATTCTTGCGATAGCTAGCGTAATAATGTGTAATTATGCTATCATGCGCATTTCGTTTAGGTACCTAAAGCGGTATTGCTTCATCTAGCCATCGCCAGTCGACTCTTGCATCGATTTTAATCGTATGTATAAGCACGCAATATCCATGTCATCTTGCGTCTCAGTGCACATCATCGGTGAAGTAACACAAAACAATGTCCGCGGGTTCCTGTTGCACTAGTCGTTATTCCATATTAATACAAGGTCATTACAATCCCAAGATGACATTTAGCTTTGGCGGGGAAATCTTCTCGCGTTATTTCGGTTCGAGTTCGCATTAAACTGGTATCTGTTCTTAATGATCACACTCCTACTGTTACCTGTACTTCCTGCACTTGTGCCGATGTTAACCTTGGCATATATGTAGGTCATCTATCACTTCTTGTGCAGTGTAACACATGCTTGCTTTGGAATGCAAACAAAATGTCAATCATTGTAAACAGCAGTGGGTTTATGAATCGCCTTTATAGAACGGCAAGCAATAGATAACAAGATATTAATAAGTGTGAATAATCTATGAAAATGCTATAAAAGATATAATGAATAAATCTGAGCCAATTAACATATTCGGCACGCATTGGGACTGAATGCGTAATTTTTTACTTGAAAATAGACAAAGTCGCGTATTTCACAACATTCGATATTATTTGAGAAAATGCATATGTTTCTGCAGTCAGATGCTTAGCTTCCCTTGCCTTTCCGAAGCAGTTGGCTCGTACACAAAGATCCTTTTAGATGTAGCACTGTTGTCTGTCAGCTTGATGTGACTGAGTCTTTGTAGTCGCCCGAACGCTTCCCTCTGTACTATGTCTACAAATCATTATTCTGCACCATTCGTCTCCGTCGCGGTCGGTGCATTATTCGATGCGCGAATGGGACTTTGCTGGAGTTGCTGGTTACAGTTTACTTCCAATGCAATGTATTTTCAGAACGTCACCCATAGCAGGTATTTTTCTTATAAAAGTGCTCATGCATCATGCATTGTTATAATAACCGGATATTTTTTATGTTTGGCATTTTGCTATTGCCGTGCATAATGAGATTCGTCGCCACATGCCTATTCCAGTGAGAATTAGAAACTGAAACTTTATTTAAAAAAAAAACACGTACAATAATTTTATTCAAAGTATTGCCCATCTCTCGCTATGACTTCTTCCCATCTTTCTGGTAATGTGTGGATCCCATCCCAAAAGAAGTGCGCCGTCATAGCAGCCAAGAATGAATCAAGCCAATTTTTGATATTCTGCTCGGATGTGAACCGTATTTCAGTGAGGACCTTCTGCATCGACCGCAACAAATGGTAGTCAGAAGGGGCAAGATCTGGGCTACAAGGCGGGTGGGGTGGAACTTCCCATCCACTGTTTTCCGAATAGTTCTTAACCGGAATAGCAATGTGGGGCAGAGCGTTGTCATGATGGAAAATTCTTGCCTCGTGTCTGGTCGCATATTTCGGGAGTTTTTTCGGCTAGTGCTCTCTTCAAACGGATTAATTATGTTCGGTAGCTTTGTCCATTGAAGGTTTCACCCGGTTTTAGCGGCTCATAGTACAGCACACTCTTCTGATCCCACCAAGTACAGAGCATTATCTTTGCGCCATGGATATTCGGCCTTGCCGTTGATTTGGCTGGTTGGCCATGCCAAAATCATTCCTAATCACATCATCCCTCGGAATTTGAATGGTAGCTTCTTGACTAGTGCATTGAATTGCCTCAATGTAGTGCACTTGCACCTTTCCTATCCCTTCTTCAGTCATTCTCATAATTGTGTTTGCACATTATGCATCAATAGCACCTCCATGCCAAATAAGTATTTATGTATGTCCTGAAGCTTCTTCAACATCATCCTTGAGAATTTAGGGCAAGACTCACATAAAGACTTTAACTTGTTGGGCACATCCACTGCCAGTAAGCCTGCAATTGGTATCACAGACTCAAGTGCGTAGCGGTCGACACACCAACCATCAACTTCATGGTCGCCAAAGAAACACTAATAACAGCCCGCACTGAAGACATGGTTACAACTGAAGCCTTCAGCTTAACTCTCAATAGAGAAGAAAAACTCCCGAAATGATTAAGCTTACCAAGTGTAATTCTGAGAGCAACCATTGTGTTTGTAATAAAAACAAAAACAAAAACAAATAACGTTGTATGTCCACATTTGGCATTGATTGATGACGATGGGATTAATGACTTTTTGAGATTAATTTTTCGGAAATACAGTGTTGAAAATAAGGAAAGGATATTGTATTAATCAGCGTTCTAAATCATTGTACTAGTTGAAATGTAATGCACTGTGAGTACATTTGCATCTGTTCACAATACTTTGCAAACTGTTGATGTAAAAATCCGGCATTATTGAGTTGTTTGAAGTGAAAACACGAGGGAACATTAAATAAGAACTGATACAAAAATGGTTACCATATCGTGAAGAATTGCTTCATTGCTACTTTAGTGATGTAGAGCTGTGCCTTAACTGGCACTAGCTCTTAGTAGATGCTCCTCTTCCACGACGTCGTCGCCACAGAATTGGTTTGTTCCATACGCTGGTGTTCCGGTACTCAGACATTGTGTGATCGAACTGAGTTTTTTTTTTAAACTTGAAGTTAGCCTTATAAACAAAGTGTTTTACCAAACCATTAATGAGCTACGTTAATTAACGTAAAAGTCTACTTTTATACCTTGTGTCCCACCTCTTATTTTTCATATACGTGGAACACAAAAAGTGGATATGGCACAAAGCAATTCATATCCGACATATCTGAAAGGCAAGAAAGCTTGTAGTTTGAAGCTTCCATCATAATTGATGAATTCACCTAGACCCAGGGGTCCATTGTGTTGCCACTGAGCCGGTTACCATCCGTTACTCCTGTAACCATTTTGTTTTTTGGACTTTGATTTGACATCCTTTTGGGATATATCCCAGGGTTTCTTTCCTAATAGAGCCCAGTGCAGGGCAGAGTAGATGTGAGGGGTTTTATTCTTCGTCCTCATTCATGCATCGGCTACACATCGGTGTATGGTAATCCTAGTCTTGCGGATTGCCTACCCATTGCGCTGTTCCCCGTGAGGACTCGAATTAGATTACACTGGTTTTCTCTCTCCCGCTTTGTAAGTTCATTTTTTTATCAACATCCATTCAGGGGTTTCACGAATAGCCGTTATTTCTGATCGGCCTAGAAACTGCAACAGAAATCTGGTAGTCTTAAGCACGGCTGATCTGGACATGTTCCGAGTACTCTCTACTCAACTCGGTTTTAGATGCGTCTGTGTAGATATCCTTCGTGTTGTTTTTATGCAGTACCGAGTTAGTCTCTGTATTCTGGTTTTGTAATTAAAATTGAAGTCTAAGACAGAGGTTAAGTATTCTGTAGACTCTTCGGTGAAATTGTATGAGTTTAGAGCACTGGCCTGACCTGTGCGTTGATTGCTCCTTGCACAGAGTCCTTGCACAGAGTCTCAGCACAAATTCTTTACCAAAGATGACTTCAGGAGCGAGGTGTAATATCGTTCCTAGCTCTGCAATCGATGAAGTGCAAATTGCGCCTGTAATTGATACACACGCCATCCTGTGCCGCCGCTTTCATCATCTACGTGTAGCTAACTTCATCCACCATACCCCGACACCATACAGTATGCGTCTTATTACGGCGATGTAAAGCCATCTCATAATCTTGGGGTTGATCCCCCAGTTCCTACATAAAGCCCTTTTGCACGCATAAAGTGCGGTGGTTGCTTTCTTTATTTTTTCTAATGAGTTCTGTTTCCAATTGAGTTCCCTAGGCTTCCCTTAGGTTTGAGGGTATTTTCCTCTGACGGTTATGGCAACGTCTTCCGCGTGGACCATGACTATACAACAAGTTCATTTAGGGTAAATCTCCCTCGAATTGCCGATAAGGCTGAATACCTCAGAACTATAAAAAGTGGAATATCTAGTTTTTGAATCTAGGAGACATAAGTAATTGACTGAAATTATAGGCGATAGCAAATGGATAAGAAAAGCCGTACTTGCAGAAAAGACGTTCTAAAGATGATTGTGTCTAGCGTAAGTCAATAATTTGTATGTCCTTCGACAGCCGCAGCATTTAGAAATCTAATGTTTGTAAAAGCGTATTCATTTTTCTTGCACATGTGACTCTAACTTCCTAATTTAGTATCACCGCCACAGCATCTTTAAATAAATCAAGTAAAACAAACTCCATTCTACAATTTTGAAACTCAGGCATTCCATTTTTCCTTCATTAACATATTTCTTCTTTCGGCTTTATGCCATTGTCAGTGTTACTCCGCATTTCCCTGTCTTTATTAACTTGCCATATTGATTGAGATGACGTGAATATAGTTGCTCCACAACAAGTTCATATTTCTGGAGTAATTGTTTGTTATCTGTTCATAAAAAGTACATTTTAAAAAACTCAGCTTGTTAAAGTGGCATTTTATGTAAAGTGAGAGTGCTTTCAGTCTCAGCGCAGATTCTTTACCACAGATGACAACAGGAGCGAGGTGTAAAGAGTGAGGTGGGTTTTAAAAACCCAGTTTGGTAAACTGACATTTTATGTCAATTCCACAGTCCAATTATTGTCATGGAAATTCCAGAAGTACGTTTTTAACAATAGACATCTCTCACATTCAGTGGATTAGATTTGAGTATTTTGGTGACAACGTCTACGATTTCGCTTAGTTTGGTCTGTTTGTCTTTGAGGAGCCTGCATTCTGGCCAGGAGATCTCTGTTTTTCTGGCCATTTTTAGAGCAACAACATCGTTGAAAAAAGAAATACCGATTCTGGGCTTACTGGTCTACTAGAAGTTGTGATTGATTAATTCATTGGAAAATCATTATTCCATTGGAATGCTACATGTCTACGAACCTGCAAAACAGATTCCTGAGATGAAGACGTCAACTCACTTTTAGATGTATCCTTTGATAGCGATCGCATGAATTCGCATACAAATGCTACCGCTAAGCGTTATTCCGATCATGACGTTTCCCTCAGTCAATATACGTGAATCACAGTGCCATATCTCAAGCAAAAATGTGAATCAATGGACGTGTGAATTTCGAAACGACGACTGCAATTATTCAAGAAATGCAACAAATCACTTGCAATGAGCCTATAAATATGACATTGATTGATTTAAAATTCTACTCATTCGTCGACTGTTCGACTGCTATTGATTAACAGACGGCTCACGTGCAAATCAAAAACCGTTCCCTGAGTGTCAAGTGTCTATGAGTTTGTCTAAGAGTCAGTGGCGATTCATGGTCTTAATTATTGGGTTAGCTACAAGTGCATTCTATCATTCGAATTCGCTGTCTTATAGTTGCCAACCGAAATAAGAGAATCAAACGCTGAAGTTTGTTCTCTGCGCTAAAACCCCGCGCGCCCTCTGCAAGAAGATCGTCGTCGCGCCGTCTCAGCACTGAACAGTGGAAATTTCTTTCTGTGCATAGATGATAGAGAGTAGTTTGTTTTGGGGTGCTTAACTTTTCTTTACTTTTTCACAACAGCTGATCCAATGTTAAAAATATTTACAGATCCTCGATTCGTGCCACGACAACACTAAAATATGCAACTTCTTAAAAAATCGCATAAAATTCTTACTAGTATTAACCTCAGCATAACCTTACGTTTTCTAATAAAAAAAAATGTGTTCAACAATAACGATTTGTTCTGTAGAAACCTTTGACTACCGGTAAGTGAGACAACCTCGTTTATTGCAACTGCTTTAATTTCTATTAGTTGCGTAAATCAAATTTGTACTCCATACTCGTCATCTTCATCGTGTTCTGACCCGCATGCTCCACTAAAGAGGTCGTGGGTGTAAACCACGCACGAGAGATCTCCATTTTTGGACTTGGTCCGACCACCTCGTCCTGGATCTGCCAAGCCGTCGCCTACATGATGAAAGGGGACATTCATGCCACGTGACCAAACCACCGAAGCATAGCCCTCTCCGTTTCAAGAAGCAGCTCCTCAATTGTGAGTTACTAGCGCACTGCCGTGTTTCTCACCCTATCCCGGCGAGTATTTCCCACAACAGCACGGATTAATAGCGATCTTATTTTTTCCGTCATTACCCAAATTTCATGACCATAGGTGAAAGTTGGGACACATACCGAGTTGAAAACCGCTAACTTGGCTTTGACACAAAGCTCCGCCTTCCTGATTCCAGACCTACCAAGCTGTTTCAAAATTGACCCAGCTTGACCAAACCTACAAGGAAGCTCAGCATCACTCTCTCCATGATTCGTGAAAAAGACCCCGAGATGCTTAAACTTCTCCACCTGCTTCAATGGGACTCCAGTGTTTTGAACATGCTTACTGGAGATGACCATAACCTCCGATTTGTCCCTGTTGACCATCATTCCAGCATCAGCACATACGGTCCCACAAACCTATCGAGTGCGCGCTGGAGTTTCGTCTTCGAAGATGTGAGGATTACCGGGTCATCTGCAAAAAGAAGACGACTTACCTCAACTCTCCCAATATGAACCATACCTCGCCTCGGCTGGGCTGCAACATCCAGTCATACAATGAAAAAGAGAGGTGACAAGGTGCACCCGAAGTCCAACGCCCACGGTGAATGGTGTTGATTTAGCACTGTTAACACGAATACAGCTGCTACACCTTGTGTATAGAGACTGAATGGCCATCAGAAGAGCATCTTCAATCCCATACTCCTGCAGAACACTCCAGAGTTTACCTCGTGGAACTCGGTCGTATGCCTTTTCCAAATCCACAAAACAACTGTAGATGGGCTTGGAACACTCCCAAGCCATTTCAAGTACCAGTCTTAGAGTGAAAAGCTGGTCGGTTGTACTTCTACCGGGACGAAAGCCGCACTGTTCATCCCCCATCCTGGGCTCGACCATAGCTCTAGAACGCGCTTGCAACAACCTTAGCGTAGACTTACCCCCCTTTTGGCCGCCTTCTTGAAAAGTTGGACAATCACCCCAGTTTGCCAATCGCCATGTGTTTCACCACGTTCCAATGCCACTTTAATGACACGAGAGAGCCATGATACTCCCTCTTTACCCATTCCCTTAAGCATTTCTGGCCTGATTTCGTCCACGACGGCGGATTTGCCAACTTTTAGCGACTGGACTATTCTCCCCACTACAGACTACAGGCCTGCCATCCTCAGGCCTGACCTGTTCGGGATTGAGCAGCTCCAAAATGTGCTCGCTCTATCTGCGTAAGATGTTCACCTAATTTGAAAGCAACGCACCATCTTTGGATTTGACTCCTTTGATGATGTTCAATTTCCTTCCTCTGAGTCGGCGAATGGTTTGCCAGAACTCCTTTTTCGCAGATCTATGATCGCTTTCCAACTTCTCGCCGAACTCCTTCCAAGACTGCTCTTTAGCTGCCCGCACAGCCAATTTGCAAGTTATCTGCGCCTCAGTGTACCGGTCACGAGAGGCAGAGTCCCCCAAGAGAATCCAATCTCTGTAGGTCTTCTTCTTCTCTCTGATGGCTTCTTGAACTCCGGGCGTTTTAAGCCACGCAGTTCTTTTCTTACCACCAGCCGTCACTCCAAGCCGCTTCACTCCACAAACATTCGTCAAATGAGAAAAATCCATGACCAATCGATTAGCCAAAATGCATTTTTTTTATATGCCTCATATTCTGATGATTGATAATCTTCTTCTTCTGACACGCACTGAGGCGAAATAATATAAATTTGACTGTTGTCCAATACTAGCAACTATAATCATAACAGTTAAATAAAAAAAAAGTTAAGACAAAATCTAACTTTTTACCATGGAGACTTAACTTTAGCGCGTCTTAACTTTTTCAAGTCTTTGCTGGACATCACGCAAAACCGCAAACGGTCCACGTTCCACTTCTACTTTGAAGCTGTGACCTGATGTGTCGTGCTTTATAGCATTTTTTGCGCTTAAGCTTCCGTATATATGGCTGGACCTTGCCTGTATATAGTCAATCACAAATATATAGATTGCATGGAAATTTGGTAGCCCAAATGTTTGCTATAAGCATTCTTTTAATGGAGTCATTTGTACGGCAGTTTTTGATGAATGGATGAAGGTGTGTTGTGGATGAATAAATATATCTTAAAAATACTCATGTAAGTAAAGGCACACTCTCTCTTTACGGCATTTTGAAGCGAGCTGTTATTTACTTCACTGACTGTTGCAATTTATTAATTTCCCCCATTCATTGCATTTTGCGTGTAAAATGTATTTCGTGGAATTAATTCGTTGAAATTCTTGGTTTGGCGCCACTAAGCTAGCCAATTGAGAGGAATGACGCCTGTTAAATTTTTGGTTTTTTGTCGATCACTGTTTAATTTTTTTTATTACATAAACCACCCGTGGGTCATGTAGCCTCCTGGGAAAATATTTCCTGACCCACCGGTGGATTACGTGGCCAAAGTGTTAACGGAAAATTACCCTTCAAAATCGAGTGAAAGCATTACACACCACACATGAGGTATGATTATTTTTTCAATCGGAAAGTATTTGGGAAACCGGAGTTCGCGAGGGAGAACATTAGTACGGGGTGTAAAAGAAGAGGCAAATTTATTTCACTTCTATAAGAATTTCCCTGTATTTTGTACTGCATTTTACTCGATTTTGCTTGTTCATAAATCATTTTATTCACCTCTACATCACACCATCGTCTCAGTAGCATGCAGCAGAAAGTGCATATAAATTTCTCTCCGGTCAACCAAATGTCGGCATTGTTCAATAAAATCATGTAATTATTTGTAACATAACTACTATTAAAAGCGTGTTCTTATGAATTGTAGTACGGGATCGTGCGGAAGCTAAATTGTCAACACATTGCCAAGCAAGTAAGCCAACGTCCATTTAGACCTTAAAATCCCACTTTTCAGTCTATGAATACAATGTTGTCTACTTATTTATGTAATGTGTCACTCTTGAGTTGACTACCAAGTAGTAGCAGCATTATACAGCAACCAAATGACATATAGACGACGCTTATGGGTAGCACTTGATGGACGTTGCATCCGTAGATAATAGTTCGTTGTTGGATTCCCGTCACCCTTCATGGGGAAATTGCTGTTTATGTAAAATTAATAAAAATAGCAGGCGCCAGGTATTCACACTTCCCTTCTCCACACCCCAACACTTTTATAAAACTAGAAAATATGCATTATCGCCTCATGAACATTCATTCTAATGTCTTCATGAGAATTCATCAGATTTATTCGGTAAAAATTGGAATAAAAGAGATTTTTTCGAATAAATGAGAGCCGGTGTTCAATTTTACGTAAAAATTAAATTATATAACTACGGCTACGGCTCCTGCTAATGATGAAATAGTCGCCCCTCGAGTACTCTGAAGACCGTCCAGAGTAAGTCGACAGTCAACAAGGCTAGTGGAAATGGACCTCAGGAGGCTGAGATACCCACCTCATTAAATCTGGTTTGAGGGCGAAAGATAATTTACGCATAGGTAGCAAATAGATCTCAAATATGTCTAAGTCGGAACAAATCATCACAATGTATTGGGTCTACCAGCCAAATCAACTGCAGAGCCGAATATCCATGGTGCGAAGGTAATGCCCAGCATTTGGTGGGATCAGAAGGGTGTGCTGTATTATGAGCTGCTGAAACCAGAGGAAGCCATCAATGGACAACGCTACCGAACACAATTAATGCATTTGAAGAGAGTTGTAGCCGAAAAACGCCCGGTATATGCGACCAGACACGAGGCAATCATTTTCCATCATGACAACGCTCGGGCCCACGTTGCTATTCCGGTTAAGAACTATTTGGAAAACAGTGGATGGGAAGTTCCACCCACCCGCCTTATAGCCCAGACCTTGCCCTTCTGACTACCATTTGTTGCGGTCAGTGCAGAACGCCTTCACTGAAATAAGGTTCAAATCCATGCGTCAGAGCAGAATATCAAAAATTGGCTTGATTCATTCTTGGCTGCCAAGCCGGCGCAGTTCTTTTGAGCTGGGATCCACAAATTGCCAGAAAGATGGGAGAAAGTCATAGCTTTAGATGGGCAATACTTTGAATACTACTATAAATACTACTACTAAACGTTCAAATTTTGAAAAAAAAACCGAAAAGTACGTAAGTTAGACCCAATATATTGTTGAAAAGCAGATGGACGCCACGCCACTGCTGCTCCATAACTATTGAACGAATTGACGAATACAAATAATTTGAATGCAGTTAAGACTTGTGTATATTTCAGATGATTTTCCAGCCACTCGGAAGTAAAGCTAAAATAGTTGATTTTTTACTTATTGCTATGGATCCATCCCACTGTGCGGAGAAACGATCCACTGAAATTTCAACTGCGGTATCATTCAGCCCGTTCGAAGGGAATCGTCATGATGTCCATAATGTGAATGACTTTTCACGTGATTATTCCAAGCACCCAAATTTTTGGGAAATTTGAAACGAAGTTTAAACGAAAAACACTAAATAAGCTTATTTTTTTCATCGGAAGATGCATATTTTGCTTTTGTTTAGAAAATTAATTTTATTTATTCGCTGGTACCTAGCCAGAGATAATGGAGGAATAGAGATATCCATCTTCGGCCATTTATTTCCCCCAGACCACACCGGAGATGTAGTGGTGCTCCCTTGTATGTCACACATATTTTTACACAAACTATGGATCCATCACGCAATGGCGGCCGATTCGTGAATTTTAATGGGAATGTCGCAGATTCGTGGATTTTAGTGGGAAAAAATGGCGACAGGTTTGCCGAATTTGGCCACGATCCATGTATTTTTGTGCGGAGGGTGTTCAAAAGTTTACTCGTATTCTTAAGAGCATATACTTATATGTATTGTCATATGGAATTTCGTGAATAAAAATATAACTTGCTCAAATGGGAGCTTAAGGAATCGACTTTATGAACATAAGCTTTGTTCCTTCGTTTACCCATCCATACTGTGTTGAAATTTAACACCAACATTTGAAATAACGTCCAACTACGAGCGAATTTTCAAATAAGAACTCTAATTCACCCCTCTACTTGGTTGGGGAAGGGTATCAGCTGTTCGCCAGCTGATCTCACGAGCTCACACGTATTCACAGACACGGGACAAAAAGCGTATAAAAAACGCTTTCAGATGAAATCAAGGGGCAAGAGAAGTAGAAGATGGATATCTCTATCCCCCCATTGTCTCCGTACCTAGCTCCAACTTTGTACTATTTCCATTCTTATATGACTTGAATGATAGGGGTGACTGAAATGCATATTAATCGGTTTTCAAGTTGACCCTATTACAGCTTTACTTCAAGAATTACTTAAAACAATATTCTTTGTACAAAGGGCTTATAGCATATTTTCTTTTGGGTTTACTGTCTCCAATCGCATTATCGTATACAAGTAAATAATTATTGAAGAACTTGGCTACCCCACCAGGCATTTCATCCTGCTTGAGTTGTTCGTCACTAACCACGCATTTTTGGCATTATCCAACAAATATATGTGAATGGGATTCCAAAGGAGTACATGTCACGCAAAGAAGATTTGTATTGATTTTGCTCGACTGTTTCATGGTAACCTTTAATCAATTAAGTTTCCTATACCAAATGATATCCATGGATGACCACCTGACTTTATCCGTGTGTCTGTTACACGTGTTGAACAAACAATAAAATATCATACGGAAACAAGATTTAAAATGCCCCAAGGCATGTCTTAAAAACGTCACACATGACTTAATTACCTTGAATAAATAAAAATCTAACCACAACTTGCCGCTAAATCCTACTCGTATCATTTCTATGGCAGTACAATCGCGGTGCAGGGGCATACACTCTTTAGTTGAATCATCATCTCCTCAACATTTCATAATACATGTGCATAAATGTATGCCAGTAAGTACAAGTTTGAAGAGAGACAGTAGGCAAAGCAGCTTCGTAAGCACTTTTTAATCTTGTATTTTAGTGGCTAGAGTTTTTATGGGAAATGTTGTGGTTAGGCAGATTTAAATATCTACTCCTTTGTTTTGTACTCACATACAATGGGCGAATTTGTTATTATTGAGGAGACACTTTCAACATTTTAAAGCCAAAAATTTAATTGGAATATGAATGCATATTCGAAATCAGAATTATCCAATTGTTTATAACATTTAAGTCCTCTCTTAAACTCATGTGACAGATGAAACGCCAGTAATTAGATTATCAATAAGTTTTGTTGCACCTTCATACACTTCAGACGTCAACAACCATTTTGTACCTAGGGAACAACATCGTTCTTAAAAACATCGATGTTGAAAAACATTGATAGTTCCTCGACAAACTTCGATGCTAAAAAATCATCAGTATTAGTAATGATACATCGCTGTTTCTTCGATGTGTCTTTTTATGTCAAATTTCTCAAATTGTTGTCCATATTTGCCCTTGCTGTGTCTTGACCCCGGACACTTATTCGTATTAGTAATCTCTTCCAAGCATGGGGCTCTAGTCTAGTGGACTGCCAGCAACACAAAAATCTTCATGAACATGCTTATCAAAGTACAAAGGTGTTTGTACAACGGGAGCCATAATGAGCACGATGAAGTACTCCTTCCCCTGGACTTATGCATAAAAGGCTGCGCCACAAAACGCGCTCAGACTAAGAGAGGCCTCTTTGTGAAAACAAGCCAACTATGGACATACTCCATAATAGATGAACTGGGAAAGAGACAAGGTTCCAGTAGCCTCGTAGCTACAACCGAATATATATACCTTTCCCCACAACGTCTTCTCCCTCAAAGTACCAATTCTGTTCGACGACAAGGAAAAGTGGCTTTCGAACACCGTTAACAACGATCACGAGATTGTCCTGTTCACCGACGGATCAAAAATGGACCCAGGTACCGGGGCAGGATTCTACTCAGACACCTTACACAAACAGAAAACAAACAGGACTCCCTGGCTCCCTTTGAAGAGAGATATTCTGGCAATTGAAGCACATTCAATCAACAGATATCCCACCATCTGGTACCACCATTTTTGTTGACAGCCAATCTGAACTGAAGTCAATAGGATCCTATACGACGGGGGCAATCGACGCGACTAACTAACGTCCATCAGCCACCAAACTCGGTTGGGTCCCAGACCACAGCTCAGGGGACAAGGGAGCGGGCGAGTTGGCCCCACAGGGGTCTGAAGTGGACATCAGCGAAGCGACCACATCATTACAACCAGCAATCAGTGCATTAAGCCGGACCATAAGCGATACAATACGGAAAGAAGCCAACTCATCTTGGCTTGCAAGAAATGCGATCTCTGCCGGAGCTGCGGCGACGAGGAAGAAACCGAGACGACCCAACATCAGCTCTCCAGAGTCGGCGCCTACCTTCACAGAGACTGCGGACTTAGCGAAAGCAGATATATCGGATCCTCTAAGATTCGTAAAGAGCACGGGGTGGTTTAAGCCATCACGTGACACAGGATAGGTGAATATAATGTGTACTCCACACAAACGAAGAGATTCACAATGGGCCCCACGGCCTCCAAGTGGAAGTGATGTTCAACCATCACACTCCCTTTCCTAAGCCTAACCTAACCTCATCTCCTCCCAGCAGTAAAACCTTTAATATGTATGTCAGGCCAAGGTTAAAATAAGGCATACACAAATTGGTAAATCTTATTGAATACCCATTGTAATTCTGAATTAAACCATATTGTACAGTAAGATATAAGATACTCAACTTTAACCGATCATGAAAGAACAAGTAAGCAGACTAAAGCTGCAGCCGCTTATGAGAAAAACACTGTATCCTAAGGCCAGCACGACTGTAAAAATTGCTTAACAATGCTTTATAATTTCTATATAAAATAAAATGTCCTAGAGAAAAATGTATTTCAAACGATCTATAGACAATGCACTTATCTTAAGTTTTCCACTAATACTCGTACTTCACCTATTTTTTTTTTTTTTGTTTCATTGAAAAGTCACAAAACCCACACTTAAGAAGAAAACTTGCGCAAAAACTCTAATCACAGGCCCCGTTGCAGTGACACAGCATTTTACATCCAGACAGAAGAAAAGTTAAGCTTTAGAAGAACTGTCAGAAAATAAACTTAGGCATTTACTATTTTGGTGGACTTTTTTTTACCAAAGTGGCTGCATGCCATCACCCTACGTGCTTTAAATATACCCACATTTGCATCAAGTTGCTGTCGTATCTGTGAAGGGACCTTCAGTTGTGTGATGTGAACTTCAGAAGATGGTATTTGGGAGGGCTACATCTTGTTCTGCCGGCGGAATTGACTACGAACAATTGTAGATAGCAAAATACAAGTAATTTACCCATAAATGTTCGATACATAAAAACAAATAATATGCACTTTGCAATGGCGCGGCGTGGAAAATATTACATTGTACATCTGTCATCACCTTTTCAAATTCACCATTTTTTCATAGTTGTGCCACATGCCATTGTGCCAAATTTGTAATCAAAAAGTCACTTAAATGTCACATAAGGTGACTAAGACAGTATAAATGTGTCACTGTGATGTGACACGAGTAGGAAAATAAAACAGAACATGAAATGTTTATTCCTACAAAACAATATAAAAAGTGGTACTGAACATAAAACAGATTAAAAAGTTAATAACCCCAGTTAGATTTGAACACAGAATCTGCAAAGAGAATGAGCCACGCAGAGAGCCAATAACTCTTAATGTTTAATTCTCAATGTTAGCGCACTATTATAACGCTTTTTAAAACAGAAATAAAGAGACACGTACTCAATCCACAAAATAAGTCGAAGAAAAGCGGGTTATTTTTTGCTTAAGAATGCGTGTACATATTAAACAGAGAGGAGTCAAGCTTAGTAATCGATAAAGGGAAAACAAGGAAGACAATTTGTTCTTTGTTTGCATGATATTTTATAACCCGACATTTATCTCGTAGATAACTCCGTTGGAATCGGGTTATACGTACGCTATGCCACTGCTACTTTGTAAGGTTTTAGGTACGTTTTGTGTTACTTATCAGGTATTAACACTGTAGGCTGCTAATCCATCTAGAATGTACAATCTGTCGTAAAAGTTTGAAGAGAAAAAAAAAACAATCTTGAATAAAACATTTATGAGAATACCACGTAGCATCTAACGTGGTCAATTTAGAGTTCACAAAAATTATTGGGTTTGATCATTTGAACTATCTAAAGAGTAACCTGCGCCAAGCCATTTATAGTTACGGTTTTGGTTTATGTCCCGTCGCGCCAATATTGTTTTGTATATATCCTCAGATTAATGAGGACGGCCCTTAGCTTCTTAGCAACCACTCGTGTTGTGCGCGCTATTGTTCTTCCACGAGTGGAAGAGACTAAAAGTTTTATGCCTACTCCGAACGGCCAATTAGATAAGCAAGACAGTAATAATCTTTGGGGCCATAAAAATGACCCAGACATCGCAAGCCCAAGTGCGTATGGGTCGAGAAACTAACCCGCAACGCTATGACCCCTTGTGGTGGCCATGCCTGTCGGTAACTCTATGAAATATGACACATTTAAGGACATTGCAGCTTGAGGGTGGCATATTCATTTAAAACACGCCTCTCACAGCATTTTAATATCATTTATATTCTAAATAACTCGTGGTTTCAGTTTTAAATATTTTCCAGGCATTTGAAACACTTTAAATGGAGTTGTGTGAAAAAACACTCAGTAAATATTCACCCCATATGCTTACTAATGGGGTCTATAAAATGTAAACATGCAAAAAAGCAAATAGAGAGCAAACGGCAGTGCGGTCTAAGCAAAGAAACTACTTCAATGCACTTTAAAAATCCAGATATAACACGATAGTTTCAATTGCCCTTTCAAAAAAAAAACAACCATTGCGCATTTCCGAATGAGGTTATTTTCACAACTACAATTTCCAAAGAAATCCGAGAGACAACAAAATATTACATGCACCGGTGTCGCGACATTTCTTCTGAAATGTATTTTAAGATGCTAAAACAACATCAGTTTATATTCACCCTACGTGAATATTATCACAGAGCAATATTCAATCTGTAGACAAGACTGTCAAGATATGCGAATGTGATACCAAAAAGCTTTTGAAGAGTAACACCATCTTCATAGTAACTTTAACCATTTAATAATTGCGTAGAAATCCATACTTTCACATTTCACTCTGGAGTTTATTTTTACAGACCTTTTATGTTCGCCTGTTTATTTGTCAACGGATTGGGCGTAAATGTTATGATTAAATGCAGGATTAGTTTATCTGCAATGGAACCTGCATGTGCAACGATGGGTTACCTGGCTGGCTTATTCAAATGTGAAATTTGCGATTTGTTTGTATCCAAATTTAGAAATAATCATTCATGAACATTGAAAATCAAACAATTACAATCAGCAAATATCTCATTGCTACAAGCACAGTTTTTGGCGTTATTAACAACATTATAATATATTCGTTGAAGGTAACGTGAAATCCGTGAAATCCGTGCTATGCCGCCAGAGTTCGTAGTCACACTTTAAGGGCGGTACTGCAACGTCAAGCATTCTTAATTGTCAACATGTGTTGTTCTCAATGTTATAAAATGTAAAATGAAAGCAACTACTGCGCAAACAAAAGCAACCAGCATACGCATATGTTCGCGTCAAAAAATTAAAGCTTCGCCGAATTCGTAAGTCCATCTAATATATTTAAATTGGTTTATTGTTAAATAAAATAATTTGTTAACGCCCATATATGTTCCTTAATTCTCCCAGACGGAATGGGATCATCTGATCACAAAAATGTTAATAAAAATGAGATTGGCTACTGGTGATGTGCCTCCCCGAGATTTTTACAAACCGGTTTAACCCGGGTTATAGTCAGACCGAGTTGTAAACCGGGTTGACGAACTCGGTTTGAAGGTGAACCAAAAGCAAACAATTTTGATTATGGAACGGGGCAAAGCGAGTTGTTTGTCCAATTCTATCTTGTTTCGCTATTCGATGTATATCCTTAGACGATTGTGTTGGCAAGCGAAGCGATAGGCTCACGGTGTAGCAAACATCGGCTGTGTGCGTGCAAACTGTTTCGATTTTCCTCTCTTCTCTTCTATGTCCCTCCGTATTTTCTCCTACTCGCAGTCGCAACATACTTGTTTTGACACATCGTTTTGATATCAAAACACACAGTACGCGAAAAGTTCACGAAATGCTGCGGGTCAGGTGCCCCGAACCAATATGAAATGAGGAAAATCGAGTTGCATTGTCAAATTCCATGCTGTTTCGGGTTGGGTTCGGTTCGTCATCATATGGTCACACCGAGTTGAACCGTCTGTTTTTATTTTTATGTTTTCGGTTCGTATCATCGGTAGTTCCAAAATAGAACTCGGTTTGACTCCGTCTACGTGTAACCCAGGCTAACTCGGTTTACTAACCCGAGCTGACACATCACTAACCCCCACCACATACTGGCTCTATTTCGATGTGCTTGACGAATATGTATTATGACAAAGGGTTCCTCAAGATAAATTACTCCAGTGTTGCAAACAGATTCCGTAGAATCATTCACAAAGGGGCACAAAGGGGCAGACCGGGCAGTTTTGAGTGAACTTATAAAAGCAGAACATGAACGGATCAAACTGGACAGAGAATGGGGAAATGAAAAGCGTGCCATAAAATTATATTTGAAATCACTTCTGGATGTGGAATACTTAATTTATTTGATCTCATACGAAGTGTATACTGAAGTATTTTCTTAATAAATAATGCAATATAATTGCAATGCATATAAACTTAGTATTTTTATTGGTTTCAACATTAGGCTGAAAAGAGTGTAGTTAATTGTTGCACAAAATTGGAATATTCTCAGCTTGTGAACAGTCTCAGATTTGTTGTTTTTTACTTAAATGGTCTCAACTTTCCTGCGTAAGTTGAGTTATGCTACCTTCCAACAAAACGAGATCACGAGGTTTCATCAAATCTCGACAAACCTCCCCGGTTTCACCATACATTTTCGAGGTTACGAAACCTCGTGTATACGACGAAATGTAGTTCAAACCCCCATGAGTTCATCCGTGCAAGCCTACTGTGTTAATTTTTTTGTTGATTTTCTCATTTATCATTCATCTTTTATTCTTCTTATGTTCTCACCATTATTTCCTGTCGACAATCAGCAGTTTTGTCGGCCACTAAACTTAACCGAAAATTGACATCTAATGACATTAGAAGACACATCAAATCGGTGGAAAAGGGCTATTGAGGTTTCAGTAAATGCTCATCCAAACCTCGCGATTTTGGTTCAGTGGGGACATAGTGAAGGACAGAGATGTAAAAGAATTAAATCTTTTGATTTAAAAAATCAATTGACTTCATGTATTTCTGATTTTCCAATTCATTATTTCGTTTTGGAATTAAGATTTCGGAATTAAAATCAGAATTCAGTTCTGAAGTCTTGACTGGACAATTCCTTCCGACCTATCTTATGACTGAAATCAATTGAATGCAAGTCTTTAGAATTACCTTGCAGTCACTGAAGTCACTTTGAAGTCTTCAGCATTCACTTGAAGTCACCTGCAATCAATTGAATTCTTTGAGACTTCAAAAAATGTCGGTGCATTCTTTGGGACTTCAAAAATATTGGTTGAAGTCTTTGGGGCTTCAAACATTTTCTTTGAAGTCTTTCAAGCTTGAACACGTCTGGAAGGCTGACGATTTGCAATTTGTGTATATCGATAGGTGCTGGCAGGATAGACAAATAGTGATGACGTTGGAAGAGGGAGGGAGGACTACTCTTGTTGTACTCCCCCTATATATACATTTATGTGTATTTATGCATATGCAGTTTGAGGGGCAGATCAACCCCAGACTGTGTATGCATATATATACAAACATACACATATGTATATATATAATGCATAATACATATTCATATATACATATGAACATATTCATTAGTTTAGATAAATACAACTGATAACAGTCATACTAATCTAAACAAAGGAGGAGAGATGCAGTTTCACGGACGAGGCATGCTCAAACGAGAACATTTTCTTCTTCCAATACCCACTGCATAGGCAAACAACAGCTGCAATTCTCTTATCAGTTGACTCATAATCAGTTGCTTGAATTCTGTGTATTCTTAAATTTGATCTAATTTGTGGTAAACAAGAATGGCAGTGGAAGGAGACTTTTCATCAGATGACTACGAGGCTGATCCCAATTTTCGTATTGACACCGAAAGCTCAAATCGTAAGAGATCCTTTTCAAACGATGAACCTTCCGTAAGCAGGTGACTTCAAGTGAATGCTGAAGACTTCAAAGTGACTTCAGTGACTGCAAAATAATTCTAAAGACTTGCATTCAATTGATTTCAGTCATAAGGTTGGTCGGAAGGAATTATCCAGTCAAGACTTCAAAAATGAATACTGATTTCAGTTCTGAAGTCAGGGTCATCAAGTGAAGTCAACTGATCGAATCACAAATCATGAAATTCTTTTGTATAATTCAGGGATTGCAATACAAAAGATTGCAGTCTTTTACAACTCTGGCGAAAGATTACCTACTAATGCCACCACGATTTGCTTTTGAAGAGAAATTGTCTGTGCAATTACATTGTTCAGTATTCGGAATTTCTTTTTAAAGCCCTAAATACTTGTTCAATTAAGAAGAACTGTGGTAATTATTGATTGTGCTGGCAATAAATTTCCACAATCTCTATAAGAAACGCTTAAGTGAATTTCAAGAGGATAGGCCCAAGAATATTCGACGAGATGGCATTCTCGTGGTGTTTTTGTTCTGCGGCCTTATATTATTTATTGAAGTGGGTAATTACGCAAAACTCCTGCATCATGGCAAGAACCAGGATATCAAACGAACCCATCCATAAAGATAAGTCGCTGTAGCGAATACATTGAAACAATTCGCAGGCATGTTATGAAATTATTAATGCGTGCTTCGTTTTGAATGGATATATTTTTCTCTTGTGATAACAACGAGGAATCTACGATTTTTGGGCACTCGATTTTGAAGAGTGTCCCATCCAAACAATAAAGGAAATTAATAAGAGTGTTCCGTTCAAATTCTTCAATCAATTTTCGCTTTGTTTCTATACTCTTAGGCCATTGAAAAGAGAAACTTGGTCAAAAGGATTTTTCAATATTCTTAATACATTTTTTTAATTCATTTAAAGCATTGTCTGCTCACCAAAAATGCATTTGTTTTCAAGAAAATGAAAACGCATCATCAGGACAATTTTTTACAAGTTGGAAAACAAGACACTTGTGTATGCATTTTTTCATTTAAGGACTAGGACATTTCGTATTGAATATTTTTCGACACAATTGTTTCTTTTTTTTTGTCACCTCTCCTTTGCAGTTTTTATATGTATGGACATTGGGAGAATTGAGGGTAAGTCATCTTCTACTTGCAGATGGCGTAGTTACTCACGTCCTTCCAGACGGAGTTATAGCGCGCAGTCGACAGGTTTGTAGCCGTATGTGGTGATCATGGGATGAAGAACAAATCAGGGGTTGGACAAATCAGGGGTTATGGTAATTTTCAGAACGCATGTTCAATGCACTCTCCACCTTAGTGGAGTCCCATTTGAGAAGATGGAGAAGTTCAAGTATCTCGGGGTGTGATGTGATGGGCGGGGTAATGATGAGCTTTCCTGTAGTGTGAGAAAATTTGTATCATATTAACAGCTTGGATGATTTTTAATAGGGAAGGCCGAGCTTGCTGCCTGAGCCAATCCGTTTTTAACTCAGTATTTATTCCAACTCTCTGCAATGGTCGGAAGAATAGGACCGCGAAGACAAGCTCATTACTCGCCGGGATATGGTGAGAACTCAACGAGGAACTCAACTTTGAGCAGTTGCTTCTTCGAACGGAAAGCGCTTTGCTTCCATGATTCGGTCACGTAGCACGAATGCCGCCACTATCACGGCTTCCGAGGCGGGCGATGAATACGATTCTGTCATCTATGCGACCGCTTGGAATCTGAGGAAGAGGTGGTCGGGCTAAGTCCAAAAACTCGCCTATTTCCGCTTAGGCATAACTCCTGATGAGTTAGAGTCGATGGCAGAGGATCGCTTTGGTTGGAGATCTCTCGTGCGATCATGCGGGTCAGAAGATGACGATGATGAGTCGTTTTATCGTCTAAAATACTTATAAATATGCAGCCATTGTAATTGCTAACATTATTATATTTATATTTTTATTATATTTCATTATTATTTCTAAAATAATTTAGAAATATCGTCACTGCTAATTATTTTGACATTTTTTTTTATAAAAACAACAGCCAAACAATTATTTCATCGCATCACAAAGGCAGTGATGCGATTTCATTTGGAAGCGATGCATAGTCTTGTGCTATTTTCAATCTTCTTAAAATGTCTTCTGTTGGATGATAACTTTTTTAATTAAGGGGAATGTAAGACCCGCACGATACTTTCCTTTGAAATAATTCTCCTGTCGAAATGTCTCTTTTCTGCCAGGAACAATTCCAAACTTGAAATTGTTATTATTTGTGAACATGTGTCCCTTCTCGGAGGTATTTTTAAAATAGCTAGGAGTGTTATAAATATGTAACCACCAACTCGCAGTAAACCATGAGCCACGCACACAATCCTCGAATAAGACATGACGGAAGTGGGCTTGCCAAATTCTCTTGTGTTTATTTCCACCTGACACGACTGTGGCTACTTCTTTTATTACCTGTACAGTTACGAGAGCTGTGTTCATGTGTAGATACATAGTGATAAGATAGTACACATTTCCACGCCGTACATACAGAGGAACTATGCGTCTTAATTGCTATTCAAATCCTTCCTTCTTAGTGCTCTCAAAGGGAATTTACGACGGTTTTACCTGCATCGGCTTGTTGAGCCAACGATCAACTTTCTCTTGCCTGGAAGAAATGCATTCATTCCACTTCTTGATTGTTGATTGCATTCACACTATTTACACTGCAGAACCTATTTGAGTTGCCAGGGGAACTTCATCTCCATGCGGCACTTGTGGTAAAAAATCCTTTTCATTTAAATGCTTGCCATTATTCTATTATATAGACGGCCAACGGGTTATTATGCAATAGAGTAATTGTAAACGATACATACTTAGCCGCCATAACTTTAGGCAGAATTGTCTAAGATCAGTTGAAAAAAGAAATGCAGTGCAACGGAATGACTACGATTTAGCAAAAGGTCTGTGTCTTAATATTACATAATGAGCGTTTGTAGGTGCCCCATGTAAAGGCACTTATTTAGCTCACTCTCTTGTTTAAATTTATCATAACATGCAACTGGCTTTGACGAATACATATGCATGTGTGCAGTTTGGAACCTTACCCACGCTTACAGACGTGGTGCAAACGAATGTGTATGTGCTTTTACTCAGGCGAACGTTTGTTTATTTTAGTTTTTTTTTTCTTTCAGAAATAGCTGCAAGAGTGAATCCCAACTTGAATAAGGACTAACATATGTAAACACTTTTGTGACTTCATTCACGTTTTGCCTGCACGCATACGTACGTTGGTACGTTCGTATCTGCACAAGAAGAAAAGGATTTTCTAATGAAAGGTTGCCACTATCTTCATATTCTTGCATGCTCATATGCCCATAAACATGTAGAGGAATGTACAGACATGAGGGTTTGTACTGGCTTGGCCGTAAGAGTGCTTCTAGTTTTCACACTTTTTTTGTGTCGTTTGGTGGCACAAGTGTGAGTATTTTGCTGTGCATTGATTTTTTTCTGTATCTCTTGTCCCATTGCACGCTGTGCAATATAATGTCAAGGATAGCGTAAACAATGAGTTGCTTAAATCCTTTAATGTAATACCATCGGCTTGTATTTATCATTCAGTATTGAACGCTGAAAACTGTTTTTTTTTTTGAGCCGCTAATGGTTTCTTTGAAGATTATTTTTTGATGATTTTATAAAGCATTTTTTTTTTTGCGTATTATCAACTTCCCGAGGTCTGACTTAAACTGGAAAGTCTAATTTAAAATGTAGTGCGTTCTCTCTCTGTTATATTGAACATTCTTTTGTTTTACATTGCATTTTCAATGCGTAAAATTATAGACATCTAGTATTAAGGACATCACCTTAAAAGCACTAGGTTAATTTTCATCGAATTGTTTTGAGCATCCCCACAGTAGGGTTACCATGGCTGTCTTAGCTACCCTAGGGAAAAAAGTTTTAAGATCCCGGAGTTTAAAAGTGCCACCATCGACAAAATGAAAACAAAAGCTGGGTCGATTAAGTCAAACCAAAAAGCAATTTGTCGTTTAGATGGTTGACATATGGTGGATATGGATACGTTCGGCGCCGGTTTCAAAAAGAGGACGCATGACAACCTTACCATACAGTTGCACTAATAACGTTCGTACAGTCCGTCGATGTCCAGGGACTTGCTAGTACAGCAACCAATTGTGTTGCACGTGCTATTGTTCTCTCATGAATGGAAGAGACCTTTAGTTTTATGCGGACACTGACCATGTTTAGGAAGCTTTTTCTAGACAATTATTAACGTAACGACTACAATTATGGTCAACCTATCAATCAGCTGTGATTTTCTCAGTAACCTTTGGTCCGAATAGTCAATTTATTTATTATATAAACTTAATTCGTGCTAAGAGATGGCGTAACTTGTGTTATTCCATTGGAACATGCGTTGGAAACCTACTGTCATTGTACGTCATTTCAGTATATGTCATTCATTTGAACAACAATAATTTTCTTTCACTTAAATATGTCGAACTTTGTGCCTGAAAAAGGGTTTTTTTCGGGGAGTTCTTTTCCACCGTATTCTGGTGAAAGTTTATGGGGAAAATGAAATATATGAAAAATTGATACATTACGACAACCCCAAGTGCAAAAAATCATATGTGAAACCCGGCCAACCAGCCAAATCAACGGCAAAGCCGAATATCCATTGCGCGAACGCAATGCTCTGTATTTCATGGGATCAGAATGGTGTGATGTATTATCAGCTGCTAAAAAACGCCCAGAATATGCTACCGGACACGAGGCAATCATTTTTCATCATGACAACGCTCGGCCCTACGTTGCTATTCCGGTTAAGAACTTTTTGGAAAACAGTGGATGGGAAATTCTACCCCACCCGCCTTGTAGCCCAGACCTTGCCCCTTCTGACTACCATTTGTTCCGGTCGATGCAGAAGGCCCTCACAGAAATACGTTTCACATCAGAGCAGAATATCAAAAATTATCTTGATTCATTCTTGGCTGCCAAGCCGGCGCAGGTATTTTGGGATGGAATCCACAAATTGCTAGAATGATGGGAAAAACTCAGAGCTTCAGATGGGCAATACTTTGAAGAATACTATTGTACATGTTTTTCTTAAATAAACGTTTAAATTTTGAAAAAAAAAAAAACCGCACGAATTAATTTATAGACCCAATATTTGTTTTCTCACATTTCTGCGTCATTGGTTTGGAGAAATTCCTTTTTACTTATTTATTATAAGTGAAAGCGAAAACACGTGCGACAAAAAAAAATAAATCATCGAAATTTTATTTGTTTTCATTAAAGACCTAAAATTTTGTGAGTTTTTTATCACTACTTCCTTTTATTTATCTTAATATAATTATACATTGAAGAAGGCAACGGGGTGCCAGTTGCAGAAGAAAAAAAATATATTTTTACTTGATAGCTCGCAGTCTTAATAATTAGAAATTTGTTTGTGGCAAGTGATGGTTCGGCGTATCAAAGTTCGACTGTATACGTATTTATTAATTCATAATATATATTTTTCTATTAATTATATTATATTTTTAAAACATATCCATTATTTTATAAAATAAAACAAAAAGTTTTCAAAACATAAATAGAATAATAAAAATATTGATTAAAACATCATGTTTTTCCTGTTTTAAAGAGTGTCAAAAATTTGCCAACACTAGTTTTTGGGTGCCAATAGTTGCAGTTTTTATTAAGCTCTTTTCAAAGCCATATTTAAATATATTTTCATTTCATTTTATAATATTTCAATCAACGCGAAATTCAATATTTTTTACTCTGTTATACAACAGATTTAAATAACTTAAGGAATAAAAATGCTGTAGTTGATCAAAGTTGAAATTTCCTTACGCTACTATTTTAGCATTTTCAGTGACTCGATAGAGGTGGGCCATGAAAATTATTTTCTGCGTACCTGGAATAGATCAGAGCGAGCGAGGTTCAATTGCGTAGGGCACAGACCAGCAATGTCACGGCTGCCACCAAGTTATAATAACTACTTCAAAATTGATTCTGCATTAATTGTCGCTAATAATCTCAGTGCTTTATTTTTATTGAAGATATTTCGAATGGTTAAGTCATCATAGCTAAGACAACATATCTCATGTAATCAAACTATGGCAAAACAAGCCAAAAAATCTGTTTAACTCCGTAGACCATAAAACTGTCATACAAAGTTGTTGTGTTTCATGAATACTTTGCAATAATCCACAAAATATACCGTATTATACCACTTTATACCGCAAGGGAACTTTTTCAAATATGTACAAATGCACATGTATTTTTAGGAAATTACTATTATAAGAATTGAAGCAGTTCAAAGAGGGTTGATGCTTAAATGTATAGGGACAAATCTATTTCCGAATTATGAAAAAAAAATGTTGTTTGTATTTTATTTACGTATCAAACTAAGCAATTTTGTAAGATTATTGATGACGTTCTGTATTCTAAAGGAGCATCGAGGCCATTCCTTGGTCCCGAGTAGTAGATTGCGTTGCGTCGATTTTAATTAATTCCAAGTTACCACTCAAAAGTACACTGAAAAACGACTGGATGGCGCAGTTGGTTAAGTGTCTGCTCTTGGTTAGTGGGGTCGTCGGTTCGAATCCCAGGGACTGTGGGTATCACAATGGACCAACATGGTCCAGCCCCCTTCCATACCCTACCTACCCCAATCTGATCATAAAAGGAGCAGAAACTAATCAAAGCAAATAAGAAACGTAAAGCAATTAGTCATACACTGAAATTGAACAGGAAATAAGTTAAGTGGCTTACCTATGTAAGTTTAACAATAGCAATTGAGTACTGTTGCATGTTCCATTTTAATTGTTCTGAAAATTTGACAAGACTCAAATACAAAGGCCAACCTACGAGACCATAACGTACATGCAAACATACATAAACAAGTCTGACTAATCAGACTATGAAAAGTAATGGGAACGTTGCGATGATAAAGCTTCTCCTCTTCATTTACATAATTTAAATAGGAAATTAGTCAGATTGAAATTAAATAGTCATGGCACCTTTTTTTTACACTCCATCAAGCATCTATCGGCAGACGAAACTGGCGCTCCTCTGTGAGTTTCATATATTAACAGTTTGTTTTATGGCAAAAATCCATAATTCATTTAGCACATATTCAGCTAAGAGAATGACTAAGATATTGAAACAAATTAAATACGAGTCGTGTAAACAGTACAAACACACAACAGACACACTTATCTTCGGAACTATCTGGTCTATTAAAATTCATTATTTTTGCAACATTTTACAGAAAAATCTCAGCCTTAGCTGATGATACAGCCCTTTCGTACTCGAAGTCAAGTTATTTGGATACATTTGCGGATGTAAACTATGACGAGGAAATACAGAGGAGTTGGTACAAGCAGCATAAGCTCTTGACCAGCACCAAAACTAAGTTTGTGTTCTTTACCATTAAAGGTACACAAATAAGCGATTTCCCTCTATATCCTCATTCAAATATTTGCATAACATGGCAGAATAATTAAATTTATTATAGCGACAATTAAAGTGGTTCTGACAACTGCTTTAAAATTTAATGTGTGGACAGTTTCAAGTGTTTGGGAATTATCTTAGATTAAAGGCTGAAATGGAAGAATGACATTTCGCATCTTTAGCAGTCAATAATGTAGTCTCCTCAGTCCCTTTTGTAACCAATATATTTTGAAACTCTTTTATAATGGTCTCTTAGAATCTAAGTTGCAATATGGCCTATCTTGTGGGTGTGGTACACACTTTAGCAATATTAAACCCTTATTACTTAAGCAAAAATATGCTCTAAGAATAATTTGCAAAGTAAATCCAAGCTTTGATCTGTTAAAAACCTTGGAATTCTTCCACTAAGACATCTTTATATGCGTTAAAAATATTCTTTAAAAAATGTAACTAAAACTTACGTTTCAATACCAGAAATTTGGCATCTGTGCCAATAATAAATAAAGGGCACTTTTCATGTGTTTTCTTTGTTACTGCACCTTGTTTATTTAATTCACTTCCTGGTTATCTACCAAGCTTGAGATACATTCTTGAGCGGCTCTTGTCTAAAAGCTATTCTAAAACTGAATTTTGTTTGATGATCTAATTCTGCTTGCATTTTATTTTACTGTATTTTATTGTACTTTTTTAAATCCTATCTTACTTCTGGTCTGCTTATTTTGTCTTTTAATAGCTGACCTGGCTAACTTTGTTCCGCCTTAGAGACAATAAATTAGCAGATTTTGGATTTCGTTTTGGTGCATGGGTTGCACTCTTCAGTGAAGCTCCTTGTGATCCACGACCACGTTTTTCGTTTTATTATCAGGCGCAAGAACAAATAACGCAGATGGTCTCACGACCCGTGAACATGCCATTTATAATTGACCAAAACATCTATTTTCTAGATTCAGACCACAAACTTTGAAGGATTGACCTTGTGATTTGTCAATAATGGTGGCAAATGCAAGACAGATCGGAAATTGAAGTCGTCTAAGCCAGATATAATGGAGGGATAGAGATATCCATCTTGGCTCATTTTTGCCCCTTGTCAACACCGGAGATGCAGTGGTGTTCCCTTGTATTTCACACATACTTTTACACAAACCATGGATCCACCACGCAATGGCGGCCGATTCGAAGATTTTAGTGGGAAAAAATGGCGACAGGTTCCCGAATTTGGCCACTATCCATCTATTTTTGTGCGGAGGGTGTTTAAAAGTTGACTCGTATTCTTAAGAGCATATACTTATATGTATTGTCATGTGGAATTTCGTGAATAAAAATGTATTGCAATGTCCACTGAACTGGAACTCACTTTGACCTCAATTTAATTCATAGGTTATATACCTAAAGTCTATCTGATAAACTGTCAAAAAAGTTTGTTCCACTCTATACCCTTAATTAATGAATTCTGAAATCTTATCTTATACATTCAAATAAAATTTTGATAACAATAATGACGAGATATTGCAATTGTAACCAATGCATAAAAAGGGTTGTCAAAAAATTTCTATCAATCTATCAATACTTTTGCAAAAAGCGAATTGAGCAAAGAACCTCTTTTTTTTGAGTGATTCATGCAAACGTTTCAATAATATTGTTGTTATTAGTTATCTGTACGCATGATTCGTGTGAATTCATACACAAAAATACACACACTAGTGGGGCATTAATTGTATCCTAGTATCGCAGACGATAACTTGCTCAAATGGGAGCTTAAGGAATCGACTTTATGAACATAAGCTTTGTTCGTTCGTTTACCCATCCATACTGTGTTGAAATTTAACACCAACCTTTGAAATAACGTCCAACTACGAGCGAATTTTCAAATAAGAACTCTAATTCACCCCTCTACTAGGTTGGGGAAGGGTATCAGCTGTTAGCCAGCTGATCTCAAGAGCTCAGACGTATTCACAGACACGGGACAAAAAGCGTATAAAAAACGCTGTCGGATGAAATCAAGGGGCAAGAGAAGTAGAAGATGGATAGCTCTATCCCTCCATTATCTCTGGATAGTTGGTGGCTTCATCTTCATACACATTCAATAGCTTTGAATTTATTTTTATTAATTTGTATTTATATTCCGTGGCTGAATACTAAATACTTCGTTTCACTTAAATGTGAATGAATGTAATACTGACTTTTTTGTTAACAACATTGTTAAGGTTGTGTTATATTTGCGATAGTTACTAATGATTTTTATTTTTCTATGCACAGTTGAAAACATATCTTATTTCATAAATAGCCTTACCTTACCTTATAATTCGAACTCTTGTCCAGGGGTTGGGTGTACCCTATAATGACTTCTGCAGAAGCTGCATGGATGAAGAGGAGGTTTGAACCTTAGATAGCACGCGGCAAGTCGTAGGTACTTACACCTAGCGGCCTACTACTTCAGCATTAGCCAGCTAAATCACTTCGTTATAAGCACCAATTGGGTCTCACATCACAACGAGCGCACTTTGGCATAAGTGTGACTGCCTTCTGCAGTCAACCACTACAACCTAACCGTATCAATATCTTCCAATTTTCCTTTGCTGGATAACCATATCAGCTTTCAAACAGTACTCCAAGAGTCAAAATCGGAAACTCGTTATACAACTCGTGCACATAATCTTCATTGATGATATTATTCGTGTTTGTTCTATGCGGATGAGATTTCAAAATCATTAGAAATGTTGATGACTGCTTATTAGTACTGTCTGATATAAACAACATCCTTGAAGGGTGCATATATACCGACCGAAATCTAACGAAAACCAAGGACCTCTCAATTTAGTTATTTCATTGGGTCCTTTCAATGGCAAACACTGTCGAATGTTTGAGGGTCATGCTTAACTCATTTATCACACACAAATTTCTTATATCTTATCAAAAGCCAATTTAGTCGTAGGTTTCAGAAAGTGTAATACCAGAGGATTCACTAATACATTCGCCTTGTTAACACTTTACACTTCCTTGGTTAGACACATTTTCCGAACGTATGGACGAAATTCCAAAGCTGTGCACTGAATTCATTTTGTTTAAAATGCATTGGAATTTCAAACCGAAATATAAGGAAAGGTGCCAACTGCTTGGCACAAAATTCCTAAAAACTACACGCATTATGCATGGAGTAGTGTTTGTTAAAAATATACTTTCCTACAATATAAAGTGTCCTTGTCTTCTCTAATTGATACAATTTTATTTGCCCCCTAGGTCACTCCGAACTCCAGAAATATTATTTGTAAGGTTTCTTAAAACAGAATACGGAAAAATATAAGATAATTCTGAATATTCACACTATCTGGATTTGTCTGATAACAAATCACAATTTAGATGTCCATTCTTAAGCCTTTTAATGTTACATTTATAATGTAATATAATTACTTTTATGGTAAACATCTTTCAGTAAAATGCTGTTTGTCATAGATAGCGGTTGTGCTGGGGTCCTTTTTCCCACTTGAGGGGAAAGGAACGTTTACATGGATCATTATTAAAAATATTTAAAACAAATACAGCTGATCGATCATCAAGAGTTTGAGGATTGTATGCAATGACACGGTATTTTACATAGCGTAAGACCCGAACAAATTTGTCCTGGAGCTCTCGCACAGTCTTGTTAAAACTATATGTACCTACATGTACCTTCAACATCAATATCTTAGATTTGAAAAAAAAAAATAAACATTCCACTCCAACAACAACTGAGCACTGAGCACTGAGCAACTCCAAACTTTCCAAATGTGGACCAATAATTGCCTGAAATAAAATAATTGCATGAAATTGTCCTTCAGTTTTATATGGACGGCTTCCACATATGTGGCAATTTCGATTGTTAAAGTATTTACTTGAGAATAGTTAACCTTATCGCTGAATAAGATGTGGTATGAAGATGTTGAAACTGTTCCGATTTCATACGAATTTGCTTTAAAGTAACAATTCGAACATCATTCAATGTCTTTTTTTGACAAGCAAATGTTTCAGAAATGAGGTACTATAGAGATGTCCAACTTCACAGCTGATTGCCCCCTAGTCCATCGACGACGACTAAACAACGTAAATATCGTCCTCCGATTGGTCAATTTGGCTTTAAAAACCATATAAAAAATGGTTGTCAAAAATTTGAAGGGACAAGAGAGGTAGAAGTTGGGCATCTCTATCATACTTCATTTCTGACACGTGTCAGCCGTCAACGTCAAATTTGTCCGATACTCTCCGCAAAGAATCTATCGCGGTATGACGGAGGATGCGTTGCGGAAAAGTTTCCATTCACTAGAGCCGAATGTGCCGTAAAATAGGATCTTAGATTTGGTAGATACAGAAATTTCTTTTCTACATTAATAATATTATATAATATAATAAAATACTATGTATTTACACAACGATGTGAAAAGTGTGATGTGGAGTGCTGAATCCAAGTTTTGCAAGACATCATAGCGATCAAAATGTCACCATTTTAAAATGGTAAGCGTCATTGTATCGCAGACAATGGCCATAGTTAGTCTTTCGATCTGAATCCGATAGACAACCATTGGATCGATGTAGAACATCAAATTGACACAAGAAACTCAGCTAAATTGTGGAAATGGGGCAGTTGGTTAAGTGCCTGCCCTTGGATAGTGGGGTCCCGGTTCGAATCCCAGTGAAAGCAATGTTAATACGCTTTTATCTGATTTTCGAATCTGGTCCAGTCACCATATGCCGTTGGGATCAAATTAACGGCACTATGACGGACGTGGTCGATCAGTGTTAGTAGTCTGATTGTGGGTATCACAATGGTCTAAGTTTACTTGTTAATGCACTGGCTGAAAAAGGAGATGTGTGCTATTTAGTTGTCGACCAGTGTATATCGGATGATAAATAGGTTTTGAGATATCTACACAAGTCTCTACAGCTTTGTCTGTACCTGCTACGCTCAGATAGATTATTATGACAACCATAACGGCAAATCTTAAACCAAATATATACTGTCTCATGTGACAGTTAGGTTTGACATATGTGATTTGCACAAACGACAACGAATTGCTTCTTTTCATTCGTTAATTATTGAATTTATTCTTTTCGTGTATAAATAAATTGATTTGTTTTTGTCATCTCACAGAAAGAAATCATATTCAAACTGTTTTCTGACTTTACCACATCATGAGGTTTACCAGGCATTAGCTTATAGATTTGGCAAACTTCTGACATTGTAGCAAGTCGTTAAACAGTCCTTTTAAATAAAATACAGCACCACTTTATTATTTTTTCTAACTTTATTATAATATTCTACACACTCACCGCTGTCTACTTTACGAATGAATGGTTTACAATACTGTGCTCACTATGAGTGTATCGTACCGGCAGTTGTTTCTTAGAATTAAGGTTTTTTACTTGAATTTTGCAATGTGTGGCTACAGTATTAACATATTAACCAATCCTTTTAGAATTATATTAAATAATAGAACTACAAAATGTGTAGACTTGGTCCTAGTAATTTGCACTTATTCTTATCCTAGTAAATTATTGCACTTCACTTGCAATAAATGTAGCGAGTAAAGTTTCCAAGTCTTTTACAGAGATACGATAAGTGATCTATCTTACTACTGAACAAAATTAGTATGATTATTTCCGAAGAGATCTCATGGATACTTAGTTTTTTTTTTCTAATTTATCGCAGCTTCTGATTCGAAAATTGTAGCAGGACTGATTATTCTCATAATTCCTAATTGTTAGGAATTCGCCTTTGCTTTTATTTTAATGCCCAAAATAATTTTGTATGTTTTTCACTGAGTGTAAAAACGTTCATATTTTGAAGATTTTATATTTCCAATCCTACATTATTACTCATATTTACAGATGCACTTCAATAAAAATGTCAATAACCCACTGCATAGTTCATCGAATGTCTGAAAATACCGATTGCAAGTTCGATCTAGAACAAAAACAATTATGCCATTTGGAATTGAATAAAAGCCATTCATCTGTTCACACGGGTAGGAATTTCGACATGCCATAACGCAATCCGCCAATAATTGTGATGGATTGATGTGTCACAGAGATTACATATACTTGTCTTGTCTATTTCTAAACGCATATCTAAAAGTACTGGAGTATTTCAATGCATGTGCGACACATTTCTACATCAACCAAAGGAAGTTGTATGTTAAAAGTTTATAATGTTGCTGAAATAGTAAGTAAGCTCACCATTTGTGAATGATTATAAAACTACTTTTTTGATACAAATTAAAAAAAGAAACATTTACATAGATTCACTATAACTCTTTTCTGTGTCGCCTGTACTTTATCAAATTCCATTTTTAATCAAAGTCTTCTTATAAATCGTTAGGTGAACAAGTGCTTTGACAGTTTAGGAAATATGTGATGCATCCCTCGATAACCTATTATTTCCTACAATTCAATGCAATATTCTATTTCAAGTAGTTCATTAATATATGCTCTCGTAGGTAGGGTAGGGTAGTGCTAGTGAATTCACCAGAACACCATGCAAGCCCATTTTTATACCCACAGCCAGACTACTACCTCTGATCAACCACTCTAGTGATAGTGCCGCTAATTTGATCCTAACGCCAAAAGCTGACCGTACTAGGGCTGAAAACCAGATAAAATCATATTAACTTTACTTTCACTGGGACCCGAACCGGGGACCGGTGACACTGACTAAGGGCATGCACGTCATATGCTCTCGTTACTATATCACCCTCACCCTCTTATTACATATCACCCTCACCGTATGTGCTAAGATCCAAAAATTATGAAGCGTAAAAAGAATGTAGTCATGGAATATATGGAATACAGAAAAAAAGTGCACGTGTGAAAATTTACTAACCCATTGTGTAGCATGCAAAATCTTGTTATTCATATAAATATAGACTCCAGAATAAAATTTGCCTACATGGGGTTTTCTTCAATTATGTTGAGTATTCTTGAATTTGTCTAAGCATTTCCTTTTATTTTAATCGCAATAGACATTTGTCCCATTGCATTTTTGTGCTACGCAATTTTAAATAGTTTCTGTTCTGCCTTTTGTGATTACACAAAAAATAAAATCAATCAGATGGCGTGCATATTTTCGCAATATTCATTGGTTTGGACTTTAGACAAAATTAAGTCGCTAAATATTTTTGCAGTAAGCAATGCTAAAGTTAGATGTTCATTAAAAACATATACAGTTTTTGATGTAGTACCCCAAATGAGTTTCAAATCTAATTTTCCGCGAAATGACGATGGTTTGACAGCGAAGAAGATCCATTTTCTAAATTAAAAAAGTGGTGATATATGCATGAGCATTTGTGTATTGATGAATCAATGGTGAAGTCTTTGGGACGACACTCGTCTAAGGAATTTATTCGAAAAAGCCGATAAGGTTCCAATTCACAAATTGAATGCTTTGCAGTAAAGAAAGCTAGATGTATAATTGTGACACATACTGTGGCTCCAAAAATGTAAAGAATTCTTTGAGAGTCTTACCGTTAGGATCAAGGGTGGTTCTTGGCCTGCTGCAGAATATAGATTGTCCAGTTTGGTAAGACTGATTAGACTGGCGGTCGTGGCGTTGTGGGTATGTGAGTCAACACTTACTTCATTCAAATAAGAGTGAAAACGTGGTGGTGGAACATTTTCACAGCCATGATGGTTTCACCTACTACGTCCAATGCATGGAAACTCCATAAACTAGTAAACAATTCCGAAGGTGATCTACTCAAGTGTACAGGAGCAGTAACTCTTCGTGACCTTATACACTTCACAAACGTTGGAACAAGGAGTTCAAAAACTTTCTCTCCTACGGAGTATTGTGAAACAGCCTCAGGTATCACGTTCTCGTAAAATTATCTAATCAACTTAGATGTCTACAGTTTCATTAAGACCAAAATGGAGTTAAGAAATGTGTGATGTGACTTTATGTAAAGGAAAAGGGTGTTTTAAAAATGTTCACTTTTTACTTAAATTTAAATTATTCATGACACCATTGTACTTAATAAAGTACACCTTCATAACTAACCTAAAATTTAAAAAAAAATGCCGTAAATGTCTGAATTTTGATCTCGTTAAATTGAAAACTGAATGTTTGAATTGAAAGAAACAATTGTTAATGGGCTAATATTCTTATTCATGTCGGAATTGAAGTCATTTCCTGAGTATAGATTTTAAGCATAGACTGGTTTTCACAGATGGTAATTACTGCTACTTAGGGTATGAATAACGCCTCTTCTATCACTAAGAACATAAATCAACAAGTACCGACCTCAAATTACACTATTAAAGCGGCGAGTGAGTTCAGCTGCTGCTACTTCCCATGTTATAATTGCTTCCAACATGCATATATTAAACTGATTGACCTTTAATGGATTTGATTAAAATGTCGATATGTTAAATATAATGTCGTTATCTGTCAAATAACTAACATGTGGTAATCAAAAAAAAAATACATTGTATCAAATGTCTCTCTCAATGAAGAAAAGGACTCCCGGGATTTGAAAGCATAATTCTCCTGGGCCAATCGACGACATGTTTGTTTGTTAAATTTCAAAGCAGAATGTAGATTTTGTTCGCTAATAAAGTTGCATATAAATCTTAAGCGTGTACTTTAGATGCAATTCTAAATAGGAAGAAAGTTCACGTAGTAAAGACATCGCCGAGTATAAAATCTTTAATTATTAAAAGACTAACTTGGAAAAAATAATATTTAATATAGGGACCTAAAAATAGGACAGTGGAGTACCCCCCACTGGTTTGCCATATTGTTACAAATAATTCAACAGAAATGTCGTTTACAAGCTGATTTAGATCACCGAATGTATGCGTTTGTTTTTTCAAAATTTAAAACGCACAACATCAATTAAGTCAGGTATATTTGTGTATCATACAATAATCTACTTTGCCGAAATGCTTAAAGCTGGTTACACTCGTTTAAAATGCGTAACAAGTCGCGTCGCTAAAAATGCACCTGTCACGTATCTGTTATCAACTGAACTAGAATTACTGCATGCGCTTGCAATTAATCATCACAAACTGCAAGAGGGAATGTATTTTCTGAAGCCTTACTTATTCTTATGTGAAATTAATTAGCTTACCAAAATAAATTCTGTGTATATTCCAATTCGTTTCAGCAATATGCTTGAATTTTGCTTTTCTTTAGTTTATCCTTTCTGCTGCAGCATTGAACACAATCCGATTGAAAATTTGAAATTTCCAGTTTCTGAATGCGCACTATTTTGGGTAAATAACAAATCACCAGGCAAGGGTAAACATATGTACATGTCGTGGTATATTAGCACTATTTTTTTTTTTTTTTTTTGTTGTCAATAAACACAAATCTGCCGCAGGTGCATTAATATTTTTACATAACCTCTGAATTATGGCATATTTCTAACAGACCGTTCAAACACATGCATTGAAATGAATACCCCGAAACTCAGTAAACCGTGTAGTAAGCGCATCTACACTTCTTAATCGTATTCTTCACTAACATGTATTGTTAACACTATTCACGTATATATTTCTAAACACACTCATATATTTATTTTGTATAATTCACTGCACTGCTTGATTCGCTAATAGCATCTAGGAATAATTCAAATTTGACAGCGTATTTACATTCAGCTTACAAAATGTATCAAAGTGAAATATTTGATGTAGGTAGTTAACTTTGAAGATTGTCTTATCTGGGTAGACTATCCGATATCCGAACGTTTTGGTGTTAGGCGTCACAAGTCCTTGTGGGACAGAATTCAATGAACGACTGACGTATCCGAAGCATTCCCTGAATGAAAATCCCTTTGGGAGCACTGCAAGCGGATGAATCAAGTCACAAGAAACGCTTTCTCAAAAATTCACGAATCGCTGAAATAGAAAGCATTGTGACGGCGCACTACCGCTTTAATATTTTTTCGAACTTATCGCAATTGACGCTCTGAGCTTACACGACAGGTTGTTGGGTGAACACTGCACTGATGCCAAACAACTAACTAACCGTTCGCTTTCATGTTGTGGATTGTGTTTCCCTCCAGTCAGGGGAAAATTTTGTTCTTTGATTATACAATGTGAGAAAAACGTGGAAAATAGATTCCACTAAACTTCACAAGGGGAAATATCTAGTGCTTTAGAGAATGAAGAAAATGCAAAGCTTTTGTGTAAAGCTGCGTTTCCTTTATTCGGAAAAAATAATAAGTCTTGATACTCCAAGTGGAGTCTACACTTCTACATACACGTACATATGCAGATAGACAAAATAGATTTGTTTTTATAATTTGCGCTCGCAGAATGTGTTAATAAAACCCTCAAGTGTCCGAGGTCAAGACACAGAAAGAGCAGAAGTTCGAGAAGGAAGAAAGGGGGAGGATGTACCTGTGCATTGGGCTTAAATATCTGCGGATTGTAATCTGTGGGAAATATTAGGCTGTTGGGAGCATTCCATATTCGTGGAGTCTGGCAGAAGAACGAGACTCTAAATTTAAGTGTGCGTCCGAAAGTAGGCGTAAGAGTATACTGATGGGCATTCCTGGCGAGACGGGTATTGCGGGTGAATTCCTGGAGAGAATTTAATTGGATACCTTGCTTGAGCATTGTTTGTTGAAACAGCACAAAGAGGACCCGGTACGTCGGTGTACGAGCGAATCTAATGGCTGTGCGATATTGTTGTCTCATATAATTTGAATCGCTCGCTTTTGGATTGTATCTAGTAGGCGCAGGGTGGTCTTGGGTGCACCAGGCTAAATATGAGCGTTGTATTCAAGCTTGGGGAGGATATACGCCTTATAAATTGAAGCCAAATCAGAGGGGGTGAAATATTTCTTGCATCGATTAAGGAAACCTAGAAATTTCGCTGCATGTTTGGTGACACGACAAATTGCTCTGTTGATATACTTACCAACGAGGGAAAGTTTTCCGGTTTCATCGACAAAGGGGCTATTCATGTCTCACTATCAAGGGTTCGCTTAAGTGACATCAGACGGCATTGAGGTTTTGAAGCATTAAATTCCACTCGGTTGCTTTTTACCCAGTTTACTATGCGGTCAATATCAGTATCTATACTGTCGTTCGAATTCCACTGCCGAAGTGCGGCAGGGGCCTGGGTCTTGGAACTAATATGAAAAGCTGAGAGTGATGTCATCAACGAAGGAATGAATTAGATTAGAAGTAGCAGGCAAGATACCATTTATAAAAATTGGAAAGAGTGTCGGAGACAGAACAGAGCCTTGGGAAACACTAGCATTTATTTGCTGGATATCAGACTTGAACCCATCCAAAACAAACTGACTTGAACGGTTCAAAAGGTAATTTCTAATCCATATTGCTGCGGAAATCGTACTGCCGGTCATTAAGAAGCTTCTGCGATTCCAGATATTTCATAAACTCACGATTTTTCAGCGTCTCCATGATCTTAGAAAGATGGGACGTACGTGCTATTTGTCGGTGACTGGATTCGCCCTTTTTATGGACGGGCTACAGACATGCTGGTTTCCATCAGTTTGGAAAGAGGCCTAAAGACTAGGAAGAACACATGAGATAGAGTATAATGGTTTGATAGATTGACATGTTGTTTTGATAAGTACAGGTAGACCTCGCTAAACACGTACCCACGGTCTAACGCGTTTCACTTTTTACAACTCATTATGTGAACTGTATCATGCTATTTTCAAACATCCATTCTCTGGTAACGGATCGCTACTTTATTTGATTATATGAGCATATTGATGCATTTGAGATGGCATCACTTTCTATTAGTTACCTTCTCTTCTTCCTCTACTACAGCAGAAAGGGTTCGCCTCTTTTTGTTTTCCATGTTCTAGGATTGTTTTCGTATGGTGCTGATAAGTGGGCGGAATCGCACATTTGTATCTTTTCTTTTAATGTTGGCCTTCATTCTGTAAAGTGTGCTGTTTACGGTCGTGTCGGTACATTTCAAAACTACAAAATAACTTACGCAATTGTACGCCATTGTGTTAAATTTATTGTTCTGCTTAACCACAAAATTAAATTTAGTTTTTAATAATGTCGAAGGAAGACTAAAAAATAAATTTACGTTGTCTGCTCTTGTTCACTCTTTGGCTTTAATTAGTTGTTCATTAAAAATAATTCATAGAACCTGTCCCCTCTTTTTGTACTGACTTCTTGTATCGCTTAACGTGATTTCGTTTAACACGGGTTGTGATATCACAACGAAACCTTAGGTTTAGGAAATATAGTGCACTGTGTGTCAGCTATCAAATAATTTACCACAAGACACAGTGTGTTATTTTGTATATCAAGCGAAACTTCATTAATGTTGCATTTGGTGTAGCTAAACTATGGATTATCCTATTTGGCGATAGAATAAAAGTAATTGTGTCAAGTTTTTAGAACCTGTAGCCATGTGTAATCACTGAGAGGGGGCGTAAAGCCTACGCCATCCATATAAACATAAAGTTCAAATACAAAAAAACGATAATTTTAAGGCCTTCAAGCTGAACGATGACTACTACCATTTTCTGAGATCATACAAGGGTCAAACTTTTTGACTCACATCGTCACAGATAATGGAGGAAGAGATAGTCGTCTTTCCAGTGGAAGACCTCCAATCCATCGTAGTTCACCTCAGATTTTGACGATTGCGCTCTCAAGTCACGCATTCTACGTGATTATAGAGCAACGCAATGTTGTTAGGCGTGAGTAATCAGCTTCGCTTAGCTTACACGTATTCACAGACGCCTGGCTGTGAAAAGATTATAAAAAAAAAACATTGTCTGATGAATCTGAGTGGTAAGGAAGGTAGAAGTGGCACATCTCTTCCTCCATCATCTATATAATGCAGCTGATGTTTTACATTTCTTTTGCTCACACAACGGTAAATACGTTTTCCAGGAATTTTTTTTTATTTCAGGTCGTAATTGGTATCACTTGTCGTTTGATACCAAACTTTTGTCATTCGGACTTTGAACTTTGGAGGATGATGAAATGAAATGTAAAATGTGGCCTTATTTCCCTTTGAAAATGAAAATCGGCGCAAACTGGTTTTATTTCTATTTCCAAATCGAAATATAAGGCCAAGTCTTATTTGAAAAACGGTCTGGTGAAAAAAAGTCTGGTGTATTTGTAGTATGGGGTGGATGGCTTTTTTCACTAACTAACAGGATTTCAACGATAACATCGCCAGGTTGTGAAACTTTAAAGCGAAATAAAGCCTAATCGAAAATGTTGTGTTATTTCCAGATTTAAAAAAAAAGGCTGTTTTTAAATTTTTAACTTATTTCACGTAAGCATGGTCAAATTTTTCCTCGAGAATGGGTATTCTCAACTTCATTTTTAACCAGAAAAACTAAGGTATAGTCTGATCTCGGTACTCTGTACTTATGCTTAATACTTGTTAATAATTCCCGTTGTAAGTGTATGTTTATCTTTTTATAACTAATGCGTTCAGAAAGGATTAGCTAATATCCATGACCAAGACTCAGCAACGGGCGAAGGTATTGAGGCCGAGACTGAGTTGAGGTGCCCATGCTCATAGGTCTAGCTTAACTGGGGGTTGTAGCGAATGGAAAATATCTGGTTGGAACGGATAGCCGGACAGCAATCTTAATGATTAAGTGATAAGTTATCCTGGAAGGACAAGTTCAATTGGCCAGCTCACTTGACCATTGCTTATTGGAATAAAGACAACAAAACATTGAAAAACAAAGACACAGTTTGCCGGTATTCAAGCGATCCAATCCATATCGCGATATTGTTGACTTTAGTATGTGTAGGGACGTCACGGAGCACAATACCAGATATGATTCATATGCGCGTCAACCTACCACGACCAACCTGCGCTTGGGGTTGTCGTAATGGATCCATTTTCCATCACCAGTAACAATCCGATGTAAAAATTACTTCCTTTTGTGGCGTCGTGTGTGTCGTGTCCCCGCAAAAACACTTTTTCAGGCACAAAGTTCGTTGTGTTGTTTACGCTTCAAATGAATGACATATACTAAAATGCTTTCCAACGCATGTTCCAATGGAATAATGCAAGTTACGCCATCTGTTAGCAAACCGCACGAATTAAGTTATAGACCCAATACATGGGCTCGTTTTCGAACTGTCCTGGAATCGTCTAATGCGTCGTCTTCCAACCATATCGTACATTCAAAGACTACTTCCACTTGACTAGAACTTCCTTCATCAGTGTTGCAGATGAGAGAAAATAAAATTCGCTAACAACCATTAGAAGTTAGAAGCTTAAATTAGAAGCTAAATCCGTTAGAGGTGTCCGCTAAAATCCGTTAGAAGTGTTAACAATTTTATAAGTTAAAAATGAACTTCCAACTCAAGATTGATTCATCTATTTCTTGGCTGGGTGTAACTCCCAAGTTCGATGTAGATGCATCGGCTATAATTTTTGTAATTAATGTATGATTTGTTCGTCTTTTCGATTTGATCTATGACGTCGGTTGGTTTGGGAGATCATAGCTCTTGTTCAACATTTGCTCATTGCAATCTATGAACTACGCACTCTTAAGCTAATTTGAAAGCTAACTAAACTGCAAAGGTACAGGCAAAGTGGAATTTTTCAACTGATAATTAATAATGAAAAATTCACAAAAAAGCTCACTGTGTCTTTCGAAAGACTCTGAATTTGCGTCGTGTTTACAGCTTGAAAATGAAATCACACATTTTTGACATATACCGCGTTGTGTTCCTGCCAGTTTCTGTACACGGCTCGTCCTACAATTGTATGTTTTTAAAAGCGCTTAAAAGAGGGTCTTTGATGATCAGGGAATGGGTAAATGGAAATCCAGTAGTGATGAATAATTTTGAAATAGGACCGAGCTGCCACTTTTTGTACAGGTCTTGCAGTACTAAGTATGTATCACTGGATTTTATTTGATTGAAAATCGTCGAGGAAAATGACTAAAGCGGCAACCCTGTCTCACCCTGGCCTCAGAATTTCAGTCCGTGTCATCAGCCCTTTCAAACTCATGCGTTATGACACGTGGATACATTTGGCTATTGTTTCTTATTGAGAAACAATGTTCAATAATAAGAGTTATTATTTTGTTTCTCTACGAGAAATGACTACCTGACATGTGTACACATCCATATCCATATATTTCTCATGCGTTGCACTTAATCAATTTAAATTTAATTCAATGCATGCACGTAGTGTTAACAAAACTACCCACGTTGCTATGTTACAAAATAAACTAGAACCAACAGCCAACGACACACCGCATATGTGTACATTGTCCAGCCAGACCCATTTAGTTTCCAAAATTGGTCAATTTGTCAATGTCAGTGCAAAAATATAGCGCGAGATTTCTCGCATTTTTAATTTCGATTACATGCGATACGCCTTAATCTGATTAATTTATTCAACATTTGCGCCTCAAGCTGCGATTGATATTACTTAGTTATTTCTGTTGGATCTTTTTTCAATGTTACTCTATACATAGCTCAAAACCACTTGATCTGGATATAGTTGTTTGATTTCCATGTCAATCCATAACTTCTTCCATGGAAGAAGCGCCACTCTCAAGGTTTGCAACGGAAATAGATTCGGTTTTGAAGTAAAATGTGGGAGTTATGTTAAACTCTGATAAATCCCTACAATTTTGCTTCCTAAAATGGTACACTTAAAATGGAACTTTTAATGACATGTCGGACCTTTGAACACATGACATCACATTTTTTACTATGTTAGATATGTTAATATGTATTATTGCGCTACGCAGAGTACAACTGCGGTTTGCCTACATGCATGTACGGAGTTGCAAGAAGGTGGACAGTGCTTGATAAAGCTGCCAACTGCAATCTTATTAACCGGGTGCAAACACTGGCCTCACATCCTCCCAGACGGAACTTCAGCGAGCAATGGATGGGTTTGTGGCCGTGTGTACTGATGCTTGAAATAATGTTAACGTGGACTAATTAGGCTGTGCTCATTGCCAAAACGCGTGTTCAATGCACTCTATTTCTTAGTGAAGTCATTTTAAAGCATCGTTTAAGTTTCTCGGGGTCTTTTTCATGAGTCATGGATGGAGTAGCGCTGAGCTCTCCTGTAGGATTGGAAAAGCTAAGCCATATTGAAATAACTTGGGAGATCTGTAATCAGGAAGGGCGCCACTAGTGTCGAGGCCAAGCTAGCCAAATCTCACCTATGGTCATGGTAATGACCGAAAGAATAAGATCGCGGAAACAAACAAGTTGCTGAGATGAGATTTCTTCGTGCTGCTGTGGGAATTACTCGTCGGGATAAGGTGGGAAACACGACATTGCCCAAAATTGATATGCTTCGATGGTTTAGCCACGTGACACGTCGCGCCCTCCGATGTGGTCCTTGAATGCGATTCCATTAGGTATGTCTCAGGAAGTCCAAACTCGCCTGTTTACGCTTGGGCATAACTCCTGACGATGATGTTGACCACATGTATGCACAAGTCTAAAGTGTCATTCCTATGATCGTAATCTAGCAAATGTAAAAAAAATGATTATATTCTTTGTATGTTTGTATTGAATTATTCTTTATTTTTTATGGACTAAAATCAAACAAAAATTAGTTCAAGTATCCTCATTAAAGATTTCTCCACGAATCTATCATTCTATTTGCGAATTGTCAAGCTGAGTTCGCAATACACAAGAGAGGCAAACGCGATTCCCACATTTACGGACAAATAATTCGCGATGGAGTGTCTGGTTTCTCCAATTGTACCGGTCTGACGATGCATACATAACGTCCTATATTTTTTTCGCGGAAATACAGGATAAATTGCGAAATATATGTCATTTCAATGCAGGATATGCAAAAGTAATTTTTCTCACATCGTATTTTTTACTTTATAATTAATTTATTAATATTCAACCTCTTCCGCATACTTTAAACCTGATTGGATGTTTGTACGTACTTCTAGCGGTGGTTATATCCAGTTAAAAAATTCCAAGCAACTTATTTTTAAATTTCTTTTGGTGGTAGGAATGGCTTCCAATGTTTCAATCCTAAGAAGTGTGGAGTAGAGCAAAAGCGGTATTCATACCGAAATGTCTGCCAGCGCATCATAGCAGTCCCAAGGACTTTAGACCGATCACACTCTCATCGTTTATACTTAAAACTATGGAAGGCTGGTGGACCTGCACATAAGAGGGAATGCTCTATTTATACTAATATCTCCAAAGCATGCGTATCGCAAATGTTCCTCAACGGAAAAATCACTAAATTCTCTGGTCGGTACTATTAAAAAATCACTCGAAAGCAAGGAGTACACAATGGTAGACTTACTAGATATAAGAGGGGCGTTCAATATATTCGGTATCGGGGTGAAGTTGTGGTTGTATGTATAAATTGACTTATTTATCAAGTAATACTATTATTTCAGTGCATTCATGTAAAATTTCATATAAATGTGATTATTAATTCGCGTTTTATCTCTAGTTAAACAGAATCATAATGGCAACTGAGGCGATGATGGTGAAAATTGAGCTTCGCGCTGTAATTCAATTTCTCACTAAGCAAGGAAAAAGTCAAGAAACTATTCATGAAGAGATGGTGGCTGTTTACCAGGGTTTCGCAAAAGTGGTCAAGTGAGTTCAAGAGAGGCAGAGAGAGCATTGAAGACGACCCCCGCTCCGGCGCCCCGGCTGCTGCTTGTACGGGAGAAAGCATCAAAGAAGTCGAAAAACTTGTTCTTGAGGATGCCCGAATAAAGGTGAAAATGATGGCAGTGATCACCAAGCTTTCAATTGATACCATTCACACCATTCTTCATGACCATCTTAACCTTTCAAAGGTCAGTGCAAGGTGGTTGCCACGAATGCTCACAGCGCCTCAGAAAAAAGTGAGAACCGCATGCTGTAGAGAGCTTTTGGAGATGTGTAGTGAGAACGCGGACGGTGTTATGGATCGAATTGTTACTGGTGACGAAACATGGGTCCACCACTATGACCCCGAAAACAAACAACAGTCCATGCAGTGGCATAAAAAAGGAACAGACCCCCCGAAGAAGTTCAAAGTCTAATGGCCACATTGGGACTCAAAGGGAATCTTGCTCATTGAGTACAAAAAAAAAGGTGAAAACATCAACGCCACATCCTACGCTTCCACTTTGCATAATTTGCGGGAGGAAGTTAAAAAGAAAAGACGGGGTAAACTCGCAGCGGGTGTGTTGCTTCTTCATGACAACGCTCCTGTTCACACTGCGCGAGTTTCCAAGGCTGCTGCGCGAGATTGTGGTTTCAAAGAAATCCAACACCCACCCTATAGTCCAGACCTTGCCCCTAGTGATTATTTCCTGTTTCCGGAATAAAAAAATGTCTTCGTGGAAAAAGATTTTCGGATGATGAAGGACTCAAGTCGGCAATAAATAGGTATTTTGCAGAGAAATAGAAAATTTATTTTTTTGAGGGTTTAAAAAAGCTTATATCAAGATGTAACAAATGCATTCATGTTGAAAAATAAAAACAATTTAAATTGAATTCGCATTTTCCTTCATATCGATACCGAGAATATATTGAACGCCCCTTGTAGAAGGCACATTCAACAACATACAATTTGACGCAATAGACACTGAACTTGACGTTTAAATCTGTATCAGAGAGTGGATAATCTTGAGTTACAGAAAAATTGAATCAAAATTAGGAAACTACTGTGCGGAGAGAAGAGTTTTTTGAGGCACATCACAAGGGGGTGCCCTATCTCCTCTACTCTGTATAATAATAATTGACGTTCTACTCAAAATACAAAGTTCGATCGGGTGTAAACCCATTGCATATGCGCTAGTCGTCACAGGAGAATTCCCTAGCACTTTCAGCGAAGTGGTGGAATGATTTCTCAAAGCTATGACGAAATGGACTGTCGGACTGGATGTGAACCCATCTAAAACGGAACCCGTGCTGTTCAAAATCCCTAGCATAGCCCCACTGAATTTAAAAGTGAAAGAACTGCCTTTCATGCCAAATATCTAGGTCTTATAGTTGACAGCAAATTGAGCTAGAAACGCAACATACTGGAACACATCAGGAAAGCATTGATTGAACTCTGTACATGCAAGAAAATCGTCGATCCCAAATGAGGAATTAGACGAAAGATAACACCTAGTCTAGTGGACGGCATTACAAGTAAAACAAAATCTTACCAAGATAGACAGTATACAAAGATCAGCATGTATCTGTATAACTGGGCCACTAAGAACTACACCCACAGACGCCATAGAAATGCTACATGCTCTCCATCCCAGGGACACCTAAATATATGCAGCCATAAGACCAAGGAAAGGTAACCGTTGGGACAAAACCCGCCGAAAATGACACAAGGTTATATTACAAAACTCGAATATCCCTAAGACAGATTATCTGACGCCTTTCATGGACTTCAAAATAAAGCACAGGACTTTAATCCCTACGAGAGAAGAATGAGATGGAGATAAAGTCTCAGCTGCATTAGATTTGTACACGTGTCCAACATTTTAAGACTGCACGGGAGCAGGCATTTCTGCTAGTCTGCCAGAGATCTCTGAGGCAATCCGGCTACCAAACCACTGCAGTGTATTCCAAGCGGGAGTAACAGCTGTTCAAAAGGCAGCCATCTGGCTATCAATGAGCCCAATAGGCGAACGATCTTTTGTTTTATGCATAGACAGTCAGGCGGTCATAAAAGCTCTGGATACACCATCGATCAACTCCAAGAAGGTGAAACTCTGCCGGGAAGATATTGGCCAGATGTAACCTTATCCTATGCTGGGTTCCCGGGCACAAAGGTATTCGGGAGCTGATGAAGTAGCAAGAAAGGGGCGGCTTTGCGAATGACACTAGATCAGGAGACACCACACCCACCACTAAAAACAATGAAATCGCGATTGATGACGATTGCGAAAAACTATACAAGCCACTAATGGACAGAACTTGACACTTGCCACTAGTACGATAGCTTCGCCGCCAAGAAATGTTAACGGTATTTTGTAGAGGGGTTAAAAACTAGAATTTTTTACTATGCTGCCATCGTCGGGTGGCCAAAAACACTCCAACAGGCAACGGTAAACAAGTTGCAGAAGTTATGAGCACCAGCCAAACAACATCTCTAGAAGCTATAGTCGGGGTAACTCCCTTACCGATCTACGTCAGTAAGATTCCTGCCAGACACGCCATCAAATTGCAGCTAGAGTTCAATTACAAATCAGGTTACCTAACTGGTCACCTTTGTATACTCAACTCAGTCTCTAATTGAGGCATGTTTTGTACAATGCCGGATATCGGCAGGCAGGCAACACTGATTCGGCAAGGTTTTTTGAAGTTGACATATTGGAACGCGGAAAGTGGAACAATTGTGTCCCAGCAATATACCCTAGAAGTCTGAGTAGGGCAGGAGTCTTTAGACCCAACGCTAGGATTTCCGTACCATTGGAGTCAAGTCCTACAGCGTTCCTAGCCAAAATCCAAGCCATCCAGATTTGCGAAACATCCACAAAGCTATCAAGGCAGCAATAAATCAGACATAAATTTGTGAAATATGTTTGAAATATGTTTGTTCACACAATTACGTGAATTCGCCTATTGTTCTTTTCGTTATGTAGTAGGCTGTTTTTACAGTTGCAATTTTTGTCCAGTCCAGTCCAGTTGGAATTTCTTGATTTTTCTTTAGCATTCCAAGATCATGTTTTTAAGAACAGGACGCGGAATTGGATTTCACAACAGGACAGCATTACACTACTTCTCAGCACTTGCAGTGTCCTCTTCTGTCGAAAAGGAATGTCTCTTACTTCTTAGGTTCCTAATCCTAGGCAGGAAACTTAACTGGAAACGTATTATAGAGGAAAGAACGAAGAAAGCGGCCTTTGCCTTACACCAGTGCAACATGATATGTGGCAAAACATGGGGCCCTAAACCCTAAGCAATACTGTGGATGTACACAGCAATAGTGAGGCCGATCTTGAGTTATGGCAGTGTAGTTTGGTGGCAAGCTCGCCTGAGAGACTCAAACTTAAAGCTGCTAACGAGCATACAGAGACGCGGTGATGTGAGAGGAGCAATGTCCACCACTCCAACAGCAGGCCCAGAGGTACTACTGGAGCCCGGAGCTGAGTTGTCTATAAGCTCTGCATGGCTCAACCACCTTAGACGTTGGATCCGGAGACGTCTGACTGACAGTTCGTGGTTGAATTTTCTCCTCCAAAAACCGTCAACGCAAACATGACCAAAGACAGCACGCAGAGCTTTTCTCTCGAAGAGACTAATAAAATGAAATGGGCAAAGAGGCCACTGCTGGCCTAGTCACTGGAATGTGTGACTCTTTTGGGATCATCAAATGCGACTGGAACACACGAATTAAAACCAGGGCTTCTGGATTTATTATGCATATGTTATACAAGTCAAGCAAAATGCCTGGATGGCAACTGGTTTCATTCATTTCCCTAGACTGGTTTCACAACAATTTAGTAAAGGTATATGATGACCTCAAAAATATGTGTTCTTCATTTTGTTTAAAAGAATGCGTTCTTTCCTATTCGATAATGCGAATCCTTCTAAAATGTGAACTGGCCATGTTTTAATGAGTTCACATTATCGAGATTCTACTGTAACCATAAAAAAACTCTCTAAAACAGCATTATTTCATTTCGTTCATGTTCAGGCCTTAAGAGGTTATATGCATTTCCTCTTTTGTTTCTAAAACACAAAATATGTCAAGGGCTGTCTTCTGTATAGACATTGATAAATACCAGACGTATACTTCAAGCTTCTAAAATAATCGGCCTTTAACAAGTTATGGGCTATCCATCCACGTGAAATAATCGGCATTTCTGTAAAATTAAATGTGCAGGATAATAAATTTGGTATGCTGACACGAGATTTATACCGTCACATGAAAACCTATCTAGTCGTTAGAGGCTTGTGGAAATACATAACCTCACCCTCAGCAGTAGCACACACATAACGTGGTCTAAAAGCGGCACCAGAAATTATTCGTGTGACTTGAGCTGGACTTGAGCTTCAGGACAATACTCTCGTCGCTGGCCAAAGAGCATCACGTGTGTGATAATGAAAATATTAAATATTCAAAAAACAACGAGCTTAAAGCCGAAAGCTGATGACGAAGGTGTGTTCGCCAAAAACCAAAAACTTTTCGTTTTCACATAATGCAAACAATTGGGACATTTCGCAAAAAAAAAAATACCCGCAAAGAAAGAATGACAAATTGAAGTCAAGAAATACACCGAGAATGTGTTGCACTGGTTGTTGGCTCGCCCTGGTTTGTTGACTCTGGTGCAACCTCACATATTGTCAGATGGGTAATTCTGGTTTCATGTATGAAAAACAAACAAATGAGAGGAAATAGCTGTTGCAGTCAATTCAAAGCTTAGGACAGACAGGTGTAGGTGAAAATTTGTGAAATTATTGGAACCGCTTATCTCATTAATGGACTTAACCGTTTGAATTGTGAACCAGAATTTCCTAAGAGTGCAGAGAGTGATCTTTGGCACAGACGTTTGGAGCACATTTGTAACAATAGTTTAAGAGACTGTTCCAGTGGGTGAAAATCTCTCGAAAAATCAATGCCAAAATGTGAAGTCTCCGTACAAGGGAAGCAATTAAGAGGCCTAATACATTCGGATGTTTGAGGGCCTTTTGCTGTTTCTTCTTATTCTGGTGGTCTTTCATTTGTCGATGATTGTAGCAGCAGTGTCTGCAATCTCATTCAAAGCCAAATCACAAGTATTGGATGAGTCAAAAATACAATTGTAGAAAAACCCATCACTAAACAAGAATAAAAACAAAGTTGTTCGTACTGACAATAGTGGCGAATATTGTAATCTGTGAACTATTTCAATTAACCAATGGCATTAGACTCGGGACAAAACAGCTCGAAGAGGAGGAGTAGCTGAACGAATGTCGCATGTTGGTTCGCGAGGGCTTGAAATAATGAATTTTGCAGCATATTTACTGAATCGAATCCCATGTAGGAATCATAATGCTTCTATTATTATTGAGAATATCTACTCGTATATTGCACGGCGACCTTAGGATCTGTTGTGCCCCCGTGATTTCTTCCTCTGATAGAAGGTGCTTGCTGTCTCTGTCTTTTGTGAGCTAGTGTCTCACAGAATCCCATAACGTAATCTGAAATGTTATAACATTCTCCACTGAATCTACAGAGATCTTATTCGCATACCCCTATCGTGCTCCCTGAGTCTGCAGAGCCCTGTTATATAACTAGACTTGAAGAATCGAGTGTATTCCGAAACAAACTCGAAAAAAATGCTAAACAAGGAACCTTATACCCTAATCAGGGAAAATTGTAATCAGCAAAAATGTCGTTTTTCGATAAATAAAGTTGAACTGAAGAAGAAACCTTCTTCTTGATCACAATATAATCTTAGAGGCGTCTTTCTAGAGGAGTGGAAACTATCATCCACTACTCAAATCTATAAAAGTGGCCTCAAGCATCTAATTAAGGATTATAGACCTGTCTCAAATTATGGACCTGTCTCAATTCCCAAGCTATTTGAAAAGTTAGTTTTAGATAGACTCAATTTTGCGACGAAAGAAATTTTAACTTCAAGACAGCCTGGATTTGTTAATGGTCGCTCCACTGCACGAATTTATGTCTTTTCACTAATTTTTGTATTTCTACTTTAGAAAACAGAATGCAGATTCCGTTAAAGCTTTCGACGGAGTTCATGGGTTTAAAATTAAATTTCTTGAATGGCTAAAATCTTATTTGTCTAATCGTCATCCGATTGTCAAAATTGAAGGCGCACAATCCTTCTTTATAGAAGTTCTGTCGGGTCTGCCTCAAGGCTGTCATTTGGGGCCTCTCCTTTTCAATATTTTTGTCAATGAGATCCCGTACTCCTTGGAGTTTTCTAATTGTCTAATGTTCGCAGATGATATGAAAATATTTTCACAAATTTCTACATTTACAGATTGCTTAAATTTCCAAAAAGGCATAAATTCATTTTCTGAATGGTGCACGTACAGTTAAATATTTCCAAGTGTACGATTTTTAGTCCTTTCCGATCATTATCACGAATTTCGTTTGATTATAGTCTTGGTAACGAGAGACTTTTATTAGTAAGTGAAATTAAAGATCTAGGTGTTATATTGGACTCAAAGCTGTCTCTCTGCACCTTTGGATCATATAACATCTAAATCAAATTCCTTGCTAGGCTTTCTGAAACGGAATACAGTAGCATTTAACGAAGTTTATACTCTAAAAACCCTTTATTTTTCATTTATAATACCCATACTGAACTATTGCAGCGTTATTTGGCTTGTTCTTCGAACTGGATTGAAAATATTCAAAAAAGATTTACTTGCTTTGCATTAGGGAAACTGAGATGTTCCGAAGATTTACCTAATTATAGAACTAGATGTGCTTTAATTGATCTAAAAACTTTAGAAAGTCGAAGACAAGCTCATAGCGTTATTTTTGTTAAGGACCTACTCAGTGGTAGGATTAAGTCCCCGGTTTTACTAGCTCTTATGCCTCTTTATGTCCCAGAGAAATGCCTAAGAAATAGGAATGTTCTCTTATTTTTTCCATATCATAAAACGAATTATGGTTTAAACGAACCCATAACCCGTTGTTCACTACTATTTAACTCAGTTTGTCATGGAGTCGACCTTCAAATGAATAGAAATATGTTTAAAGAAATTGTATTGAATTGTAGTCAAATTGTAGTCAAAAGACTATGTATCCATTGAAGACTAAATAAATAATCTGTCAATGGAAGTGATGAAACGATAACGTAAGCATTCCAAAAGAAACTCACAGATTTTGTTGTAGTTTCAGCTGCAAGCGCAAGCAGTAGAAGTGGCAAGGACTATGTACCAGTTCATGCAATTACCTCAGTACTCTACCGGCTCGGGATCGAAAAGTCCTTAGTGACTCTTATTCACCAACTTCTCAATAACAGAGCAATCTGTTTCAAGCTTGGTTATACCACGCTCAGTAAAGCGGGTAATAGAGAAACTACACAAGGTGGAGTACTGTCTCCTCTCCTATGGAACGAAGTGATAAATGAACTTCTACTAACATTGGATAGGACAGGGTGCAACTGCTGGTAAAGAAAGACAGGCGACACACTTCGGCCATCATTGGCGCATTTCGTTACAGCGTGGATCTATAAATGCCTATTCCGCAAACCAGTTAGTGCTTTCGATAAAGCGGAAAAGATGACTAACTCTTATTCAACTTAGTGCCAGTTTGTTGAAGTAGTAGGCTTTAGGGCATCTTTTTCTGCCGGAGAAGAGAGAGTACAATCATTTCTTCCTCCTCCTCGTCTCTGCAGCTAATGCACGTTGTAAGAAATAGAGATTTGGTTGAATTGGATTGGAAGATGTTGTCTAGGGGCGTGAGTTCCAATGGCACAATTCCCGGTTATAACACCGCTGAAAGTTCTAAGATTCGGCCTACTCACTCTGATCAGCCTGAGCGATCATTTTGGGTCGAGCGCAGGCCAGAATTACGAAAGATTAAGTAAAGAGACACACTGTGCCAGTTGGCCATCTACGATTGTATTGAGCAAGTGATTCGTGTAGATATTTGCGGTAGGTAGCCATCTCGTTGAGAGACAGGCGGTAATTAAGGAAGTCATGTAGTCTTGAAGTTGAATTCAGATGTTTGATCGCTGCCTGACTGTGAACAGATGACACATATCTTTTACATTGTTTTGTAGCCACGACAGAGCGTCCTTAATCGCTATAGTTTCAGCCTGAAAGACACTACAGTGTCTGGCACAGACACTGGCAGCTAATCCACTTATGCAGCGATTTCAGCCTGATCACCGTACTAGTTGCTGTCTGTCTACCGACGGGTGATTGATGAGTATGCTCAGCATATTCGTTGGATTCTAACAAGCGGCTTGAGGTTAACTTTCTTTTCGAGTACATGGGTCATGTGTAGGTCTGACTACTGATGCAAATAGCCAATAGACCCCATTTACACACTTTTGGCTTTTTACAGTAGTAGAGAGCCGGTGATGCCTTCATGGCACGTTCTTGCATATACAACTTCCAACTTAACTCCATGTGCTCGGCCTTCCTGACAACATATCTTCAAAAGATGTTTCAAAAGTTACCCAGTCTGGCCTATCCTGCTTTGGCCTTTAGAAAAGCTTGGTATTACTCCTCCCACCACTCATATTAAAAATTTAATGAATTGTTATTATTTAAAAAAAAAAAAAAGTATCAATAATTTGACTCTTAACAGGTAATCCGAGCGATTGCACGATCAGATTGTGATCATATTAAATTGGAAAATGTGCCACTCGTTATTATCTAAATTCTAAACAGTCCGTGTGCATTTTCAGACATCCATTTCTCGGTTTAAGGCCCAAATCCATAGAAGCCGTAATTGCCGGATTGCAAACAGGCGTCTAATGAAATTTGTCGTTTGAGATCGATGGAATCCCACTGCGACAACTTCACATTAAAATGATTAAGGTGGGAACGGAACTGCCATTAATCTAAGAAATTCGGTGTTTTTAAGTTCCTGAATTATTGGGCATTGTTCTAAAGAATTGTAAACAAAACAAAACGTGTGCATTCATTCATAAAATATCATAAAAACAAACACATTAAGTGCACCCAAATGCGTTTTCATGGGAACATGTGTCAACCGCACAAAAAGTTAAAAGTTTACCAATTTCATTCAGCATTGTACATTACACTTCTGGACTGCATTTGCTATCTCGCTCCCTCTCGTTAGGGCTGTCAATTTGAGTTGTCACTTTTGTGACATTATGCAACGGCTTCTATGGGTTTGGGTCTTTATTTGTCGGTTTAAGTGGTTCTAAACAGGTCTTCCGATTTTCCCACTTAATACGACCTATTTTTAATAAAAACATGAATTAAGAAGACTTAACCTAAGAAATGCAAATGTTTGCTTAATGAGTGAGCTGTGACCGCGAACGAAGCAAAGAGATGAGGACAGAATTATCGAGTGTTTTTATCTAGACAAATTTCAACAATGGTTAATTTAAGTATCCTCGTTAACGATTTTATTTTTTTTTTTCAATTAATCAATCATTATATTTGCGAACTGTCAATCTGAGTTCGCAATACACAAGAGAAACAAACGCGATCCACAAATCCGCTATGAAGCGTCTGCTTGTACCTATAGCTCTCTGCGAATGAGAAAACTCCGTGTGAATAAAGTGTCAGAGTTTGCGAAGTTCGCAATTAATAGTGAGCTCATATGAATGGGCTCCTTAGAGGCCCTTAAAGGCAAAATTGGGAATGGAATGCATGCCACAAATTTGCTTATGCAACCATTTTGAACACCAACAGCGACATCTTTTGGTTGTCCACAGTTTCATTTATTGAGTTTTCACCTACAGGCAAAAAGTTGTGTTATATTTCAGAGACTATTGCATATATTTTTCACACCTAGAGGGCGGTAGCACTGTATTGAGGAAATTTGTTCAACAACGTTTTCTTTCTTACTTCAAAGTCAATCGAGAGAAGTCTGTACCCCTATGACTCATTCAACAACCAAAAATTAATCTAAATTTGTGAAGTGCATCCTATAATGATGCATAATGACAGTGAACCCTGTATCATTTTCAAGAGGTTTGCTTAGTCAGATATGTCGTAAAGTTGATGACTGTAGCTCTTGGTAGCTGGAGTTGTTAACTTATGAATGCGAGTATGTTTCAGAATTTAGGGTTGACAAAATCTTTAACCTGCTAATTTCAGTAGGGGTGTTATAGTTCGACCGTGTGCTATGCTGTGTCGTCTGTCTAGTCTAAACCTGTCATGTTGGTTTCTGTCGTATGTTAATTGATACCATAAATATGGATTAAAAGTTCAATAATTCATGCTACATAAGTGAGCAAAATTTAAATGAGAGAATCTTTGATAAGAATAATCAAGCTTTTTAATATGATACTTTAGTTGTGTTATTCGAAAAAAATGCTGATGCTCTCATTTCTTCTTCACATCATGACTCGTCTCGAGTACTAGTTGCAGCAAGAAGACACAGCAAGCATTCGGATTTTCATAGGATGAGGATATTGGTCACAAATATCAATGGGACTGAGGAATGCAATGCATTTGCAAAAAAAAGTTAATTTTTTGGAATCAGTAGTAACCAATTAAGAACTGTCCCATTTATTTGGTATTGAACCTATTGTGATGACCGTAGGGAATGGTTAAAGTAATAGTTCCTATTTGAACTCGTATGATTCGTCTTCATGACGCTGTTGTAAGTGTGGGAGAACACTCCATAGAGCATTGATATATAGCAATAGGCTATATCCCACAGCCTCTGCATATGATGTCATGGGTAAGCCCAATTTCTGTGTTCATGATACCTCAGATGAGTATGACCATTTACCGCACCGACTACCATCCGCAACAGCGTTTTGTCGCATTGTAGGAGTTTGTTGGTTTTTGCGCTGTTGAGATCCACTTTTCATTTGCTAGCTCCACGATTTTGTCATCCACATTTTTCTTGGCAGCAAGAGGTGGTTCAAGACATGGGATTGCCTGGGGTCCATTGCCATCATTGCCGATTATGTCCCTATGACCTGGGACTCCCCATAGAGTAATCGAGTACTGGGTACTAGCACCTAAAGCCCTTCGCGGCAACCTGCGACCAGCTTGGACTTGATGTCTGTTACCGAGATTGCTTTAGTGACCACTTGACTGTCAATTAGGTTGTTAATATCAACCGGTGGGATTTCCAACAATGAACTGGATCTCCGCTTGAAAAATACTGCCGTAATCAAGGAGTCTGAAGGAGCAGTGCATGTTTAACAAGTCGGAGAAGATATTCGCTAATGTGCCTTTTCCATCTCCGACCCATACGAACAGACGCGGTTGGGTGTCTTTGGCATCCAAATTTTATTTTGATGGATGAATCTATCCTAATGTTGCATTAATAGTTCTTCTGCTGAGCAGACTTACTATGACAGAAGTAAAGGATTGCTCAACTTTGGCCCTTTCAAATGCAAGTTTGATTGTCCCGGCTTATACATTATTGATGGCTCCTTCGAGGCATATTCTTTGACATTAAATGACCTTTCCTTCATATATGAACTCACGTAAGAAAAAAAAAGGTTGTAGCCTTTCAGGCAACAACCTCTAAATTCTGGCATAAGCAAACAGAGGTAGAAATCACAAGTGTACGAGGGGCGTTCAATATATTCTCGGTATCGGGGTGAAGTTGTGGTTGTATATATAAATTGACTTATTTATCAAGTAATACTATTATTTTAGTGCATTCATGTAAAATTTCATATAAATGTGATTATTAATTCGCGTTTTATCTCTAGTTAAACAGAATCATAAAGGCAACTGAGACGATGATGGTGAAAATTGAGCATCGCGCTGTAATTAAATTTCTCACTAAGCAAGGAAAAAGTCAAAAAACTATTCACGAAGAGATGGTGGCTGTTTACCAGGGTCAAGTAGTCAAGTGAGTTCAAGAGAGGCAGAGAGAGCATTGAAAACGACCCCCGCTCCGGCGCCCCGGCTACTGCTTGTACGGGATAAAGCATCAAAGAAGTCGAAAAACTTGTTTTGAGGACGCCAAGCTTCAATTGGTACCATTCACACCATTCTTCATGACCATCTTAACCTTTCAAAGGTCACTGTAAGGTGGGTGCCACGAATGCTCACAGCGCCTCAGAAAAAAGTGAGAATCGCATGCTGTAGAGAGCTTTTGGAGATGTGTAGTGAGAACGCGTACGGTGTTATGGATCGAATTGTTACTGGTGACGAAACATGGGTCCACCACTATGACCCTGAAAGCAAACAAGGGTCCATGCATAAAAAAGGAACAGACCTCCCGAAGAAGATCAAAGTCACTCCGTCTGGAGTAGCTCTGGAGGAAGCTCATGGCCACAAAGGGAATCTCTGGTGAAACCATCAACGGCACATCCTACGCTTCCACTTTACATAATTTGCGGGAGGAAATTAAAAAGAAAAGAAGGGGTAAACTCGAAGCGGGTGTGTTGCTTCTTCATGACAACGCTCCTGTCCACACGGCGCGAGTTTCAAAGGCTGCTGCGCGAGATTGTTGTTTCGAAGAAATCCAACACCCACCCTATAGTCCAGACCTTGCCCCTAGTGATTATTTCCTGTTTCCGGATTTGAAAAAATGTCTTCGTGGAAAAAGATTTTCGGATGATGAAGAACTCGAGTCGGCAATAAATTGGTATTTTGCAAAGAAAGAGGAAATTTATTTTTTTGAGGGTTTAAAAAAGCGTATCTCAAGATGTAACAAATGCATTGATGTTAGGGAGATTATATTGAAAAATAAAAACAATTTAAATAGAATTCGCATTTTCCTTCATATCGATACCGAGAATATATTGATGATATACATATATTTATATAGATGATATACGCCCCTCGTAAGAGCCGATTAAGTGGATGTGTACACCTACGTATGCATGCGATATCAACGGAATGTCGGAAATGCCTTCGTAAAAAAATCCTTGCTCTTGTTCTGTTGTTGCCACAAGTCACTTATTTACTTTAATATCGTTTATAATGTGTTTCATTCATTATTTTAATAATTTATAATGGACAGTCAACACTTCAGGAACATTTTATTTCGGAGTATATGGCCCAATTAAAAGATCCTCTCAAATTGGAGCACCTTAAAATTGGTGAGCATTTCCTTAGTCCCTTGGAGTGCCCTATTTAGGATGTATCACTGTATGTGTATGTGTCCCTGGACTAGGCCGCTTAGAAATATATCTTTCAAGGTAGGATTAAAAATATCTTTAGGCATCTGAAACTTGATGATTCTAGCCATCAACTCCGGAAGATTTGTAACGACCGAGGAGTCAATGGCCCCTGATTTTGCTTTTATTGACAATTCCATGTGGAACTTTGAGTTCAGAATCATAGGTCGTCCCAATCGTCAAGGGATGGTCTTGCGAACACACATATCCCGATATGTGTTTCCATGACGAGACATAATGTCTCGCTTGACGACTGTGTTCAGTTTCCTTCCTTATCTTTTATGAAGCCAGGAACCATAGGACGTTTATTTGACACAATTTTCCTTTTTCTTGCAGTTTCTGATGACACTATATCTTACTACTTTCCATAAGCGCGTTTAGGTGTACCAACTGTTTTTTTTAAAGTCCTGAGGCAATCCAGACGTCTGGCAGTCTGAAAGACTTGGGTACATTGCAAAGGAATCTCGATTTATTCTTTAAGACACTTAATGTGATCCAGACTTGTAGCTATATGGTACCAAATTAAAGAGAACTATTTTTTTTTGGAGAACTATTAACCAGTCGCAAGAATGTCGCAGTACGAACTATTTATCACACGCAATTCAAAATAAATGGATGATTCTAAGATTAGATGTGCCAACATCATTTCTCAATGGAAAATTGGAGACTGAAGTATTTCTTTAGCCACCTCAAGGAGTACAGGTTAAAAACGGATGCGTCTTAAAGCTGGAAAGAGGGTTGTGGGAATGTCCAAATGTGCTGTAATAAAAGATTTAGAGCTCTTAAATGTGAATTATGGCCTAAATCCACATAGCCCTTAATTCGTAAAGTGCGCTGAGCCCTGGTGCAGACTCACTGTCTCGTTTTTTTGTCATGACCGTACGAAGTAGACTGGGCCTAGCATTTGCAGCAACTACTCGTCTTGAGCAATCACGAGTGGGTAGGACCAACAGTTTAAGAAGAATCTCCCCTTTGTAAACTCAGTTCTTCTGTGTATACATTATATTGTGCTTTTCAATTCCTCCTTCCTTTTGGTTTCTCTGCAACTGTTATGTTTGTGGTGTTAGCCGATAGTAAGTGTTTATCTTCTTGTGACCTACTATAAAGAGGCTTGAGATCCGTATGCGCATCGCTAGTCTCATGGCGTTAAACTTTCGTAGTTGAATCGTCTCCTCCAAATGTCATTAACGTCAACAGGGCCATTGATAGTTTGAAAAACTCGAAGAGATCAAACATTCCTTTATCCGCTTTTGGGATTGTCCATGACTCTGCACTCAGCTTTATCCTTCGTGAGAGTGCTTCATTACTCAATTGTCCCTTGAGACCAAAGAAAAAGCTGCTATCGGTTCTGGTGGTGTTAGTTATTTTCACGCTGAATTCCCTGACTACCTCGACGTTATAACTGCGCATGGTGGTGCCCTATCCAACACAGTCATTTTAGCCGCTTCAGTCTCAATTCTCAATGCTAACAAACACTTTATTAAGGTTCTTTGGGTTCTGTGGGCCACCGCGACATCATACACGTATAATTACAGCTTTTGGAAGATTGTCTCTCTAGTGTAACTACGTGAGCTTGCAGGATATAGGTTAGCTTAGGTTCATGTGATTGTCGCAACTGAAGCAGTTTTGGTCGACTTAGATCGGCAGCTTATGCACCGGCTCCTCTTGACATTTTCTCTAAGTATGATGCCCAATGTCCTCTCTATTTGGGATGAGTTTCATATACCCATCTCCGAGGTCTACTACGGGCGAAATATATTCTGTATGCTTCGGGATGTTCACATTCTTGATTATTCCCATGTGACCTAAACTGTGCCTTTTGCTCCAACGGTTGCATTCCCTCAGCCTAATCTCTGTCGTGGTACCACAGTGCACCCGAAATGCAAATGCATGCAAATCTTTCATGTTTTTAAGAGACCAAGCAAGGACGACTACTGTATATACCCAGTGTGTCATTCTCCGTTTCAGTCCTTATTTGGAGACGAGAACCCTAACTACCGCCACCTTCCTTATAAAGGGTGATTTTTTAGCTATTATCTTTTTGGCAACACTGGTTTAAACAGTTGAAGCACTGTCAAACATCTTCAGTTTGGTCTATAATTTAACCATGAATCGTCTTACAAACGAACAACGCTTGCAAATTATTGAATTTTACTATCAAAATGCGTGCTCTGTTAAGAAAGTTCATCGCGCGAAAAATTATGTTCAGCGACGAAGCTCATTTTTGGCTCAATGGGTACGTAAATAAGCAGAATTGTCGATTTTGGAGTGACTATCAGCCAGAAGCATTGCAAGAGGTACCAATGCATCCAGAAAAGGTCGCAGTTTGGTGCGGTTTATGGGCTGGTGGCATCATTAGACCGTACTTCTTCAAAGATGATGCGAATCGTACTGAACTGTGAATGATGAGCGCTACCGTGAGATGATATCCAACTTTTTTTTGCCCAAAATGCAAGAGCTTGACTTGCATGACATGTGGTTTCAACAAGACGGTGCCACATGCCACACAGCACGCGCAACAATGGACTTATTGAGAGGCGAGTTCGGTGAATATTTTATTTCACGTTCGGGACCGGTCAATTGGTCGCCTAGATCGTGCGATTTAACGCCTTTAGACTGTTTTTTGTGGGGCTATGTTAAAGCTCATGTACAGACAAGCCCGCTTCAATTGATGTATTGGAAGACAACATTGAAGCATTTATTCGTGAGATACCAGCCGAAATGTTGGAAAGAGTATGCCAAAATTGGACTAAGCGGATGGACCATTTGAGGCGCAGTCAAGGTCAACATTTGCATGAAATAATCTTCAAACATGGGCTGGACTGGGCTCGAATCCCTGTGAAAGCAGAGTTAATACGCTTTTATTTGGTTTTCAAATCTGGTCCAGTCATCATTTGCCGTTGGTGTCAAATTAATGGCACTATGACGGCCTTGGTGAACTCACTAGCAGCCCCCTTCCCTACCCTACCCTACCTAGCTTACTGTCTAAAATAACGACTTGTTCCTTAACTTCGGTTGGATTAAAGGAGGTAGGTTATAGACATATATCAGTCTTAAGTCGTTAGTCAGAATATTTAGGGTAACTTTTGTTGGGATTTTTGCCCTAAAAATAAATATTGACGATCTGTCGGATCACCAAGAAGGATATCATTCTGCTTATATTTGCTGAAAGTTTGAGTTTTCAGTTCGAGGCTAATGTGTGCAGCACTTAAACTTTAATGTTTGATTCGCAACACATTCAAACAAAGAATGTAATCTAATGGAAGTATCACATTTCCCATGAATGGAATTGTCATCATAGCTTGTGTATTATGACATATGAATTGTCAATTTTTGGCGCGAAAAACACGATGGATTTAAAGACTATTTACAAACCTTAAGTATTATTCTTCTTCGCCGCACCAAAAAATAAACAAGAATGTACGACAACAGCAAGTTCGATAACGTCGAAAAGATTGGGGAGGGCACATATGGTATTGTTTACAAAGCCACAGATAAAAGAACATTGAAGGATGTTGCATTAAAGAAAATTCGGTTGGAAAGGTAATTGCATATTCCACATGGTTTAATACAGAATCAACTTTATTGATTCAGAATCCAAACAACAGATATGTACACAGTTTGAATAGTTCAGACTGTTTTCTTTTGGAAGACGTTTACAAAAATGTAGTGAAAAAGAAAACCATCTATGTTAGATGTACATGCCTAGTGAGAATGTTGATGCAAATTAAGAGGAAAGCTTGACAAGTAGAAGCTTTTGTGTTGTACATAATGGCAGTTTTATTTTTGTTTAAATTTAGGTAAATGAGTACATACATACGTAGTAAATGAATATGTACATAGATCCAAGTAATCCAAGTAGTAAACATCCAAGTTACTAGGCAGAACAATTAACTTGTTTTCACAAATTTGGAGTTTTCGTAAATTTGCTTAAAGTGTAAACTTCTCTATTTGTCGTTTAGCTACGTTATCATTCAAAACTCCGACTGCACTCAACTGAGCTTATTCGTCGTAGTCATTCCATCTTGTAATGTACAAATAAATATTTTTCGTTTATTTTCAATTCATGAGACGTAACGAACTAGTAAACAAATGAAAAGATACATATGTGCATATATATAAATAATTGAATACTCTTTATGTGTACTCTTAAGTGAAACTGAAGGAGTTCCATCGACAGCAATGCGAGAGATATCTCTTCTAAAAGATCTTAGACATCCTTCAATTGTTGAACTGTTCGATGTTGTCATTGCCAAGGACTGCATCTACATGGTATTCGAGTATCTCAACATGGACTTGAAGAAACTAATGGATAAGAAGAAAGAAGTTTTCGTGCCAGTTCTAGTAAAAGTATGCAATTACATACATTGAAATAATCTTATAATACCAATAACAAACCAACTTTATAGAGTTATATGCATCAAATGCTCGATGCCATAGCGTTTTGTCATACCAACCGTATTCTGCATAGAGACCTGAAACCTCAAAACTTGCTGGTTGATACAATTGGAAATATAAAGGTATGCCCATGTCATATATCAATAAAAACATGTCCACACATATGCATGCCCAATAATCTAGCTTGCCGATTTTGGACTGGCCCGTGCTTTTAATGTTCCTATGAGGCAGTACACACACGAAGTAGTCACATTATGGTATAGAGCTCCGGAAATTCTTCTCGGATCCAAATTCTACGCAACCGGTGTCGACATCTGGAGCCTGGGGTGTATATTCGCTGAGATGGTAATGGCAATATATCCATGTGTAATTATAACTTACCATTCATTTTATGCAGATTATGAAAAGATCATTATTCCCCGGCGACAGTGAAATCGATCAGCTTTATAGGATATTTCGCACTCTTGGCACGCCCGATGAAGACGTATGGCACGGAGTAGCTCAGTTGCCAGACTACAAGTCATCGTTCCCCAAGTGGGAGCAAAATATTCCCGAAATCATTGTGAATCATGAGGGTTATCAACTGTTCAAAGTAAGTATATGTCTATTCATGTTTCCGGTTTATTCAATTTCATTTCTTTTTTAGGTGTTGATGGTGTACGATCCTAATTTGAGAATTTCAGCAAAGAAGGCAATGCTTGATCCCTATTTTAAAAACGTCAAGCGCGTACCGCATGTCGCGTTACCAATTTGTAATCATCCTTAATATTGGTGCTATTCAAAAACTCAAGACATTAGAGTAGATTAAGTGTAATCGCATAAGGACTGACTATTTTGTACTGAAATTAGCGCATTAAAGTAGGTATCATTAAAGAGGAAACTAAATTGATGCTAATATCAGAATCAATTGAATTGAACCATCCAGCCGATCAACTAGTTTAAGAAGACTGCTTGGACAAGCTAACTAAAAAAATATTACGTTATTGGGTTTGGGGACCTTCTTCAAAGAAGGAAATAATACCAATGACGTGACAATGTATCCTAAGGTATACAAAATCCTAAACCGTTTTGGGATCGAATCAGTTCAGTACCACCGTCGGTGTAGTGCGCTTGGTCCTTCGAGAGATGGCTCTACTACTCAACTGCCTCTTGAGCCCATAGAAACAGAGGTTGGCAAGAGTTACTTTGCGTTTTATGTTCGTACTATTTACTTCGGAGCCGAGGAAGACGATGTCCTCGACTATCTCGGAGTTATAGCTGCCCATTGTCACGCTCTATATAGGACGTCGATGTGGTATGTCGTTTCATTAGGACAGAATATACTTAATTTTGTCCTCATTCGCGCTATACCCTATTTTAGCCGCTTCCGTCCAATGCCTCATTGACGGCTCTGTGTGTTCTGCCAATCACATCAATGTCATCCGCCTATGCTAACAGTTGTACGGAGTTCTGGAAGATTGTGCCTCTAGTATTTTTATGTTTTTCGCGATCTTCTCCAGGATGATGTAAAAAAAACTTCACATGACAGTGCGTGTCAAAACTAGACATGGCGTTGTATAGCTCGACGTTATGTACGCTGTAGGCGGCCTTGAAGTCGAAGCATAGGTGGTGGGAGTCGATTTGCAATTCTAGGGTCTATTCCGGGATCTGTCGTAGCGTAAAGATCTGGTCGCAGACACACTGATAAGGATCTATCAGATAGCTTATAAACAGTTTCAGGCGGGAACACAATACGACAGAAAGGATCTTGTATGCGATTTTAAGGAGACTTACTTACTTAGGTCTCCTTTCTTGGGGAGGTGGCGGCAGTGGTGGGTATGTGCGCCCATTCCTACGCAACTGAAACTTGTAACAGGGGTTCGATTCCCGGTCGGAACGAAAAAAAAAATAATTTTTCCGGCTCCACCTCTTTGAAGGCACTGATAATACTCAAATATTGATAGCCGTCTACAAAAAAGCTTCTCGAACTTGGCCGTTCGGAGGTGGCATCACTCGTGTGAGAACAATAGCACGCACAACACGAGTGGTTGCTGAGTGGCCCTGGCCTTCTACGTTCTGTAGTGCCGCCCATATTATTACAGCCTTAGAAGGATAGTTCACCAGGTATCTCCTGCTGACTTCTGCACCCCATAATAGAGCAACGTTAGCTTCTTGAATAAGATCACATGGGGTTTAAGAACATTTCCTACCTACTAAAATCAGGAGTGTCGAATAACCCTCCTTATTCTCTTAGTCGTGTCACAAATCACTGTGACAAATTTGTATTCAATTAGGCACTTAAAGTGCCATACACATTCGCCGCAGTGACATGTGACACGACTAAGAGAACTAAGGAGGATTAAGGACTTAAGGACTGAAACTGAAGATACACTTTGCAGTAACCCACCTCAATTGAAATAAATAATAATTAATTCAGACACGTAAACACATATTTTCTTTCATTGGTTAGAAAAAATTGCTACAGATTTTTGTATTATTTGAAATGAGAGAACTATGGTGATACTTTTTAGGAAAATGTTTCTCTCTTTGCATTTATGGTTTCCATAACTTAAGAAGGCCATCTTCACCATAAGTTGCCAGTAAGTTTTGATGTGGGTGATGAGCCAAACCGATAACATCCTTTTCGTGCACCTGAAAATATGGAAGTTAATTTGTTGAATGCGAATCTTTCTCAAATCAACAATTTACTCACATTCAGAGTTCTCTCGAGTTTTCCTGAGGATACTGAGAAACAGTACAATACTTTATCTTCTCCTGCACAGTAGATGAACTCGCCTCGAGGAGAAAGCGTGGCTGAAATGAAGGAACCACCCTCTCGCTTACCGGAAGAAAATGATCGTACTATTTGACCTTGCATATTCATAATAACAACTGTATTTGATCGATTGCAAACAATAAAATGCTCAGGATTCTTTGGAAGCAGTAGGACAGTGTTAACTGCGAGTTCATTGCCGAGTGGTTTGTATGTAGAAATGCATTCTGTTGTTTTGAGTGACCAAATTTTCACAGTACCATCTGAAGAGGCACTCAAAAGGCTGTGACCGTCTGGAGTAAACGTAACTTCATTAACGAACGACTGATGACCTTTGAAGTCTTTCAACAGCTTCCCCGATTTCAGGCCATGCAATCTAATAGAATGATCAAATGATGCACTTAACACTTGGCTATTATCGCGAGAGAATTGTAAACATGTTATTCCTTTAACGTGAGCCTTTTCAAATTTTCTGAGGCACTGTCCAGTTGTTATGCGCCATACTTTTATCTGTCCATCTTGTGAACCAGATGCTACCATTTCCGAATCCCTTGAGAAAGAAAGCGCAAGAATTGGTTGTTCCATCATCATAAACTGATCCTGTGCCTGATACTTCAAATCCTTTCTTATTTTGCCGGTTGTAAAATTCCATACTTCGATGAAGCCGTCGACACTCCCAGTTATCAAGTATTGACCATCGGGAGAAAATTGTGCACATTCCACGTGAGACTTTTGACCAAATTTAATTTGTCGTGCCATTTGAGTCGGGTACATTTCTTCTTCTTGATCCTTCATTGCTGCTTTACCGCGGAACAGATCAATCGTTGTACCAGGCGGTAGGAGACCTTGATGTTGTTGCCATTTTAATGCCTGACCAAGTAATGCCAAAAGACGAGATGAGGGAACAACATGCACTTCTCCACTCAGTTCTTGAGCAATAACCGTGCGTCGTTTTTCCTTGCTACTTCCTTCTGGATATGCCTCTCTGGGGTCAAAGTATGCCCTCTGCAACATGTTTTCTAACGCAAATTATTGATTATTCTATGCTGTCTTCATTTCATATATTTTAAGAACTCACCCAAATGAATATAACGTTCTGGTTCCTGCTGTTTTAACATGATCATAGGGTCAGTTTGCCTAAGTAGAGATCTTGCTGCACCCAACTCACGCAGTTCAATCAACTCAAGAATAATTTGTTCGTATAAATTGAGTAGTTTTTTGTCTGGCAATTTAAGGGATTGAATGACTTTAAGGACCGTGTCCCAGTGACCATTCTGAATATCCTGAATAAAACCATCCACACTATCAACCGTGTTAAGAGAAACTCCAGTTTCTTCCTGTCAATTGTTTGTACATAATATATTTAATTCAATAATTCATGCATTAAATTAACCCTAGAATGTTCACCTGCAGGGTCTGCAAAGTTTTACACAGATTTGATTCCTTCAGATATTGTTGTATTAAGCGGATCACGCTGAAAGGATTTTATTTAATTATGAACATTCCATCATCTTTGTGAATAAACTTACTCTGCAGATTCTATTTCGATAGACATGCTGTATATTTAAAAATCTTCCAATTTTATCTGTTTGTTTACTATTTTTCTACATAAATTTGTACCTTTTAATGTCCGACTGACAGCTAACGTTTAAAGGTGCTTCCACAAGATCTAAATATTTGCTCAAAGTTTGAAGGCTGTTGGAAATTGTGCTCAAACCAAAATTTGCAATGTCAAAAAAGAATTGAAATAATTATATCAAGCCCTGCCTCGTTATACTTACATTATGATATGAGGGACGTTAATCTTTTCTGTGTTGAAAATTTGGCACAGAAGAAAGTGCTCAGTTTAGCCAAAAAGTTCGGGACAGTTTTAGAAACACAATAAAGTGTGCTCAGTTTAGAACAGTTTAAGATAGATTGGATAGCTAATTTTTAAAAGTTCTAGCCCAAGATCTAAATATCTGCACATAGTTGTTGTTTAAATTGAATAATTATTCAAAATTTATGAGGCATAGAAGAATCTGCTAAATTTGTGTGCTCAGGTTAGCCGAAAGATTCGTAACAGTTTAAGAAGCGTAAGAAAATGTGCTCAGTTTAGCTTAGTTTAAGGTGGTTACACATTGTCTAGAGATGTGCAAAATATACTCAATATAAATAAACTGCTCATTAAATTCTATAAATTGTCGATAGTATAATAGCTGTACAATTTTCAGAAAGCAAAATTTTCGCAATTCCTGCTCTTTTGAAATTTCAGTAATACGCGAAACAAAATATGTATACCTCAACTTCAATCAGTTCCTACCGATTACCTACTCTATGCAAATGTGTACAGACCATAAGACAGTTGAACTGACTGACGCGCTAAAACCGTTTAGAATTGTCAGATTTCGCGCCGAGGAAAGCAATGATTTTGCGTCTCACAAATTGCAGATATAGTTGTGAAATATCTTATTAGTTCTGATAAATTGTTTATAATATTTGGATTTTTTGTTTACTGTAAAAATGCCGGCTATCTCTCAACTAACTACAGGATGCATGGAGGTAATAGTTAATATCAGATCTAATGTAAATGTATTGACTTCTATTGTTCACCTTTACCAATTTGTAGACGATAATGACCGGTGGGGATTGCGAAAAGCCTGTCCTGCAAATATTAGGCACAAAGAAAATATCAGGAGGCGATAATGAGCGCTACCGATTGCTTGTGTCTGATGGGAAATACTTAAATAGTTTCGCAATGTTAGCTACACAGCTCAATGATCTTTACAAAGAGGGTAATCTAGTTGAATATACCATAATTCGCGTCGATCGCTATATAACTTCTATGGTCAATAAGTCCGATAAAGTGGACAAGTAAGTACTTAAATATACTTGGTTGTCATTTGACTACATATTCATGTTCATATTCAAAGTAAAGATCAAGACATTCCACTTCATTGCACGAAAAAGGCAAAGCCCCGATTTCAGCGATACTCGACGTCTTTATTTTGTTATGATAGTATTTGCAATTGTCAATTTTATACATGATATAATTTATGTATTCCCCACAGGCGCGTATTGATTATTCTTGAACTTACTGTTTTGAACCATGGTGGAGAAGTTGGCAAAAAAATTGGTAATCCCGTGCAATTCACAGGTGAAGCGTCTGAAAACAAACAACAAAATGCTCCTCCTCAAAACGGAAGCAATGCTACATTAGCATCTAAAAAACCCACACTCAATATGGCTTCAGTAAATTCCAATAGCATGTCGAGCAACAATAACAATACAATGAATCAATCAATAAATAATGGCATGACTGCACCAATTGCAAGTCTTACTCCATATCAAAACAAATGGGTAATCAAGGCCCGTGTAACAGCAAAATCTTCGATCCGCACATGGAGCAACGCAAAAGGCGAAGGAAAGCTTTTTAGTATGGATTTGTTAGATGAATCTGGTGAAATTCGAGCTACAGCATTTAAAGAAATGTGCGACCGTTATTATTCCATGATTGAGATTGATAAAGTGTACCTTATCTCCAAGTGCCAGCTTAAGCCGGCAAATAAACAATTTACAACACTTAAGAATGATTACGAAATGACATTCACCGGAGATACTGTCGTGCAGCTTTGTGAGGAAGAAGATGATGGGATACCGCAGGTGCAGTATAATTTTGTGCCAATTTCACAAATCGCCAGCATTGAACCTAAGGCAGCAGTTGGTAAAGTTTATTTAGATTGTTCGCATTTCAAATTAAACTATACATATGTTCATTTAGATACAATTGGAGTATGCCGTGATGTTGGTGAACTGATGACGTTCACATCCAGAGCAAATAAGGAATTTAAAAAACGGGAACTAACCCTCGTCGATAACAGTAATGCAGCGGTAAGTTGAAGCTATTTTATTGTAAACGGAATGTTTTCCATTTGTACATAGAATTGGTGTGATGTAATATGTGCTTTTAATATTGACTAAGAGAACCCTCTCTCAGATGAGCAAAGTGGATATACACATACAGTACACTTATCATCCCCGTTCTGCTCCACGACTCAGATAATAGCGGACGATGGTGCTCCATTGCTTTCGAGTACATTGCAGTTTTAGGACAGAAACCCGTTTGATTGTTTCATTGGTATTTTTACAACTATGATCCCGTTCTGCTGCACTAGGAGATGTTGGCTTTACTTTCGTTGTAAATTTTTCCAGTAAATCCTCGAAGAGAAGAAAACATTTGAAGTATGCCATCGTGTTTGCAACTGTTTTCGCATTTTCAAGAAGAAAGCTTATGAATTATGCGCGGATTTGATTTTGAATTGAAGATTTAGGTCGTAATAAGATACTCGTCGTTTCCAAACAAGTATTTTTAGTTAGTCCATAAAGACGGCTACTGGTCGATGAAGAAGACTGAAGATATATTCCAAGCTTTTCATCGTAACCTGTTCTGGTTTTCAAGAAGTGATTGGTATTTTATTTGTTCATTAATTTATTTTTTGTTCCGCCCCGTGGCATAGTGGGTTGGAGCGACGACTCCTAAAGTGTGCCAGGTTCGATCCCGGAATAGACCAACTTTTATAACCTCTTGAGCCACTGACAATACTCAAAGAGTACTTTGGTGTAGAAAACGCCTCTCAAACTTCGCCGTTCGGTGTCGTCAAAACACTGTAGGTCCTATCTACTTCATTGATTGGTGGCTGGTTGCCCGCTTCTTGATCAACTTTTGTTTTTTCTAGACCGTGTAAAAACAAAATTAGGTGTACAACGATGCAACAATTGCTGTTACAACGACGAAGTCGTCATTGAATTCAGCCATAGTTGCTTTTTATTCTACTACAATTAATCGGTCCCTTAATTTTCCAGGTACAACTCACTCTTTGGGGTGAGGAAGCCGAAAACTTCGATGGGGGATCACAAAATGTAATCCTTGTTAAAGGGGCCCGTGTAAATGAGTTCAATGGTGGAAAAAGTATAAGTATGGGAGCTGGCTCCATAATGAAAGTAAATCCAGACATTCCTGAGGGTCATAAATTACGCGGGTGGTTTGACAATGGTGGGGCTGATAACATTGCTACTAGTGTTTCAACGAGGTAAATTCAGTTACGACAATTTTCGTTCGTATACACATATCGTTCGTTTTTCCCTAGGACTGGCGGAGGCTCATACAATACTGATTGGTTATCTTTCCATGAAGCTCGCATCAAGAACTTGGGCATGGGTGAAAAACCTGACTATTTCCAATCCAAAGGAGTTGTACGTATTATTCGCAGCGCCAATGCCACGTACAAGGCATGTCCACAACCTGATTGTAATAAAAAAGTTATTGATGAAAACAATGGTCATTATCGTTGCGAAAAATGCAACGCAATTTTCCCCGATTTTAAGTACAGAGTATTATTAAATGTAAGTGCTTCTTTAACTATTTCATGTCTGTTTGTTGATTTCCTGTTGTTTTTTTTTAAGATGGAGGTTGGCGATTGGACGTCAAGTCGCTGGGTAACTTGCTTCAGTGATCTAGCCGAACAATTACTAAATAAAACTGCGAAAGAGATTGGAGAAGCTCTGGAAAATGATCCCCAGGAGACAGAGAAGATATTTTCATCCATAAACTTCCATGAATTCATATTCAAATTGCGGTCAAAAGTCGAAGTCTATGGGGTAAGTTGTATGAATTTCCCCTTGAAAGTATACTTTTAATGGTAATTCTCTCTTAGGACGTGCATAGAAATAAACTAACAGTAATGGCAGCAAATCCAGTAAATTATAAGGAGTACAATAAATATCTCATCAATTCCTTGAAAGAATTAACTGGAATTGGAAAGGTGTGAATAAAAATCTTCGTTTTTTGTATTGTTATTTTTCTATTATTATTCTATGTTTACAACAAAAATCTGATAAAATTGTCGTAAGAATTGACATATTTTTCTGTTTTGTGTTTATTACAATTATATACGTAATTTCATCAAACTGCTGCATTTTTAATGAACGACGAATGTGTGTGGTAAAGCTTTTCACTCTTCCAAACTGCCTATTTACGATTGGCATATATATACAAAAGAACAAATGCACTGAGTGACCTTACGGGTCCTACGGAATAACAAAACGAAAATTATACAACGGTCAAGCTTGTTTTAACAATGAAGACTACGTTGTAGGGCTAGGTCATGTGGAGGGAATGGACACTAACGCTCCGGCGCGGAAAGTCTTGGCCAACCCTGAGCGACAACGTTGGAAGAGAAGACGCAGCCCAAGACTCTGCTAGTTGGAGAGGCATGTTGATTGATGAACACAAATCGGACTGTAGAGCCAGCCAAAGAAGAAAAAGTATTAAGTAGGGGCGGAGATTCCTAGTGAACCAGCACGTTTATCCTCCAAGACCGCTATACTTGACTCTTGTCACATCATGCACGAGATGCCCCTGCTTCAACCAAATACAGCGGACCTAAAGGGGAATAACTCTATAAAATTTGAAATTCCAGGTATGAACACGACCGTGGCTAGGAATAAATGGCACTGCCTGACAGTGTCTTCTAACGGGGTGAGTGGAGTGAGACTTGGAACAATGAAATGCCTACGTACTCCACCAGATGTCAGCACATTCAGTCCCTTATGACATTGATCACTTGACCCTAAGTGATATTCTGTCTCATCATATTAATTGTTCCTGTTTGTTTCCTTATTGTCTTTAATAAACTTGTATTTGCCTATTCCTCGCCTAAGATCGCGAACACATTTTCTGGAAGAGAAACACATAATTACGCTCTCAATGAGCTGGCTGTGTCCGTGAAATTAATCCTGTCTCGGAAGATTTTGGTTTTAATTGTTGTTGTAAGAGGAATTCTTTAATAGCTAAATTATTACCCTATTTTCTAGGTAAATTCATTATTTTTTCGAAATTGTTTTTGTTTTTTTTTTGATAGTCTATAAGATACGTTTACATCTGATCGCCGAAATAAATAAATAAAAAAAGAGTCTAAGGAAATTACCAGTCACTAGCATTTTGCCCCAATCCTCACTGAGTGTCCAATGGTATGTACCTCACTGATCTAAGAATCGTTGACGGGTTCATTGATGCTATCACGAAGAAGTAGAAAATAGGTCCTTCCATTATATAAGGTGGAAATCTGGAGCTATATGAGGCCAAAAGGATGCATCCAAATTCAGGGACGAGCTTAACCTTCAACATCTAAGGTCACTACTTCACAGTCAGGACTGGAAAGTCATTGAGATGGGGAGTATACTATAAACGGCATGGACTTCGATATACTCCTTGGTCGCTGCCTTAGTAGAACTTCAAAGTACACATGGGAACTTTTCTCTGCAAACTCAGAAGCCTGGCAGCAATGGGCGACAGCAAATTATATGAACCCGGTGATCGCAGAGAAGGTCGCCAGTACCAATCTGGCATTTCTCCAGATTCATCATGGATCTGCTCTTGTGCAAGAACCATAGCATTGCCGAGGACGTGTACAGAGACTTTTTTCTATCTACTTTTAACGATGAAGATTGTGAAAAACGAGGAAGCTCAGGAAAACTGACCAAAGTAGATTTACAAATTTATTTGATTGAATTACGATTCCGTTCGAATTGTGTCCACAGATGATGCAATCTCTTACATCTGTGATAGTAAGTCTGCTCAGGAGAAGAGCCATTAATGTAACCTAAGGTGATTCAAATATCTGTCTCAAGGAGCACCCTACCATCTGCGTCATCCTGTGGGTGGTAGTCATTAAAAGAATTCTTAAAAAATTTGCGAACCAAAGCAATCGCATACGCAGATGCGATGATGTTGCCATAATTGACTGTGGAAAATTTATCCCGACTCTCAGTGAGCTAGTAAAACTCCAATTAACCCTCAAAATACAGAGTCAATCCGCTTTTCAAACTACCAACTATTGAAGGCACAAACCTCACAATAAGGGTAATCCATCCTACACAGGAAACCTAATTGCAAACCTGCGCCCTGTACCTAACCAACAGAATATTCTTGCCTAAAATCTAAAAACTTGAAGGAGTTAACAAGAATACACAGACTACATGCCTAGGTGTCAAAGGAGCAATCTCCACTACTCCTACAGCGGGCCTTGAGGTTCCACTATATGCAGAAGACTGCTGCAAAGAGCACCATAAGGATTATCCAATCCATATGGATATGAAATTGAGGACATCCCTAACTATCTTTGTCAAGGTCTTAGTCTCTGCCTATTGAGGCAAAGAACACTGGGAGTTTTATCAGTTTGCCAAGGTATAAATTACAATGGAAAGGACACTACGTTCTAACCAACAGGCCGTCATCTAGCTTCAAGTTACGAACGTCTTTATCTGCTGCTATAGTATTTTTACTGGTGGAATAGAAGTTTTTGATAACGATGCTGTCTGTGTTTGCAATTTTATGGACTGCATTAGTGCAGTCCTATGTGACTGCATTACAATAAGGTCGCTTTCAATTTAAAAAACAAAAACGGACTTAAGAGAATAGGAATTTGGTGTATTCGAACTTAATTCATATTGAAATAACAATCCCTACTATATCCAATACATGACTAGATGTAGTAGGGACCAAAACATGACTCTCCAGCTAAAACGATCTGTGGGTATGTAACTGCCTAACAGTTGTGCATACCGCATACCAGTCGAAGAATTATCGGTTGTTGTCGATGCTCCACATGAACTAACCACCGCATGCGTTGAAACCGTGTACCTACGACTGCCTTAACTGCTCAGTTTTCGTGAGTGACCGTTCAGATGGAAGAATTTCCTCGTACTCCGTTGGGTCCAGCTATATTTAAACAGCCGCATGTCACGAACTGTATTGAATGATCTTGACGAGATTTCACGATTTTCACATAGTTTTCCGGAAGCCTATTATACAGTTGCCTAACACAAAGAAACAGCGAATGGAATGTTCGTCGATTATGATCCGCTCCCAGAGTCACTAGCGTGAAGGAATTCGATGACATTTATTATAATATTGTTAAACAGTAATGTTAATGGTCCTTACACAGGTGAGCACATTTAAGGAAGAAAGACCAGATTGCAGATCATACTTTTATTGGTACACTTAATACATTGAATAATCCAAGTCGCGCGGCAATATCAATCGACGTGTTATCAGTCGTTCGTTAAGCTATTTAAAAATTTCTTTTTATCGACTTCATTAGAACACGAAGCTACACCTTGCATGAAGAGATTCATAAGTTTCTCGTTTGGATTATGAGCAAGACATATCGCAGCATAACGCACAAAAATTTGAAAGAATAATACGTGGTCTCTTTTACTGCTGGGCTTAGCCATGGCAAGTATTTTTGCCAGATTGACCCAATCTCTTTGTAGAACACACAGCCTTGCTTCTTCCAGTAATTTATAAGATGTATTTTTGTAGTTGTGCCGAATGTTGGGACTTATGTTATGGATTAAAACCGAACACCTTCTTTCGTCCATCAGCACTTGACCCCTTACAAATTCTTGATTAATTACATTCAACGTTTCTGCCAATACTTCCTCCGGTACTTGGATATTTTTTGGTTTCAAATGCTTTTGTAAAATTCTGGATTTTTTTGTCCCTGAGTTTGTTTTTGCTTCTGCCAATACTTCCTCTGGTACTTGACTACTTTTCGATTTCCGATGTTTTTGTACATTCCTTGATTTTTTTGTCACCGAGTTTGTTTTTGACTTTCGTTCCATGCTCTTGACTTTTTTAACAAAACCCGCATAATGACAGTCTTAAACAGAAATCAACGAATAGAGATGATCAGCTTTCCAGCCAATATACCATGACCTACCACAAAACACCCACACTTCTTTATTTAGAAGCTATATTTTACGCATACTTTCACAAGTGGTGGCAGCTCTTTTCCACAAAATCAAGTGTTAGAAAATGTCCAACATACCCACTTTTTGGACATATTGCCTGAGTTATGTTCGTTGAGTCTATTTACTTTAATGACCGCAGCGCATTTTACCTCTGATTTTAAGGTTTCTGCCAGAAATGAAGTGTGATAGAGACGCCCAACTTCTTCCTCTCTTCCTCTCACAATTTTTGACAACTGGTGGTGGTGTGGTGAAACATGGTGCATAAGGACTTTCGGAATTCACAATATCAGTAGAAGGGGCAACGTATAGGTGAAGTGAAATTCAATTCCTACTTTATTTCTGAACAAAATTGATATGGTGGGGAAACAGATCAGAGGACACCATTTGAAAAAGTATGGGAAAAATGTGGCTTCCAAGTGAAGATGTTGTGTGTGTTTTGAGCACAAATCACCTAATTATTAGGTTAACTGTGGTTTTGAGGTAGGTCGTGGTATTTTTTTTATTGGAAAGTTCTATTGGTCTATAGCAGAGATAATGGAGGAAGAGATGTGCCACTTCTTCGTTTGTTGCCCCTCAGATTCATTTGTCAGCGTTTTTTATAACCTTTTCAGGCAGGCGTCTGTGAATATGTGTGAGCTAAGCGAAGCTGGTTACTCCCGCCTAACAACATTGCGTTGCTCTATACTCCTAACCAGAAATGAAGTAAAATAGAGACGACAAACTTCTACCTCTCTTCCCTCTTAAAATTTTTGACAAACATTTTTTATATCGTCTTCTAAAACCAAGTTGACGAATCACAGGACGGCATTTAAGTTATTTCGTGAATAACCGTCAGAAATTCATGAATAACTTTAAAAAAGTCTATGAAATTAGTCGATTGACTAGGCGTCAATCAGCTGTGGAGTTGCGTATCTCTATCATACTTCATTTCTGCTCCTAACAAGGGTGCGAGAAAATAAAGCAGTATGCGTGACTGGAGAGCAAAACTGCGATTGAATGGGGGTTTTCCACTGAAGAGACGAATATCTCTTCCTCCATTATCACTGGTCTATAGCAGAGATATATATTTAGTTATATATAGCAGAGATGATGTATCATCTCTGATATATAGATTCTATAGTTCTATAGTTTCTGATTTATATTTGACAGGGGCGGTTTTCTCTCAATTTATTTGAATGGAAAACCCTTATGAAAATGTCGAAAAGGGAGTGTGTAGGAATAAATATTTGAAATGAGGTGTGCAGTTCTCAATTGGAATGAAAATAATAACAAAGTAAAGCCATCTGTACGATTTTACTCCTTTCCAAAAAAACAATACTTTAAAGCGGCAATGGACTGAGTTCTGTCGAAGGAAAGCAAAAAAACGCTAGGATTTGTTCTGCCCATTTCAATCCAAGCGACTTCGAAAGGAATATGCAGTTTGAAATGGGTACGCCAATACTTAATTTTCATTCAGGGATTGTAGAGAAGAATTATAGTTTATAATTACAGGGTTTTGCACAAGAAATGAATATCGGTTGAAGCCAGATACTGTTCCATCAGTGCTACCGATACCTACGTCTTTTATCACTCTCTCTAAACGGAAGCAACCTGTTGTGAAGGACGTACGAATCAACTAGTTCTGAAGAGGATACAGAAACACAAAAGACGTCTGAATGTGACTTACTTTATACAGAAACACTGGAAAGTCGTATATTTTTTTTAAGTTGCGAGGTGTGAGTATCGCTTTCCTATAAACTAATATTTGAAGAATATTATCTACTCTTAGTGAATCTCTAAAGCGGGACAATTTGAAACTTCAAGCCAATGAAAAAAGTTTCACTCTTAAAATACGTTCTCTTCAAAGGCTGTTGAAAAAATCAGAGTTAGAACGCATTGAATTGGAAGATATATTAAGTCGAATATTTAACAGAGGTAAAAAATGTTCGTGTATGAATTAATAAAACAAGTGATCATAGATAACAACAGATAAACTGAACACCATCTAATTACATTGTGATATGAATGAACCCTGAAGCCGCCCACAATTTTGAGAGTTTTGAAAGATGCTTTTAAATTAAACTGTATGTCACTTAAGTCAAAAGAAAAACATGGCGTACCTATTCAGCGCTAGTGATTCCTGGCGAATATGATAAATGTTGCATGAGCTGTAACGACCAGATTGACATACTTTTACAGTTTGATGTTGTGAAAAATAACAAAAAGCAGACATGGTCTAAAAATAGCATTGACGGCAAACTTGGTCTTATAAGATCGATCGTAATAAACCTGTTAATTCTACTTTTGTTATGATTCGGATTTCAATTTTGACGCTGCCAAGACGACTACTTGATGTCATGATTAGAAGCGAATCCTTATGTTTTGAGAAGTAAATTACAGGTTATATGAAACTATGTTTTGTGCAGAAATGAAGTGTGATAGAAAGGCCCAACTTCACAGCTGATTGGCCACTAGTCCATCAACGAGGCTTTTTGATGGTTATGCACAAAATAACGTAAATGCCGCCCTGTGATTGGTCAACTTGGGTTTAGAAAACGATAGATAAAATGGTTGTCAAAAATTTTGAAGGGCAAGAGAGGTAGATGTTCGGCGTCTCTATCATACTTCCTTTCTGGTTTTGTGTTTTATTTAATTTTGTCTGTTAATTTTCAAAATATGTATAACAAGTCTAAGGAACCTGACTTATTTATAAGGAAACAGAGTTCATAATATCCAACGCACTAAAAACACAACAGGCTCATAGTCTGGGTGGTTCATCAAAATCCTATGGTCATAGCATCATCCTAATTCTGATAGCGAAATATCTCCTATCATTCTCTCTAGACTATAGGGTCTTCAGACTTAATCTATCAACAGACAGTCGAACAATTCAGGTATGTTCATTTGTGCCTGTCTGATAGTTACACATTCTCTATTAATCTGTTACACATTCTGCTCTAACAAGAACAGAAATAGCAGCAGATTACTCCACATAGATTTAGTTCGGCAGCCGAGTGCTTCGTTCATTAAATCTCTCCCACAATGTGTCGGATGAATGGAATGGAATTAGCTTTTCGTTCGAATTTTGAGAATAATCGTTGTTAGCAATATCTGGATAGAGTGTAAGTAAGTAATATCTTTATTATTCCACTAATTTATTCTTAGAACACAAAATTTGTGTTAACATTGAAAGACATTTGATTTCTTTATTCGTATTTATTCCTACGAGTATATTAATTAAAACTGTTTAATCTAAACATGGCATTAAAGCCAATCCCAGATAGAGATTCAATGCCCTCCAGTTGTTTCCGTGCAGCAAGCACTGTGACAACGTGTTCTTTCCCCAAATTGCTCTCCGTGATTCTTTTAGAATGGGACATACACCCAATAAGTGGTGAATGTCTTATCTTGTCTTAATATTACACAAATCACACTCATCATTCCCTTCTACTCTATGAGGCACTGCATTTAAATATAGCAGCTCCCCGCGCGCCTTGAAGGTTACGGAAATTATATTTGTATTTCTTAGGTAAGAGTGCGATACGTGTATCTATTCAGACTTTGTCGTGCCTTCTGCTCAAAGAGTTCGTACTCTTTTTTACAAGTACTCCCTTCCAACTACAGTTTATGGCATTTTGCTTCTCTTAATTTTTCCCCAAGATGGTTTTTAAAGGAGAGTTTTGCTCCAAAGAAGTCAAAAGTATTTGTATTCCTTAACTCTCTCAATTTCTTCATTTTACCTCGTACTACTTTCACTTCTATTTCGAAATATCATTATTTGGGGCTTAATTGTATTCACTTGTAGACTCAAAATAATGCAATAATGTTGTAAGTTATGTTTCATCGTCGTCGGTGTTTCTGCTAGCAATAAGATACCATCCGCGAACATTAAACGTTTTATTTGAACCGCAAAATCAATTCCTCATCGAGGATAGAGGGGAAATAGAGGGAGCAGAAGCATGCTTATGAGCATGCTTTACACTCATGTGTGACTCAAACCATTGTGTTTCCAATATGTTTACCATACTTTTGTAGTTTGTAGAACAGCGATCTTCTATCAACGCAATCGAAAACCGCCTTAAAGCCTACAAATAACGCGTATAACTTTGTCCTTCTTCCCATGTAGTATACCGCGATACTAGTGAGCGAGAATAAATTGTCTATCCTTGAAATATTACTGTTATCTGGATACATTTCCATCCCTGCAACTATTCAGTCTTCTGATTCAATCCCCCTTACTCTCCTCGACGAGGTGACAAATTCTTAGCTAGCATATTTCTGTCACCTTATATCAAAATCTGTATTCTTGAATTCAAGTGAGATGACAAAAAACCAATCAAATTCTCAACCCAAAAGAATTCAACTAGTTGGCAGCACATGCTGCAGATTTGTGTCTTCAAGAGGGATCAATTTCCACTCGGTGGTTATATTTGCTAATTGTTGTAATTTCAGGATGCCTTTAGTGCAGACCTCGTTCGTATGGGATCGCGTCTTTGCTATACTTTCCAGAACATATTTTTACCCTACGTCGGTTGGCGATTTGAAAATTTATTTGAACACAATTATTTTTTACAATTGAGTTTACAACTAGACTTACAAATTAAGGGTAAGGGTTTTGGCTCAACAATAGGGGCCCAACTGAAGTACTTTGTTTAATTTAATGACAGATTATTACGGTCGGTTTATTGTTTATTTTTCATGTCCTACAATGGCTGGTGCTTATAGCGGGTTCGTTGTTCGACGGAAAGTTATGCTCGTTTAGCAAATTTAACGCGTTGAGGTAGCGTTGTCCGGGAATCGTGTTTCTCAAGATCCTGATTTCCTCGTTAGAATAGTTGTTGATGTTTAGTAGCTGCTTTCTGAACAGTGTCACCATGTACTGTTGCAGCGGGATGATGCGTGCTTGGTCGTAAAGCCTGTTGCTGTGGTGCCTTTGACGGTCCCTGTCGAAAGTGACATATTCGCAGTATTTTTCTTTCGAAAATTACGAACTTCGTCATGCTGGTCTTAGAGATGGTGTGCCATATTGGGAACCCGTACGTTAAGATCGACCGTATAAGCTGCTTGTATAACAGCAGTTTTGTCCTTTGGCTTAATCCATTTTGCTTGCGCATCAAGGGATAGACGCGATGGAAGCCTAGGTTGCCCTTTAAAGGGTCAGTTTCGTATGACTGTTGAACTTCAACCTTTTCGTGAAGTTAACGCCAATATACTTGACATTTTCGTGTGTTGATATTTCTGTACCGTTAGGGAGCACTACCTTTATGCTTCGACATTTGGCTGCTGATCTGCATCCACCTCTGGATGGTCTCCTTAAGCACATAAGTACCGATTTTGCGAATACCCCATTTGGTATAGTAGTCAAATTTGTTCGCTGTTTGGATTTCGACCCATTGCGCGGCTATCTGTGGGGACGTCGAGCTGGCATAAGTCAGCGAGTCATCTGCAAATAGACAGCATTTTACTGTGTCAGTTGGATGTGTTTGATCTGCGGTCCCAGCTTTGATCCTTGTGCTTGGTCTTCAACTGAGACGTAGAATATTCTGGAATGCATAAAGCTATAAATTATTCTGATGAGGTTGGAGGGGAATCCCATCTGGTTCAGCTTGTAGATGAGTCCCTCAATCCAGACCGTATCGAAAGCCTTTTCTACGTCCAGGAAGCAGGCGGCGGTGACCTCGTTATTGTTCAGTGCAGCTGCAACATCGTGGTTCATTAGAGGATGTAGCGTTGATTTTGTTCCCAAAATCCGTACTGACTGTCCGGAACGATGTTAAGTTCGGTAGACCATCGCTTTAGTTTTCGCACTACCAGGTCCTCCAGGATCTTGCTTGTAGGCCTGTATCCTGGAACACTGGCAGCGTTCCCCTTTTTTGGTATTGCCACAATTTTTGCTATTTTCCACTTGCTAGGAAAGTAGCAATCGTTGATGCAATTGATGATTGTGAGAAGTCTCATCACCATTTGAGGCATTCGCTTCAGGACGAAATTCGAAATGTTGCCAGCCCCGGCTGCTTTGCTCGTTAGACTGCGTTGAATAATTACCGTCGGTTCGTCCGCTGGGTGGTTTCGTTGAAGATGATGTCTGGTGCGGATGAAGTCTCAAGTGCATTGGCGTAGCTGTTGACTTCTGTGACAAATTCCGGGTCACCGGGCGGTGATGGCTGAAAGTTGCCTTCGAAAAAGGATGAAAAGGCTTCTGCTTCTCTGACGCGTCTCCTTTGGTGAATTTGTCGGAATGTGTCGGGTCCTGGCTGTATCTTGCGGAGCCTGTTCTCCAGCTGCATATTGTTGTGCGTTTGTACCGCATTCCGAAACATAATAATGTTCGTGTCGTTCAACTCACTGAGAACAGCTTGGTAGTCTCTGCCTCGTGTGTTCAGCTCCCGGTGGTGCTTTCGCTGGAGTCTTTTCCTCAGCCTTCACGTCGTACCCACAAAAATGCAAGTGACCAAATCTCTCATTCTATCTCACTTTCTCATGAAATGTGACTAAGGGAATACACACGATAGTCGTGCGAGTGACAAATGTCACTTAAAGTGGCTAAGAGAGTACAAATTTGTCAAGGACACATATTTTTGGGTGACACGGCTAAGAGAATAAGGGAGATTAAATTATGGCATTCCACCCGACGAACATGCTTTTCTACTCGTAATAAAATAAATTAATAAACACATTTTGATGGCTATCATATATTTGTATCTCTTTGACTAGTTTTACAATATAAAAATATACAATAAAAATGACGTTGATTTTTACATCGCCTTAATATGATTTTGCCCGTCAATTCTATACGAAGTTGACGTGCTTTCTTTTTTATTGCAATGGTGTTTTCGGATATTTACCTCAACGATATATGCTTCAAAAACAACGTAGAGAAATACGGGGACAGTTATATTTAGTAGGTATTTAAATAGTTTTTCTTTACAAAATTCCTATGCTTGAAAAAGAAATTACAAACTATTTTCTTATTACACAAGAAAAATACTGAGATTTGAAAACTTCCTTGCACGAGTTTGCACATAATAAAGGGGCTACTTTAATGATTATATAGACTTGTATAAGCAATTATATGTAAGTTCTTAAAATCCGTTAATATCAAAACTTAAATACAAAATAAATTACAATAAGCACAAAGTTTCCACAACCTTTGGTAAGTTTTGAGACTTATTGTTACCTAGGAGCGAAGGACATAAAATCGTATTGGCATATGACGTTTTCGGTCAAACATGTGTACGTATAACGACAAGCTATATTTTTTTTGGATTCGATTTTTGGCACAAAGAACATATAAATAACATAAAATTTTCGTTTTTAATCAAATTCTGTGAAGACAAAACCTTACTGAAGTCTGTTTCAAGACAAAATAATTTTTTTATACTTAAGTATAGCTTACTGTAAAGGTAATTACTTATTCTGATGTGTATCAAATCCATAGTGTATTCAGTATTGTTTATCAGCTCATAAAGTGTCTGGACTGAAAGTATTTTTAGAATTCTTTGGTGTTATGTATCCGTCGTTGGTGCCATTTTCTTGGCATTGTTGTGAACATGAGGATACATGTTCATCACAGTCTGGCGTAGCAACGCTGAGTGATTTCGGTGGAATCGGTGGCGGTAAAGGAAGATCCAATTCAAATGAATTAACGGAATGTTCATTGTTTATATTCATCCCCACATCAGAATCTTGATGGTTGGTTAACTCTATCGAATTCAAATTATTTAATTGATTAAGATCATTAGAGCTTGTAGAAATACCCGAATCGCGGAAGTCATTTGGAGGGTAACAAATATTCAGGTGTCCATCTGCGTTCAGATGCTGATTAAAGTCTGCTTCAGGGTCATCGAAGCTAATATCAACTACTGAGTATTTTTGACCTTGGCGTCGAGCCGATGAATTGGTATTATACGATTGGTCTGAAAATTCATTAAACTGGAATTGAGGATTTGAAGCTCTTTTATCCGGAGTTATACCGCGAGGAGGAAGCGGAGGAGCATTAGGAGAAGAGCCACCTCGATCTCGTGGTAAAGTTTTCGGCGGTACTTCAGGACTGTCTATGTTACCAACAAAACCAGTCGATTTGGGCCGATTCGGAATAGGCGGCGCTTGTACTTTTGGATCTGTTCGAGTGATTTCAGAAATACTTAAATTTTCCTTACTAAGGCTTTGATAAGAATTCACAATTTGCCCAAGAGAAAAATTTTCTACCGGCCTAAGTGTATCGCCTGGTCGTGTATATATCTCATCATGTTCGTAAATACCATACGAGTTTCCGCCTAAACTTAGTGTGCGCTTTTGGGTTTCTGTAGGCAATGGGGGAAGCGGAGTGTTGACAATACTCTCTGAATGCTGTCTTTTTAAGCGACCCATGCCCGATAAGCTTTGCCTAAGTTGGGAGAATCTTTCTAACAAGCGGTTATGTAGTGGTTGTACCCCAGGTGGGGCGAGTTGTCCGTGTAGCTCCAATGCTGTCTCTAAAACTTGAATTTGCTCAAGAATAAGACATTTTAGTTTTTGAACATTCGCCTGCTGACCATGCCCTTGCGCCGATTTCAAGAAATTATCAGTAAAAAATGCCTCCTGATATTTGCTTATCCCGCCCATTACATTAGCATCAATAATGCCCTGCAGTCGCATTGAGAATGGATTGATATTACGTTTTGGATCAGTCCTGTATTGCACGATTAAATCCCAAAGTTCTTTCCCGACATTATTCATAGTTTCACACGCAAACTCTACTGGTGTTATTTCCTGAACAGATTTTGAAACAACTTCAAACCATCTGAGAATTCCGGGTAATGGACATCCAATATCAAGGGTTGTTCTCTCTATCCACAAACTCTTGAATTCATTGTCTTTATCAATAGGACCTTTATATATTGGGCGATCATATATGAAACGTGTGACGTCGTTAACCTGAAATAAGAATTTATTGAAATTTACAATGTGTACATTTTACCTATTTGTGCTGGTATATGTCATAAAATGCCGGTGTTTATTTACTCACCTCATAAAATCGGGCTATTTTTTCTGAAACTGGAACCATAGCTGTCTTTAAAGCTTGTGCGTCACCAACTGGCCTAATATTGCTGATTTGAATATACTGCTCGGGTGCTGACAAAATCGAAGCATCGGGTGGGTTGTTATTTGATAAAATTTGTGCTTGTGGAAATTCAGTTTGCAGTCTTTGAGTAAATGCTCCGATTCGTTCGTACTCTAATCCACGATACACAAATTGCTTATTCTGCGTAGATAGAGAGTTAATTAGGTGCCTGATTATAAACTAGCAGACGATTATAAACTTACTCGTACAAAAAGAGGAAATCCCATTCCATAGAAACCGACACGAAAATATTCCGGCTCAGGTCTGAGCTGAGTGAGTATATTTTGAAAAAATTTCGCTTCTAAGGTGAGAATTTCGCTCAGTTTATTATAGTCGAATCGACGAGTCTCGTATAAATGTGCCAACTCCTTGCATAGGGGGATTCCTTTCTCCCAGCATTTACCTTTGTCGAAATACTTTAAAATCTAATACATAAAAAAATGTTTAGTTGGAATGAAGGCTAGTGGTAAATGTTTAGATGTCTAACCTCATGGTAAAGTTTTTCTTTTCGTTGCCACTCCGGTTGGCCTGTGTTATCGTTGGGGGCGAATGATAATGACTCTCTATCCCAGGTTAACATACTGGCATACAGTTTTAGGGTAAAGCCAGCTTCCGTATAATTTTCTGCTTGCAAATGTAGGTCATGTAGTTTATAAATATACCTAAAAAACATTTTGGATTTTCATTCTACCCACATATGACAGAAAATATAATTTCTTACCTGAGATACATTTCTTTGCGATTAATTTCGTTGTTGTAAAAATTTAGTAGATTTACGGTGCATGACATTCGTTTGTCTCGATTTTCTTCGCCTTGCATGACGCTTCTATAATCCAAAAGTCGCTCAAGTAATCGAGTAACAGACGTAATGAAAGCAATGCCGGATTCCTTCCAGTTTGGATTTTCAGTTTTCACTTTCTCCAATAGGCTATAATATATAGTGTTGAAATAGGTTTAAAGCAATACAATTATTTTTATTTTAAACGTCGAGCTTATCTAGAACATTCTTAATTTTGTGAGATAAAACATGAATGAATTAAAATATTTATAACAAAAATATGCAGTTCGGCGTGAAGTTATTAATGCAATACTATTAGGAAACCCAAACAAAAACAAAAAAAAAACAAACAATATTTGTTTCCATAACACTGTCGCATGGCTGGTTAAATCAATAAAATAACTGCAAATCGTAGTCAAAAATTCAAGCTCACTATTTCAATTTAAAGCTCATTTGAAAACCACAAGAAAACCCAATAAAATAATGGCACAGGCAAAGAAAAAGAAAAAGAATAAGTCACAAAAGGAATAAGTTAGACTTACACTAAGCTCAGATGTTCCCTTTTAATGTATGAAACATTGTAAAGCGTGAATATGAGTAAAATTTACAAGTGTTTATGTTATGATGGCATGAAATTTATATACATTTATTATGTGTTTCAAAATAAAACACCCGGCCATAAAATACTTACATTGTACTAAAGAGTTCTCTGTATTCATCGTCACCTTTGTTTTCACTTATTAATAAATCGAGTTTATCTATAAGTTCACTTTCCACAAGTCTAAATGAACCGCGTGCACTCTGTGTTGAAAACAAAAATGTGAAGAAAACCGTTTGCGTTAAACGTATTGTCTGCTTACCTGTTCACACTGCATCATATCGTAAAATACAGAAAGAGTAGCCTTGCGTAGTGCAGGCTCCGGAACCAGTGTAACTTCTAAAAATGGTCCAACCATTGATGGAATAAAGTGTAATTTTTGCTCTCCCAGCTGTGACCACATGCTCAATATTTGAAAGCCCATAAGGACACGCATGTCGCCGTGTGAATGGAGTATTTTTCTTCTTTTAGGCTCTCGGTACTGCTCAAGTTGAAGGGAGGGTTGTGTAAGAAATGCGACTGCTAAACTAAAATATGACCACCATAACTGTGAATCAAATGAATTCGGACCAAGAAAACGGTAGACTAAGGGTTTAGCAAACTCTTCTAAAGCTTTTCGAAGGACATCGTTAGCGGCCAACTTTATAACCAGCCAGTCAGATGGGAATACAAGCCAGTCCTGTGTCAGTAATTCCTCAAAGACAAGAAGGCTCTTATTGAGAAACTCCTTCAGATCTCTGGGGTCTTTATTCGCACTTAATTCGTCCCAATAGCGTTTATAGTGTGTTTCATCCAGAAGTTGTAACAGACCAAGAAGACATGCTACTAGTTGGGGAAGCACGGAATTCGATCCATCCATTATTATTATTATGGTTTTCATCAAAATTCCAAGTATATTCTTGCATAGTGAGTCTAAATCATGCTGCAGTGTATTCGTAACCTTCTCCTTTTGTTCCCGCTGTAGATCGTATAGGTGAGTGAGGATTTCGGAAATGATTTCCGCACAAAGTTTAAGCTCATCCCTTCGACCGAGATGCATTCGCAAATGTTTGCATGCCACAGATAGGACCACTGTTCTTGAATCTAAATAACAAAAGAAAAGTTGAAAAACCAGCTGTTTGTAAAGCAAACAAAATCATATATACCATCTTCGTGAAATAGTTCTCCGGATACTAAGTTTTTTACCGCATGCAATTTTGCTTGAATAAGTCTAATAGGAGCGTCCCTGGGTATAGCATCTAACATGTTACGTGCCAGCATGCCAAGTTCTGGTGCCGGAAGAGTATCTTTCAGTTGCTCCAACACCACACCGGTTGAATGAAGAAGTGCTTCTTGAGTTGGAATGATTACATCGTATGATGGCACCGCTAACATACCATTTAACGCTGTGAACAATGAGTGCAAGTCTCTTCGGAATGAATCTTCATATTGCCCACCGGTAGCACGAGCGAATAACTTTCTTGATTGTATGAGAAGCTTAAAAATATACTCCAGGGATCCAAAACATTTTTGAAATGGATCTGGGTGCTCCGCTTTCGTCATAAAAACTGCCATGTGTTCAACAGATGTTATCAAACCCTTATATACTAGAGCCGCAGCAAAATGATTTTCAATATATGCGTTCATAACTGGTTTGAAATGTTGAAATTTATTACTCTGCAGGAGACTGAAAATGCTCACTAGCACATGGAATACTAGTCCAGAGTACTGGGTACTATTTCCTTCTTCATTTGAAAACATTGCAAAGAGTGCGTCAAGGACATCTTGGAGAAATTTAACTAATTCCTCATCATTTAACCGTAGCACTCCAGTTAGTGAATCTTGTATTGTCTCCGGATGAGCGCGCCATTGCAAAAGTGACAACAAATCACTATTTTGGGTAAGCTTAGTAGAGCATAAGAGTGAATTGCATATAAATACTTCTTTCGAACTCCTGTGGAATAGGGAGCTAGATTCGTGTTCAGCTTGAGGGTCTTTAGGTTTACAGGGAAGTTTCAAATAATTCGATGTTGCTAGCTTGCTCGGATCTTCACATTTATAGACATACAATTCATGTTGACCATCGGTTAATGTTGCTCCACTTGGATCCATCAAACGGGCGAAACTAAAACCAAACATTTTTGGGTCCGATTTTTCTCTCGTTGAGCAGTGTCGGAACTCAAAGCGTACATGTGCTGTTGAAAATTTATCGATTGGAACACTTAGTCTAATCATTTCATTCCAACAAGGTGAATTTTGATGATAGAGGATCATGGATTTATATGAGTTGTGTGACTCCATTCCTGATGCACCCCACAGCGATTCGGACAGTATGTTTCCGTCAACATCCAGTATCAGAACTGTAACCATAATGTTCTTAGCGGTGTTTTTTCCTCCACGCTCAAATTCTCCACGTTCAAGAGTAATAAACATGTCGTTGCGAACATCTCCAGGCATAATTACATCCGGGAATCCCATCTTCCTAGTAATGGTGGTACCTTGGAAAAGGAGTGGCTGTTCTTGTCGAGCTTGACCTAAGCCGCCATGGAGTAGCTTGAGAGACACCGCAATTCCGTGTGTGCTATGATTTCCCGTACTAACTGGGTAATATTTGCTAGTCGATTTCTTTATGATTAATTCGTGCAATTGATGAAAGTCCTTTTCATCGCATTGGAGAATCTAGAAATAAAGAGAATCATACATCCAGTAAATAGATTCCGGTAAGTAAATATGTAATTGTGTACCTTGAATGTGTATTCTTTTTCTTCGGCATCCACTGTATTATCGTACTGAGCAATGTCGCTGAGGGATAACACACCTACACCAAAAGGCCGACGGAACGTTGGACAGTATGTATTGCTATTACTTTTTTCCAGTTTTTTAACAGACTCGGAATGAAGGATTTTACCCACTCTCATTACAACTGCGACTAAGTAAAGCTCCTCGGTCAAGTCAGTAGCACCTGAAAAAAAAAAACTATTAGTGTGTTCATCCAAGGCTCATGAATATGCGTTACCCAAATCTGTGAATACTGTGCAATTGCTGTGTAGTTTATCGATATAGTTTGAAAAACCATCTTTCGGTATCTTAACCAGGAATCTCTCCGATAATGCCTTCATTTTTGATGGGTTTCCATCAAATAGAAAGAAATACACTTCAGCATCGTCGCCAGATATACGATGGCCGAAGTCGCGCATACAGAAGTACAAGTGATGGGTTAGAACTTTTCTAGCGGTTTTTCTACGCAAAGTACCTCGACTCTAAAAAAAAAACAGTAAGACAAATGTAATAACTTTAAACTGAACACGTTCACATGCATACTTACGGATGACGCTTTTGCGTTGTCAGCACTGGTAACATGCACCTGATATAAGCGGACAATTCCTATTTTATTTGGGTCTACTGCTAATGGACCCACTCGGGGTACAAGATCTAGACCTAGTTTTCTAGAAGAGAATGAATAAAAGATATTCATACAGTGATCTGATGGTCTTGCTATTCACATAAATCGCTCACAAGATGGGGAGAGTAGTAAAATTGATAGGCATCTAGGAGCGGATAATTCACCACCCGCCATCATCGCTCATTCTGAAAGGGAGCATAATTTTGCTAACACTCGGATTTCAGCGACATCACCAAGGAGCTACCAAAGGCGTAAGTTGCCACAGTACCACGCTGTGGTATCACAAATACCTAACGCTAACGTAACCTAACTTATGTCGGGGCATTGGAATAGAGACGGAGCGCAGTCGATGAGTATTATCTCTTAGGGTCAGCGGCGGGGATTACAATCGCGCTACGATTACCGACAACGGACCATTCACCCGAAGGTCATTCACCAAGTATGTACAAAAAAAAAAAAAACATCATTCAGCGAAGAGAGCTGAACGAACAGAAACAAAGGAAACATTTTACCAGAAGGTGAAACAATTATCAAAGGAACATAAAGTTCGATCAGAAGACTGAATTGAACAAGATGCAATTTTTCAGTATCTACACGAAAGGCAACCCTATTGACTTCGCTGACTATTGAGGTATTGATAACTATGGTCCATGCATTTGAACGAAAGCTGGATGGATTTGCTGCTGGAGTAGGTGGTGTGACGGCACTCTTGCGCTAGATGTAAGAGCTGGAAAATCGTTGACGTTTGAGGCAAATGCTTGGTGTTGCGGATAGCTTTTTTGTGAACCGAGCCTAGACAATTGAATGCTTTTTTGTAAACAATCGAGCTCTTATGTCTATAAATGATTTGTTGCCTTCGTGCAAAGTCCCACTTAACTTGTGTTCGAAATATTGACCGGACATTGTTTTTAAGAACATTTAACTTTGTAGAATTGCATTCTTAGAATATAATATAAGTACCGCGCAGGACAATGACACGTCGAGAAAGTTTAGAGCGCCGATCGTGACTTTTTTTCTGTACTGGGACTCTGGAGTTCAATAAAGGCGAAGGCCCTAAGACAAGCCCTCTCGCACAACCGAATCTTTTTCATCAAGCTTGCACTCACGTTGAATCACACGGGACAGCCAAAGGCGAGCATTGGCCAGATGCGGGCCATGTAGCAGATTACCGTCATCCTCACATCGAGTTGGCTGTATTAAGGGTGATTTTTTTTAAAAGCTATAGGAAAGTTTTTCAAAAAAAAAAAAAAAAAAAACATAAAATTCAGAAAAATGCATGAAATCTTTATTTGAATCGATAATACGGTCCATATAATTTAATGTTTGAAGATTATTTCATGCAAATGTTGACCTTGACTGCGCCTCAAATGGTCCATCCGCTTAGTCCAATTTTGGCATACTCTTTCCAACGTTTCGGCCGGTATCTCACGAATAAATGCTTGAATGTTGTCTTCCAATGCGTCAATTGAAGCGAGCTTGGCTGTATAGACATGAGCTCTAACATAGCCACACAAAAAATAGTCTACAGCCGTTAAATCGCACGATCTAGGCGGCCAATTGACCGGTCCCGAACGTGAAATAAAATGTTCACCGAACTCGCCTCTGTTGCGAGTGCTGTGTGGCATGTGGCACCGTCTTGTTGAAACCACATGTCATGCAAGTCAAGCTCTTGCATTTCGGGCAAAAAAAAGTTGGATATCATCTCACGGTAGCGCTCACCATTTACAGTTACGTTACGATTCGCATCCTCTTTGAAGAAGTACGGTCCAATGATGCCACCAGCCCACAAACCGCACCAAACTGTGACTTTTTCTGGATGCATTGGTACCTCTTGCAATGCTTCTGGCTGATATTCACTCCAAACTCGACAATTCTGCTTATTTACGTACCCATTGAGCCAAAAATGAGCTTCGTCGCGGAACACAAATTTTCGCGCGATGAACTTTCTTAACAGAGCACGCATTTTGATAATAAAATTCAATAATTTGCAAGCGTTGTTCGTTTGTAAGACGATTCATGGTTATATTATAGACCAAACTGAAGATGTTTGACAGTGAAACAAAACACGAAACATGCGTCCGCTGTTTAAACCAGTGTTGCCAAAAAGATAATAGCTAAAAAATCACCCTTTACGCACCAGGGAAGTCGAATATTAGTAATATTTTTTTTAATCCATTTATTATGTTAATAATAATGTTTTGTTTGTTTAAAGTATTTTATATTAGGTGTAGTAAAAAGAAAGATATTATTGATGGTCCGAATTAGGCCCGTCCATACTGGTCTTGTTTCAATTGAGGCGAATTTCCCAGCAGCAAAATTGTTTGCCATGGACAGCACCTCTCAACCAAGCTCCTGAAGCTTTTGGAGAGTCGCTATCGATGTGAATGGCCTGGCGTTGTCCTGGTGGAACTCAATTGTTCCCCTATTTCATTTGTTGAAAATATAAGTCCGAATTAAGAGTATTGCCGTAGGAAAGCAGCTTATAGTATTTGTTTCTCTGCCAATCCCAGTCCTTCCTGGCTTTGCCACCGTTTGCGTCCACTCGCAGTAAGAGATTTACTTTTACTCACCAGACCGCATACGCTTCAAAAATAAATCGATGTTGTTGCGGTTCAGCAGTGATTCAGATGGAATTTCTATGAGACTCTTTGACGTGTTTGTGTTCTTCTTTTTTTTTCAAATTTTTATAAGCTTTTTTTTTTGCGCAATTTCAAGCGAGGTTAGTCGAGTGTGATTTTCATGATTTTATCGACATTTTCAACAAAAGTGAAAAACAATTGCGTGTTGCATCTTTGCATGCGCGTCATTTGCTGTTGCATTATCGGGACCATAAACTTGATTCACATTTCTGAGTCAATCAACCACAATACTCTGCGTTTAGTACGAAATTTTATCTTTCTGGCATTGTTCTTTTTTTTATTTTATTTAATCACACTGAATTTGTCCACAACTTCTCCCTAGACTTCACTATAGGCGCTGCTCTGGAACAGCTGGCTGATGACATACCGAAGCCATTTGGATTCTTCTCCCGATGACTTAGCCCAACTTAAATGCGCTACAGTACCTACGTTAGAGAGCTTCTCGACATTTTTGCTAGGCCGCGCCCTCTACAGGCCAGCGCCCTCTTGTTTATGCTTCCTCACAAAAGTTCAAACAATGTCTCTCCTGGACAAATTCATCAGTTAAGTTTTATTTCACAGTTCACCATTGAAGTAATCCGGATTAAAGGAAAAGGCAACACAGGCGCTGATGCTCTTCCCCGCATTAATTAACGAGCTGAATATTCTGAATTCACACACCATTCGTACAGCTCAACAAAGTAATGAAGAACTTCCTCAAATTAAAGCTCATTCTTCACTCACACTTTAGAAACTCTTCATCGAAGGACATTTCATCTACTGTAACGTCTCTAGTGGTTTCATTCATTCCTATATTCCGCAACCTCTGCGTAATAGTGCTTTCCACGGCATACATGGTCTGGCTCATCCTATTAAAGTACATCTTAAACAAAAGTTTATTTGTCCTGGTAAAATGCGATTCTCTCCATTGGACACGAGAAAATATACCTTGCCAAAAATCAAAAGTTCATCGACATCGCAAGAAACCCATGCACATTGACGTGCCCAATAATAGATTTGACCACATCCACCTTGACATTATCGAGCTTCCAAACGTCAACCGTCTACGCTTTTGTCTCACGATGATTTACAGATTAACTCGATGGCCTGTCGCGGCACCGCTCGCTGATATTGATGCGATGGCCTTCTACTCAAACTGGATTTCACAATTTGGAACACCATTAACCATCACGCCAGACATGTCGCCTGTTTAAAGCCCTCGCCAACACGACCCACACAACACCTTATCGTCCTCAATCCAATGGCATCATCGAGAGGTGGAATCGAAGTGCTACGCACCAACACCGCGGCCAGAACTACTTCCAACAGTTCTCCATAGACTTCGATCTTGCGTCAAAGAAGACCTTAACGCCTCGACAATACAACACAACTTCTTTTTGGAACTGATATAAGAATTCCAGGAGAAAGTTTTGCTCACACCGGACTTACAAACCAATGCTTACTAAGATATAGATTACTAAAGTCATCTGTTCGATAAATAATGTTTTGACATGACTCTGTTCTTTGGATTACCAATTTGTACCTTGATTTCTACCTTTAAGCTTTCAATAGGAATGATGTCCGTTTCCAATTTCATTTTCAATTATCAGTGTAAAATCAATTTTTTGAGTAAACTCGTGCCGTTGTGTAGGATGACAATGGAGAATTCTCGCTTCTCCAAAACATATCCTTCAGAAGTCCTGCGGCTGTTTGTCCATAGACCTCTGACATTGACGTGACCATTACTACCAACATTAGTACCAACCTATCAAGATCAAGTGCAACTTGATAACTCTTGCCAACCGTTGTCGCTTTGGGCCCAATTGAGCGCAAGGAACTTAACGTGCCTTCATCTAAGGATCAAGCTGCATTTGATGATGACGTGCTAGCTGGGGAGGCTATGACGGGACCATTGAAAACAAAAGAATTAGACTTAAATTTTGTTTGTGTAAAGAGTTGAATTATTTGTAGTGGAACGCAAAAGGCATCATTGAATGCCCTCCTTTGGGTTCTATGACTTTAGATCTACCTTGAGAAATTTGACAATGTCTTTAGATGAAATGTCCTGATAGTCTGTTTCTGTTGCGAAGACTATGTTGGTTCTTTTATATCTGCTTGACGTCCGATTTGGGACTCGAAAAGTAACTGTTCAAAGATTTCCTTTGTCCGTGTCTACAGTTTTCTGAGCTTTTGTGCCATATTTTGAACTATTGGCATCGTCTGCTAAAATGCGCTGCCTTATGCAAAGGGCGGATGGAAGCTGGGCCACTCCCAGTAAAGAGAGTCTAGGCATTCTCTCACTGACTCACTTTTCAAGGCACTGTGATAAGGGGAATCTCACTCCTATCGCAGCACCCCCAGAGTGACCAACAATACTGTCATATGGGCACTTAACTCCTCCTCCTTTGATAACATTTTACCAGTAGATCTCTCTCTCTCTCTCTTTCCTCATCTCTACCTGGTTGCTCAACATCTTTTAAGGATGCCTGGATCTTGGTCACGTCACCGTAGTCCTATCATCATCCAAAGACGGTGAGTGTTCGCACGTCAAACCAAAGGATCTAGGACACATAAGTCTATCATCCTTTTTTCAAGACTCTAGAAATGGCAGGACCAGATGACATTTTACCAGTAGATCTCAAAAGGTTGCGGACCTCATCTCTACCTGGTTGGTCACAATTTTTAAAGATGCCTGAACCTTGGTCACGTCACAGGAGTCTTATCATTATCAAGATTTCCCTGAATTGACACTTATCTCTTAATGAGAAGTATTTTAGCATCCATCTTATGTGGACACTGTGACATTCCGAAGCGGCTGATCTGGCTAGATAGGATCCAAGCTGTGCACTCTTACAGGGTAGTGATCCACCTTTCATGCATATCGCTACTATCAAACATCTAGATAAAGCTAGAAACGCTTGCTCAAATGAATAGTAGATGTTCAACTGGTACAGGCCTCATACAGCCTCATTACCAAACAAGTTTAGTCTACGCTCGAACTTCAGCGATCGCTTAGTCTGCTTAGATTGAGCAGGCCGAATCTTAGAACTCTCTTTGGCGTTATAACAGGGCATTGCGCGCATTTGAATAGGAACTCAAACCTCCAGACTAGGCCTCCCCTGCAGTGCTATCTCATCCCGTAGATTTAGACTTCTGGGGGCATTTTATTTTGACAGCCTGACTGAACTAAGCAGCATAAGAGTCAGCCATTTTCTCTGCTTTATAAAAACCACTGGTTTGCGGAATATGAACTCATAGATCCCCGTGGTAGAACAATGGACATGTGCTTTAATTACTTTTGAGAAACAGTAAACTTCAGTGTTGGCAACAATTTGCTTCACAAATGGTGGCAAGTTAAAGTCTTGCGTTAATTTTTGGACACCCTTTATATCATATAAATCATTTTTGCATAGAATGCATTCTGTTTAAAAATTGTAATATTCCACTCATTGGACATCGGGAATCTCGTGCACTGAATCAAAAAAGCCTTGATTTAGTGGTTCATCTGAAAATCGGCCTTACGAGAAATAACACGAATTTTTAAGAAAACGTGGACAGGGATACGAATTGAAGTGATTTCAAATGTTTTTAGGTCTCTATTTTCATGTCATTAGCAATCAATTTGGTGCCCGCAAAAACAAATGCTATTACCTCTCAATTTTAAAATGGCCACCAAAACAGCTATCTGTTGACAGGCAATAATAGTGTGAGAACTCCAGAGAATAGAAAGAGATAGTATGAGAAAATAAGCTGATGTTCACGCTGTAGGCTTGTTCTGTTTGACAATCTCTTACGTTCTCACGGGCTTCGAATAAATGTCAATGAAATCGAGTGAAGAAACATTATCGAAATCCGATAATGTATGTCGAAACCTACTAGATTTGGAGAAATTTTTATGAAATCCAGCGATTTCGTTCGGGGAAGCGTGGAATTTGTTTGTTTGGGTATTTTATGGATTGCAGAAGAAATCTATTTTTCAGGATTAAATTAATATTTTCAAGTAAAATCTTCGGAATTCCTCATATATCTTTTACACACTTGGTCTGAGTCCAAAACTTGTTAAGGATGCATACAAAAAAAACCTTGTGTCAATACCACCGCCGCGTGTAGGTGTGTGCTACGTGGTTCAAATTCTGAGAAGTAGTTGAATCTAAAGATTTCCCCAGAGAAAGATAAATGAAAAGGATTTATGAAAATATTAAAAAATAATTTTTCTTAAATTTTGTCCCATGGACCCTCGCTGTCCGCCTATGGAAGCTTTCACTGTACATGTATAAAAAATGATAGAAAAATAGATTTATTTATTTTCTTCAAACGGAACGCTCGTGGTAATAACACCGCCCTGGTCAGTCAGCTTTGATAGAGCACGTACCATCACAACAGTAGTTACGACGTGTAGTTACAGTTACAAAAATGTATCAAATATTTACACGACTCACGAGACTTAGGAAAAGTGTTATATTCATAATTGCTTGATTTGAATACATATCTCCCATCCAGATGAAGTTAGAGGACTGGTAAAAGCTCCTAAAAAACCAAATAACAGCTTTAATGAGAAAGCGGACCTATAAACTTCGAAATACTACATAGCCACACATGTATGTATGCAGGTATGATTTGTTAAGATGATTTTGAGGTCGATTTTCATCTGCACCAAACTTTAGCTGTTGATTCCAATCGTATGAGTTTCTATTGAAACGTCAAAAATTAATATGCATTGTTCGCAACAGACGTAAATGCAGAAGTACAAAGCAAAAAATTCGTAAACATGCTAATTTAATATGTAAATTAAATAAATAAAGATTTGTGGGCCTACGAAAAAGGATAAGATCTTACTAAGAAAGTTGGCTTTTACGACATAATCAAACTTGTCTATATACTCATATTTGTTGAGTATGTGGTATAGTAAATAAAATAAAAATGAAGTCAGATAATAGACACTAATTTTAAATTGAAATCCATTGCAAAAAAAAATGTATCATTCAGGAACTTTAATCAATTCTCACAATACACATGTTTATCTCGCTGATAACGTCCTTTTAAAAAACACAAAGAAGTCACACATAAATTCTTATCACAATCAAGATCGAAGGTGCATGTGTTGTTCTAAAAGTTTGTAAATATATAGCTGCTATATTCGCATTCAGATTTTCGTCAGTGTATGTTTGTATTTGTGTTAAATGACGGAACATGTAGGTAAAAACTTCTCTTCTACCATTTTTTCCTTACTGTTGAAATGCTATCTACAAATATATCACACACTAACGTGGTTGGGTTTTTATTGACTCATCTGAAACTCGACGAAAACTTGTTTTCTACCTGTCTTACGCGAATGCAATTCTACTCAGACTGTGTGCACGAGTCTTTCTTGTTAAATTCGAGTGGAACTACTCGCAAGATTGTATGAGTGGTAGTAGAGTGGTACCATGTATTATGTGTTAACATAAACAAGTAAAAGAAATGTTGAGAAGAACTCTTTTACTTTAACATAACATAACATATTTAAAGGTATGAATGTACATATATTTTTTAGAAGAACAAGTATACCTTGTATGGGTGTGTAAGTAGCTCAAATACGGATTCATCAGCGCTATTTCGTTGGAACAAAAATCAAATTTGCACTATTTTAAATAAGGAATTAATGATTACTTAAATTGAAATAATTTGCTTTCTGATCTGCGCTCCTTAGAACATATCTTTATAGTATAACAGTACAAATATATATGTATGCCTGCCTATCCGAACCCAAATACGTGCATATATGCACGTTAGGTATCTACATAAAGCCATAAATCCTTTTTATTTGTCTTTCTTTGGGGAAATCTTTAGATTCAACGACTTCTCAGAATTTGAATCACCTAGCACACACCTACACGCGGCGGTGGTATTGACACAAGGTTTTTTTTATGCATCCTTAACAAGTTTTGGACTCAGACCAAGTGTGTAGAAGAGATATGAGGAATTCCGAAGATTTTACTTGAAAACGTTGACTTTAGAACTGCCGAGTAGAAATCTTGATTTAGGGTTACCAATGATGACTTTTATTTTCATTTCAGTAATGTTAGGTGTTAATAAATGTGTCTGTCATGTGTTTGGGGGTCAAATGATGTATTCAGTTTATTCCATTAATACCTATGTGTGACAAAATATTGAATATATGCCTGTTAAGTTTATTTCATGGTGTATGTACACTGTTGCGATCATCAGGATGTTATCCCACTTCTGTGTGAGGATGAACATCCTTTTTATTTAAAAAAAAAATCAAGTGTTTTATATTTATAAAAAAAGTTTTGAAAACGTTCCCAATATTCAAAATTGCCTGGGCCTGGTTACCCTGAAGATCTCATTCAGACGCTCGTGAGTACAGCATGAGTACTTCAGTAGACATGATTGAACATTCAACAAAGAAAATGCCTGCATACATAAAAAGGTGTACAAACACACAGCAGTTGTACACACCCATCTACATATGCGAAAGGTGATATTCATAAAACAATTTATGCAGTGCAGATACCTTTCTGCGCAAAAATGCATAATATGAAACCATATATAGCAATGAACACATGGACACCAACATACATACATGTGTATACAATACACTATCATTTCGGTTTTTCGTTTTTGTTTGATATTCGTCTACTCCAAATACATAGCCTAAACATGATGTAGATCTATCTCAACCCTCACTCACTCATTCAACAAGCGTTGTGAGCAGCGATCCGCAGCAGCATAGCATAACCAGCAAACTCAACAACAGTGGACATCGAGATCATCTGTAGTCTTCGCAGTCACTTCTGCCGGTACTTCAGTATTGTTAGGTTCAACATCACTCACACGGAATACTTCAGTCAGTTTAGGTTTTGTCGCCATCACGGCTGTATCATTTTTGTCTATTCGGGTACGATCTTCAATTTTTGTAATATACATACATATATAATCTAGATAAAATTCATACTTTTGCTGTTTTATATCTAAATACATAAGGACAATATTTAGTCGTGGCTTTACATCTTATTAAAAGTCAGCAAATGAGTCAGAACTCTGTCAGTGAATGTAACATTACTCAAACGACATTCGAAGTCAAGCGCATACTCTAAAACCAGTTTGGTTTGTTGAATTAACAACCACCAATCTTGGAACTGAGTACGTGGTATTTGTAAGAGAGCTGTGGCTGCGATTTTTGAAACTGATATATTAGATACTCTATATACATTCACATAAAGTGTAGTGCATTTGTTTGTAAATAGAAACTGATAAACATTCTATCTCATCTCTATCACATCTTTTTCGACTGTACCGACAAATTTGATGTTGAATTTGTATATATACTGCTTTTGTTTCGTGTAATAAAATAAAAAGGTGCAGCGCCGATGGAACATGGAACACAATTGTTCTACCTACTTGTGTACATGCTTATCGCATAGTGTCAGTGAATAATGCATTCACAGTTTAAATATATAGCCACATGTGTATGCAAGTGTTATACTGCGGTGTTATAATTGTAAATTATCAAGCGTTCCATTTCAGTTTCAGAAAGAGAAAGATAAAAATCACGAGTAAAACAACATACAAGAAATTAAGTGTGTTTATCTGTAACAAGACTTACTAAATTGAAAGGAAGTTTTCCATTAATTGCAAGTGTTTTTAGCATATGTTTGTCGTGCCTTGACTTTGTTTCGTATATTACTTACATACATCAACAGAAAAAGAAACATACGTGATTGGGTGGCCGTGTGCGCATATGTATGTAGATGTTGCAAAGAAATATCAGATTTCATATTTCTTCGCAATCTAGGTGGTAACTGACTCCATTGAGATTTATTTCTGTTCTTTCTGTTTATTCAAAACGTACATAGCTACAAATTCGACCGATTTTTTAATGTTCTTCTTTTGTTTTTAGATAAAGACGGTTTGATTCGCAAAATCCAGTCAACAAAATCAGTAATATGGCGGTGCTTGGGATGGTTTCTGCCGTTTCCGGCTTTGTTAAAATAAGATACCTCTTAGATAGAGCAGTTATAGACAATATGGTATTTCGTTGCCATTACAGGATTACAACGGCAATATTGTTTGTTTGTTGTATAATTGTAACAGCAAATAATTTAATTGGTAAGATTTTACATCTATTATGTATGGTTTTATTATTCACACATGCAATGATGGAATGTGAGTGGATGTTTAGAATTAACACCATGGTATAACTATGACCGGGAACGATCAAACAAAAACCCCGCCTAACTATACATGTGAATACGTTCCATTAACTCAATTGCATAACTTTAGAAATTGGTACAGAAGTCACAGATTGAGAAAGAGTACAAATCAGCAGTTTGTTTTAATTTCTTGGATGTATTACCAGATCTGTTGTGATAATTTGTAACTGTGGACTAATAGACCGTAAACAGACTCTGTTTTAAACATGACAGAACACACAAAAATATACTCTTATGAATTTCAACACGTATGAACTCAATTCAATATAAATTTAAATGTATCATACCTTAAAGTATACATAATGAGTCAACATATGATTTCCAAGCGTGTACTGTGGGGTATTTACGCGGTATTTCTTTTGCACTTGAGGGCCAGTCAACCATTTCAGCGATAAAAGTGAAATCAATTTCGTCACATGATATATGCATGTTTCCTGGTTATGTCAGCGATTTAGATGCGACAATTCTTGTACATATGTTTACAGTATACGCACATATATAAACATTCTAATTCCCATCTCTTTAATCTTTTATAGGCGACCCGATCTCATGTATAAACGATGGGTCCATACCAATGCACGTGATTAACACATTCTGCTGGATAACATACACCTTCACGATTCCTGGACAACAACATAGACAAATAGGTACGGACGTTGCTAGTCACGGTTTAGGAAATGAATATGGTAACGAAAAACGGTACCACAGCTATTACCAATGGGTACCATTCGTGCTATTCTTCCAGGTAATGAAAAAAACGTTTGTAAACTGTGTACATAGTTTTTCACAAAAAAATATGTTTCCAGGGAATGATGTTTTATGTTCCTCATTGGATTTGGAAAAATCTTGAAGATGGTAAAATGCGTATGATCACCGAAGGTCTTCGCGGCATGGTTACTATTCCTGATGAATATCGCAAGGATAGACAGAACCGCATAGTGCAATATTTCATCGATAGTTTGAACAGTCATAATGGATATTCCTTTGCTTATTATTTCTGCGAAATGCTTAACTTCGCTAATGTAATCCTTAACATTTTTATGGTTGATAAATTCTTGGGCGGAGCATTCATGACATACGGAACAGAAGTAATTAAATTTTCGAACATGAATCAGGAGAATCGATACGATCCGATGATTGAAATATTCCCGAGACTGACTAAATGCACATTCCACAAATTTGGTCCTGGTGGCTCACCACAAAAACACGATACACTTTGTGTTTTGGCTTTGAACATTTTGAATGAGAAAATCTACATATTCTTATGGTAAACGAAATACTAAACTTATTTTTGAGGAGCATTCTAACGCAAGCTTGCATTTTGTTTCAGGTTTTGGTTCATCATTCTGTCTGTTATTTCGGGAATAGCTTTGCTTTATTCGTTCGTGGTCATAATGATGCCAACAACACGGGAAACTATTCTTAAGAGAAGATACCGTGAAGGAACAGGCAAGGAGATCGAAGGATTAGTGCGGAACATTGATGTAAGTAATTGCTCTTTTTCCAAACACAGATAATGATATATCTTCTAATTTGTAGATTGGAGACTTCTTAATTTTGCACTTTTTGGGGCAGAACTTGAATACAAAGGCATATACTGACATGTTGCAAGATCTCTGCAGTAAAATAGATTGCAACAGAACCCCGTCTGCACCATCTACGCTTGAAATGCATCCCATATATCCGCAAGTAGACAAGTTCAGCAAAGAAACTGAGACATAAACTGCCATCATTACAGAAATTATCAGCGCTCATTAGATCACGATAACATTTCCATAAGAAAATTAAAAAATGCATATGTTTTGGCACACTATTATAGTTGCAAAACGTGATAATACAAAACTTAATAATTTTGAGTTTCAAATGCTGATACAGAAATCTATATTAGCCTTTTCGTATCTACTGCAATTAAATAGAGTAATTTCTCTTTGAAAAAAAAAAACATTTTCTCATGCTTATACATAAGTAAATTCAATATTAAATGCATTCATTTTAAAAGACATACATACATACTTTATTTATAAGAAATTTAAAGACAATAAATTGAAAATATATCTTTGATCGTATATATTTTTGAAATAAAATTGATGATGTGATTGTAATTTGAAAACTTTCGAATAAAGTATATTTTAATATAAATTCAAATGTCTACATATTTTCGAGACGGCGATGGAATTATTGTGGAAGTGTGCTTGTTTGATTTTGTAGCCAGTAGTTGGATTGAGACAGTGCTGCTGCGAACAAGACCGTTGCACTTTGAGGCCGATTATAGTATATTAACCAGGATATCTAAGTTATCTAACTGAGTGAGGAGGATTCAAGAGAACAATTGTGTTGCCCCTTCGCTCTTTTCTGAGGCGGCTATGTTGATAGCGATTTTGTGTGACACGGCATTCTGAAGATCAGTTTACTATAATAGAACGCCAAGCAAAGCCACAAAAGAACGCGATTTGTTTGTTTGTGAACGCCTCACATTGAAAAGCAAGTAAAACATGAGTTTTCTTCGTGTCTTAACTGGAATGGTGTAAAAACGTATTCTGTATTAATTATGTATTTCTGAAGTCCAAAACAAATAAACAGGCTGGTTGAACTAATGGAGGAAAATATGAATTTAGAATTTCAAAGGAATAGAATTTCAAAGGAGGTGTTCCCAAAACAAGTGCGACCTAAAGTGGATGGAAAGAGGTAGGTGTAGTTCTGAGTAGTTTAGGGCCACCTGTAAGGGATGAAAAATATTACATGTATTCTTTGTATGTACTTGTCACCTGGTAAAACATATAAATTTTATTTTGATCTAATTCACCTTATTTGAATTTTGTGGATTTGTTGTGTGTGGAAAATAATCTCGAGTCGATATACCGAGTTCATAATACCGATACTTAAACGCCTATAAAGTGACTCAAATCTCAAAATGCCTTGTGTCGTTTAGTAAAACGACTTTCGACGACTATAACAGTTCAGATTTAGGTTGATTTAGGGTACATGTGCCCTGGTGTCCAACTCTCAATGATGTAAAGTTGTACAAAACGCACAGATGTTTGTCTTCCTGCAGTTGGTCAAACTTGGCAAAATAAATAAAATGTGAACACCTTATGTACCATAACCCGATCTTTAGTCATAAGTGAAATAGATTATGGTTTATATATTTATGGTAAATGCCCAAATAGTACATTAAACATTATTAAAGCTTCGTACAACCAGTCAGCAAGATGGAGAATCAACGCACCACCCATATCGTCAAAATTATGGTGGAAGATGGCCTTCCCACGCTAGAACAACGACAAACGGATAGTTTTCAAAAAATCATCCCAAAACTTATCTATTCCAAAGACTCCATCATCGATAGAGACATCGATCTAACGAGCAAAGCAAAAACAAGTAATCGCCTTCCCTCTGCGATCAACATTGCTCTTTTAAGGGCAAAAGAAATGGGCCTGCCCTACAAACGTGTTAAAGGACACAGCACACACCTCCCACCATGGAAAATAATAACCAACATACGGGACCTTCTAATAAGAAATGCCAACAATTTGAAGCTCATGTGGTTTCCCAGTCATATAGGCATAATATGCAACGAGAGAGCCGACCAAGCTGCGAAATCTTGCAATAGATCACCCGTTTCTACTTTTGGCATCGTCTCCAAAAAATATCTACAGAGCTATATCGACCAAGTCTATATTATTTGCTGGAGCAACTATAAAAACCATTACCGACCGGACCACTCCCATCTACTCGCCGAATGCATCAAAAGCAGCAGTTGTTAATGGTTCTCATTCTGGCATGAGGTACATATATATTTCATATGTGGTTCAATGTGCCTCCCATCATTTTCGGAACTATCGCCGACTATATGAGACACAATAATCTGAGTGGAAAAAGTTCTATCTGCCTTGTACAACGAGACCAACTCCAAAAGGATACCTCATTTTATTCAAACGTTTGAAGGTTAATTGCACTCGATATAACTTCTACTGACTGTCTGATATTTAGGTCTTATAACTCCAATATAATAAAAGTGCACCTCAAAGACTTATTTCTTCCGAAGCATTCCTCTACTGGAATCATCCAGTACCCTTCCAAATACCCTTCTCTTCTTTGTAATGCACCATGTTATACAGTGGTTTGGCAATTCTGCTGAAGAATGTACCAACTACCTCCAGTTGCAGACTTTTACTGGTGGTCACGTCCATCATAACCGATCCCCGTCGTTGGCATTTTTGGCTTTCGTCATAACAGATACAGGATAGTTGCGATTGGCGGGCGTCTTATGTAGTTTCCAGGTAGATCTTGGGGATTTGAATATACGCCCTGGTATACCCGTCTGTATTATGCCACAGAGTGCATAGAATTAAGTTTTACTTTCACAAACAACAAACATTCCAAGGTTGGAATGCAAGTTTAAATGAATAAGTGTATTTATTTTTTTATTCCAGCGTTCTCGTGAATGTCTTGAAGGTGCAAAGAATGAATTAATAAAATACTTGTTTGAATGGAGACACATTTTATGCGGACTGCGAGCGACAAAGTTTGAGAAGCCTTTATGGCCTCAGCATTTTCAGCGACTCTAGATAAATGATGCCCCGAAATATAATAATTTGACTCATTTTTGTCGACACCGGAAGATGTTACACTTTGAAAAACACTCCAGTGGATTAGTAATCTTTTGTGAGATTAGTTCCAGCTCTTACTTCATAGCCGTTCGGTCAGTCTATAATTCCATAGCGGTGTATATATTGGGTCTATAACTATAAAATTCCATTGGAACATGCGTTGGAGAGGTAGTGTCATTGTACCTCATTTCAGTATATGTCATTCATTTGAAGCGTAAACAGCAATAATTTTTTGTTGCCGAAAATCATCGTATTTTGGTGGAAGTTTATGGTGAACATGCGGTAACTAAGCGAACGTGCCAAAAGTAGTTTTGAAACCCGGCTAATCAGCGAAATCAACGGCAAAGCCGAATATCCATGACGCGAAGGTAATGCTCTGCATTTGGTGTGATCAGAAGGGTACGCTGTATTATGAGCTACTAAAACCGGGTGAAACCATCACTGGACAACGCTACCGAATGCAATTAATCCGTTTGAAGAGAGCAGTAGTCGAATATGCGACCAGACACAAGGCAATAATTTTCCATCATGACAACGCTCGGCCCCAGGTTGCTCTGCCGGTTAGGAACTATTTGGAAAACAGTGGATGGAATGTTTTTCCCCACCCGCCTTATTGCCCAGACCTTGCCCCTTCTGACTACCATTTGTTCCGGTCGATGCAGAACCCCCTCACTCAAAATATGGTTCACATCAGAGCAGAATACCAAAAATTGGCTTGATTCATTCTTGGCTGCCAAGCCGGCGCAGTTCTTTTGGGATGGGATCCACAAATTGCCAGAAAGATGGGAAAATGTCAGAGCTTCAGATGAGCTTTGAGATCCAGGATCTGTGTCAATTCCAAATGTCTGTTTATGGTAATAATATTGACGAGTTTGCTTTTCTGTATTTGTCACTAAACATCGCTAAATATACTCTCCGCCAGTAACCAGATTAGTACGCCGAATGTTAGTTACAGTGCATAATTTGCCAGAAATGCTGGTAGTATATATTGCTAATGGCCAGAAGGCTTTCACAGTGTTGGCAATAATTTCTATCTACCAACCTGTATGTCCACGCTAAAAACATGTTTAGAGGTTGAGAGCGTCCTTGTTATTTTTTTTATATACAGATACAATTTCGAAATTGTGTATTTTTTAAGTTACTTTTTAAGAGCCACCATTCCGCTGTGCATACACCATCTAGCCTCCATCTCTAGATTAGAGATGCATTTTTGTTAGACATTAGAACTTTCTTAATATGACGATAGATGCAAGGTAATAGGCTTGCAAATCTCAAATTTTACACGTAAGCAGCGTCAGTCATTTTTATTCACGACAGTATGAACATTCGTATATGTTTACCAGCAAAGAAGTATTCGAATAAGATATGTACTCTATGATAGGGATGAAGCAACTATGGTTGGAATGGATCTATTACAGAGTGCATGACCACTTTTAAAGAACCTTGCAATTTTAGAGTTTAAAAAAATCATTCATACACTGTTCTTTAATTGATAATGTTTATTTGAAGTAATCACTGATCTCCAAAATCGGTGGATGATCCTTAGTTGAGCGACAAACATCTGCGATACAATTTTTTGCACACATGCATTGAATTTTGGTGTGCCCGTATGCAGTGAAGGTCTGGCTACTTCAAGCGAACCGGGAGGTGCATTGTGGCGAATTAAGCAAGAGGTTATGTAGCTAGACTAGCAATAGACCCAAAAAACGGACACAGAGATTTCCTGAAGGCAGTGACCCTGATGATGCATGATCATTCACAGTGTAAAGCTAAATCAATTCACATCGTCAATAAAATAGAATTCGAACACAAAAAGGGTTTTCATATATTTTTATTGGTTGTGCGTTTCTTATCGCTCTTGCGAAGGCTTTCACTTCACGGCTTTATTTCCGAGATTATGCCATTCTTTGTCGTTCAGCCCCCGCAAGCCTACGTTCAATGATTCGGTTTCCGTGTGCTGAAAGTTTTTTGCTAATTGACCTTGCGACAACATAACACTTAAGGGCCGTTCATATAAGCACACTACGAATCGCAAACTTCGTAATCTCTGACACTTATTCCTATGGAGTTTTCCTTTTCGCAGAGAGCAATGGGTACAAGCAGACACTTCACCGCGAATGTGTGGATCGCGTTAGCCTCTTTTGTGTATTGCGAATAATTGGCTCGTGGTGAAAAACAAATTAAATCTAAAGCCGATAATAAGGGTACATACTTAAATTAACATTTAATTTTGCATGCCGAGAAGAATATAGCTATTTGTTCATATTCGTTGGTAGGTGCTTGTGTCCGAAAGATCGCGTCCGCAGTTAGCGACTCATATAAGTGACACTTTAGTGAACGTGTTATGTGTGCCCTGTGTGATGGATTATCTTTTTCACTTTCAGCATTTATTTGTTTTAACATAACGTGTCATTACTGCGCCTCTACTTTATTTGAAGGCAAACGGTTTCTACTTACCGGTTTCCCCAGTCTATTTTTGAAACTACAATCATTTGTAGCTCTATGGTTTGATCTTGAGTGAGTGTTGCTCCAAGTAATTCTTTTCGACTTTCGAGTATCGAAAGCATTACTTTTCGCAACGTGTTGAATTTGTAAGTTTCTCGATCCTAAAACGTATAATGACATTAAAATACAAATTACAAACATATGTTTAATTATAAATTTTTCCTTACCACATATAGTTTTTTCCATATTTCTGACCATTCTCGCAGAACTTGTGTGCATTCACTTACAACCGGATCAATTTTTGAGAGGTCTTTTATATGGATGTAGGATTTAGGAAATAGACCAACTGCTCTTGATTTTCGAGGACACGTTCCCCGAAACCATTCTCCACATTCTTCTAGTATTTCCACCGAGTCTCCAACATCTAGGGGTATGCCATGTCGAACTTCGCCGTGCCAGTTGTGAATGGCTTAAAAAGATACAAATCATTTATATATTTATTTAGTATCGTTTTGTGAAAATGTCGCTAACATATACATCCACCAAATTATTTTATCTGATGTGCCTTAAATAAATACTTCCTCATCTGGGATATTCTCAGTTAATATGTGTGCCAGCACACGTTGGGATACAAACTTAAAAATTAACCTGAAGCTACTGCTGATAAATTGGTTAAGCTCCCATTCACCCACCGATGTGAAAATGCAGCTACCGGAGAAACAGTTAAGATTCAGGGCGGGGCATGAGATAGCACAAGTGCCGCTTCCAAACTTGGTGACGAGATCCAGTGGAATAAAGAAAAACCAATACACCGGCCCTTGTCTGATTGATTTAGAGGAAGCGTTTGAAATTATTGGTTGTGAGGTCTCTTCCTCAAGTTGGTTTAAGTAAACCATTGCTATATATGATACATGACATGATCCCATACAGGAACTTCGTTGTAAAAAGTGACGTGTGGTGTTTGTCATAATTATTACACATATGCTCCTATGCGCGCATGTTTTTAACGTTTTTAAAAATAATTTGGTGGCTTTGAGGTATTTTCCAAGTCTTCTAGTGTGGTTGCCTATGAGGCAGTATGCAGTTATTTGCAAAATACGATCCCTGTCTACGCCCAGGAGAGAGCATCGTTTTCGATGACCAACATGTATGTACTTACTCCACCCTCTACGTCGACCGTTTATGGCGCCTGTCACTAGTAATGGTGTTATTGTTTTTTTTTCTTTTTTGAGACATCGGGGTCTCCTGTTTTTGTCCTGTTTGTTTCATTGCAATTCATCGGCTATTTCGTTTTCTGGAATACCCTTGTGTGCAGACTTATTAGACGTGCTTAATATCACTTTATAATTACAAACCACATCATGAATCTCAATTAACGACAATGGGATCGCTGCTAATTGAGATCAATCCTTTTAGATTGGGACTTGACAAAATTAACTTAACTACAAAGCGAAATACACAATAACTTTTCTCTTGCAATCAGGGCCGGTCCGAGCCAAATGTGCGCCCTATTGAGGCCCTACGTTTGGAAGTCAATAACTTTATTTTGAACCAGATCTTCTTGGCTTGAAACAAATATAAAATTCGGCACTTCTAAAATGAAGCTTTCTGGCTTTACAAGCGGCTATACAACCATGCTCCATTTCAAACTCCCACAAGTTAAAATGCGTCCAAATTATGGGATGAGGAACGCAAATTGGGTATTTCTCAAACATTCGTTTATGTTATTCAAAAATTTAAAATTTGTGTTAATTAATTAGTTTCTGGAAATTAAGATGATATTTCGTGACTAAGACTAAGTTAATTGAATGTAATCATTTCAATAACACTTCTCAAGGTGGGCGTTGGACTCCGCCAAGGGTGTGTCTTGTCACATCTCCTTTTCGAGGCGAGGAATGTTTTACATTGGGAGAGTTGAGGGTGAGTCAACTCCTTTTTGCAGATGACTTAGTTATCCTCAAATATTTCCAGAGGGAACACCAGCACTCTATAGGTTTGCGGCCGTATGTGCTAATTCTGGAATTAAGGTTAATGTGGACAAATCGGAGGTTATGATTATTTCCAGACCGCCTGTTCAATGCGCTCTACATGTTAGGTGGACAAGTTTAAGTATCTCAGTCAATGAAAGGAGTAATGCTTAACTTTCTTGTATGGGGGGAGTAATGGTGAACTTTCCTGTAGGATTGGTCAAGCTAGGTACATTTTGAAATAGCGTGGTAGATCTGTAATCAGTAAGGACGAGTTTGGTGTCAAAGCCAAGTAAGTGGTTTTCAACTCAATAGTTATCCCAACTCTCACCTATGGTCACGAAATTTGGGTAATGACCGAAAGAATAAGATCGCGAATGCAAGCTGCTGAGATGAGATTTCTTCGTACTGTTGTGGGAATTACTCGACGGGATGGGGTGTGAACGGCGCGAGGATCTCAACATTGAGAAGCTGCTTCTTCGAACTGCTAGTTTGGTCACGTGGCGGGAATGTCCACACAATCACGACATTCGAGGCGGTTACGCTTGGGCATAGCTCCTGATGAGTTTGATTCGATGGCGGAGGATAGAGTTGCCTGGAAATCTCTCATGCGTGGCCTTTCCCCTGCGACCCCTTTAGCGGGTCAGAAGATGATGGTGATTATGATGATCATCATTTCAATTGTCTCTTGCTCTTCTTTTTAGCACTAAACGGGCTTTGCAAATATGTAACAGTTATTTAGTTCTGGAATATCTAACCAAATTAACAAGCAACAAAAATTTGTAAAATCAAACATTTTATTTCCCAGCGACTATTTTGCTTCAGACAATTAGACAGAAGTTTCTCAAAAACCTTCTCTGTTGATCAAATAAGAAGGATTTTAAAGGACGTTGGGTATCATAGCCAAGTTGCCCGTAAGAAGCAATACCTATCAGATGTCAACAAGCAGAAGAGCATGGTTTTTGCAAGCGAATATGTTCCCAAACTCCACGATTTGTTTTTCTATGCAGCTAATGAGCTACTAGCAGTTGCACGCAGAATTATTTCACTTTCTGAAAGCGAAATAATACCAAATTTCCATGCTCGCACATTGTCAAAGTGAAGTAATGCCGAGTCGGCCTTATTTCACTTTTAATTTAGGAAGACATTCAGGTGAAGAGAATTAAAATAACAGTACTCGGGTGGCCCGCTTTGCGAGGCTAATGGATTTAAACTCCCTCTATGCGCGCGGCAGGTCCCGCTCAGGCAACTTCGTTGCTCCGCAAAGGCGCCTGTATCAAAAGTTTTTCTAACAAGAACAGTTGGCTTTGAAAAATCTATTCACTTCTCTCTGAGTTCGGCATTATTTCACATGCAATGTTCGACGATGTTTCACTTTAGCAAAGTGAATTGACGCCGAACATGGAAATTCGGCATTATTTCGCTTTCAGAAAGTGAAATAATGCCGAATGCCGACATTCGGCTTTATTTCACGGCACCACATCTACCAAGAGAAAAAAGATACATTGCACCGAAATCACGTAAAAACACGACGGGAACCGTATCTGTATGCACATTCTGTGGCTCATCGGCCTGATCTGCCTGCACTTTGGAGAATATGTAACTATTAGCCCTACTTTGGTGAACGGCAACTCAATAACGACCAAGGTTGGGATGTCCTCTACAATTATTTATAGGCACCACTTCGATATAGGAAAAGACTGAAAAACATTTTTGGAACAACATTTTTTAAATCTAGTTGGTAGTCTACCGGACTGACAGCGGTCATACTCTAAGTTTCTTCTTTGTAACGTACTTTTGGAACTACAAAATGATAAAGTCCACGTTACGTTAACATACGCTCCTGGAAAGCTTTTACAAATACCGTCGAAAGGTGAACTAATCCATGAAGCTACCACCCTTGTGGGTTCAACTTCTTCCGAAAATGATCACCATGAAAAACAGGTATGTATCAGGGAGCAATTAGCCGAATGAGGTCCTCAAGCACTTTAAGAAGGCATGCATGGTATGAAGTGTAGAATTCATGATAATAAACTGATTCAAGATCTTTAAAGACTTTAAGGCTATATACAAAAAAACCATATCCACCCATAATTGTGTGGACTGCACTTAAGAAAACTGACCTAGTACGACATAAAGCCAAAGTCGGAAACAAAAAACGTGTGACGATGTTTGTTCGGTCATGCATTTGTTTGCCAGTTGAGCTGGGCTTGGCCTATTAGTTGGGGGCTGTAAGTGATTTAAACACGCCCGGATACGGACGAAGATACTGTTGGCGCTTCACGCAATTCTGTTAAGGACAAACATTTTCAATACGACAAATGTAAGTCCCCTTTAGAAAGGAGGTCCTGGTGCGAACTTAGGTCTCCCAGAAAGGCCGCGACACAACTGATAACGCTGATCTCTGTTATGCGGCAGATTGTCTTCCCCGATGCACATTGCGATAAGCAAAGAAGATCATCTTGGAGACTCTTCTTTGGGAAGATCGAGGAAGTCTCTAAGACCCCTAGACTCAGGAAGGTAATAGTATCAGTCCCCAAAATGCCCTGCCTAATTCAAAGGGCAGATGGAAGCTGGAATACCTTCTTATCGACACTCACAGGTAGCTGCGATTGACTCTACCAACACTGAGAGTAATCACTGCTATACCTCCTGCAGCTTACTCAGAGTGACGATCGCCAGTGTCATTCGGGCCATTAATACTTTCAAATCATACAAAATGGCAGGGCCAGATGACAACTTCTAATCTCCCCCGACTGGTCACCATATTCCAGAAATGTCTTGATCTAGGACACGTACCTAGACTTTGGAGATTGGCCACTGTTGTCTTCATACCAGCGGAGCAATGCTGACTCTCCTAGCTTTAAATACACTCCTCAACCGTCCGCCGATCTCTTCGGCTGACATTTTCATCGATTAGATTGGAATCACTGCTCATGTGGAGTGAGCTTAGTTCCGAGCATTCCACCTTTCTCGATAAATTCGGATTCCTACCTGGAAACACCGATCTCACGGAAACACCTAAGCTCATCTAAGAGAAAAACTCAAACAGCATTCCCCCGAAGATCTTACTGGACGTCTGAACACATCTGACGCTGGACGGTCCTCTGCGAATCTTCACAGATGGATTGAAGATGTACGAAGAAGTGAGTGTGGGATTCTACTTTACGGATCTAAGGATCAACTGTCATTCCGACTACCCTCTCACTGTGACGTCTTACAGGCAGAGACTATAGCGATTAAAGAAGCTCTGTAATGGGTAAAAACAATGCACAATGCAGCGATTGAATCTCAGAGTGTAGTCGCATTCAACTCCACGACTTCCCTAAATTGCCGCCTATCTCTAAACGAAATGGCCAAGTATTTCAGAATACAACTTATGCCTGTGCCGGACCATCGTGGCATCCCAGAGAATTGCGAAGCAGACGAACTCGCTAGAAAGGGCACCATCTCAAAACTCTTTCCGGACGGGAACCTGCCGTCCGTGCTTATCGCTACTACAAAACATCTACTAAATCTTGAAACGCATAACATAACAATGCAATTATGGCCTAATATCGATCCAAAGCGCTCACGCGATCTGATCAGACCAAGCGCGTCTCAGAACTCTCATCGGCGATAGACCCGGGCATTGTGCCATTGGAATTCAAGTTTAGTTATCCTCTCTATAACGACATCTGCAGAAGTTGCAGAGATGAAAAGGAAGAAGAAACCATTTCTCACCTTCTTTGCAATTACAGTGCCATCTCATCTCGCAGATTTAGTCCCTTGGACGCCTATATTTCTACGACTGGGCAAAACTTAGTAGTAATTGCATCAGGCAACTTCATCGCTTTATGAAAAGCTGCAGATAGTTCTCGGATTACTATCTATTAGACCCTGTGATAACATAACGAGCCTAAATGTGGCCCAAGTGAGGCTGTCAAAGAAGTAAGAAGGGTAAATATAGTGACACTGACCGTTTGTGTAATACTTTGAAAGAGCGACCATCTGATCGGGTGAACGACCCGAAGTCTCCACAAACGGATAATGTTATGTCAAATGTAAAAAATAGACTGGTCTTAACCGCCAGTGTTGAAGAAAGAAACGGATAAGCGATTGGAGTTGTTGGAAGTTGTCACAGTGATTTTTTTGTATGGTTTTGGTGTCCTACACAGGTTTCACCAAGTGGCGTGACGATAATATGGCGCAGTTAACTAAGAAGAACAAGTCAGTGATGTGTATACCGAATGTTGTGCTTCGCCATCTTCCCCTCGAAACAGACAAATTTAAACAACACTTTTCAACGAATAATGTATATTACACGGACACAGCTGTCGTAAGCCAGATTTTTGAAAAGATGGTCATTCGAGTTCTAAAACAGGCCATCGAGGAAAATGAAATCATACCGGACAACCATTTTTAAATAGAAAACTTTAGTTTCGTTGTTTGGCATTTACGCAGTCTTCCTTTGAATTGAATGGGTAATAGATTAAACGTCTGGCAGAAGTCTATATCAAATGTTTTCTCAAATAACGGTACCAATATAGCACATCATTTCACAATTTCGAAAAATATTGGTAAACACTTTTTTTTTTGATTTTTTATCTAAAATTTGACTTTGCATGCGAGTGACATTTGAATTTAAAATTGAGAGCGAAACCACATCAAACTCGGTGTTAACAGTGTGGCTGGTTAAAGTAGTCGGTGCATCAATAGGTCTGTTCCAGCACTTTCTGCACCATATTAGGAAGTCATTTTTAAGGAGTGAGTGATCCTCACATCATCTGATACAATCTTGTGTAAAAATGACTACAGAAGCTTAAAGAGTTGAGCACCCGAAACAGAGTAAAACTATACTGGTTACCTCGCAATGAAGGGATAAAAGTCCGCCTCTCTAGTTAGAAAGGGAGCATCGGAACATTTCACAGGCCCTAAACTATTCACAACTATAGTAGACCATGTCCTCACAGAGGAATTCAGGGAACTAGAATGAAGGAATGTACAATTCCTTCAGAAACGTGGAACAAAGCTAAAGGCAGACTGAAGCAGACTAAGAAACTCTTCTGTCAACATAACCGAAAGAGGTTTGAGGCATTCATATAGATGAGCAAGAACAATCTCCATATCCCAACTGGGCATTGCATACCCATCAAGGGAAACTAGTGGTGTCGTGTCGATGAAACTCCGGAACATGTACTGGGATTTTGTCAGGCACTAGCTGACAAAAGATAAATTGAGTCACTAGAACCAAATCTTATTCTGAGATTCATAAACGAAACTGGAGTCCATAGCCCTCAATACAACTCTGAAATGCATGTGAGGGGAACTCCTAAGAGCAAGGTATGAAAACGGAGCACAATAGATCCAAAAGTCACGGCGCAATATACCCTCAACAATAATAATAATAATGTCGAACTTCCTTCGAATTTGTAAAAAGGATTGATCACCAACATTTGGAAAGGGCGGTGGCGAAATGCTAAAAAATTGGGCTGAAATGTTGAAACTAGCCGAAATGTTGGATTTAGGAGCAGACTCGAACTAATTTTATTATGGAGCCGACTGTATATAAATTGTAATGTTGGTAGCCGCGACGTATGTTCGTCGATTGTCTATGTTCAACTCTACGTACGGCTTCACAAACTTACGTACAGACTTCTACAGTTTGAACCCTAGAAACATATAAAATTTGGGTGCATAAGAATTTTGATACTCTGAATATTAATAACTCAATTTTGATTTGGGCGGTTTAGATTTGTGACCACAGGACTATATAATTAATTAAAAAAACCTTTTTTTTTTATCAAAATTACTTCTTCTTTGATTTTTGGGCACCCTAATAACTTTTTAAAATTAAGCTCCAAATTGCACAAGTTTAGCACCTATAAGCACATTTGGTTGACAGTTTATTTGTGTCACTCTTGGAGTACCGTTACACCATTCAGGGTCATCCCTTTGATACCGAGGTCATATCCTCATTCTTATAAACTGTAAAACGTGATGCTGAAAAAAACTTTTTTTCACATCATGTTTACGTAACACATCATGTCGTGTAATAAAAAAGAAAGTGTAATGAGAAAAGAAATAGAAAATATGGCACAGTCAAAAGAGAGAAAATTTGGTCGGACGCACAGATGCTCCAATTTCCAGTCTAAAGTTTCATTTTATCTCCGCAAACAACCACAACCTGCGCATCTAGAAGAAAATATATTCCGGTAATGGGTAACACCATTAAGATTTAATACTCTTATTGCGTACAAAGCCAATTGAATATCTTATTAAATAGAGTTCTTCTACAATTACTAACGGAAAGTATTGTTTCTTCAATAATTATGCGTAAATAGGCATATGTATCTGTGTACCCATATCCATACTTATGAACGTCCACCTACCACCTACGCATGACTAGTTGCATTTACTGGCTTGCATAAAAACAGATTCAACAATGCAAGAAGTCGAATATAATATTGAGGAACGTGTAGAATGGTGGACATCATTTTCACTTAGCTTCTATCATTCACATTATAAATTCCGTGCACAAACATCAGATATCTGGAGAGCAAGAAAAAAAGACGCTGTTTCCTGTTTAGTTATGCCTTCCCCTTTTAATCATATATGTATATGCGTTCGTGTGTGTTCAATTTGATATATACCCCGCACATTTCAGAATTATGTCCCACTATGCAGTATTGACTGATCGAATAATCGTTTTTTTTTTTTTGTTTGTACCCTGCTTGGAAAACATTAAATTAAATTGCAAATTCAGTGGGCTATAGAACTCACGAAAGGATTTAAATCGAATAGAAATACCTGTATACAATTCATGCAGGCCTGTGTCAATGAAAACGAAAAAACAGCGTTCATTATTCCTATATAGAGTATACATTTTGTAAGCATTGAATTTAAAGAGACTGGAAAAAGCGTTTGTTTAGGAGAATGTTTCACAAAGAAATATTCGCAAAACTACAAACGTTTCGTAGAGTATTTTTAACAGAACAACGTTTTGCGAGACCCTGTCTGTGCATAGCTCTAATATACATAAATGCACTCACTCTGCACATTTACAATCTCTTTAAGTAATGCCTTTCTCACTTGTAATGAAGAAATCTCTGAAGATTAGCCCGTCAACTAATTTGTCTAATGAGTAAAATAGTTGCCGCGCTTTAATATTAAATGCGTCTAAAACTAAGCAAAACTCTAATGTATGTAATCCTAAAGTGAAGTAAAATTGTATATGTTTTATTTCAGTATTATTCTGCATTTAAATTTACCGAGCTCAATTCATTGATTGATGCAAGCTGACTTGACCTTTCGTTTAAAGACCATGTATCATCTGCATCCCTTAGTCCGCATTTCAAACATTCATGCTGTGACCAGAAATTAGAATACTTACTAAATAGATGTTTTGTTTTTCGTGAAAGCAACAGAAAAAGCCCACAAGAGAAATATAAAGTGTGTACGCAAGTATTTTGTGGAACACGCCTTGAGGGAGATGTGTAATACAGGTTAATTGGGTTAATTACTTTATTCTCATCACTAGGTTGATCTAATTCTTATTCATTACATTGTGTAATGTAGAAACTTCTAAAAGTTATAGAGCATGTGTGTTAGCGGAAGAAGTTGAAGTTGAGGGATTGATAACAAACAGACAAACGACTTGGTTTAATTGAGCCGGTAAATCATAACTATCATAGCTCAAGTCGTATTTGAAGATATTTGGTTTTGTACCGGAATTTTGTTGTTAATATACACCCCTACCACCCACTTTTCCATTGAGTCATTAGGTAGGTATATACACATGTAGTTGTAGGCCATGGAAAGTCGATGATTCATTGATAATTTTGTGAAAATTCTCCAACGTAAGTACGAAAATTGCATACATTACAAAACGCCGGTGTCTTACACACAGAAACCATGTACATGCATACCACATGCTAATCAATATATTATACACAGAGTATTTTCGTTACCATTTTCATCATTCTCATTTCATATTTTCAAGCAATGAATTGATTATAACAAGAAATAATGCGCAAAATTAAATTCTTCTCATACGCGTGTCTTCCCTTTAATTTGGTTGCCGGTCTATAGTTTTTCCTCATATGGCCTTGTACTTCCGGTCAAAATGTAACTGAACGCTTGGTACATTTGTATGAGTAACTTCGTTAACAACTCGATGCATGCTAATCAGTGCACTCCTTTGTCCGGCTAATTCACTAAATGCTGTCAATTCAATTGTATATGATTTTTGTGAAGGAAGTAGTTTGTAGCTTTATTCTCTTGAGTTGAAGGGAAAATCCATCCAGAACATTTCCCCTTTTATAATTAGCGTATTAATCATACTTTACGCCCACATTATGGTACATTTTTATTCCACAAAGATTCATGTTTTATGTTAAGTTTCACAAGAAAACATAAATAGCAATTTGGTTCATATTGAATACTGTATCAAAATGTCATACCGAAGGTGCAAACAAAGAAAAAATCGCTTAATTGGCGGTGGTGGCCCACCACTTAAGAACACAATTGAAACAAATAGAGGCTACTTATTTACTTACCGACTCCGCATTTGTTATTTGAAGGTATCCACATATCTCCGGTAATTGAACATTAACCAGCCATATATTTAATGAATTTTTTGATTACAATAATTGCATTAGGCTTTAATTATGTATTTTGTATTTGCAAACTTGCTGAAAATCGTTGCACTTTTACTACACTTTTACAAACATATCATTTATGAAAATTCACTTTTGTTAACTTATATTTTAAGGGGACATTTAGTTGAATTTCGAAAATAATCACACGTTACACGAATTAGGAAGGAAAATTAAGTCAAACCCAAATACTGAAAAAACTACTGCATAATAACACAAAAATCAATAAAATCCCGTAGTAAACAGACACCCAGTTCCACTTTCTGTGACAGTACGTTGGTAAATGTCAAAATATTCACTGTGGCACCGAGGAACAACTGCTGCTAAACTGTGACTGGCACACGGCCGTACCAATTCAAGAAATTGTGAAATCGAAACGGAACGGAAATGGAAATAGGATTTTAAAAGGTTAACGTACATATGTGTTCAATGATTTGTATAAATAAAATTCTAGGATTATGCATAATTTTAGTATGTGCAGCAACAAATAAAATATCAGAGTTTGTGAAATGAAACAAAGCCCAAAAATATGTCACGTAGAGAAGATGAATGTTAGCTTAGATTGCGTTAAGTTACATTCCAATAAGCACATGATTTTGTCTTACTTACATATTTCTATTTTTAGAAAACCTCTGCGATTATTTGGTTTATCTCTCTCGAGTTCTTAACAATTATTTGTAGGCTTCCAACAAGCCCAAGTAACAGTCAGTAACACTATGGATTGAATAAAGTTTAGTTTTACAAGTTTACAATAGTTTACAATAGTTTTACAAACAGAGGTATTCTTTATGCATCACTGCTCCGTCCGGAAGAGAGTTACCAGCACGCAATCTGAAGGGACCTCCTGCCAAATCAAAGTTAGCTACCGAGGACTTCTATGTTGAGTCCTAAATTCTGATTAGGATGTACAGATGTTGCGATAAAACTTTGTTGCACATATGGCTGCTACACTTGAATGGAAAAGTACAAATCCATTTTGATATCTCTGATGGTGTCAAGTTAGGGTCTTCATGGATTTAGCAATCCTATTTCTTACATCATTCATATTCACATGGAGTGTTGAGATGTTTCATAATCTATCAAACTATCTACGACTGTAAGTGAATACATTGCCTTCATATGGGAGGAATGTAAATAGGTTTTGTGACCAATTCATCTAATTCGTGTGGAAAAAAAACTGTATAGAATAAGAGTAGGATAAGATACAGTTATTTTTATTTAGATTTATTTAGAGATAATATACCAGTTTCTAGTAATTTCATTTCTTCCTCTGATAGTAGGTGCTTGACCAGATATCTTCGGCTTTTGTGATCTACTGACTCAGAGCTACTGACCAAGTACAAGTTCTGTAGTCTCATGCTCAGTACATGCTCAGTCTGCTCATTAGATTCTCCACTGAATGTGCAGAGACCTTCCTTCGATTCCCCTAGTTTCCTTAGATCCTCCCTGAGTCGGCAGTGTCCTGTTATCTCTGTTATATTGACCCAAGAGTTCCTTCGGCTGCTTCATGCCATTAGCTGTCTTTCAAGATTCTGTCAGGTTCGTTCTTTCTAGTTTTCTGTATTCTTCTCTGAGAACATGGTCTCCTACAGCGCAGACTGGCCTGTGAAGGTCCCGATATACCTTTCCTAGCTTGGTAGTGGGAGTTTTCTTTTGCTGCTCAACTCTCAAGCTGGATTTGATGATGTAGGAGTCCAGTACCAAGATAGCGGTGCGACTGTCAAGATTGATTTCAAAGCATCTGTCTATGCCATAAATTTCTTCTTGAAATATGCTGGTGCGTTTGCGTTTGAAGTACTCTATCCGTGGGCCAAATGCCCCTGCTCCTGTTCATTCAACACTTCTAGATCTATCCCGTTTATAGTACACCATTTTACGGCAATGCTGTTCAGTCTGTGGATTATGGATTCATTGCTTCATTCCTTTAGTGCTGAGCTTAATGGTAAAATTCTTCGCAAAACGGTCCTGGAAGATCAGTGAGGCAATTTCCCGAAGGAACTTTGGCAGTCACATCTATCTGCGTACATAGCTTCTGCAACCAATCGATGTTAGCAGTTTGGCAAGTTCTCATATACGCTATAATACAGAGGCAAGCTTTTGAACTTGTTCAGGGTTTCGCTCGCTCTGAGAAGGTTGGTTCTACGTAATTGTGGATGCTATGTACATCCATCTTAGTATGCTTGGTCTACATCCCCAGGATTTGCCCGCCAAACTTCGACAAATGATTAAAGCATGCGTCGTTCTCCTGATTATCTCTTCTGTGTCTTTTCCAGGTGAGTTTACTGTCTAGGATTACTCGAGGGTTGCCTGACAGCCTTATTGGCTTACAGTTTTCGTTTTCTCGTAAAAGGTACTATGGTGGCGTTTGCCAAAGTTTCATTAATTCCTCCTCGATAATTACTGGTTGGTGGACAGGTCCTAGATAAAGCTGCCAGTGGTTGGTTTCCATTTAGATTAAGAATTTTCTCTTTCTCTTCGAGCTTTCCTTGCAGCTAGCAATGGAAATCTAAATCCAAAAAAGTACCAGCAATTGTTTCTGGGGACTCAAAAATCATATGATATTAACGTTTTCGGAAATCAGAACTTAACGAAACTCAACGAAACTTAACGAAGTGGTTATTGTGATCACAATTTGCTCGCTCGATTGCTTGAATTGACTTAAATTTACTAAGGTCGAATAGAATAGTCAAGTAGTCCTTTAAGTCACAGTGCATTCGTGAGTGATTAAGCCGACTTAAGTCTGTGTTCGTCCATCATGATTGACTTTTAACAAACACATTCTGAATGGCCCTCTGCGAATTTCCACATACACTGCCCTCTGCAGACAACCCTTAGAGCCAAACCTGCACAAATAGCATTTTAATTCAAACACCTTATTAACTTATGCCCAAAAACTCCTTTAAAACATCTTCATTTGGTCCTCCCTTTTGCAGATTTAATAAAGTAGACTCCACACGAGAGGGGATAAGACTTCCCATGTGTTGACGAGTGCAGTTTCTGTGGATCTGCCTGTCTTATACGCGAGCTGAAGTGTAGGGCAACTAAGTCGTCCATAGCTTCGCACATACATAGAAAAATACAATCGTTTATTATTACAAGTTTATATCTATATGTTCTTGTCAATAAATTATAAATAACAGACTTTTAAAAATTAACAAACAAAGCAGGGGTGTCCAAAAAATGTTCTCTTCTTTGTGGCAAGATATAAAATATCCCCTCTTATTATTGAATAACACAGCTACGAACGGATGAAATTTTGTGTTCATCATCGATGTCTTTTGTACAAAGTATGCTCTTAATGCTTTCGGCTTCTTTCATCCAGAAATCAATCTACGAAAATAATTTGCTTAGTTAGCAATCTTTGCTTTACCTTGCAATTGTAAAAATGAAACCTGTTGAATTATTAACTGCCTTCGATCACATTTTGGTTCGTTGTTTACAAACGGCACAAGGATTCCCAGCGCCGATGTGTACCCTTCTAATGCAGCTTCGAATTTTTTTTCAAAAGAATACAGTTCGGCTTGCCTTCCGATCTCCAATGCAGTTTTCAGTGATGGGCTGGAATTTGAGAGGGCGTCTGAAAGAAATCTAACATTAATAAAGACAAATGTTTGCATAACAAAAGTATTCTAACAAAGCTGCTTATATCTTTCATCAGGCTCCAAAATTTCAGACACGGAAGATTGTTTTGTCTCATCTTTGGTTTTATTTGCTGACAAGATAACTGTTTTGATTTCTTCGGCTCTTTTGAGATACGTAAGAGCCCTATTCCTCAGCGCTTGTCGTTTATTAGCATCTACTTCTTCTGTTATTAAAGGCACAAAGTATTGAAGAGAGTTACAGTACAAATAATATGCGTCTTTGTACTTCTTTTTTTCATCACATTCGACAGCACTTGTAACCAATTCAATTGCTTTTTGGAGGGTCTGAAATATGTTAAGAAAATCGAATAAAATGAGATAATAAATAGTTAGTCTGAGGGATTACAACATGGGGTATTTAAGTACAGTGAAACCTCTCTTCACGAACGCCCCTCCATAAGGACGCCTGTCTTCAGGGTATTTCAACCCCTTCAAAACGGACACCCCTACATAACGGACAATTATAATGGTCCCGCCTGTCCGCTTTGAAGAAGTTTCGCTGTATATAGACATCATTTGAAATACAATATTGACGCCAGTCTGAAAACACTTTAGTGCAAGCATGCAAATTACGTGACAAAGACTGTGAATGGAGGATATCTTGCACCATTCACCACCGCAGTCAGGGAAGTGGTCATTTCACTAAGTTTGATTATAGAAGAAAATGCGTATTCGAATCAACTTTGTCTAGCACCGTTTAAAACACCATAATAAGCGCAATAGTCGCCTAATAGTCATCATATGAAAATAGGAGTTACCTCTAAAATTTCAACGTCAAAGGTTTATATAAAGGAGCATTGTGCTCAAATTTAAACAACATGTTTATAAGGTAATTGAAAATGAAAATAGGACAAATTGACAGATGTTATGCTTGTAAGACTATACTCTACACATTTCTAAGCCGGCATTTGCAGTTAGTGTTAATTATGTGTATATTAATTTAAATCACTGTTTACCTTTTCTGAAGGGATTGTCTTGAGATCAATGAAGGGATGGGCAAAAAATTCATCAAATGATATTCTTTTAGATGGCTCATGTTGCAAAAGGCGAGTTAGTAGATCTCTGCATTCACTACTGATTCTTGTATTTGGGGGGATTGTGATTTTTTCGTTACTTTTTATTTTTATAAGAAGTTCTTCGATGGAGCGCGATGTATATGGAGCTTTCCCGAAAAGACATTCATACAGAATAACTCCAATGCTCCATAAATCAGCTTTGGCATCATACTGATGTTTACTGACAATTTCTGGGGCCATATACAGAGGGGATCCTTTCAGTTGTTGATTAATTTCTCCCAACTTTAGATGTTGTGCAAACCTGAAAGCAGCCCTTAACGTATATGTTTTTCAAATTCGACCTTTTAGACTTACCCAAAATCAGCTATTTTAAGCGTAACATTTGCGCCCCTTGATAAAAGCAAATTTTGCGGTTTCAAATCGAAGTGGCAGACATCATTTGAACGCATATATTGAACACCTGATGCTAACTGCCTAAGGAAGTATTTACACGTTGCCTCTGGCAGTGATTTTCGTGAATGTATAAAAGCTGATAAATTTCCAGCATTGCAGTATTCAAGTACGATGTAAATGTTCCTTCAATTAGTTTATAAATTTAGGTGAAAATAGTGATATGATACCGTGCGTACTTATCATCCCAGAAAAAATCATCTAAACCAACAATGTACTTGTGACTTAGAGATCGAAGAAGTCTTATTTCTGTGACAAGATTATCTGTTGAACTTTTTGAAAGAGATGACTTCTCAACACATTTGATTGCATGAAATGATCGATTTTTCTGAAATTAAATTGTAGCAATTTTAAGACCCTCGTTTTGTGTATACATTAGTGATGAGAAGGATTTTTACTTTGTGCTTTGCCTTAAAGACAGTAGAGTAACTGCCTGCCCCTAATTTGTCTAGTATTTCGTAATCCGTAATACGGGGAATAGACATTTTATTTTAGTAAAAAATTGTTTTTATAAAATAGTATTTTTCAATCCAATTAGTATCCTAATAAATATTTTGTTTTCGTATCTGACGTTTAACGTGACATTAGGAGAAAATGTATCATCGAACTGTGCTACCGACATAAATATAAAGTACCTTATCGACATATTATGAATTCGTTTCGCGAAATAGGGTGTTTATTTTGTTTCACCATGTTTGCAAACCACAGATGATAGCTATATCGTAATGCACACAGACGCATCGCTTACATCTTAAAAATTTAAATTTAAGTAATTTGAAAATTAAATTTAAGTAAATGAAGATTGTACGATTTGATTCTCTCGGGAGCTGCAACAAATAACTTTTCTTCTTACATTTTTTAAAAAAAAGGTAGGTATATACAGTTTTCGTATACAAGCTATCTCTGACAAGCCAATTGGTCCACATGGTCCATTGATAGTTGACTGTACAAATAACAAGCCAATTGGTCCACTTGGTCCATTGATAGTTGACTGTACTATTCCTTCCATCAGAGATAGCTTGTGTAGGAAAACTTCAATGACAATGGTATGCTTCTAAGCGAATTCCTTTTCAGAAAGTTGCAAAGCAGACGATTGCTGACAAATAGAGGTAAATGTTTATCCCCATGGGAAAGTTATTTGTAAGTTAAATTAACTAAACGCTATGTTATGAATTATGAACTAATCAATAAAAAAGAGAAAAACAAAATAGATTCTTTTTTGAATTAAATTTAGTTTTTGTTTAGTATATGCAATCAGAGCAATTGGATTGTATATGAATTCCAATTCAAAATCAGCTGCTTTGTCATTTATGACCTAAAGTATTCTAATTCACAATAATAATAAATATTCTCGGCCTCTCTCATGGCACTTGCACAATACATGCATTGCAAGGGAACTCGTTTGCTTTAATGATTTACTTAAAAGCCTGGTTTAAGAAATTGGCCAAACGTGTATCCTTCCAAGCAAATAAAACTTTGGGTTCAAAAGTACCTAACTTTAAAAAATGTGCAACGTCAAACTTGTACAAAAAAAAAAACACGTAGGTCTTCGTTAATTTCAAAGTCCCAGTCCAGTTTCAACTAATAGTACCGCGAAAGGGATCATCAGAAGTCAAACAAATTTTTATTTTTCAAAACAATATTTTTTTTGGTTCTCATATTCGTAGAATCGATAAACTAGAAAATATTTCTCTTTTAGTATTTTTTCTACTGCGGGATCACTGTGCAACGGTTGCTCTGACGGTTGTGCGGAGGGCTAACAACCCGCCCACATAAAACCCACTTCTTACGAGTGGAGAGGAGAAACTCCCTTCGGGGGCATCCATGCGACGGATACGGGGAGGTCTCAGTCTCAATCTGAGGCCAGTCGGGTGAGAGCCTCCTAGTGGGGCGAAACCAGACTGCGGACTAAGCTTCTACTTAAAAAAAAGGTGTTAAGGTAAACGTTCCGATGTTTGCCAGTTAGTATTTAAAAAGCTCCCGAACGGTTCCTTTCGATGCACTGGCAGGGTCGGTTATATAAATGCTTTATCTCGGTATACCGAGGACACGTTCTTTCTCGGAAACACAAGAGAGAGAAATCTCCACTTTGAGCCCGTTGGTTCGAGAAGGGGAGAAAGACCGAATATCCGGTATAGAGACCAAATAATCACGGATGCGAGTCAGCATGGTCTTGATGGCTGGAAGCAGCGTGCCCAGGAGCGTCAGCCATGGATGGCAGCGATTACTTAGGCTCAGACCCTCCCTGGGTCGCCGGCTTGATAAGTAAGTAAATTATTGTGGTCTGAGACTGAGTTTTGGATCGAGAGTAGGGTAGTTGTTTGGTAATGAGTCATCCCGTGAGAATAGACCATCTAGGATTTTATGCAAGAAGCACGGACATCCAGCCAGCTACAAATGGTGTCTCCTTTATACAGAAAAGCTAGAAGGAAAAACGAGAGTTAGCAGCCATTGGCATGCACACTAACCCGGCCAACCGTGAGCTTCGGGGCAATAGCGAAACTCAATGCAACTCCGCAACCATCAGCAAACAAGGTCCTTGCTACATCACAGCCTTAGACCGTCCAAGCAAACCTCAGATGGACAATACTTTGAATAATACTATTGTACATGTTTTTTTTTTTTAAATAAACGTTTAGAGACCAAGTAACTTTCTTGGGTTTTCTCGGATAGTTATTCCAAAATGTAAGAGTGCAAAGTAAGAGCTAAAATTTTTTTTGTAATCTATTTGCACAAAAAATAATTCTGCCTAATATCTTGGAAATTAGAAACTAACATCCGATCCTGGAAGTTATAAATCCAGTCACTTGGTAATTACTAACCAATTGTCATTTTTATGCCCATTGCCAGATGTGGACCCTAGACAACTTTGATTACAGCATAATCAACAACACATTGAACATCCGCATTTATAATCATGAACTTTTTAAAGGTTATTCAATTCTACAATCCCCCTAGAGCTCTAATACAAAATGTTCACTCTCTGTGGTTTGCTGCGAAAGTCAATTTAAAGTGCAGCTGCGTACAACATATTGCCACATTTAAATACTCCTGCGGTCAAAGTGGCTAGAAGTGGTCAATGGTTCTTGCAGCATGGGCGGTTTCAGCTTTCAGTAGAACAAACAACAAACCAATAACACTCCCTGCAAAGGTGTACTTATTGAATCGCCTAGTTTGAGAGATTGGTAACCAATATGGAAAAAACCGAATGGATAACTTTCAGAATAAATATTACTTCTTTTATCAAAGTACCGGAAAATATTTATCATCTTGATGGACTCCAAAAGTATTTTTTCGCCTAGGGACCCACTGCTTTCTGGAAGTGGAAGGGCCTTGGACAAGCATAAGAGTCATTTAATCCAGAACTCATATATGTACAAGCTGAACCGGATGTGATTCGCCTCCAATCTTACAGAATAATTTATAGCTTTCTGTATTGCCGAAGTTTCTACGTTCAGATCGAATGCAGCAAATCAATAGAGGGGAACATCTAGGTGAGAGTTGCACAAGGATCAAAGCAGGGACCGTGGCATCCAACCCACACAGCGAATCGCTGTCTGTTTGCAGTTCACTCGCTGACTTAGGGTCGACATGGTTGTTTGAGCCAGCGTACGACAAACCAATTTTGAGATCCCGGACTTTGGAGAACATCGCCTACCTCAATAAAGAGAGCAAAACGAAAACAAAAACTTGCTGAAGGAACTCAAACAAAAGAACAGTTTGACATTTAGATGATTGACAACAGAAATGAAGTATGATAGAGATGCCCAACTTCTACCTCTCTTTTGACAACCATTTTTTATATTGTTTTCTAAAGCCAAGATGACCAATAAGAGAACTGCATTTACGTTATTTCGTGAATAACTGTCAAAAGGCCTCTGAAATTCGTCGATGGACTAGGGGTCAATCAGCTGTGAAGTTGGGCATCTCTATGATACTTCATTTCTGGTTGACAAGTGGGAGTCTGTTTCATTTTATGTTTTCTACCAGCTACCTACTGGCTTTGTTTTTCTTTTTAATTCAAAGTTCGATGATTTTTTTATTTTCAAAATTAGAATTGCTTGTTCGGGGAAAAAAGAGGACACTTTCGGAAAAGGTTGTAGGACATTCCGAGCCGAGATTAAAAAGAGAACATGCCACCCAAAAAGAGGACACATGGCAACCCTATGCCAGCTTGATGTCACCACAGATATGCCGCGCGAATGCCCGAAATCCAAACAGCCAAATTTGACAACTATTCCAAATAGGATATTCGTATCAACGCTGGGAAATCGGTACTTATGTAGCAGCCCAAATGTCGGAGCATAAAGACAGTGCTCCCTGACGGTACAGAAATGACAACGGACAAAAAAAACAAGTATCTTGGCGTTAACTTCACGGAAAGGGCCAGGTTCAACAGTCACTCGAAACTGGCCCTTAGAAGGCCAGCCGAGGCTTCGGTCACTTCTATCCCTTGATGCGCAAGGAAAATTGACTAAGCCAAAGCACAAAACTGCTACTCCACAATCAGTGATCTGCATGTACAGCTTCCCAATATTGAACACCATTTCTAAGACCACGAGGAATAGAATAGGACTCCCCTTATATAGGGACCGTCAAGGGCGCCACAGCAGCAAGAAGCTTTACGAATAAGCACGCATCATCCCAGTACATGGTGACTGTGTTCAGAAAGCAGCTACTCGCCGTCAAGAACCATCCTGACGAGGCAATCAGGAAACTGGGAACACAACAGTACTACACAACTTCAACGCACGAGCAGAAAAACGAGCTGCATGGAATTTACAAGAGCGGCGATAGCAATCATAATCGAGGTTTAATCTGTTACAACACCACCATCGAACGATGTACATCAGTTCGGCTGCTATTGTTGAGCCAACATCCTCACATTTACTTTGAAATTTAAATCAATTTGAAAAACCATTTTTCTTTTCAAATAACCTTTGTAAATTGCTTAAAATGTTTAGAAGCCTCCCGCACCATTCGTTGGCTACAAACCTTGTAGTTGATACGACAGAATCTGACGAGAGTTTACCGCGTAAAAGCGGCCTGTCTTGCTCGCACACATGCTGTCGTATGCATCTAGGAAGTCATCACTTTTTCTAACTTTATCTTGCTCCAAATCATATCATTTAATTAATAACTGGTCATGGTGTTAATGATTGTTGTGTTTAATCACGATTTAGATTAGATTTTACACTTGATTTATGTCAATGAAATGGATGATTGCAAGTGATTGAAGATTGGACGATCTGTCTTATGTACACAATGGATAATGGTTTCTTCTAAGCGTTATCGCGATTCGCATTTCTGCGACGTCAGAAATATCGGAAAGGAAATAAATGACTTTATTTAGGTATTTGATTTATACTGCATTTTCTGTGATCCAATCAACATAATGAGACACTTTTGTGTAAACTCCTGGGTACGGGGCTACAGTACATGGTTTTATGCTCCATGAAACAATTCCGACTTGTACACCGTTGTAAATAAGGGGACCACCAGAGTCTCCACTGCATTGGCCCTTACCTCCCTCATCAACTCCTCCACAAATCTGATCAGGGGTAGTTCTACCTTCGTGCCTTAAATTGCATTCCTCATCTGAGTAAAGCTTCAATCCAACTTGTTGTAAATTCTTTTGTACACTGCCACCGGTCTGCAGATGAATGAAGAAAATTATGCAATTCGAAATAAACATCTGAGGATTACTTGCCATATTTAAGCCCCAACCGATCAAAGTGCCAGCAGCGTTTTCTGGAACTTCAAACCCTTGTTCGGGAAGATTCATGACAGCAATTGTTTTATCGTTCAAAATAAGGCGACCTTCTAATTGAAGAAGAGCGATATCATTGGCGTAATTTTTGCTAGGAGCATATTCCTTGTGTACAATAATTCTGGATACTGCCGCTACATTTGGTCCAGATGCGGCAATTGTTGTGACTCCATACTGAATGCTGATAGAACTTGGTTGCTTTCCGTTGACGCAATGGGCGGCAGTTAAAATCCACTTATTGCCAATAATACTGGCTCCACAAGAATGCGAACCAGTAGCGCCACGCAGTGAAACCTAGAAAATTTAAGCGAATTTATGAAAATTCTAAAAAACACATTCCACAGTTGCTATACAATATATGGGTATTGTCCTGGTTCTGCATCTGTGCCGTTAACAACACGATTTGAACTAGGGAAGCAGTAGCTGGTCCCAATTAAGAGCGATACAAGAAGAATGGATTTGAACATTTTCACACAGTGCTTGAAGTCCTACTACTGATATTAATACTCAGTGAGAAATTAATTTATACATTAAGTTTTTGCCGCGTTATAAAAGAATTTAGTACGTGCCAGAAATTATATATTCGGCTATAAATTAAAAAATATTGAATTATTTTAGCTCTAAGTACGCAAAACAGCGATGATTTATGAATTGGGATATGCTCGAAAGGTATGACTGATTTGTGAACGTTTAAATGAGCCAATGGTTTTTCGTTGGGTATGCAGTAGTCTCAAGTATGCTTATATGATACTCAAGATCTTATCTTGAGTATGTGATTTATTACTGATTGATAATACTATTAGTCCGTTCAACTGTTATGAACCTTTGTATGTGCTTAAAAGTGGTACAATCGCTGTAAAAATATAATCTAAAGAGTTACACAAGACTTCTGTTATTGGATTAACTTAACCGCTCGTGGTATTTAATGTAATAATTGTTCGAATTGGACCGTTAAGGACCGCTTAAAGTTGATCGGTCTAGCTCCGGCCACTTCATCTGCGCAAAATGTCCACTTCTTTAGAAGTCACATACAATCGGGTGAAAGGTCATATTTAGTGAAATCCTATGAATATAGGATGATGAAAATGTCAGGTCACGTCCCTTCGCAAAGCCGAACACCTTGTCGTGATGCGAAGGCTTAGTAAAGGTATATGTCTCATTTTAAATATGCCCTATGAAGAGACAAGTTGCAGCAATCAACTCCCTCCCAGCTATATTATCCCCTCTATTATCTATCCACTTCCCATCCTGTGGGCTAGATCAATGTGTAATACGAACCGTGCCGATGATCAGCTTGGCCCACTCTAAAAACTAGACCAAACGTCAACGGTGTGCCAGAGGCTTTCTAAGCATGGCCTAATCAGCCTTAGCCGCTCATTGCAGCTTTCTCCTCAACTCGTTCGATTCCCAAGTATTGGGTCGGGAAAGCAGCTAGCTCCGTACCCTGGCCGCTAGCAGCCCCCTAAAACAGGGTCCACTCTGGATCATGTAAGCCGCGGAAATGCCACAACCTCGAGGGTCATTGGACCTTCTCTGCACAAATTATGGAGAGATTCAAGGGCATACCTCTTGAGAATCTCTCCGAGAACCAAAAGAGATCCATGTCCTGGGTCACTGAGGTGGTGTAATGAGACCTAGACAGAATTACCGGCGTGCCGATTCGGTCTTACAGTGAGGCACAGAAAGGTGACCTTACCTTCGCTTTGCGTTCGATTCAAAATTGATATAAGCCTTGATCACAAAAAGCCAATATAGCACATCATTTTACAATTTTAAAAACATTCGTCCAAAATTTTGTTTCTGATTTGAGTTTGCTTGCGAATTTAAAAAAAAAATATTGACATGAATAATTTGGTCTGGACTTTGGATTAAAGAACATTATTTCGGCTTTCAAAGTCGGTACAGTACTTCATAGTCAGTGTTGCCATTGTTTTTTTTTTTAACATTTTTTCCCATTCTAAGTAATTTTTTTTCTAAGATTGTCCGGTGGTATACTACGCAGGAGAGATCTCCAAGCAACTCGATTCACAGCCATGCCCAAGCGTAACCAGACAAGTTTTTGGACTTGGTCCAACCACCCCGTCCTGGGTCTGCCAAGCTGTCGCCTACCTGATGCAATCGCATTCGTGCCACATGACCACAAAATCAAACCAATGATAGCACTTCCCGTTCATAGCCTGGGCGTTCTGGGAATTATCATAACGAGTTGTCCACATTAACCTTCATTTCATCATCAGCCCATACGACCACAAACCTATCGAGTGCGCGCTGGAGTTCCCTCTAGGAAGATGTGAGGATAACTAAGTCATCTGCAAAAAAAAAGATTTTTCTGACAAAACAAAAAGATCCATCCGATTCGTTGATGTCGTTCGGAAGTTATGAGGAAACATAGACAAATAGATAGATTGTGCAAATCATATAGAAGTTATTAAATGCTTCAAGAAAAATAATTTAAATACTATGAACATTATTGAATAAAACTCGTTTAGATTGCTTTTTTGGGATTTTTGTTGTGCATAATCTTCGATTAGAAGAGACCGTATCAGTTTTCGAGTGAGTTTTTGCTCTTTTTCCAGAAAAAATATTTTCTTCAATTTATGGAGTTTATTGGGTCTATAAAGGTTTTTTTTTTTCAAAATTTTAACGTTTATTTAAGAAACACATGTACAATAGTATTATTCAAAGTATTGCCCATCTGAAGCTATGACTTTTTCCCATCTTTCTGGCAATTTGTGGATCCCATCCCAAAAGAACTGCTTGGCAGCCAATCAAGTCAATTTTTGATATTCTGCTCTAATGTGAACGGTATTTCAGTGAGGGCGTTCTGCATCGACCGCAACATATGGTAGTCAGAAGGGAGAGAGGGCAAGGTCTGGGCTATAAGGCGGGTAGCGTAAAACTTCCTATCCACTGTTTTCCAAATAGTCTTTAACCGGAATAGTAACGTGGGTCCGAGCGTTGTCATGATGGAAAATTATTGCCTCGTGTCTGGTCGTATATTCGGCTACTTCTCTCTTCAAATGGATTAACTGTGTTCGGTAGCATTGTCCATTGATGGTTTCACATGGTTTTAGCAGCTCATAATACAACACACCCTTTTGATCACACCAAATACAGAGCATTACCTTCGCGCCATGGATATTCGGCTTTGCCGTTGATTTGGCTGGTTAGCCGGGTTTCAAAACCACTTTTGGCATGTTCGTCCAGCTAGCGCATGTTCGCCATAAACTTCCACCAAAAGACAATGACTTTCGGCAGCAGTTTTCTTCATATTTAAGTAATGAAGAAGAACTCGCCGCAAAAATACCTTTTCAGGCACAAAGTTCGACATATTTGAGTGAAAAAAAAGATTGCTTTTTACGCTTCAAATGAATGACATATACTGTTAAGCCACCTCTTAGCAAACCGCACGTTATATAAGTTATATACCCAATAAAATACGGGGCAATTTAAGTCATACATGTCCTTGGTTCGAATCCCAGTGAAAGCAGAGTTAATGCGCTTTTATTTGGTTTTCCAGATACCACCTGCGGTTGGAATCAAATCAACGGCCCTATCACTGGAGTGATCAATCCGTGCTAATAGTCTGACTCTGGGTATCACAATGGACCAACATGGTCTAGCAGCCCCACCTAACTACCTGCTTTAAGCCCTGAAAAATTTGTTCGATGTATAGAAAATTCGAGGTTCGACTTGCAGATGTTTGATTGTTCTTTTGGACCAACTCTATAGATGCGCAACTTTTTATCGTATACAGAAGGCGACCGGTGGTGTCTGAGAACATAACATCGCAATAAAAATACCAAGAACAACTCTAGGCATACCATACTCTGGTTTTGTACACATGTACACATTTTATTCTCATATACCAAGTATGGTTCCAAACTGCGATTGGGATTATGGATAAATAGAAATTTAGAGTCAAGTGTGATTGTGATGATGAACACGTTGCAGCTCAGTTGCCGCAATTACAGTTCAAATCACAGTCGGTCCCAGACGGCCAGACTGACGCAAAATTAGTGTTCATATGAAAAATAAGCTATATTTGGACATGCAAATTATAATATTTTGCTACAAGCAAACAATCAAATGTCGATGAAATGATTCAAAAAATTCGACCGCTATGGTTTGATTTGGTACCAAACACTTGTGCACATCCCTACATAATGAATAAAAGCTCAAGCTCGTCTAGTGAATAGTAAATCCTCAATCCATGTGGATCGTATGCGCAGCATCCCTGTATCAAATCGAAAACTTGATGCGCAGCACTGGGTTGCATTAACGTCTTCCGCAGTGCTTTGTGATTTTGTGGATGAATTTTAGTATTATTTGAAACCTCGTTGTCTTCAAGTCTAATTGTTGGCCTTCGGGAGTGATACCTTTATCTGTTTATAACCGTTATTTAACTGTTTCAATTTGATATTTATTTCAAATTGATTTTAATTGTTTCTGTGTCTGACTAAGTGCATCTAGATTAATAACGCTTGGAAATATTACGTTGTTTGTTAGTCGTGTCGAAATCGAATCATTAACTGTTCACTAAAATTACCAATAAAGTAGCATCTTTTTCAGTAGACAAAAAAAATTGCAGGATAACTTAATTCGAGTGAGTTGCCAAACGACATCAATGAAAAGAAAAGTTAAAACCAAAAATTATCTGCTAAGTCGACCAAATTAATTGCAACATCCCCCTGTCATCGGTTATTTAAGGGGTCGCGCTCTAGTACACAACAACACAAAATCAGCAAAGAAAAAAGTGCAATTAATTTCAAACGCTGTTCTTTGCAATTGCTTGTACTATACAGCCTTAATAAGCTATATATTATCTACAAACGTAAAACGTTGTTTAGTCTGTGTGCTTACCGTTTGTGTTTAGCTGTCGGTTTGTGATAGAGAAAAGAAAATATTCGATTCGAATCTACCCGAACCGCTGTGCAAACATGGCCATCACAATTACAAGCTTTCACAATGTAATCATTGTAATTTCATTCGTTATTATTGGACTCACAATAACAAATGGCCTTAAGTGCTACATGTGCGGTCAGTACAACGAAGGGGTTGGTTCTATTACACCATGCCTCAACTATTCGGACCGATACGCCCATCTCTATCTCAAGGAATGCACAAAGTCATCCGAAAAATACTGTGTGGTAAGTTTGAACCCAAGTAATCATCCATTGAGGATGGTGTTACATCTGTGTATATGAATGTATTTACTTATGTAACCAACGCGAGGCAAAGTAATCCAATTCCATTCAATAACGCGTTTTCCAATTATCACCGACGTCGCGTTGAAGGCCGAGATTCAAAAAGGTCCCACTAAAGCCCTAGCTTAAATTCTGAGGATGCTTATAAATTATACGAGCTCGAGTATTCCGATCAGAATATTTACATACCACCGTGAGAATGTCACAAAGCGTCGGAATCCAACCAGGTAGATACAGAGAGAGAGAGAGTTCCTCTTACCAGATGCAGTATTTACCAATCTCGGCGCTGTGTGGACGTATTTATGTATGGTATAAATGGTACATTCTGATTTCTCGCACATCAAGTGGGGTTGTTGTCAACGGGTAAGATTATGGTAAAATGGAATCTTACATCTTGACGTGGGATATTTCTTTGATCACAAATGAAATGGAATCACATGTCCGTTGCGAATTATACTGGAAATGTGACGGTGTCGTTTTGAGAGTGCTGAAAAGAAAGAAATGAACTGTCATTAGATTCGCAGGTTCGCAGGGAGGTTTTCTGCACAATTCTCTTCTTTGGTGATGGTTTCTATGTACCTTCTTTTTTTTTTTTTTTTTTCTTATTTCACACGGGAAAGACGTTCAATAGGGGCTTTAGAGTGAACTCGTTTTCTTGCACATACCAACACATGCACGTACATATGCTGCATGAAGCACAATTTCTTTTCCGCTTTCATATAGGCTTCATTCACTGACGTTGGTAGGTGCGAATCCGATGTACGTTACGGGATGCATAAAAAGATTATGAGTTACTCTTAACCCATATACAAATGTGAATTATGAATATGTTTAACGTCTCTACGAACGTGTATATTTGTCCGTCATGATGAATGTAAACTTTTTAAAGAAAAGGGCAATCTCATACCATGCCTAGCTACATATGTGTATCGAGATTAGTGTAGAATCATTTTGAATTTAAAAATAAAATCGCATTTTTCCTTTTTCCGCTTTCCTTTTCGTGGGATAGTCATATTTATAATGTGATATGAATGACATGCAGAAAAAGTATTTACTTCGCTAATTTTTGTTGCCATGTCGTGGCTTATTTTGTTTTGATTTAACGAAATTGTTGAACAAACTTGTTAAAAATAAAAAAAAGGTTTGATCGGTTGCATCTGATAAGCAAACATTTTAGTAAAAATGCAAACACTCAATACACTACTATTCTTCAAATGTGCCCTAATTTAAATTTAATTCTGGCCGACTATCTAGTCGACTATTTAGACTATCTAGTCGGCCAGAATTAAATTTAAATTAGGGCACATGTTTACCGAGTCGGCCAGAATTAAATTTAAATTAGGGCACATGTTTACCGCTTTTCTTTTATTTTTGTGTTAAATATTGGCTTGGCCTTTGAAACCACTTTTCGGATAGGTTTTCTTGCCTTGCTTGCCTGACAGAATTGCTTGTAATAATTGATCTAAGTGAATTCTAAGAAAAACCATTTTATTATCAAGTATGAGAAGTTGAAACAGAAAGACTGTGACAAAATAGAAGAAATTAAACAGATTAAATTTATAAAAATTAATTCCCGGATGTATAAAGAATTGCCCGATGATGATCTTATAATCAGCACCAGCAGGAGCTTATTTCCCAACAATGCAACACAAGGGATGGGTATCCTGCAAAGAATATATCCTTTATTCACTGTGTTGGATTGGCTACCGTGAGGTTCTGACCATAACCCCATTGATAATCTTGGTGAGTATGTGCCTCGCCTCCTACCTAGGTTCGAACCCCGGTAAGACAAATGAATGTTCACGAGGGCACTTATTTCGAATCATTAAACAATGCTCAATGAGTATAACTGTCTAGAAAAAGCTTCACCAACTTGACTGTAGGTCGACTCCACTCATGAGAGAACAATAGCACAAACACCAGACAAGTGGTTGTTCTAGACCCTAGCTCTCTATGGGCTGGAGCACCACCCATATTATTAATCCTTTCTTCCGAGGTTGATGTCAATGGGCAACATTTTGGTTTAGCTGCTGAGCTCCGACAAGGCATTCAAAAAAGACGGAGAGAATAATGTTCTTACAAATTTATCAATTTCAATACCACAATAATATTGCCACACACCACATTTTTAAAGCATAATTGAAACATACTGCAGTTTTTTGACTGTGCGTGTAAATTAGTATTTTATCTATATTTTAGTATTACCTGTTTTTGAATAATCGAGCACGACAAACGGTGTGCAGGTAAACAACAACGGTGTGATATATGCAATTGAGTCTGGCTTTATTTTGAAGTCATTTCCATTGCTATTTATATTGCAGCCTCGGCTTCGCTAGCAGCGCTTCATGCGGTCGGACGAATATGTGCGACGTTATTCTGACAAAGCGTCGAAGGTGTCAAATCGCATTTTCGCGACGAACAATTGATAAGCGCTCCCCGTGAGGTGATCCAGTGGCCAACTTTTCATGTTCAGTAGCAGCCACAAAAAGTCTATAAAGTATACTTGAGACAATTGATGGTAATGGTTGTGGTTTCCTTTTTCAGTACGAAAGAGATGCCGCTCGCCATGCAAAAGACAATTTTTGGTGATGTATTGAGGTTTGGTCGAACACTTGTGGGTTGCTCCAATACCAGTGTTGTTCGCTTTGCTTGTTGACATAGCCGTTGGGCCAAAAATATTGTCTACAGTCCAGCTGCAATTCTTGAATCAGGACAATTGTATACTGATAAACGCACAAACCCAGCCTCAAAATAACTTTCTACCGATGGCAAATCCATCGCTGAATCTCCGTCTTCTCGTTACTGGCCGCTATGACTGGTCACCAATATATGCCCTTGGTGGCTTTTCACGGTATAACGAACAGTCCGCACACTGATGCGGCGACGACGCGGTCGATCCACAAATTCACAAGCGTGAAACGATGCATCACGAAAAACCAAATTTTAATAAATGTCTTGACTGCTGATTGTCGCTGATAACTGATATTGCTGGAGGCACTTTGCACAATGGCTCGCACGACAGAAACCGGTCCATTATAAATACGGATACGGAAACTAAGTAAAAGAAATAAATTGCAAACTATTTTTAAAGGTACTTCATAAAAACTTAAATAGAACACATTTTATGCTTTCAATTAATTCAGTCTTTGCTTTACATTAAATTAAATGTATAAACTAAATTATGACATTGATTTCCTTCACTATATTCAGCGTCTGTTTTAAGTATTCGTTGAAGACAAGTCAGTTCATGAGTATGATCAAAATAGATTTAATGTTTTCCACCATCATTTCGGTTTTTTCATCGTCTGATTATCTTTTTTCTTCTGACTCTAAGGAGGTCGCGGGGATAAACCACGCACGAGAGATCTGCAGGCAACTCGATAACATAACCAGGCTAGTTTTTTGACTTGGTCCAACCACCTTGTCCTGGGTCTGCCAAGTGGTCGCCTACCTGGTGGAATCGCATTCAATGCCCGCATCGGCAGTCGTGATTAAGGGGACATTCGTGCCACGTGACCAGACCACCGAAGCATACCCCTTTTCGTTCGAAGAAGCAGCAGCTCAATATTGCTTAAAACAGAAAATGCTCTTTTGTTGGAGCAGTTAACGCTGGCAGACATAGACCATATTCTCAAATGCAAATGTTTTAAAATTTCATTCAATCTTCTGGCATGCCCTCGCCAATCGTCAAAAAGTCGACTAAAGTAGTAAATGCCTAAATTTTGTTTTCCTATGATATTCTTCCACTAACAGCCTGTCTGTTTTTCTATCTAGAAGTGAAATTCCGTGCCGATGAAGCTGCTGGTTCTGTTCGAAAGCGTCGGTTCTGTGACTTTTCAGTGAAACAGAAATTAATTGGTGGAAGTGTTTGAGAAAGAGCTATAATTACAAAAATATTGGAAATAAGTACTTGTAGGATTATTTATTAAACCAACTGTAACATTTTTCGCTTTAAAAAAAAAAAGTAAAATATTGCTAAGTAATTTTTTACAGGGGCTGGCCTTAGGAGACGAAGTTTTTTCAATTCTCATATGGTCAGCCTCCCGGCTGACTACTGAAATGTTGACTACAACAGGCTGACTACTGGATACTCAAGTGGTTGACAACTGGATCTCAAAGGGCTGAGTACTCCAAAATCACATTTTGTTAACTATTAGGAACTTAACTAAATAACGCCTAAAATGTATAATCTACATATTTCGACTAATCAGACAATCTAAATTTTCTATTCGAAAGTTAAATATTGGATTTTTTTAAGGACTAAATGAACATACAAGATTTTAAAATGCTCTCACGGTGGCATCACCCTATTGTAGCAAGATTTAATTAAAAAAAAACAAGCACATCTTTATAATGGGTAGGCAAGTTTTATTCGGACGTCCGTACACAAGCAGGAATACTATTCGAGTGACTCTTTCTGAACCGGCAGCCCTCTCTCAGGATTTTATTTTCCTGATATTTATATCATATATATTTAGCTGCCAGTGTTGCCACACTATGTATGTTTTTTCTGTGTATGTTTCTTTCCATTTAGTGATTTTTCCCAAAGTGATAACTTTTTACAAAAACAAACTCATGGATAGTTTGACTTGCATCTTTAAGCACATTCTCTTTTTCATAATAAACATTCAACTTTTTTCAACCTGGTCCCAGGACTAACGCGCCCATAATTGTGTCTACTCAAATCGAGACACCTGCACATTACTTTCGGCGAATGTCACATTCTGTTGTTGCATGAAGATAAGTAGTTTTCGCTCATTCATCAGATGGTTTCAGTTTTAAAACGATCAAAGTATGCTTAATTGTTCTCATTTGGTAGATACAAGCTGTACTATGCTTGCAGCGACAAAGCCCAAAGTATGTATCAACTACCCATTTATGTTTATGATTATAAAAAACGACATCAATCCGGGACAGTTTGCGTTCTTTGGAGACAGCGGGACACATTGCTCGAAAGCGGACCTGCAGAGAGAAGTACCGATTTCAACAGATGTTATGCCCCACTTATTTACAATCTCTGTAAAAATTACTCATGTGTTGTTTTTATTGAAATTTGGTTTTTTAATGTTTTATGTACAGATATGTACAGAACAGTAAAAATGAATTGAAATACTGAGTATTAGTATGTTTTTGTATACAAAATAAATCGTAATGAACATCTTCTTTAAATACACAACTGTTCATTAATAGAATAACCGGATGGTCACCGTAATTATAAAAATCTGCTTTGCATTCTCATCGGTCGCTTGGACGTTTGATCGGGGAGCTATCTTAGTACTAAAAGTATTTCTTTTTAGTACATGCATAATCATTATTTCACAATTTATAAACACAATCGTACTCTCCACTGAAAATTCCTACCCGTAGTTGATTTTAACGTATCAAGGGGTTTTTTAATTTGCAGACGGCGCAAGACATCGCGTTTTTGTCAGAAATGGGAAGCACTTCAGCCTTTGTATGCACTTACAGGTCGCGCTTATGTTTAGGGGCAACAATTGTAGTGTCATTTGGGAGTGCTATGACTCCAAAACATCTCCAGATACCGTTGTGTCTTAAACACTGTGGGATTAATATGAATACTGAACACTAATGGATTTTGAATTTTAAAGAGTTTCTCTTTCAATGCTTAATACAATATAGCAATTCGACATTCATATAAATGTGTTTGACAGGTATTCCGGCAGCTATAAACATTTACTGTATCTCAGCTTTTATGAATTTGAATACGAAATTATCGTTTTCATTCTTAACGCGAAAAATCCTATTTGAGAGATAGTTAACTGAAATGCTGAACGTTTTTAGTTAGTCTGCACGCCGTACAAGGAAATTATTACAGAACCATTCTCATGTAATTTTACCACAATTTTTTTCTTGCTAAGGTGTTGGGAGCGCGTTCTAGAGCTATGGTCGAGCCTAAGATGGGGGATGAACAAAAAGCAAAGGAAACAATTTAAGGTTGTTGATATTTTTCAAAAAGGTCCACTTTCCCATATGTCAAAAGAATAATCAAGAAATTCCACATCGTATGCAAGTACGAATGTAAAACAAGCGGTTGAGTTTTTAAAACATATAATTTTATTAATTCTTCACAACATTGCTACTCATAATCACTGACTGACTGGTGTCGACTTTACCACCTGTATTTATAATACAAAATGTTGAATAATCTCTCTCTCGCGTGTCGGGATTGCTGATCATGCAAATACAAATAGTGCATGAGCTCTATGGGTGATCGTTCACCTGAGCAAATGTGCAAATGTGCAAGTTCATTTGATGGGTTCGGGTGAATGATGTGGAAAAGTTTATGTGGGAATGAGAGCAAGTGGTGTTGGGAACATGACTCCTTCTATCTCGTACGATTATTATGGTTTAGTGAGGCGGGAGATGGGACTGAAAGGAAGTGGTGTCTGGGACTTAACTATGCAAATTTAAAAAAAAACACTTTGAGTTCGCTCGGTTGGAGTTTGAGTAATGGAACACGTCCGCTCTCGTTCAACATTATTTTTGAAATGACGCTGTTTTTCAAAATTACATAATTTCTATTATCACTAGGCTTAAGAAATAATGCACTTGCCGTCGAGCATTATCGTATCTACTGTGTTATTACAAAGTACTAAACTCTATGGGATCAAAATAAATTATAACGCGATTTACGAGGTTAGGATCCTTTCTGGACCGAATACATAAAAGAGAATATCTATCGTTTCTTTTAGTTGTTGAATGATAAGATGGAAATAAGAAGTACAATGGCACTTTAACTCGCACACTTTTGTGTTGCTGTGTTTATACTTGTGGTTGCTGTGTAAAAACATGTGCAATAATTGTCAACGGTGCGGATTCGGAACACATTTGTCTGATTGGAGTGCGATGGTCGTATGCTAATTGACCCACAAAACCCGAAAATTACAAGTAAAAAATAAGAATGTTAAGGAGTTCAGAGCATTCTAGTGACGATTAACATAATTTCAATTTTTGTAGGTTATGCCGCTTTTGCATTGATAGCCTCAATTATTGTACGAATCCACGTGAGAAAGATGCCAAAGGACTAGTAAATTTTCAGTCAAATCGAACATCATATTGTGATCAATTCTAATCTATTCAAAGCGTCACTTTTAAACGCTATAACGAAAAGTAGTGCCTTTCGTTATATCCATATGTAACTAAAAGAATTTCCATATATCTCAACAAAAATAAGGTTCATCTCGAGACCCTTTAGAAACAGATCTATTTTATAATAGCATTGATTTTTTCTACTTTCAAATAACTCAAGCTCAAAACCGAGAATGAATGTAAAACGTATTCAGAGCTGCAAGAGCAATGCTGAAAACTCAAACAGTTGCTATGTGCGGAGAACAAAGCAAATCGTAGATTAATATTAAAAAGCATTGGCGAACCCATGTGTCCACTCCAACTATTGATGCGATACCACCAAAAGGTGCACTGTCAGAATGATCCCCATCACCAGGAACAATAACACAACGAAGAGAAATGAAAACACAAGAAACACATTTGCAGTGCACTGCTCATATTCATAGGTTTGAACAGCAAATGGAATAACCTTCTTTCATTGTACACACACACACGTGATTACAAACAGAAATTTAAAAATTAGATTGCATCGTTTTGTTGCAGACTTCGAAGACAAGCAAACTCATCGCCACATCGGTTGAAATGCCAAAAATCAACATTGCTCCCTCTCTTGCTGTGAACCTGGCGATAGCCGCAAGTGCTACTATATATTGCATATCATCTTTCTGTGATTAATTATTGTTAAATAAGTTGCAGTTTTCAATTCAAAATTAAACTGTTTACTGGCCGAACTGAGACGAAATTTGTCAGGCAATTTATAAACACAAAATCTTTAAGGCCAATTTACAACGTCGCGTTCGGGCGTAGAAAATTTAAACATAAAAAAAAAAAAACAGAAATTAAAAACAGTAGACAAGCCGCAAATTTGAAAAGAAATTTGTTTTAAGGTGGAACTAGTAATTGGTGAAAAGAACTGGAGTTACTTGGTTTTAAGACACAAATATCTTGTGAATTTCATAGTCGGTGAAAATTTGTGGTCGAAAAAAAGATTGTGTTTGAAGACAATCTTCTTTTAAGCCGTTGTCACACTGGCAGAAATTGTTGGTATCAATTAGGACATTTTGTGAAGAGTTTAAAAGGCAAAAAAACAAATTGGCAACTTCAATCGGGTCCGGCACCTCAGATCTGTTCTTAATGTTGCCAGTGTCTTTAGCGAATTTATTCCTGAAATAGGTATCCCTGCAGAGAGGTATAACAGTCTTGAGTTGTGAGCACATATTGTTATAACACACATAACGCATATTTTGTTCCGCATATTTTTAATCCCGAAGAGGAAGAGTCATCCACTGCTTTAGACAAGATATTTTATTACTCTTACAATTTACTCGCTGGCTACAGTTTGGTAAATTTTCAGCTTATTCAGAAGTAGGTCAAAAGCCCGGGATGGGTCTTGAGAGACGTAAACATTGTCTCAGTACTCAAAATTTAAATGATTGGATGACGGAGCGTGGCAAAATCAATATTTTGTGAAAAGCTCATTTTGGGTTTCATTGGGTTTCTAGAAACCTTACAGTTAAGCAATAATCCGTTATTCTCAAATCCAACCCAGCCATTTAGTAGTTTACAACATTACTTCTATGAAGGCATATATAAATATGATCTAAACAGGTTTCAAGACGAGTTGGTTGATTCACAAGAGAATCAAAGCCAAATGCAGACAAGACCGATCAAAAGTTTCCAGCATCAGGAGAAACAGATAAAATATTATATTGAGTCAAATCTAAATATGGTGTGTTGCTTTCCAATGAGGTGGACATCTTACGCAGATGGAGCGAGCACTTTTAGGAGCTGCTAAATCCCGAACAGGGCACTGCGGATGACAGATCTGTAGTCTTGAGTGGGGCGGAGAATAGTCCAACGGTGGAGGAAGTCATTTTGGTGATTGAATCTCTAAAAGTCGGCAGTGCTTAAGGCAATGGGTAAAGAGAGAGATTTATGGCTCTCTTGTGTCGTTAAAGTGGCCTGGGAACGTAGTGAGGGACTTGGCGATTGGCAAACTGGAGTGATTGTCCCACTTTTCAAGAAGGGGGACAAAAGATATTTCTCCAACTACATATCCCTTCTCTCTCTCTCTCTCTCTTTTAAGTCTCCCCGGGAATGTCCACGCTAAGGCGTTGGAACCGGGTTCTAAAGCTATGGTCGAGCCCAGGATGGGGGATGAACAGTGCGGCTTTCGTCCCGGTAGAAGTACAACCGACCAGCTTTTCACTCTAAGAATGGTACTTGAGAAGGCTTGGGAGTATGCCAAGCCCATCTGGATTTGGAAATGGCATACGACCGAGTTCCTCGAGGTAAACTCTGGAGTGTTCTGCAGGAGAATGGGATTGAAGGTGCTCTTCTGATGGCCATTCAGTCTCTATGCACATGGTGTAGCAGCTGTGTTCGTGTTAATGATGCTAAATCAACACCGTTCACCGTGGGCGTTGGGCTTCGCCAAGGGTGCGTCTTGTCACCTTTTCTTCTCATTGTATATATGGACTGGATGTTGGGGCACAGCCGAGGTGAGGAATGTTGTGTCTTCTTTTTGCAGATGACTTGGTTATCCTCACATCTTCCCAGACGGAACTCCAGTGCGCACTCGATAGGTTTGTGGCCCTATGTGCTGATACTGGAATGAAGGTAAATCTGGACAAATCGGAGGTTGTGGTCATCTCCAGAACGCCCTCTACAGGTTAGTGGAGTCCCATTTAAGCCGGTGGCGAAGTTTAAGTACCTCGGGGTCTTTTTCACGAGTGATGGAAGGAGTAATGCTGAGCTTTCCTGTAGGATTGGTCTAGAAAGAACTTGGTAGATCTGTAATCAGAAAGGCCGAGTGGAGCTGTGGAGCATACGGGTCAGAAAATGATGATGATGATGATCAACTTGCATATTGCGTTGACAGGCATATTGCGTTTATCGAGCTTACGAGAATGTTATGTCAAAGCGTGGCTCGCTGGCTTTTCGCGTTTCACAAGTAAAATGGTCTAAAATTCATTTTACCAGACAAACAAATTCAATTATTTCACATAAAATTTCTAAGAAAAATTAATTACGTACACAAAGTGTTGCCTCGAAAATGAAAAGTCACGAGTAAATAAAAGAAAATTGTTTCACAACTATTAAAAGCCTGAGTTTGTAGAAGTAGCTCTACCTAGAAGTTGATGCTCGCGCTCACAATATTACGGTCTGTGAACTATCAAAGCGCGAGCGCTGCATTGTAACTTGTTTAGTGGATTTATGTGTATCCTACTTAAAATGTCAGAGCATGGCCGCGCCAAAGCTACATTGTGATATGGGTATTAAGCGAATTTTATTACCGGCAGTGGACTAGCGAATGCGTCCAATGCGTCCAATGCGTCAGTCCGCAAAAAAAAGGCCCTCTTCACTAGGAAGTACAAAGTCTCTAACTTCGACCGTTCCTCCTACTTTAAAGCTGAAAGATAACGGATTCCTAGGTCTTATATCATACATGAAAAGCTATGATGGAAGCTCAATATCCAGGCCTCTATTAAAAAGACCTCCACGACACTCTACTGGTGTAAAATGGCCATAGGCCATAGGGGGTATGGTGTCGCAATCTGGTGGAATGTGCTTGAAAAGAACATCAACCTCATTCCACTCGACTGAGTGCAAGGACAACCTCCTCTGAAACTCTACCTCAACCTATGACAGCTAGAAGTAGGTGGAAGAGATATGGAAATCAGGCTGAGATCGTTGCACATTTGGAAAGAACTCCGGTCTGGATACTCAACGATCCTCAACAGGCAAAGTTCTATACCCATAGATACAGACCTATACCTAAACAAGACGCTGGAGGGTCCACTGTCCACTTCACAGATGGTTCGAAGATGGATACAGGTGTGAGTGCTGGTGTCTATTCCATACATCTATGTATCTTTCCGATTACAGAACGACTGCAGCGTTTTTCCGGCTGAAACTATAAAGACTAAGGAAGCTCTGTCCTATCTTGTACATTTTAGAGACACCTTACCGTCCTAACAATGTAATAAAAATGTACGGATGTCATCATCTGTTCGATAGCCAGGCAGCGAACGAATCTCTGACCTCAGCCACTTTCAACTCCAAGACTTCCCTTCATTGCTGCCTATCTCTTGACGAGATGGCCAACATCCAGCTTATTTGGGAGAATTGCAAAGCGGGTATAAGCTCCGTACTTCTCCACCCTCCATGCCTATCGCTACTTTAAGACATCTACTAAGGCTAGAGACACTTGCTCAAATGAATCGGAGATGGTGAACTATCACAGGATGCCTCAAGCAACTCTGGCGTACACTTAGCCCTTAGCGATCGCTTAGTTTGATTAGATTGAGAAGGCCCAATCTAAGAACTTTCATTGGCGTTATAACAAGGCCATAGGAACTCACGCTTCCAAACTAGGCCTGCACTATAACGGTTTCTGCCAAAGCTGCAGGGACGACGATAAGGATGAAACCATTACACACTTGGAGTGGTCTCTCATTCCTTAGCTTGCTGAACAAAGAATCAGCCATCTTCTTCGCTTTAACTACTGACTGGTTTGCGGAATAGGTGTTCGTAAATCTGCGTGGTAGCACAATGGGGATATTCTGGCATAAGTGCGGATGTTGTCTTTCCTTACAGCTTTCAGCCTCTTCAACCTAAACTAACCTATCACCAACAGCTCTTCCATTTTGCATATCTCTCTCTTATGTGTGCTTACAATATCTGTGCTGATAATTGAAAAACACAAGTAAAGATATTTCATCCGATTATTTCCATTTTTAATATTATATAAGAGGCCCTTTTATGGACACTAAGGTGATGGATTATCTCTGTACATCTCTGTGTTCACTTCTCCCCGACAGTTTCTATGGTTTAGGATTCGTAATAGCTCATATCATTTAACTGGTTGCTTTCCATTTTATATTTCTTTCTTTCAAACGAGGAAAACTGGCTGAAGGACATCCAAATTTATTTTCAGCTGATATTTCGGGAGGTTTTGAACATCTTATCCCAAGAATGCTGAACGTGCTTACATTGTACATTTCAAAAACATATTATGGTCAATTGTGCGCGATTTACCCTTGAGCAATATCAACTAGAAGATGGCACCAGCTGTGAACTTACACATGCCGACGTGTATTGTTCAATTTTCGTAATTTCTTTTGAGTTTACTGAGCGAGAGCTATTCGAGATGGAGTTATAATAAATATATGCCCTATCATTGGCATAGAAATGAAAACGAAATTTCAAAGAGGAAGTTTTAGTACGGTAGGAACTCGATAATGTGAACTAATTAAAACATGACACGTTCACATTTTAGAGACACATTACCGAATAGAGAAAGGCATTTTTTGTTGAACATTAAACAAATTAAACACGTAGTTTTGAGGTTAGTATAAACCTTTACTAAATTAATATGAAACCAGCCCAAGAAAATGTTTTGTTGTCATCCAGGCATTTTTCTTGTAAAACACATTTTGTACATTCCCGATTATGAGAGGTTTTAATTTGTGTATTCCAGTCGCATTTAATGATCCCAAAATAGTCACACGTTGCTGTTTTTTTTTGCTTGGTGCGGTTGCCTCTTTGGACAACACAAAATGTTTCAATAAAGAGCAGTCTCTTCGGCATCATAAATCTGTTCTGAAGGAAAAGAATTTTCCCTGGCGTAGGCTTGAAATTCTCCCAGAAAGGGCAGTATACCTTCATGGATCTCGAAACCTTTGATGCCACCCGTCACTAGTATTTAATTTAGAATAATCCTTAAACTGGCTGCTAAATTGATTTGCTTGAATTTGTCGCATTTTTTCCCGGTGTTTCTTAAGCCATTAAAAGTGGCAGTTAGTAAAGGTGTCTTAGATATTTTGTTGTTTTTTTAGATCTTTTATGACTGTTATTGTGTATTTTTTTCTAACTCCATACTTCTGCAATAGACCTAGTCCTGAATAGTTTTCAATTTTCCTGCTTTTTTCTTGATTGTAGGGAATATGTTGTGTTTTGCTTCAAGGGAGCCATAGTTTTTTAGTTTTACGGAAGCAATACAAGAACTCCACCCAGCACAAGGCACAAAAGAAAGAAACAATATTTAAATCTTAACACCAGAAAAAAGGAACATAAATTGGTAACGTACAATGATTCTGGTCTGGGAAAGCGCCATATTCACCTTTTGATGTCACCTTTTCCCTTCTAAAACCTTTAGACTTTGCAAGCAAACACAAAGAGACAAGGACTGAAGGGATAAACAAATAATTCGTATTTCGGAGTAGCAAAAAATTGTGACAAGTTCACATTTAACTAGGCAATTCCTCTTCTTAGACGGGGTGACAAATTCCCGCCTCGCATGTTTCTGCCACCTCATTCGAGTGAGGTGACAAAAAACCAATCCAATTCAACTAGTTGGCAACATATGCTGCAGATTTGTGCCTTCAAATGGGATCAATTTCAATTCGGTGGTTGCATTTGATAATTTGTATAATTCTTGGATGCCTTTGGTTCAGAAAGTGGATATGTAGTGGCGATTTAAAAATTAATTTCAACAGAATTATTTTTTACAATTGAGAAACAAACTTAAGGTAGGGGCCCAACTGCTGTACTTTGTTTAATTTATTATTTATGATTGTTGTCGGTTTATTTTTACGTCCTACAATGGCTGGTGCTTCATCGGGTTGTTCAAGTCCGTGTGTCTATGGTGGTCCTCTTGGGATGGGGTGGTGATGTGTTAGCCTCGATGGTGATTGCTATCGCTGCTGCTGTAGAATCCATGCAGCTCGTTGCTCCACGTCGTTGGAAAGTTCTGCTCGTTTAGCAGATTTAACGCGCTGAGGTCAGTTCAAGAAAGAGGACAATGTAAATATTTCGTTTCCTTAAAAAAAAATGGATTTCTTGGTGTGATTGGAATTAGACTCCATTAAAGAGACAAGACACTCAAATTGTTGATTTATTCCCAGTTTTTTGGGTCCTACGTTGTACAATTTATGTACTTCTGATCTTCATAACCCGTAAGATTGCGAAGTTTGTAGCTATTTTCGCCGATGACACTGCGATATTCTCATCGCATAAATTCGCTCTCGAAAAAGAGAGGAATCTCAAAATTACAAAAACAAAGATTGAAAATAAAGCTTAACGAGGAGAAAATACAAGCAATCTTTTCCGATTGGCCAAATTGAGTCGACTATTTAGGCATATACCTTGACACGAAGCTGACCTTTAGCCTTTTATAAACCGGAAATCTTACCTATCCATGGAAAAAAATCGTTATCCATAAGGTTAATTTCCAAACCACTGCTACGGCTGACAAGTCTGGGGGAACTCAGCAAAGTGTCAAGTGAAGATTACAGATATCGCAGAAGAAATTACTAAAATAATGTTAAAATTACCCTGGCATTACTCAACTTCAGATCTTCACCTAAGAGCGAATTGTGAATCAATTACTAACAGAATCCTTACACTAACTAACAAGTTTTCCAATCACTGTAACCTTGCTGATAATAGACTTGTAAATTAACTAATAAGTTAAATTAGTTATCTTATTATTTCTGTTAATTGTTTATTTATTTGTGAATTTATTTTTATGTTGTTTTTATTTACTTATTAATTAATTAATTAATTTATTTATTGTGCATTTATTTACTTATTTACCTATCTTTTTATTATTATATTTTTTTTTTTTTTATTTATAGCAAAGTTTTTTTTATATTGGATTTTATTTTTTCATATTTTTTCTCTATATTTTTCGCCAAATTGATTTATATTAACTTGATTCTAGTTTTTGACTATCTATATAATATTTCAGCAGAAAGATAAACTTATGTCAAATCTCTGTAATGTAAAATGTGAGATGAAAATTAAATGAATTTTTGTAATAAAGGGTGGTTAAGGGCCGATGTTGAATGTGAACCACACCTAAACGTCAAGTTTTTTTCTGCATTTCATTTGACATTTCTCAATTTCAGACTAACTTTTGAACCATGGAAAGATACACAATTGAGCAGCGCGTTGAAGTTATTCAGGCTTTTTATGAAAATGGGCGTTCAAATCAAAATGCATATCGTGCACTTCGTGATTTTTTGCTGAATTTAATCTTCCAAATGTTCGTACAATCTGAAAAATCGTGCAAAAATTTGAGCAAACCGGGTCTGTGGGAGATGTGAAAACACCACTGCATGCTCGTACAGCTCGTACTGCAGAAAATATTGCTGCTGTTCGCGATAGTGTGGCTGAAGAGCCGTCTACCTCAACCCGTCGTCGTGCCCAACAATTGCACCTCTCACGCTCGTCGTTGATGAACATTATGCATATAGACTTGCATTTACACGATTACACTCAAGAACTAAAGCCTCTTGACCAGTGATGAGGCACATTTTCACCTCAGTGGATTCGTCAATAAGCAGAATTACCGCATTTGGGCGAATGATAATCCAAGAGTGATCGAAAATCCAAGGACTTCGAAATTCGTACTTTTGCATACCTGGCATCGTCGATGTGAGGCCTTTAGGCAGTTCAACCTCTGACTGCCATAATGACCAAACTATGACCTGTATACACCTTTGAGTGATTATGGGCTGGCGGCATCATCGGTCCGTATTTTTTCTAAAATGAGGCCGGTCAGGCAGTTACTGTGAATGGTGTTCGCTATCGTGAAATGATAACGAACTTTTTATGGCCCGAATTGGAAGATATGAATGTGGACGATATGTGGTTTCAACAGGACGGTGCCACTTGCCACACAGCTAACGAAACAATGGCTCTTCTGCGCTACAAATTCAATGACCGTGTTATCTCACGTGGTGGCGATGTCAATTGGCCGCCAAGATCATGTTATTTGACACCGTTGGATTTTCACAAGCAACAATTCAACAGCTAAAGGATGAGATAATTCGGCACATTCACGGCATAGAACCTCAATTATGCCTCAGCGTCATCGAAAATTTGGACCATCGGATGGAGGTGTTCCGCCGAGGTCGCTGCGGCCATTTGGCCGATATTTTGTTCCATACTTCACAAAGAAAGTTTAAACTATCCATCTATCGATATAATTTACAGATTTTTTCATCAGAACACTCGAGATCATGTGATTGTTCGCTAATAATCAATTTAAAGCAATTTAATAAAATATATGTCTTATATGTACGTATGTGCGTGTGACTGGTTTTTGATTATTTCTCTGATTCGAATGAATGTTTCTTGGATGCGCATACCTGTGTACGTACATAAACAGACTCAGCAATCTCTTGTTGTAATTTGAGCACACGCGAGGGAAAGTTTGTACACCTAAAACTGGCAGATGACAGCGGTTTCTCTGCAATGGGCGAAAACAGAAAAGTCGATTTTTTTTTCATTTTTATACAAGGTCTTAAACTGCCACCAACTCAACGGTTTATAAAGGTGCACTGTATATTTATACAAACATACCGTGGCTGAAAGTCTTGATAAAAAAAAAAGTTTGAAGAGCAGTCGTTTTCATCTGATGTCGACATTTCTTTGTTTTCGGCTCTCTAACTTCCATAACGATACACCTTGCGGATTGTTTACACAAAAAAATGTACATATAATTTGGCCACCATTGGTTTGTATGTACGTTGCACGCTGGTACGAATCTGGGAGAGAAAAAAAGACGAAGAAGATTTGTTTTCTAACTTTAATGGTTGAATTTCTGTCCTTAAACTAAGACGACTTCTGTTATTCCGCATTTTTGACTTCTACAGGGTTCACATGATTGGCAAGGGTACTTCCGCAATGCAAGCCAGTGAATTTGTACTTGAATATTTATTTTTATATTTTGTACATGTGTCAGCGTTGTAAATGTTCCCCAAGTACTTAAAAAGGACATTGGAATTTTTCATTTAAATTGTTCTCGTAAAATTGACTGCCGTTCAAAGCGATAAAAGTTATCCCAGGATACTGAGGGTGTATAATCTCGGAGGTTGATGGTGTTTTGATTGCTGGTGCATTGGATTTTGGGAAATTAGTGGTACTTGAAATTTAAGCTACCTATCGTCTTGTGAAACATAAAAAAAGGGTTTAGTGGTGTGGCACAAAAAGTTTACAAAATGATTACGAGGAATCATTTTTAATGTCCGGAGCAGTGTATAGGTATTGGGCGAGTGGTGCACTTCATCACATAGTCGTAAAATTGTATCAACCAAGAATTAATTATTTTTGCAAGACACAGCATGTCTTAGATCAAACAATGAGCCACTTACCTTATAACTGGGGAACAAAAAAAAAAAATGTGAATAATTTACCATAGACCTAAATCGTCGACAGTATGTGCAAATGCATTATTTTTAAAACAGCTGACTTTTGTTATCTACATCTCGAGTTGTAAGAGAAGAAAGATACGATTTCGTACTAAAAAATTGTGAGTTTTGTGAGTGATTGACTCAGCTTTGTTTGAGCGCGCATCAAAGATGGGGGCATGAGTACGATAACTTTGGTGTAAAAAATTGATGGCGGTACATTTTAAAGAGGTGAAAAACAGCATTTGTTTGAAAGTGGGGAAAGTGGGGTCTATCTCGTTTGGTTTAGGTGGAAGGGCAATTTTCGAAAAAAAATTACAACAAAATTAAAAAAAAAACACTCACCATGAAGCACTATACCAGATTTTAAAGCTAGGAACTTACTTACTTAAGGTGGCGCTACAGTCCGGGGTGGACCTGGGCCCCAACCAACAAGCGTCTCCAGCCAGCTCGATCTTTAGCTAGCTGTCTCCAGTTTCGCACGCATAGTTGGTTGAGGTCCCTTTCCACTTGCCTGCGCCACCTGAGTCGCGGTCTTCCTCTACTGCGCCGTCCCTCGGGGGTGGATTCGAAGACTTTTCGGGCCGGAGCATTGGTTTCCATCCGCTCTACATGACCTAGCCACCTCAATCGTTGGATCTTCACTCTTCTGGCTAAGTCGATGTCGCTAAACAGCCCGTATAGTTCGTCATTATATCTAATCCTCCACTCACCATCTATGCAGACGGGACCGAAAATCACACGAAGAATTTTCCTCTCGAAGCAACCAAGAGCAGCTTCATCCGCTTTTGATAAAGTCCATGCCTCCGCGCCAGGACTGGGACTGGGGACTGGGACGGTTAAGGTCTTGTAAAGCGTTAGCTTGGTTGTTCGAGAGAGGGCTTTGTTTACCAATTGCTTTCTTAGCCCAAAGAAGCAGCGATTGGCAAGAGTTATTCTTCGTTTGATTTCAGCGCTGGTGGCGTTGTCTGAATTGATAGCGGTGCCTAGGTAGACAAAGTTTTTGACTACCTCAAAGTTATATCTGTCTGCTGTGACGTTCTGACCGAGACAGCGGTGTTGGGTGTCCTTTCTCGTTGACAGCATATACTTGGTCTTACCCTCGTTTACCGCTAAACCCATCTTCGCGGCCTACGTTGCAATACCCACAAAAGCGCCATTGACATCACGCTGCGTTCTTCCGATAATGTCAATATCGTCGGCATATGCGAGTAGTTGGACGGACTTCTGAAAGATTGTTCCTCTGGTGTTGGCGTTCGAGTTTTGAACAATTCTTTCAAGAACGATGTTGAAAAAGTCGCATGACAGCGCGTCGCCTTGTCTGAATCCTTTTTTGACATCAAAGGTCTCGGTTAGGTCTTTACCGACCTTGATGGAGCAGCGTGCATTCTCCATCGTCATCCTACACAAACGGACGAGTTTGGTAGGGATGCCAAAACTAGACATTGCTCTGTATAGCTCGTCTCTATAAATGCTATCATACGCGGCCTTAAAATCGATAAAAAGATGGTGGTATCGATTTGTTGCTCCTGGGTTTTCTGCAAAATCTGCCGCAGTGTGAATATTTGGTCGATGGTGGATTTTCCTGGCCTAAAGCGACACTGGTATGGACCGACCAGGTTGTTGACGAATGGCTTTAGGCGTCCACACAGTACGGAAGATAAGATTTTATATGCGATACTTAGGAGACTGATGCCTCTGTAGTTGGCGCAGTTCAAAGGGTCTCCTTTTTTATGGATCGGGCAGACTATGCTGAGGTTCCATTCATCGGGCATGTTTTCCTCCGACCATATTTTACAGATGAGTTGGTGCATGCTCCTTACCAAATCATCGCCTGCGGCCTTAAAAAGCTCGGCGGGTAGGCCGTCAGCTCCCGCAGACTTGTTGGATTTTAGTTTGGATATGGCAATCCTCACTTCATCTGGGGCGGGTGGACAGAATTGTTGATCTTCATCGTCCCTTTCATTGGGGTTGAATGGTTCGTTCTGCCTGACAGCCGATCAGCCTAAATCCGTTATCGGATGTGGTGTCGTGTAGGCTGTGCTTCCCGACCGTACTACCAAAGATGTTCTCTTTTCCAAGCTTTGCGTTAAAATCGCCAAGGACAATTTTAATGTCGTAGCTAGGGCATTGCTCATAAGTTTTGTCCAGGAGCTCATAGAACTTGTCTTTGGTGTCGTCATCTTTCTCCTCTGTGGGGGCATGTGCGCATATAAGGCTTATGTTGGCAAATTTAGCCTGGATGCGAATTGTCGTGAGGCGCTCGTTCACGGATCTGAACGATAAGACTTCTTGCCTAAGTCTGCCTCTAACGACAAATCCACATCCAAATAGGCGCTGTTTTTGCTGTTTGTAGCAGTCACCGTAATATATATCACAGTTTTTCAGCCTTCTTTTGCCCGGTCCATCCCATCGCACTTCTTGGATGGCGGTTATATCTGCTTTGCAGCAGTCTAGGGCTTCCGCTAATTGTTCGGCTGCACGTGGCCTATAAAGGGACCTTACATTCCACGTACAGATCCGAAGATCGTTGTCCGTATATCGTTTGCAGGGTTTGTCATCAGTAAAATCCTCCGTTTCCGAGGCTTGTTGTTGCTTCGTAACTACATTTTTTTTTCATATGGCCGGGCAGTTACCCTGACGGCACAACCCCCAACCTGGAGGGCCAGTTCCTTTTTTGTCACCCCTGGGACAAGAGGTCGCACTTATAAGTTTGGCAAGTTGAGCTCGGGTGAACTACAACCAGTACCCGATGGCTACCACTTGGAGGTAAAATAAGCACAAATGGTGTGTAGAAAAAGTTACAACACTGGGCATCGCCAGGTTGACGCCAGTCAGTGCCTACCCGATTCCCGCAACACCCAACCATCAAAGCTAGGAACCTATTCGGCTTTAATCCTAAATTTAAACGATGTAAAAAATTAAAAAAGAAAGTTTAGATCAGTTTTTTTCCAAATTGTGGAATGAAGCACTCAGTCAATGCTTATGCCAATTCTGAAACGCTTGGGACTATAGCCCGTTGAAGGCCAGGGCATAGCTTCTCAGCAAGCAACTAGTGTTGTGCAATAGCCACGTGCTTCCGCAAGTTAAATTACAGTTTTATGCCGACTCCGAACGGGCAATTTGAGAAGCTTTTTAGGGACAGTTATACCCTTTGAGCATTGTCAGTAACTCGAAAGAGGTGGGCCCGTAAAAATTATTTTGATCGTACCAATCCACATCGTCACGGCCGCAGTATGCATTCATGCCAAAGAACCTCATGTAACGAATTTCCATCTGCGAATCACTGCTGAATCGCCTGCAAAAGTGGATCACTTACGACAACATCAAGCGTAAACGGTATTGGTCAAATCGCGTTGATTCGGCGCAAACGGTGGCCAAGCTAAGATTGACAGGCGAGGAAAGTCTAGCTGTGTGTTTGGTGGGATTGACAGGGATTCATCTGATATGAGCTGATCTCCTTCGGCAAAAATCTGGCATGTATTGTCAACAATTGGAACTGCTGAATTAATCAATCGCTCAGATGGGGGCAGCTTTGGAGAAGAGGTAAATTGTGTCCTTTAGGAGGGGAAGCAAATTCTTGGGTGCCTATGTACGTTAAATCATCTATTCCTTCTGTTTCTTCATGGGCTTGATTTTCTTCGGCTCGTTGGTCTCTCCGAGCAAGTCTGGCCCCTCTGGAAGCCTCAGTGAGGTCCACCTCAGCCTGCGTGATGCGCTGCTCTTGGAGTTTGGCTGCTGCTCGTCCAATTTTGACTCCCATTGCCTCTATTATTTTTAAAATTGTGACAAAGCCTTCGTGATATATACACGCCGCTGTTTGGGCAGCAATTTCAACAATGTTTCTACCATTATAGATGTGTTTGGGGCAAAATTCCAAACACAATTGTCGAACGACTCGTTGTTGTTCTGCGCATTTTTCCCCAGACATCGGTGAAGAAGTTCATCTGCTGACAAATTTTGAAGATGGCTTCCTGCACGTCATCGTGTAATTCCGGTTAATGTTTATAATCTTGCAATGTCCCAGCGGCTTCAGACTTCAGACATTTTCTACAGCGTATTTTTGAATTGCTACTCTTGCACGAGACGCAGTGAGACTGGGCATGTCAACGTATTCTATATCCCTGTCCTGATTGGCTAAATCTTATATCTCACAGCCGTGTATTCTCTTTCCTACTCTTTATTTCTGTAAATAGGGGGGACTAGAAGCAGATGTTTCGAACAGGTAGTCGCAAAATATTCAGAAGGGGAACCCATGAAGGGCCAGGGGCACTAATGAGAGCTAGGCACCTACGAGGTGGCCCATGCAGCACGCGCGCTCTCGCCGTCGCCTGGCGCTTCCACCATAAATCGGCTATATCTTGAAGAGTTGACGCTTTCACCATAAATCGGCTATATCTTGAAGAGCTGACGCTTTTACCATAAATCGGCTATATCTTGAAGAGTTGACGCTTTCACCATAAATCGGCTATATCTTGAAGAGTTGACGTTTTCACCATAAATCGGCTATATCTTGAAGAGTTGACGCTTCCACCATAAATCGGCCATATCTTCAAGAGTTTTTGAAATTCTTACTTGAAATTTTAAAGCAACATTCTTGAATAGTTATAGGTTCGAATTAAATTTTTTTGAAACCGAGAATTGGTACCCTTAAATAAAAAAAAGTTCGTTTTTTTCCTGCTTTACGACTTATTCGAAATCTTTCGAATTCGAAATTGTCTGCACCACTTCTAGCGACACTGTTCATCAGATCTACATATGGTAGTCAATATTGAAAACGAATGTCCCTTGAACGCGTGCCAGGGTACTTTTGAGCATAGTCTTTTTAAGCACTTACATATATATATACTAGCTGAGCGGCAAACGTTGTTTTGCTATATAAATTATTTCTAGAGCATATTTTGGAAGAACTAATTTATTGTTAGCGTGTGAGAATGTGGTGTATGAGTGAGAGACATGGAGCGCTGTGAACGACGACGGGCAAAGAACAATATAAACGCTAAAAATTTAATTTTTAAATTTATTGTAATTCGTTTTTTAAAATTATATATACATCATTTATTACGAGGGGCGTTCAATATATTGTATGTATAAACTGACTCATTTATCAAGTAATACTATTATTTTAGTGCATTCATGTAAAATTTCATATAAATGTGATTATTAATTCGAGTTTTATCTCTAGTTAAACAGAATCATAATGGCAACTGAGACGATGATGGTGAAAATTGAGCATCGCGCTGTAATTAAATTTCTCACTGAGCAAGGGAAAAGTCAAAAAACTATTCACGAAAAGATGGTGGCTGTTTACCAGGGTGCCGCAACTTCATTATCAACTGTATACGTATTACAGTATTACTAAAAAGCAATATTAATCCCAACAGAGTGTACAATATTTTTTGTAATCCCATCTTTAGCTAACACAAACTAACTGGTTGGTTTGCCTACTCGGGAGCACACTAGGTATAATTGTCCGTGTGAAAAACATGGTGTACTTAAGTCCAAGCCACAAACAGACGTCGTTTGGACTATTTGAGACTTATTGACAGTCATTGCAAATGCCAATCTAATTGGAAATTGAAGCCGCTTGAATTGAATTGGGACATCTGTAGGTATAATAGGAATCCGCGGTAGTAAAATATTGTCACCAAAATGTGCCATTTAAAATGATGGCTTCGATAACATTATTCATCACAGCCCCGGTGGGTTCAAATTACGAAGCAAAATTACCGGAGATCCAACCTTCAGTAAATTATGCGGTGGCATGCCTGCCAAATCCAATGAGTTCAAAAATTCTGTTGGATAATTCACAGCTTCGGTGATATCGGTGACTATCAATAGATTTGTCTCCTGGCAACAACTGTTGAGTCTTAAAGTTCAACTCGATAACGTCTACATTTTTTGCTGCTAAAATTGCTCTATCAGCCGGCAACTCATGATTAGTGTATTGTGCGTGTACGTCAGGAAATATCTGGTCAATGAAGCATCCTGCGAGTTAACGATTGTTTCATCCGTGAATGTTGTTTGAGAATGTTTCAGCCGATGGATTTTGACGCATTTGAAAGCGCTTATTTACTGTCGGTTCCGATTTTTCAACATTGCGCCAGAATGGCGATGGTTTTAAGCACGCGTTGATCTCATCAGCGTATGTTGAACGCGGAGTGACTTGTAGTGTTTGTCTGAAATCTCCTAAAAGGAGTATCAGAGTGCCACCAAATAGTTTGTCGTTGTTTTTTACATCTTTCAATGTCCTATTCAACGCTTCAAGCGAATGTTTGTGTGCCATAGTGCATTCATCCCAGACAATAATTTTGAACTGTTTCAGCACTGTGACATTGGACGACTGTTTTTTGATGTTGCACACTGCGTCTGGGTTATTTTGAATATTCAGTGGCAACTTAAATACTGAGTGAGCAGTTCTGCCTCCATCCAATAAAGTTGCCGCAATGTTAGATGATGCAACAGCCAGTGCGATGTCATTATTAGATCGTACGGCGAGAATTAGCGAAATAAAGAATGTTTTGCCAGTTCCACCTGAGGCATCTAACTGCGAGCATAATGGGGTCGTAAATGGTTCTTTGTCCTCATTCATTAATGGGAAATTGGGAGTAACAATAGCTGCTATTCCTACAGTATTGTATTATTTATTTCAGTGTTCATCAAATCAGATGCATACCGAAATGACTGAGTGGTAAGTTGGCAATGATGATGCAAAGATCTTCAATTGCAATCAATGCTTCATTGTACATAGCGTCGCTAAATGATATTGTTAGATCATTGCACCGTGTACGCTATTGATGCAATATATCATCAGTCATTGAATCTTTGTGATTATCCCACAATATCTGGGCTCGAATTGGAAAACATGTACTCGTAGTCCACACTATAGCGAATAATAGACGACTTTGTTTTGCTGTAAAGTTTAATCCTGCTTCAGCAAGCATACATTCCCACTGGTTGTCGTTCTTCAGCGAGCCAAGTGCATGGCACGCATCTTTAAACGTTTAATAATGTTTTCCATTCACTTTACGTAAATGCCACATGACAATGGGCCGGCGACTTTAACCAACAACAGTCAAAGATAAAAGCAATCAGTCCGCCTTGGATTACTGATAGGTGGTGGGGATAATTGAGTTGAAAATTAATAAATTACTATTATTTATTAAACAATTGCACTTATGAAAATAAAAAATAGATAAAAACCTATTCTCAGGCCTAACGAATGTTGTGTATACGAAAATCGGTTCAGTCGTTTTGGAGGAGTTCGACCGCAAGCACTGTGACAGCATTTCTCCTCAAAGACGTTTCAAGAATTCATTTCGTATGCTGTGTCTTGTTACTGGAATAAAACAATTTTGCTGAAATTAGTTGAAGAACTTCCTGTTTATATTCATAATAAATATCCCAACAATGACAAATGAATATTTCATAGAACAAGTGAATCTGTCGGCATATTACATAAGTACGGCAAGGAAACTCAAAAAAGTTTCAACAGAAACTGTCACTGAATTTGTAAGTGTAAAGCAGCCACAACTAATCAACGGATAGCAGAAGTTCCTTAAAATAGTATGAGTGGTTTGTAAAGTTTCGGTATTAAAAAAGTTTTAAATTTATCAAAACGACTTCCTTTGAGTGGTTGTTACGCAAGGCTGGTGTAAATATGTTTTAAGAACCAACTTGCTATGCTTCTGCTGTACAACTTTATGTCTGCACTTTAAGCTGAAATCCACTCAAAGTTGAAGAAGCATAACCTGCGCTTTTAGTGAGCTCTTAAAAGGAGGGGACGGAATCTTGCATATGATGGTTGAAAAGTTAATCGTCTCCTAAGTGTTTCTGCACCAGAAATAAACTGAAAACTACAAAGGGAGCAATTACATATGTACGAGTATCTGTGCATCCCTCCTCTCTACGGTGCCATGCCACATGCGTGGATGTGTTGTCAAATTAATTTATTTAATTATCATGTGTCATGCCTTTAATTATAATTCAGTTAAGCAGCCTTTTAATTGAATTATTTTCAGTTGTGTCAGTTAATTATCGAGGACTGGATAATTACAAATTTACAAATTTGTATTCAGTTTATTTGAATGGATGTTATAAGATCTTCGTGCCTCTCATTGGGTGTGTAAGTAAATTTATTGAATAAGTAAATTCGGGAACATGAGATGACAATGGCAAGGATGCTCCCCTAGAAAGGACAGATGACCAATGCCCCAGCTTTGACACCAAGATCGTTTTAGGAGATTTCAGCCAGCAAAGCTCGATAAGGACATATCACATACGTGAGAAAATCTAATCTTTTGTGAATTTTCGTGGTCCACAATCAATTTCATATTGCAAAAGGTTTATACGAAACGAAAATGTGAACGCGATTTCCTGCTTGATGCTTGATAAATAAGCGCATACATTTTTGAGGATTGTTTGCAGTTGTTAAGATTCCATTCATCAGGTGTTCTTACTTCAGTCGATGAATCAGAATGACAACATAATCAGATCACCCAGATGTTTCAATATTTCAGCGGACAAGATGCTTTCGCATGTTTCGTCAACTTCACTCTGCATGTGATTACCATGATATTGCCAACATCAGCGGATGTTTTCCAGGTTCGTTTGGACCATTATTGATTACCGTTGTATTTGTGTCCTCGTATAATCAACAACAAAAAGTCTGCCTTGCAAAAAACTATCCTCTTACGCACGAGTAATAAGGAAATCATAAGTATAAATGAAATTGCTGACGCTTTTAATAGACATTTTACAAGTATAGGACTTAAATCACATAGTACGAGTAGACGGACGCAAAATCTATGTTCTCAATGTTCTGCTATTGGTGATGTTAACTCTGTGCACTGTAGAAGGTTTCCATCCTATAACTCCTTTAGAGATTTTAAGTACGATTGGTAGTTTGACTCTAAACTCTAATCCATGTGGTGTCGATGGTATTTCTAATGTCGTCCTTAAAAATATTGCATGTTTTATTGTGTTAGCTGACGTATTTAACCGTATTGTTTTTTCTGATATATTTCCTGATGATCTAAAGTGTGCAGAAGTCATTCCTTTGTTTACAGAGGCTCTCCAACCGAAATAGGAAATGTTAGGCCGATTTTCCTTCTGCCAACCATAAGTAAAGTTTTCGAAAAACTTTTTCCTTCTTCTTTCATCCTTCTTAATTTGGATTTCAAAAGGGCAAATCAACCGAGGACGCACTTCTAGAGTTTTGCTCTCAGATAATATGCAACCTTGACAGAAGAAAATGTACAGCTGCGTTATACATCGACATAACCAAAGCCTTCGACATGGTTGACCATCAAATTCTTTTAAGTAAACTGGAAAATGCCGGTGTGCGTGGTTTCATGCTTGAGTGGTTTAACTCATATCTGAATAATAGTAAAGTTGAATGAGACTAGAAGTGAAGTGCTATTAATCAGACTTGGGGTACTACAAGGTTCAGTCCTAGGTCCCATTCTGTTTTTAATGTATATCAACTCACTCTTCCATCTCGATCTAAAGGGCTTACCTACAGCTTTTGCTGACGATGATGGGTTTTCATGTGGCGTCAACAGTCCCTTAGATCTCCATGCTGTACTCTAAGACAATGGTTCGCTGAACACAAACTTGTAATAAGTCCTAAGACCAACATAATGTAGTTTCATTTATCTCCGTCTATTAATCCAAAACCGGCTGTATATTTTCATGCACCTAATTGCAAAACATTTAAATTATATCAACGTAAATGTGCAACCAGTGTGTTTGTTGTAGTGATGATTGTTTTCTAAAAGAGAAAGTAGACGAATTTATGTACTCCTACTTGACTGTAATATGAAATTTTCATCTCACTCTAATGCATTGAAGAAGTATTTTATCACAACCCTTAGGCATTTTTATTACCTTCGCAATACATGTTCTACTAAGCTGCTAACCACAATTTATGTTGGCCTCTTAGTTTAGAGTTAAGCTTCAATATGGTATAAATTGTTGGGGAGGTGTCTACCAAAACAAAATTCAGCCAGTATTAGTCTTGCAAAATAATGTTGTCCGAAATATTTGTCGTAAACCTGGCAGCAACCCTAGTTTTCCTTTATTTTGTCAATTAGAGATTCTTCCTGTTCTTACAGTTTCGGTGAACACATTTCATAAAGAATGCTTTTAGAACCTTTAGACCGTATAAGCGACACTGTTTTAAGGTTCTAAAAGCATTCTTTATGAAATCTTGTAACCGAAACTTTCGTATAATCTCAAACTATAACCTACGTAATGACTAACATGTTACAAGTACCAAACTATCGAACGACTGCATTTAGAAATTCTTATTCAGCCAATCATTTAGTTTATGTCCTCCCGGAAGAAATCAGATGTGTTCACATGTCCAAATGTTGTCTAAAGCGAGCAAAAAATTGGCTGTTTTCTCATAATTATTATAGTTTAGACACTCTTAATTATAATATTTTGATCTTACTTTTATACCAACTGTTGATATAAGTATATTTATTATTGGGTCTAGAACTTAATTCGTGCAGTTTGAGATGGCGTAACTTGTATTATTCCATTGGAACACGCGTTGGAAAACTACTGCCATTGCACGTCATTTCAGTGTATGTCATTCAATCAACATTAATTTTTTTCACTAAAAATTGATCGAACTTTGTGCCTGAAAAGAAGAAGAAAACTGCTGCCGAAAGTCATCGTATTTTGGTGGAAGATTATGGTGAACATGCGCTAGCTGGGCGAACGTGCCAAAAGTGGTTTTGAAACCCGGCTAACCAGTCAAATCAACAGCAAAGCCGAATATCCATGACGCGAAGGTAATGCTTTGTATTTAATTTTCCATCATGACAACGCTCAGCCCCACGTTGCTATTCCGGTTAGGGACTATTTGGAAAACAGAGCCTGCCTTCTCTCCCGTCTGACTACCATTTTTTCCGGTCGATGCAGAACGCCCTCACTGAAATACGGTTCACATCAGAGCAGAATATCAAAAATTGGCTTGATTCATTCTTGGCTGCCAAGCTGGCGCAGTTCTTTTGGGATGGGATACACAAATTGCCAGAGAAATGGGAAAAAGTCATAGCTTCAGATGGGCAATACTTTGAATAATTCTATTGTACATGTTTTTCTTAAATAAACGTTATTTTTTCATAAATCGTGCATCCTTAAAAAGTGATAACATGTTAAATGAATTAAATTACTGAAAATAGTTTCTTTTCCTCTATTTTTTGTTCAACACCCCACCCCATTTTCTTGCATTGTTCCTTTTGAAGAGGCATTCAACACTATTCGAACTCAATCAGTATAAAATATCGAATGCCACCAGTTTTTTTTTTTTCTTTTCTTAATTTATTTACATTGTAAGTCTTAACGTACTGAATTTTGATTTTTTTTATATTATATTTATAAGTGATTTAAGAGAAATAAATACAATACAATACAATATATGTATAATCTGCACACGACCCCACAGTAGTTATTTATAAGTAAATTTTCATTCCGGCAAGTCCATCCAATGGTGGGGGTTCAATTCTTGACTATGTTCAAAGAGTAAAACTGTCTAGGAAAAGCTTCTCAAATAGAACAATATCAAGAACAGCACGAGTGGTTGCTAAGGAGCTAGGCCCAAATTATCACTGCGAAATGGCAAAGATAAAAGTCATTGAGTTGTTGGAATACATACATACATGGACAAATACTCGTACAGTCGGAGTACGAGGGTTCATTCGATATAATGAATAGGCCAGTTAATTGAAAAGAAACGGGGGATAATGATTTGGTTAATTGTTATCAATTACTCGTAACAAAGGTTCGCTAATTAAAAACTAACTTTTTTCATTCGCCTTTTGACTTCCATAAAGTCATCCAAACTTATTGTACGTTACGAACTAAGGGGTCTTCTGAAGAATTAATCATAAAAGAAGCACCTTCAATTCCCTATACATGTACGTACACACGTGCGTATATTATGCATTGGCGAGGGCATATTATATGTACGCGGGAAAAGAAGAATAAAGTACCAGAAGTGGTTAGCCCAAAATGGGGAAGGAAATGCGGGCTTGTGACCACATTCTCGGGAAATAAATATTCAACGAATGCCTGCATTTTCATGTACATGTAAATGGAAAGGTAAATGAACAGTGTTCTGAATACATTTTAATTTAAATCCATTGTCTACTACTGTTCCTTCAGCATTCAATTTTTACATGCGTAAGGACGTAAAATTTGTGAATTCTCTGTAATACTAATTCGCTCTGTTGAAACCATGTGTGATGTAAATAAACGTTCATACCAGCAAAGTTTTGAAAAGTTTTAACCGTGAACATAAAGATTTTTCCTTGTCAGCCATTTGATTTCAGTGAATTTCATGGCTAGAGAGAAAGGCCATTGAGGGTGTGCTCTGAAGATGTCTTAAATCTGGGGTGCCAGCAAGGGACTTGAATAATCGATTATTGACTGCGTCTTTTTTTGTTTCAATCAACTATACTCGATTGAATCGTCAAAATACGAATTCGAATGCGATGTTTGAAACAAATAGTGTCAGCTGATAGAAAAATTGTATGTCATGTGGTGTCAGTGGAAATGTTATGAAATCCAAGCAACACATGTTCCAATTATAAATGTGTGGTCATCAGGAGCACAATATTGGACATATGAAGGTTTGGATGTTTTTAGTTTTGAAGTGACCATCAACACAGCCCACTATTCCCAGCAATTTTCTGTAATAATGTTGTTTTCTAGGAATTGAGAGCTGTCTTTTCAATCCATTACATTCATTGAAGCTGAATTCAATCCATTATGGAACTCGTTTCAAGTCACATACCTTCATGCTGCCAGAAAATATTTGTTTTGAGTTAATTGACAATCGCCTTAATGGCTTTCTTCCGACGAAGGAAGGCTCTTGCAAGATCCACAAAGATGTTGTCGACCACGTGATGCGTCGAATAGTGGACAAGCGCCTTTAAACGAACGGCATGGCGCTCGCAACCACGGTTCAGCACAGCGATTTTCGAGTTATATAAACTTAGAGATATAGACAAAAATTTAAATGTACGGGAATAAAACTGTTCGTTAATGTAGACAGAAATGAATTATGATAGACATACCCAACTTTACAGCTGATTGACCCCTAGTCCATCGACGAATTTCATAGAATTTTTGACAGTTATTCACGAAATAACGTAAATGCCGTTCTCTGAATTTGACTTTAGAAACCTGTGTAAAGAATGGTTGTCAAATATTTTAAGGGGCAAGAGAGGTAGAAGTTGGTCATCTCTATCATACTTCATTTCTGATCCAAAGGCATGTCTAGTTTTGACGTTACTACCAATCCTGTCAGGTTGTGCAGGATGATGATGGAGAACGACCTTTGGTTCGTACGTATGACCATCAATGAGTTAACTAAATCCTAAATCAGTTTCGCATTTCAATTCGAAATTCGATTACTGTTTTAAACATTTCACTATTTTATACACGTACATACATACATACGAAATTGATACAAGATTTAGTAAGATTTTTAGCGAGGTTGGTGGTTTGACGATTTTTAAAATGTGACAATGGTTGACTAAGGGAATATTTAGTTTCTGTTTGTTATACAGCTAGTGGTGGCCGTGGCGATGTGGCGATATGGTTCGACTCTTACGCACTTAAGCATTAACAAATGATTTTACCAACCGTTAGGAGTCGGCATAAAACTGCAGGTCCGAAACGAGCTTTAGAGCCACCAATATTATATATTATATTATATAGCTAAAAACATCATGGAAATATGATTTCTTTTAAATGTATTGTGGTGGATATAGTTTATTTTTTGATGTGTTTCCTACTGATCCCATTAGCAAATATAATAACTACGTTGCACGTATAACCTTTTGAAGTTAATCGATTGCTAGCCCTTTGGACGACGGCGTTCATAAAACGAACTGATTTTGCGAAACACTCTTGTTCGAATGTTGATTAAAAAAATTCATAAGAAGATTAGCAAAAATATGTTGACATGCTTGCGAAGCACTCCTAAATTAACAGCTGGCACCGCAATATGAAAACACAGTAAAACATCCGCCTTCAGTTTAGGGCCAAAACGTGCGTCAAACTAAACTTTTAGTAGGTTGAAAAATGAACGATTGGCACTATTTTATATCACAAGAAAATTACGGCGGGGGATCAATTATATTTAACTTCCCCCATTCTCAACATTAAAAAGGGAATGTTAAATTTGAATATTGATGTAAAATAGCAAACATTTTTTCGAATAATTCAAGCATGGAAAAGGTCTATTTAATGGATGGGGAGATCGGCTTCTCAAATTCCTTTGGCAGATAATTCCTGCCAGAAATCGATTACGCGCTCAGTGTATAGATGGACACACAAAAAATACATTTAAGTTTTATTCGATGTAATGCATAGAAACATTCCATCGATACATAACCGGGTAACCGGTGTGACTTTGAATAAGATTCCCCCCGAACTTTTTCTCTTGTTTGTGGTAACACTGCAAGAAACTACAGATCAGAAAGGGGGCTGCTAGCACAAAAGAGAAGTAAGAGTCAGTTGAAAAATAAAGCGTATACAGAGTAGACTAAAAATACTCAATCACAAAATCTCTTTTTAAATCTTCAAGCACAAAATCCCCAAAAACACAAGAAATCCCAAGTTCCTGATGGCAACAGTGGGGATTTTTATTGAAAAACATACCAACCATTATACGAGTATATATGCATATGTTGTTAGTTTAACTTTAGTACATAGTACATGGTTTTGCAAAAAAAAAACGTCCCACTCATACAGTCAAAAGTGAGCATACATCATAGAGTTACCTGCATTCTCATGAAAAATTAATTTCAGCCTTGTGTCCAGGAAAACAACTGGAATGTAGTATATTTTATAGTAATTATAATGTACAGAAAAATAGCCCAACAACTGCATCCATAAACTGCACAAATGGAGGCGTTCACGGATAGACGATGTGGTGGGTGCAGAGAATGTTGGAAAATACTATAGGTAATAATTTAAAGATAATTTTGTCGTTTTTGGTATTTTATCTTTTTAATTGATTGAAAATACTATACTGCTAAAAACCCCAGAGTAAATATGTGTAATTAAATTTTAGCTCGAAGCGAATGCTTCGTGAAATTCCCGTGAGCGGCTTAATCCCTTGGGAGAAAAGGGTTAAAATCCGAGTTAGCGAGCCACCCACCTCACACTTTAAATAGACCAGACTTTCTTTTTTGCCGTATTTACAAATTTAATTTGGCCATATTTCGATTTGGAAATGCAAATAAAACACAATGCCAAACCAAATTTCTCCGATAGATACGAACCTTAGAGGGTTTTGCATTTGGGGATTTTGATTTGAGGATTATTGTTTTGTAACTCGTGTACCTAACCCTTATCTTACAATCTAATTTTTGTGTCTAAATTCTCAGCACTTGCTAAGTAATTGGAAGTGGGATAGTGAGGAAAACATTTTTACGCCACTATAACAGCATTTAACACTAGGGCTGTCTGGCTATCCATGATATCCCAGGACAAAAAGTTTTAAAATCCCGGACTTTGGAGGACATCATCTGCCTTAAAAAAGAGGACAAAATGACAAAACAAAAACTAGTTTGACATTTAGAGTGAGGGAAGGAAAATAAGATATGTTCCATTTTATGTTTTTTTTTTTATTTGCATTGAGTCTGTTTTTCTTTTAAATTCAGAGTTCGATGATTTCTGTAATGAGGATGCGGCTCACAGCGGTTGGGAACGCGGAAATCTTTCTTCTTTTGCTTGTGGCGTTACATCCTTGGGCGGGAGCTATCCTTCTTCACGACGTGCCTCCGTTCTGCTCTATCTAGTGCTGCATTTCTCCAATTTGGAACGTTTAGTTTTCGTATGTCTTCAGTCACACCATCTATCCTTGGTCTACCCCTTGCTCTTCCAGTCTCAGGATTGCTTTTCAATGTTCTTTTTTGTTTTCTTGAGGCATACATCCTCAATTAAATGTCCAAACCATCTGCTTCTTTGTGCTTTTTCGAACCGCACTATATCTTCGTGTTGCACCGTAGATTCTTCGGATTGTTTTCCTTTCAAACATTCTTAGATTCATTTCATCAGCGTTACTTAATGGCCAGACTTCGCATCCGTATGTTACTATTGAACGTGCGCTTTGTAAGGCGTGCTTTTCAGTTTTTTGGCAGAAACTTTTAGAAGCCTTTTATATACAAAGTAACAGGCAATACCTGCTAGTATTTTGTCTTGAATACAGTGATTTAGTAGTATTGGGTCTGACTTAATTCGTGAAAACATGTACAATAGTATTATTCAAAGTATTGCCCATCTGAAGCTATAACTTTTTCCCATCTTTCTGGCAATTTGTGGATGCCATCCCAAAAGAACTGCGCCGGCTTGGCAGAATGAATCAAGCCAATTTTTGATATTCTGCTCTGATGTGAACCGTATTTCAGTGAGGGCGTTCTGCATCGACCGGAATAAATGGTAGTCAGAAGGGGCAAGGTCTGGGCTATAAGGCGGGTGGGGTAAAACTTCCCATCCACTGTTTTCGAAATAGTTCTTAGCGGGAATAGCAAAGGGGCCGAGCGTTGTTATGATGGAAATCTATTGCCTCGTGTCTGGTCGCATGTTCCGGGCGTTTTTCGGCTTCTGCTCTCTGCAAACGGATTAATTGATGGTTTCACCCAGTTTTAGCAGCTTATAATACAGCACACCCTTCTGATCACACCAAATACAGAGCATTATCTTCGCGCCATGGATATTCGGCTTTGCTGTTGATTTGACTGGTTGGCCAAGCCAAAACCACCTTCAGCTAGCTCAGGTTCGCCGTAATCTTCCACCAAAATACGATGACTTTCGGTAGCAGTTTTCTTCATATTAAAGTAATGAAGAAGAACTCCCCGCAAAAACACTTCTTCACTTGAAAAAAATTATTGTTGTTTACGCTTCAAATGAATGACATATTCTGAAATGACGTACAATGACAGCAGCTTTCCAACGCGTGTTCCAATGGAATAGTACAAGTTACGCCATCTCTTAGCAAACCACACGAATTAAGTTACAGACCCAATAAAATAATAAGAGATTTTCCGTAGGATGTTCTTAAGAACCATTCTCGGTTTCCCTGCAATCCGGCAACAAAACAAAAGTCACTGCCAATTTGATCGCAGTTTGACTGTCACATTGCTTTTATGAACGCATTTGCCGACTGTTCTCATGCACAGGCACTGCAGTTTATTTACATTTGTGGACGCAAATATTGCAGGACTGCCGCGGTGTGGCGTTTTTGAACACGGCCATTAAAGTAAAAATACAACTAAAAAATGACTATCCATTTCTGTCTTTATTTAAATCTATTAAGTCAAGAGGTATATCAACCGCAGATTCTGTATATAGAGTGCCTAATTTGTTCACCGTCAAAAATTCCTGTTTTCAATTTCTTAATATTTAATCCGGGAAACTTGCGCCTTTACAAAGTGTTTCATTACGGAGAGGTTTTATTGAAAGGGTGAAAGTATGATGCGGTCTCGGCAAGCACGTTTATAACATTTTTTGTACCAACTTTCAGAAGGATAGTTGGACGGATTATCCTTGGGTTTGCTAGTATCGACCGATTAGGGAACTATTTGTAAATATTACTTTGAATGTTTTTGCCCCACCCGCCGTATTCACAGTATTTTGGTATATTTTGGTATTCACAGTATTTTGGGCTCGTTTTTGCCCTCCATCGACTTGGAGCTTGTTTACCATAAGCTTCTTGATAACTTTCAACCAGGGTTTTCTTTGAAAAAATAAAATATAAATTTAAACTGATCACCGATGATAACATTTTTCGACACGAAATGTGTCGCTTTCAGGGCGAAGTGATTCTTTACCGATTCATTCATAGCATCAACTCACACTCTTGTCATGTGTTAAGTGAATAAATTGGTATCAATATAAAAAAATTAAATTTTAAGGGCCGATGTTGAATGCGAACCACACCTAAACGTCAAGTTTTTTTCTGCATTTCATTTGACATTTCTCAATTTCAGACTAACTCAATTTGAACCATGTAAAGATACACAATCGAGCAACGCGTTAAAGTTATTCAGGCTTTTTATGAAAATGGGCGTTCGAATCAAAATGCATATCGTGCATTTCGTGATTTTTCGATCAATTTAATCGTCCAAATGTGCGTGCAATCTGAAAAATCGTGCAAAAATTTGAGTAAACCGGGTCTGTGGGAGATGTGAAAACACCAGTGCATGCTCGTACAGCTCGTACAGCTCGTACTGCAGAAAATATTGTTCCAAATAGTGTGGCTGAAGAGCCGTCCACCTCAACCCGTCGTCGTGCCCAACAATTGCACCTCTCACGCTCGTCGTTGATGAACATTATGCATAAAGACCTGCATTTACACGCCTACAAGGTGCAATTGACTCAAGAACTAAAGCCTCTTGACCAGTGATGAGGCACATTTTCACCTCAGTGGATTCGTCAATAAGCAGAATTGCCGCATTTGGGCGAATGATAGTCCAAGAGTGATCGAAAATCCAAGGACTTCGAAATTTTCACGTACTTTTGCATACCTGGCATCGTCGATGTGAGGCCTTTAGGCAGTTCAACCTTTGACTGCCAAAATGACCCTAATAGACCAAACTATGACTTGTATACACCTTTGCGTGATTATGGGCTGGCGGCATCATCGGGCCGTATTTTTTCTAAAATGAGGCCGGTCAGGCGGTTACTGTGAATGGTGTTCGCTATCGTGAAATGATAACGAACTTTTTATGGCCCGAATTGGAAGATATGAATGTGGACGATATGTGGTTTCAACAGGACGGTGTCACTTGCCACACAGCTAACGAAACAATGGCTCTTCTGCGCGACAAATTCAACGGCCGTGTTATCTCACGTGGTGGCGATGTCAGTTGGCCGCCAAGATCATGTGATTTGGCACCGTTGGATTTTTTTCTTTGGGGTTATTTGAAAAGGGTGTACGTCGATAGGCCAGCAACAATTTAAGAACTAAAGGATGAGATAATTCGGCACATTAACGGCATAGAACCTCAATTATGCTTCAGCGTCATCGAAAATTTGGACCATCGGATGGAGGTGTGCCGCCGCGGTCGCTGCGGCTATTTGGCAGATATTTTGTTCCATACACAATTGAACCATACCAATTTCATAATAATAAGAAATGATAATAATTTCCTAATAATTCGTGTTTTATTCAAAATCGGCCCTTAAAATTTAACCACCCTTTATGTACATAAATGCATGAGTGCGTGGATGTTGATTTGGACTGAAGTTCGACTTAAAGTTAGCAGCCTACAGTTGCCTGAAAATACATTTTTCAAATTATTTGAGGCACGGAACATTTGAAGTACCCCCCCCCCCCCCCTTATCCAGATCAGAGTTTACGGTTAACCGGATACACACATTGATGTATCGGGAGTATATGGGTACATGCACGTAAGTATGTAGGAGGCTTAACGCTAATGGATGAAAAACAAAAGTCGTTGGATAAAGAAGTCATGACTTAAGTACTAACACAAATGTCAAAATTGTTGATTTATGCAGAGCTAATAAAATGTGAAGGCTCAATCCTTTCTGCAAAATCGTTTGCGTACAAATGATAAAAGCTTTGTTCTCCACAGAGTTATACAAAACACATGTGTACGTACATACGTATATTGATACAAAAGCAATAAGAACTAAATAGGTCAGAGGTTTATTATGGACTCATGAGCAAATAAAAAGATAACATTTTAGCCGGAACAGAAAACAAACGGGCCTTAAGTACTGTATAAATTTCAGTTCAAACACACACGCATACAAATAGACGTACGAGTGTATCCGGTATAGTCCATCCACAATGAATGTCAATACCCATGGATATGTTTGCAGAACTCCGCAAATAAAGGAGCCCGAGTGTGCGGAAAAGTGGTATAAGGATACCTTCACATGTTGTTGCCTTGTTTTCAGTGCATGGCATAGAATTTGTTTTGTTTTTTAAATTGGAGCGGGCAGACATATCCCCACACAATGGAAGAAGATATGTATGTGTGATGCTACTGATTATCACATGTTGCAGATGTTTGTGAAATATTAGCGCAAAGGTTAAATTCACATATTTCCGTTGTATGTAAATGCAAGACAAGCCGGCTGAGTAAAAGTTATTTTCACTGAGAACCGTATTATATCGGGGTGAATACATGCAAATCAGATACGGCTCGTGAACGTCAATCAGACCCTACTCTCTCACATCATAAATGTCTATAGCCCTTATACTACTTATCCTGCACGAAGACATTGACGGTTATCAAACCACGTTCTGATTGATATCTTGAGTGGTTCCGTTGTATAAGGAAAGGAAGTTTACTTACATATATTTTATGTGTATACTCAGCAGTAGTTAGAATGGACACCAATGAACTCATCCATTTTGCGATAAAATAACCGTCAATTTTACTAAAACGTTTGTAATTCAAGACAAGAGTTTATTAATTTGTTTTATTGAAATCAAGTTTGTTATGGTTATTCACTCAGTTCACACACTCAGAGGGAGGTGCGCTTCAATGTTCAAAGTTATAGTTACACCAAGTTCCTATCGAACTAAAGCCGCGATGTTCGGACGAACTTTTATGGAAACGTAATAGGCCGTTCCCACAGAGTTTGAAGCGGTTTCGCTCTCAATATTCAAATCACTCAATTTATAAGGGCCCGCCAAAACAATTGTCACTCGCTCTCAATTTTTAAATGCCTGCCTGAACCGCTGTATGTGCTGTAGAGTGAAAACACCAGAAAATAGAAAGAGATAAAATGAGGAAATGAACACCAAATTTAACAAAATGAACTGAAGTTCACGCTGTAGACTTGTTCGGTTTGACAACCTCTCACGGAAATGAATTTAAGGGAGCTGCAACTCAGTTTCCCAGAAACCGGGAGAGATATCTGCACCCCGAAAATGTATTTCGAAACCCGGCAGGTTTGCAGAAACTTTCACGGTTTCGTTCGATGGGACCATAGTATTAGGGTAGGTGCAACACTAGCTGACCAGTCACGAGCAGCCGGCCACTCTTATTAATTGGTTAATATTAAGAAAATTCGACATTATGTATTCGGATGAACACATGAATTTTGATTTAATTTATATGCACATCTAATGTTTTGGTAAAGTTTGGAGTTTGAAGTCATCACAGAACCGCGTCAAAATATATTCAGTCTGTTCAGGCGAATGCAAGTTTTAGAGTTCGTGAGTGCCTCTCATCATCCATTGAAAGACTCACACGCTCACACTAAAGGCACGATCTTCCAGAAGTCCGTACAATTGTTAGCATACGCGGATGACATTGACGTGATTGGCAGAACACTGTGAGTCGCCAATGAGACGTTTGCTGGCATAGATATGGAAGCGGCTAAAATGGGTCCAGTGGTGAATGAGGGTAAACTGAAGTATGTGCTGTCCTCCTTTTCAACATCGACGTATTGGACAGAGCGTCACAATGGGTAGCTATAACTTCGAGGTGGTCAAGGACTTCGTCTATCTCGGCTCCACTGTCAATAGCACTGACAACATCCGTGCCGAAATCTAAACCGGAGCAACTCTTGCCAACCACTGTTTCCATAGGCTCAAGAGTCAATCGAGTAATGGAGTCATTTCTCCAAGGACCAAGCTAACATTATACGGATGACGAAGTCCTGGGTTTGGAAAGCAACACACCATATTTGCATTTGACTCCTTCGATGATGTTGAATTTCCTTCCTCTGAGTCGGCAAGTTGATTTCTGGCAACTTTCTATCGGTCTGCGTTTGGTTTTGATTCTCTTGAATCAATGACAATATTTAGAAGTAATGTTGTAAACTACAAAATTGCTGAGTTGGATTTGAGAATAACGGATCATTGCTTAACTGGTTTCAAGAAAAGCCGAAATGAAATCAAAAAGAAAAATCGTCTTTATGCGAATGTTCAAAACATCCTCATAATCTGGGACAAAATATGCGGTGTGTGTTCTAACAAAATGTGCTCACAACTCAAGATACCTCTCTGCAAGGATACCCATTACAGGAATAAATTTGCGAAAAACTCACGCAACTTTAAGAAGAAATTTTGAACAGATCTAAGGTGTAGGACCGGATTGAAGTTCAACAACTTTTTTTGCCATTTAAAGTCTTCACAAAATGTCCTAATTGATACCAAGAATTTCTAACAGTGCGACAACGGTTTAGAAGAAGATTGTCTTCAAACACAATCTTGTTTTTTTTTTTTTTATGAATTTTGCTCTGCTATAAAATTCAGAGAATTATAATGTCTTAAAAACAAGTAATTCCAGTTCCTTTGACCAAATTACTAGTTCCACCTTAAAACAAATTTCTTTTCAAATTTGCGATTGCGATCTTTTGTTTTTAATTTCTGCGTTTTGCTTGGAATATTTTCTCAAGCTCTAAAGACTGCGATAGTACATTTTTGAAGAGCTATGAAGTCTCGAATAATTTCTTTTTTAGACAGAGTTAATTTCTTTAGTTTTACGAGTGGGAGATGTACAGAAAGTGCTTCGCTCAAATTTCTGCATCTCGCCCCGTTTAGGAGGTCAGGGCAATTTTAAAAATGACTCAAAATTGAAGGAACTTTTGGCGTTTAATCTATTACTAATTCACTTACTGCAAAGTAGAGATAAGAGAGAGATAGAGATATCCAACTTCGGCCATTATTAGTCCTTGTCCATGTCGGCATTGAGCTGTAAAGAATAAGAGTGTAGTGGAATTTCTTTCATTTCTCTCCCGGCTCCACCACGCATCGCAACACCGTTTAAAAAACGCTGTCAGGTGAAATCAGGGCGAAAGGGAGGTAGAAGTTGGATATCTCGATCCTCCATTATCTCTGCTTCAAAGTAAGGGTGTCTTAAAAAATGCAAAACTAAAGTAGTAATTTCAATTTCAATTTTGTCAAAAACTAGAAGACATGAAACCATTCTGCCTGTGTTCGATTCAAAATTAATATAAGCGTTGACCGCAAAAAGCCAGCATAGAACATCATTTCACAATTTTGAAAATTTTTTATTTAAACATTTTTTTGAGTTTGAATGCGAATAATTAAAAAACTATTCACATAAATAATTTGATGTAAATTTTGGATATGTATTAAAGAAAACATTTCTAGCTTTCAAATTTGGTATAGTACTTCACTGCAAGTGTTGCCGTTGTTCTTTTTAAAATAATTTTGCCTCTAAGTCCTAAACAGGGCGAGATGGACCCCTCCCCCCCATAGTAAAAAAATGCTAGTTTTTAATCCCTCTACAAAATACCGTAAACATTTCTTGGTGCCAAAGTTATCGTTGAGTTGCAGTTGAGTGTTCCCCTTACGGCCTATTCAATGATGACATGAGTGCTTCGAAATGGGGTAAAATGACAGTGCTAAATTATGTGTGTAAATATCTCATTATTCCATTCGATATTTCCCTAAAGCATATGACCAGCTCTCATCCACATCATTTACCACGCAATCTTTGTATTTATTTGGTATAATTCCGTGCTCCGTTTTCTGAAGGATACTTGTATTTTATTAATTTATGGAAATGCCATTCGGGTAACATTGAGCATGCATTGAGTTGAACATCCTTCATTCTACGAGTTTTACTGGATGGACCACTTGAAACTTTTCAATATTCAACTCAATACTTAATATATGCTTCATATCTTCTGCTTCTCAATTTGATTTATACTTCATTAGCTTTTAAAACTATTCTAGAAATATTCACCCTCATTCCCTAGGTCGTCTGTGGTTTTCAGAGATAATAGGGGAAAATGTTGGTACATTTAAGAGAACCATTTTCATCCAGCCCTAGGCTTTAACATAAGAATGAGGGACTTAACATCCTTAGGTCAAAGGGGAATATTCAGCTGTGGTAATTTAAATACGTTGCACAATCGTGTTGAATTTCTCAATTATTATCTACTAAGGCAAAAATAAAAACAATTCTTGTGCAAGGCAGAACAGCCATTCACAATTTTCTTAGCTTTAAGTTTAGTTGCCATGTACGAAAAAGACAGCAATAACGATATTTCAAAACGCCGGATAATCTCCTAATTACAAGCTGAAGATACTTTTTCGACTTCTTTGTTGTGCTGATCTATAAAGGGCTATCAGATACGGTCCAAGAGTTCACTTCAGGTGTAAGGATCCTAACGTGCGTTAAAAAAAGACCAGTACTTAGTTATTATTAATTATTTTAATTTTCCACGTTGATCTGTTCGTTGACATGTCACAACTGCTGCTTTTCCACAGCCATCTGCAGAGCATCGGTTACACAGTTACTAAAAGGATCACAATAGGTAGACAAAAGGGAATAGAAGGAGACGCTATCACGTATACAATAGGGACGAAAGAAATTAAGAAAGGACGTTACTGATCACAGGCTCACAAACAATTACAACATGTAACGAAGAATGTTAAAAGGCTTCCTTCTATGGACGAAAATAACACATAAACCTTCTGAAATATAAACAAAATAAGAAGATATCGAACAAATAAAGGGTTCTGCACTTACTTTAAATTGATTTACTTTTATTTAATTACATGCCTATCAACTTTTTTTCATTGTCATGACATTTCGGTGATATTCGTTTCAAGTCTCACCGTGTTTTAAACTATTTATGCCTGAAACACAACAGTGCGTTGCTGCGTTGCGTCGTCTTTCAACGCACACAATTCAATGGCCATGTACACAATATAAGAGAGATGAGAGGATCGTAAAACGTAAGACCATCTCATGTCATTATCGAACATGTTGGACAATTTTTGACAGATTGGTCCGATGATAAACAGCTGACTACATTTTAACGACAAAATCAATTTGAATTCGAACCAAGGAGGAAAAAAGTACAATTGTTTGAGCAGAACATTTTTTTGATTTGACATTTCACAAACGAAAACAGCTGACAACATATTTTTCATCTGGTATTTGAGAGAGAGAGTGAACAGCTGATTATCGCAGTACGTCATCGCACCCCTCCGTAACATTAAAGTCGAACGCAGCAACGCACTATTGTGTTTCAGGCATTAATCAATTAAAATTTCCTTAAATATCAAACCATTTCGCCTGTGTTTTGAAATCTTCAATTTTTGACAGAGTAATCTATAGAGCTGCCCCTTTTTAATGAAAAATTGTCGAGTGGAAATCGAGTACGTATTTGACGCGTCGTGTAAGTTACGGAATGCCGATGAAAAAACGCAAGAACAAAAAAGAAAACGACTGACGACATAGGGAATCAGGGCGATTGTAATAATCCACGTTAAACTTTATTCAAAAAGTAAATGGCTATCGCCATTAGGTATTGAGAAGTTTATTCATCTGGTCCATATCCTTTCAGAATCCTGGCATAATACATGGCAATGTCAAAGATGTACATTTAGTGAGAGATCTGAACGTACTACCGGTGAACATTGTTGATATCGATGAGCAGGAAATAATGTGCGATCCATATACGTCTGGCTATTCTTACTGGACGTAATAAAACAGTCTTACTGATGAGCTGATTTTAATCCCAGGATGAAAGAAAGTAAAGTTGAAATTCTTGAGGATGGAATGCAACGATGTAATTAAATAGTTACATGCTAAGATAGCGATAAAACAATCTTACTTTTTTTTAAGGTAATTTTGTTTTATTATTTTGAATGTAACTTACATGCTAGACAAAATAACTTCACACAAATTCATTTTTTATGTACCAAGACAACTGATAAAAAAAACTTGGCTAAACTTAACTTAACTACTTAACCTACCTTATCCTAACTTACCCTAACATAAAACTTAAGACTATCTTAACTATTTCCGTAACGTAGGGCGTATATGTTATGTATATGCTTAACATATATAGTTTATACGCCGTGGAGCACCTTTTTTTGGGTTTTGTTTTACATCTGTTTTTTTTTTTTTTTTTGGATTTTAATAACTACCTTAAAACCTATGTAAGCTGGCCACCATGAGCCATAATTGGCCGGATGAGGGCCATGCAGCAGATTACCTTCACCCTGGAATCAAGTTGGCTGTTGTAAAACAACCCCCTTCCCATAGCAAAGGCCTTTTTAGCTTTCGTCAGAGCAATATCTATATGTTTGTCAAAATACAGATATTGATCCAACCAAATGCCAAGATATCTGACTACACTTTTCACATCTAACAGCCGTCCCTGTGGGTCCAAAATGACGAACTTACTCCAGTTTGTGCGCGTATCCCATGATGCCATGTACAACGGGGTTCTGAAAAGGATAGTTTCACACTTCAGGAAGTTGATAATCAACTTCCATTCGTCGCAAAATCGCTGAATTCGTTCGAAGTCACGTTGCAACAAGATATTTATTACTTCGACTTTCGGACCTGATCTGTACGCCACTAAATCGTCGGCGTACGCAATTAAGTGCGGCATTGAACCTATAAGCATTGAACCTATAATATTGAAAACAAGATCGGCGAACCAACCGCTCCCTGTTGCAGACCGTTTTGGATGTCAAAGACCATGAAAGAAGTTACATCGCCACTTTTCACGACGAACTTTCTACCTGTAATCATGTCATAGATCATGTATAGCAATGGTTTACTTATGCCTAGCCTGACCAGCTTGAGGAAGAGGCCCTCCAACCAAACGGTGTCGAAAGCTTTCTCCAAGTCAATCAGGCAAGCACGGCGGCATGTATGGTTTCATGCCCCGTCCTGAATCCGAATTGGTTGTCCGGTATGATATTATTTTCCTCAACCCATTGTTTCAGAACTCGAATGACAATCTTTTCAAAAACCTTGCAAACAAGCTTACTTACCTCATATTCCTTCCGTGACACATACACTGCAGTCAAGTATGCCGTCAGATTAACATCTTTGCTCTGCTGGATGCCTCTTAAGGTAATTGTGGTCCACACAGTGGCAACCAAACATTCCCAACCTGACTTGACAAACTGTCCACATCCTCCCAAAGGAGGGAATCTCTGTATTTATATCAATCGCCCGTGAGCGTCCTGAGTGAAGATCTGCTGAGTCTAAGCAGATTGAGTGATCGTTTGATTTTAAGCGATGGCCATATTGTTGTATCTTCTAGCCATTTACGATTAGTGGTGTTGATTGTGTGTATTTTTAATAGGTGGTGTGCTGTAGCGATTGGCATGGAAGGTGGAACACCTTGTCCCGGCACCCACATGAGGTGTGTGTTAAAATGCTCAGCCATCTCGTTAAAAGACAGCCTGCAATTAAGGGATGTTTTCGAATTAAACACGACATTGTCCAGGGACTTGATTGCGGCCCTATTGTCCGAACAGATTGTGATATCTCTTTTGGATATTACGTTGTTCTTGAGCCAGGACAACGCCTCCTTTATCGCAATGGTTTCTGCCTGGAATACGCTACAGTGGTCAGGGAGCTTCAGGGAGATAGCTATGTTAAGGTCTTGAGAATAGACACCAGCACCTACACCCTTGTCTGACCTATCAGTGAGCAGGGGATCAGCCAGCATCTGATTATCAGATATCCAGTCCAGTCTGCTGGGGATGCTGGTGGAGAATTTCTTCTTGAAGGTAGCTTGGGTAGTATGCGGTCTGTGTCGTTGGGGAGAAAGTTGAATTCGTTTAGAATGGTTGAGTGGCCGAAGGAGAGTTCGGACCACAGTCGTTTAAGGCTGCCACCTGTTTACTGAAGGTTTCCAGTGGTGGAAGATGGAGGGTATATTGAGTTCATCTTCAGTGCCCCGGTGATACACATGCAGGCCAGTCTTTGCACTCGTTTGAGAAGCGTGCAGTTGTCAGCTGTGTTTAGTGCTGTCCACCAAACTGAGACCCCATACAGAAGTGTCATTGAGATGAAGATCCAATGGGTGATGCTTGGTTGTATGAATACCTGCGACTGGCCAGATCAATACACGAATAGAAGGGGTAACGTGTAGTTTATCTAATCCCTTCATCCATGCAACATCTTCAAGAATCACTGTAGGGGGCGTATTTGCTTAGTTTTAACAGACAGAGTGTCCGAAACTCGTTGCTTAATGCTAAAAATGCTTTCAATTCCATCAACCCAGACTTCCTTAAAGAAAACTGCATCACTTGTTCCATACACCACGTGGACTAATTATCCCTCATTACGAGGTTTTCTTTAAGTGAGTCCATTCCAATCTACGAAAGCATCTGTATCATGAAAGTCATTTTTCTAATTGATTCCTATGGAATATCTTTGTAAGTGCAGTACTGATTAGTGACAGGTATCTTTAGAAAATCTCATCTAGAGTGAAAAGCACACACTCTTTGCAAATTTAGCATGTAAAATATAAAAGATATCAAATAGTATTGTGTCACTTGGAAAATATCAATCAATTGTAATAAATAAAAGGATCTTTATTCTTTCAATATGAACGGAATTACGAAGTTTATTCCAACGTTTGATCGTGTCCTGGTTAAAAAGGCAAATGCTCTGGCACAATCTAAGGGAGGCATTGTAATTCCGGAAAAATCTCGAATCAAGCTCCTGGAGGGCATCGTAGTTGCTGTTGGACCTGGATCTAGAAATAAGAACGGGCAGCATGTTCCATGTAATATCAAAGAAGGAGATAAGGTCCTGCTGCCAGAATATGGTGGCATTAACATCAAATTGGAGGAAAAGGAGGAATTTCTTCTGTTTCATGAATCACAAATTCTAGCAAAGCTTCAATGAGTTACATACAGTCTGTCGATTACATATTTGGATTTCTAAAATCAACAGTTAGCTAAATTTAATTTAGTCATGACATATGTAAATCTGTTTTTGTTTGGTTACATAAAAAAATACATCGTGTTACTCGTTTGATTCTGTTCTAGAATATTTAACTGGTGATGTGGTGGTTGTCCTCATTCGCTGTAGTCGCGCTGTGCTCATTCTAATAAAACTAAATCGCGTCTTAGTCATATTTGCCATGTTACGAAAGTTATCGCGTGCATTATCAAAAGAAACTGAAGAAATTTGGTTTGGTATCCAGAAATAAGAAGCTCTACACACCTCGATTTGCCGAATTTGTGGTGCAATTTTTTTCTAAAAAAGAGTCACCGTTTTTGTCAGTTGACAGTTGAGTTTTTTCAACGAGTCAAATTTGACGAAAAAATTAACGAACAATTCTTTTGCCCGGAAGACTCAAAATATATTCATCTAGTTTTGAAATATTTTTATAAAGGTTGGCCGATGTTGAATATGAACCACACCTAAACGTCAAGTTTTTTTCTGCATTTCATTTGATATTTCTCAATTTCATACTAACTCAATTTGAACCATGAAAAGAGACACAATCGAGCAACGAGTTAAAGTTATTCAGGCTTTTTATGAAAATGGGCGTTCAAATCAAAATGCATATCGTGCACTTCGTGATTTTTTGCTCAATTTAATCTTCCAAATGTGCGTACAATCTGAAAAATCGTGCAAAAATTTGAGCAAACCGGGTCTGTAGGAGACGTGAAAACACCAGTGCATGCTCGTACAGCTCGTACTGCAGAAAATATTGCTGCTGTTCGCGATAGTGTGGCTGAAGAGCCGTCCACCTCAACTCGTCGTCGTGCCCAACAATTGCACCTCTCACGCTCGTCGTTGATGAACATTATGCATAAAGACCTGCATTTACACGCCTACAAGGTGCAATTGACTCAAGAACTAAAGCCTCTTGACCATTTCTAGCGTCGTCAATGGTCAGAATGGTGGCAAGAAAAGGCAATAGTGGATGATCAATTTTCGAAGAAAATCATCTTCAGTAATGAGGCATATTTTCACCTCAGTGAATTCGTCAATAAGCAGAATTGCCGCATTTGGGCGAATGATAATCCAAACTTTTTATGGCCCGAATAGAAAGATATAAATGTGGACAATATGTGGTTTCAACAGGACGGTGCCACTTGCCACACAGCTAACGAAACAATGGCTCTTTTGCGCGACAAATTCAACGGCCGTGTTATCTCACGTGGTGGCGATGTCAGTTGGCCGCCAAGATCATGTGATTTGGCACCGTTGGATTTTTTTCTTTGGGGTTATTTGAAAAGGGTGTACGTCGATAGGCCAGCAACAATTTAAGAACTAAAGGATGAGATAATTCGGCACATTAACGGCATAGAACCTCAATTATGCTTCAGCGTCATCGAAAATGTGGACCATCGGATGGATATTTGGCCGATATTTTGTTCCATACATAATTGAACCATACCAATATTATCATAATAAAAATAAATGACAGTAATTTCCTAAATAATTTGTGTTTTATTCAGAATCAACATCGGATTGGATTTATTTCTATTTGCATTATTTTCTTCCTGTAACAGCTCTTACGTTTCTTACGTAATTGCAACATTGGTGCCCCTGCACAGCACAAAATATTCTCTCAGTACATTTATGAACACGAATACTGCCGCGAATTTGCAACAGGTCAGCATTGTCAAAAAAGTATTCAAAAATGCAACATCAGTGGACGACACAAAAAGTGTTTGGTTGACATTTGTATTGATAAAATGAAAGTCTACATCATGTCCAAGAAGAGTATTGGTTTAATGCTTGACACTTATAATAAACTGACCAACTTTCGAAATATTAATAAATTATGAAACCGTAGCAAAATACACAGCAAAATGGCCATGCTTTTAAATAAAACGAATTGGAAGTCAAAACATGTTCCAAATAACAGAAATGTGATAAGAGATTTTCCGTATGATGTTTTTAAGAACTATTCTCGGTTTCCTTGCAATCCTACAACAAAACAAAAATCACTGCCAATTTGATCGCAGTTGGAATGTCACATTGCCTTTATGAACGCATTTGCCGACTGCTCTCATGCACAGTCACTGCAGTTTATTTACATTTGTGAGCGCAAATCTTGCAGGGCTACCACAGTGTGACGTTTATGAACTCGGCCATAGTACTCATATGATGGCTTCATTTTAAGAATTATAGAGACCTACACACATTTTTTATAAACGGATGAAAAGCAGGACATTCAGCGGGACAGTTATGGCCGTGGGACTGAGACCCATGGTCACTATACCCTAGATGGCAATGGATACCAAAGTTATGGTTCGTCGAAACGACGAAGTCCATATTTGAATGTGTAAGGCACGCAGAGTAGGTTAGGTTAGGTTATAGTGGCTGGCTGCAGAAGGCGGTCACACTTCGACCAAAGTAGGCCCATTGTGATACCAAGCGGATTGATTCCCCCCGACAGTTAAAACCAGTTGTTACTTGTGACAAAGCGGTTTAGCTGGCTAATACTGACGCTTTTTAGCTCATTGAGGTTGTTGAAGTAGTAGACTCCTAGGTGTAAGTACCAACGACCAGATCTGGGGTTTCAACCTCCTCTTCATCCAAGCAGCTTCCACAGAAGTCATTATAGAGGACCCCCAAACTACAGGCATAGGTGCCAATTGTGCAGTGCCCTGTTATGACGCCCGTGAGCGTCCTGAGTGAAGATCTGCTGAGTCTAAGCAGATTGATTGATCGTTTGATTTTAAGCGACGGCCATATTTCCTTCGTTTTAACACAAGTTTTCGCTTCTAGCCATTTACGATATGTGATGTTGATTATGTGTATTTTTAGTAGCGGTTGGCATGGAAGGTGGAACGCCTCTTATTGTTTGGGTTTGGGCTTTGCAATTGCCCGGTATGTCACAGTGTCCCGGCACCCACATGAGGTGTGTGTTAAAATGCCCAGCCATCTCGTTAAGAGACAGTCTGCAATTAAGGGATGTTTTGGAATTAAACACGACATTGTCCAGGGACTTGATTGCGACGTGACTGTCCGAACAGATTGTGATATCTCTTTTGGATATTACGTTGTTCTTGAGCCAGGACAACGCCTCCTTTATCGCAATGGTTTCTGCCTGGAGTACGCTACAGTGGTCAGGGAGTTTCAGGGAAATAGCTATGTTAAGGTCTTGAGAATAGACACCAGCACCTACATCCTTGTCTGTCTTCGACCTATCAGTGAGCAGGGGATCAGCCAGCATCTGATTATCAGATATCCAGTCCAGTCTGCTGGGGATGCTGGTGGAGAATTTCTTCTTGAAGGTAGCTTGGGTAGTATGCGGTCTGTGTCGTTGGGGAGAAAGTTGAATTCGTTTAGAATGGTTGAGTGGCCGAAGGAGAGTTCGGACCACAGTCGTTTAAGGCTGCCACCTGTTTACTGAAGGTTTCCAGTGGTGGAAGATGGAGGGTATATTGAGTTCATCTTCAGTGCCCCGGTGATACACATGCAGGCCAGTCTTTGCACTCGTTTGAGAAGCGTGCAGTTGTCAGCTGTGTTTAGTGCTGTCCACCAAACTGAGACTCCATACAGAAGTGTCATTGAGATGAAGATCCAATGGGTGATGCTTGGTTGTAATCTACATTTGCAGCCTATGGTATTTTTACAGCTGAACAGGGCAGAAGACCTCTCCTAGATATTGAGTTTCCAGCTTAGCTTGTTGTCGATGATGCGACCCATTTCGCCGTTTGCTTGTAAAGTGGTGCCGCTCAGCGTGGGGGGTGATCATATTGAGGGATTTTGTACCTTCTTGTGAATAGTACGACATCCGTTTTCTGAGGGTTAACACTGAGGCCGCATGTTTGTATCCATGCTTCTAGCTTTGGGGGCATTCTGCATTATTTCTCCTAAGGTAGAGACGTATTTGCCAGTTGTAGCTATGGCAACACACACATCGTCCGCATAGACAACAACTTTACATCCAGCCTCTTTCAGTATTAGTAGCAGCTCATTAACCGCTACGTTCCAAAGAATTGGCGAGAGTACACCACCTTGCGGGGTTCCTCTATTAACTCCTCTACGGATCGTAGCATCTCCCAGTTAAGAGTGGGTGGATGAAAGCCACTAAAGATTTTCCGATTGCGAGGTTTTAAAGCGCAAGAGAGATTGCCTTTATTTCGATTGTGTTGAATGCACCTTCTGTGTCAAGAAATGCCACGAGGGTATATTCTTTGTAGTGGAGATTTTTTTTCAATTGTCCCTATTAAGGACTGTCACTACGACTTGCCCTTATTGTAGGCATTCTGTGCAGGTGAGAGTCTGCACGAAGGGATAGTTTGCCTGATATATTGATCTATTCGTTTCTCCAGGGTCTTCAGGAGAAATGAAGAGAGACTGGTCTTTAGGTCTGACATGAGAGCATTTCCCTGATTTTGGGATATGGGATATGGCCTAGTGTCATGCAGCCTCTGAAGATGTTAAGAAGCCATGGCATGATGAGGTCCGCTGTATTTTGGAGTTCCGCAGGGATAACGCCGTCAGGTCCCGCTGACTTAAAGGGTTTAAAGCTCATCGGTGCCCACATAACAGTGAAGGAGATATGCCCTTTTTATCTGCTCTGATAGAGTAGTTGCCTGGGAAGTGCATATCAAAACGGAGTCTTAGGGTCTCCACACTGGACGAGGTCCAAGTCCCGTCAGGTTTTTGAAGGACTCTGGGTGATTTCGGTGATGCTGCTAGAACTTTCCTAAGCCTGGATGCGTCTGCAGAGTAAAAGAAAACAACTTGACTGGATGATCTCTTTATTGCAACTGTTCGCCTAGCATGCCATTTGTACAGGCGAATATAGGTATGGACAGTGAGTTAACATTTCATGATTGGATTAGCATAGGATATCGTTAGATTAACTACACTTTGATCATTCGAATTACGATTATATAGATATGAAGATAAAGAAGAAAAGCGATTATGTGTGTACACATAGTGAGTGCAGAATAGAATTGATTCTTTTATAAACGCATCGGTAGCCAGGAGGATACGGTTCTTAATTTAATGCATTAGTCTTATATTTAAAAGAATAAGCAAAATACTATTTCTGTACAAAAAGTCAGCTATAAGGGATGAATTTGTTTCGTTCCGAGTTCGCTATTTTTGGCAGATCTGGTTCGTCCATACAAAAAAAAGCCCTTTTACTCGCTATCGCTTGCTTTATTAAAAAGGAACTTCAAACTCTCAATTACCTTCTTTTATAAAAAAAAAAAACTTTAATTGCTATTCAGCTACACACATAAATGAAATGTCGAAAGGAAGAGTATGACTATATATTTACTATAATAATTCAGCATAATAATAAATCAGTGGTTGCATGCTACAATGATCCAGAGATTGCAATGATTGCGTTCAGACTACACAGAATTACTTCTGAGAAACCGCAGAAAATAAAACTGGTGCTTGTCGATTCGACGAAGGATAACCATCCAGGTTCAGATAATCAGCCTTATTATGAATTTCATGAAACAGTGCTTAATTATGTCGTCGTATAAAATACGTTTCCAAATTTTTGATTGCCAAATTTGTCTTTTTTTGCACTAATTTCTTATTTCGTTTCTCACACTAGGTGCCTAACTTACTGTTAGTGTGTTATTCGCATATCGGCATAAAAATACAGCCTGTGTCGAAAATAAACACTTTTGTGTTTGTGTAAAATTGTGTTTATTCCAACAAATTAAAACCAAAAAAAATCGTTGAAGGTAAAGGCATCCGCATACACGAGAAAATACCCTTTTTTTAGTATGAAAAGGATTTCTGATTTTCGTTTGTTCATTCGTTCGTTAGCCAGAGGGAAAGCTCGTACAGCAGCAGTGAAATATGAATTGTACGCCTTTATTATGCTTTACGATGTTATAGGGTATTGCCTTCAGCAATTCATTCGTCTGTGGTTGGAATACTAAATGCATATAGCTATGCATGTAAGTATATACAATACGAATGTACAGTTTTTCAATCAGGAACTTGTCAGGGTATTCAAGATTCATTCTATCAAAGTACTCTAATTCTGATTAAAGGTATGTGTAAACAAAACAATGTTTTTGCTTTACAAGGGCCTAAGTAAACCCTAGAATGTGATAGATTGCAAACATAAACAGGTCACGTGGTACTGAACGTTTGGTGAATATTCTCCGTTGTCTTTAATAAATTATTTGGTTTTTAGAAATGTTGCCCTATTTTTTGAAGACATCATGCTTGAAACACAATAATGCGTTGCTGCGTTGCGTCGTCTTTCAACGCACACAATTCAATGGCCATGCACAGAATACTGCGGCGACCTACGTAAGTACACAATGAGAGAGATGAGAGGATCGTAAAACGTAAAACCATCGCATGTCATTATCGAACATTGACAGATTGGTCCGATGATAATCAGCTGACTACATTTTAACGACAAAATCAATTTTAATTCAGACCAAGGAGGAAAAAAAGTACAATTGTTTGACATTTCACAAACGAAAACAGCTGACACAATATTTTTCATCTGGTATTTGAGAGAGAGAGAGAGTGAACAGCTGATTATCGCAGTGCGTCATCGCACCCCTCCGTAACATTGAAGTCGAACGCAGCAACGCACTATTGTGTTTCAGACATCAATCTAAAGTGAATGATGAGAGCTTCTCGTTAGTTTGAAGTTTCTAAGTACTTCGTAAGGCTGAGTGATTTATAGATGACGCCAATAAATATTATAAACACGGCAGCAAGTGAGGAACTCAACAGTGAGCAGTTCTTTCTTCGAACGGAAAGAGCTACGCTTCGATGGTTTGGTCACGTGTCACGAATGCCTCCATCATCTCGACTTCCTAGGCGGGTTTTGAATGCGATTCCATCAGGTAGGTGAACTCTTGGCATACATACTTAAGAATAACTGAAATATTAAAGTTGTAATGTATGTAAACAATACTTCTTCTTCTTCTTTATATGGCGCTTTGGCCTCACTCACTGCCAATGTACGAACTTCTCCAGGAGTTGTTGAATGAATCACAAGACAGTTGACTTGTCTAAATTCTTTTTTTTTCATTGGCGTTGGCTCCTTCCTACCTAATGGAGCAACGATAATTCTCCATTGTCCATTGCACAACTTGCCCAGTTTGGCAGGAATTTCAAAAACAGACATAGCATTGTGGCTCGTCTCGACGTCATATGCTGAGCCTTGAAATCAAATATCTGTGGTGAATGTTGATTTGAACTTGGGCCTAGTAGATACAAAATATGGATCGTTGTTCGCTGAATCTACAGATCACCATTTTCGACTTCTGGTACAAATTCTTCATCACAACCCGACGAGAAATCTTCACTACTTGACATTTTCCAAAACAAAATTGTCTTCTCGATTGAAATAAATTAAATGGTGAATTTATTCCTGTTTGGCACGCGTACAAATGGGTCGAGAACGACCAAGAATGGCTAAAAAACCAATTCCTAAATTCAAAAAAGCGTGAGAAAACTGAAATGTCCCTATTTCGGATTGTATATTATCCGGTAAGGGGATCATAATAGTACAAGCTACTATTGATATTATAAAATCTTAGTATCCTCAAGTAAAGTTAATATCAACAGTGACTAATACAGGAAACATTTTATTGAAAAACTGCATACTAATAGTAATTAACGAAAGGGGTGTTCAGATTCATAAATGCGATAACTTTATTCAACTACATAATGTAATATTCTATTTAAAATGAGAATAAAAAAAAACATTTAAATTTAAGATTTCGATAGAAACGAAAAATCGCCAATAGCTCAAAAAATCGGCTTTCTTGGGGTTCGACGATGTACCGATTTTTGTGTCTCCAACTGAAATTTAAAATCGCCACATCTGACAATCCTGTTCCCGCGTTGTTTATTCAAGAGTGATAATCTCTTCAATTAAACACAAATTACCAGTGCCAGCTCCTGGCATATGCACATTCTCATACTATTCGACTTCCCATATGCCCTGGGTATTCTTCAGATTAAGCTCTCTTCCATGCAGAACCTAGTAAGTTATATTTCCTCTCAAATAAAACAACTAAATGTGTTCATATAACGTACACACACAGAACACCGACATGCCAGACTTGAAAAAGATGCCGCATCGTAAGGAATGTCGTAAACTTCAATTGTCCTATAAATATTTTATCTAGATTTGTTTGGCATATGATCCCTCATAAAAGTTCGAGTAATTCATCCATGCAAGGCAATATAAAATTAACTAACAATAGAGGGGAGTTGTTTACTTCATTAAGTTCAGTAGGGGTTATTAAATTAATTCTTGTTTTATGATCGATGTGCTTATGAACCTTCATTTAGACGTCAACCATTTTATTAAATTAATGATCGTATTTACTTACTTAAGAACGTAATTTCGAGGAATAATGACCAGACCCTAGTACACCATGTGCTTACCGAAATGTACGGTGGTGGCAGAAGTAGTAGAGACGAGTCAAGTCAAAACTACCTTTTGTATTATATTTTACAAATGAACGCAAGTCTGGTAAGCGCTGTGATTCCATCAAAAGACAATACCGTCAGAGCGCGGTTGTCCTAAGTACCATAGCCTATATGCTCTAAGTTGTATGGCGCGACAACTTGATTTACTGGCGTATGAAGTTATTCGCGGGCTTCTATCATGAAAGGCAATGGCTAAACTAGCCTAATTTTTAGTAAATATAGAATTCACTGGTGGCTTGTTTATTAATTTTTTTATACACCAAGTTGGTTTAAGTTGCATTACAACTGTCCGCACCACCACAGACCACGGACTAGACTTAAGTTGTCGAAGTATTCTACGTGGTCCAGACAACTTGCCTTAATCGGTCGTTTAGAATTGTCGCTGTGCATCTCGCACAGTTTGCTGTTGAATATTCTCGCCCACTAATCCTCATCACAAGCTGGAGCAAAGGTCTCTTGTAGAACTTTGGGATGTCCATGGTTTTGAGATTAAATTGTGGACGTTCGTGGTCAGCCCAATCCTCCGAGAGCGAACATGTATTACTCAAATTCTCTGGGACCCACAGAAACATTTGCTGACAAGAGTTATGCTGTGTTTGATTGTGGCCTAGTTTTATGCGTAAGATATGTATAATAGACAAAGTCCTTCACTACCCCAATGCTATACAGTGAGGATCAAGACATCACATACATTCAATTCCATGGTGGCCCATATAAAGACAAGCCTACGTCTGTATAAGTGGAGCCTTGAGAACGACTCCCACCAATGCACTAGAAGCCATACTAGAACCTCCCCTTCTAGATATTCTTGGTAAGCAATTAGCAACCAACTGTGCAATCAGTGGCAAGACTGCGTATTCGGATATGCCAAGATCTTATTAGAACAAGGACTTACCTCTATTAATTTGAATTACATCTCAGCCGTATACTTCTCCGCGAAAAACTTCGAAACCCTGATTCCGGAGAGGGACCTGAGTGATGATGGTAATTTAACATTTTGTAACGCCATGCATTTCTACACAGATGGATCCAAAACGGAAGACGTAGTAGGAAGTGGTGTATTCCCTGAACATCTTAAACTTTTCAAATCAATTCATTTACATAATAACTGCAGGGTCTTCCAAGGCGATCAACTGGGCCCTGTCCTGGTGGAGGTGGAACATGATATACGCACGCCATCCTTGCGTCTTTACGGACAGCCAGCAGCAATTAAATCCCTAACATCGTTCTCTATAACTCAAAAATAGTGATAAACTATCTTGACGAGATATCGAACAGCTTAGAAATCGCCTGTATTGGGTAACAGGCCATAGAGACAAGGAACCTGCGAATCTGATAAACTCGCAAAAATCGCCACCACGCTACCAGATCATGGAAACTTTTGTGGCATAGGTACTCGCCTAGCTACCTTTAACTTACAACTCAATAATCAAAGTAAACAAAAATATCAGTGCCAGATGGAATACAGGCAACACTTGCCAAATCACCAAGCAAAACTGGCCGAATCTCGACCCTGAAAGATTTAATAGTTTGATCTCCCTAATCGAGGCACTTTAACACAAAAGGCATGAATATCTAAACAAGCACCAGGAAGAATTGAAGTCAGTAGAACCAGCTGTCAGTCTCAGATTCCTAAAGGAAACTGGCTTAGAAAGAATACTCTAAGTTAAATCTCTTCCAGCTTCGCGCAAAGGGGGCACAAGTGATGTATAGGTCGCGGAGCAATTTACACTCAACAATAATAATAATCTCCCTAAAAAGATCCAAAATCAGCACTGCAGTGGGAATAATCAACGGACACTGGGTCTACACGCGAAAAGACTAAGGCTATTCTCTAATGATTTTTACAGAAGCTGTCTAGATGAAGAAGAGGAGGAAAGTGTGCAGCACCGTCTCTGCAACTGCCCTGCACAGGCCTTAGTTAGGAAAGTCACTCTAGGCTCCTACTTCTTTGATACCCTAAGGGATCTTAGAGAAACACAAATCAAGTCGCTACTGGATTTCACTGATAAATCTGGCTAGCTGTCGTAGTAATCACCCCGCCCCACAATATAAACCCACAACTAGCCTACTTTGACCCAAGTGCACGAAAGCCATATATTACCTACCTACAGTGAATTCCGGGTCTTTGGGGCACTTCGGGTTGAATTTCGTTGTCGTTGTCCCAATTAGGCTGCTGTACCAATAATACAAAGTGAAGGGGAACGAAGTGAAAGGCGAAGTAAAAAATCGACCTCAATAATAGGCGTCTTTTTTTGAAAGCGTATACACGCTTAAATTATAAGTGCACAAAGAAACGATTATCGGCGCTTAATAATTCATCATAAAAACACGGCAGCTAAGACGACTTTTACGACATTTGAGACAGTCATCTGTTGAAAAATAAAAAAAAATATATAAAATGAAAATAATGCGGAACAAATAATAATGGAAAATAGAGCAAGGATTTCCGTGACTGTCGGCACAGTTCAAGATGCAGTTCTGAGGAATCGGAATATGGCACATTAAATGTATAAATTTCTTCCACAGCCATTTTCAATGTTTGTGCATTTTTGAAATAATTTTTTTTTGATTGTCAGATAAATGAATTCGTGGATGAATTTTGTGACGTTACTAAGCAAATTATCGATAACACAGAATGATTAAACATACAAAATTAATTATCGAAAGACAACGAGTGGAAGGATTGTTTTTATGCGCGCTTATCGCATAAAAATCTCGGGCAACTCAAGCGGATATAGGATTTGTTGTTAGTGTATTTTACGTCCAGATTGAAATTTAAGAGTACATGTCCATGGTACAAACACGCCTAATATGTTATACTTTATTCCAATCCTTGCTTATTTAATACTACGAGACATATGTGCCGTTAATTGAATAGCATTCGTTTTTTTTTCTCGTTTCGTCGTCATTACTACTATGTAGGCACTCCTATGACTTTTTTGCTTTCTAAATTTTTCGATACATTGCAGGTAAGTATATTTTTGGATTCAAAATGCCTGATGAATATGTCCCGAAACGGCTACTGTATCATTCTCTTTTCTGTTATTTTTTTTTTGTCCGATAAAGCGATGTTCGTGAGAAGCGGAATCCATTGTATAATTTATCACACCGACCGACACACAGGCTCAGTAATAAAACAATATATTTATTACATATGTAGTCTTAACATATCCTGCAGGTATAACTGTCCCATCTGTCCTTCTTTTTGAATCAAAAATGTTCAAAACCTCCAAACCTCCTTTCTCGTCCTAAATCCTCCATTTAACTTCAAACAATCCTCCTTTTCTAGCTATTTTTCCCTCAAAATTCAATTACGCAGCTGTAAACATCGTTATTGAGTACATTCTCGCCCGACAGCTTCGGCTGAAAGAAAGTTTGCTGCGTTGAATAAGACGTGGATTGCAGAAACAAAACAGTTTAAACATCGATAGTCTATTGATAGTCTGTCGATAGTAAAATACAATAGTGTACATAGATAGTTTTTAAAAAACTATCGAAGGACTATAATTGAAAATCATTTTAATAAGAAGTAATTTCAATTTTCTGAATTAAACCACTTAAAAACTTCGTTTTGTCATCATCATCTTCTGACCTGCATGCTCCACTAAAGGGGTCGCGGTGGTAAACCACGCACGAGAGATCTGCAGGCAACTCGATAACATAACCAGTCGAGTTTTTGGACTTGGTCCAACCATCTCGTCCTGGGTCTGCCAAGTGGTCATCTACTTGATGGAATCGCATTCAACGCCCGCCTCGGAATTCGTGATGAAGGGGACATTCGAAGCATAGCCCACTCCGTTCGAAGAAGCAGCTCTTCAATGTTGAGTTACTCTCGCACTGCCGTGTTTCTCACAATATCACGACGAGTAATTCCCAAAACAGCACGGAGAAATCTCATCCCATCCTGGGCTCGACCATAGCTCTCATCCCATCATCGGCTTCCAACACCTTAGCGTAGACTTTCCCGGGGAGACTTAAAAGAAATAAGCCTCTGTAGTTGTTCCCCTTCTTGAAAAGTGGGTTCCAAGGCCAGAGAGAGCCATAAAACTCCCTCTTTACTCATTTCCTTAAGCATTTCTGGCCGGAAGCATTTCTGCCAACTTTTAGCGATTCGATCGCCAAAATGACTTCCTCCACCGTTGGACTATTCTCCGTCCCACTCAAGACTACAGGCCTGCCATCCTCAGTGCCCTGTTCGGGATTGAGCAGCCCCGAAAAGTGCTCGCTCCATCTGCGTAAGATGTCCTCCTAACTTTACCATCTTTGGATTTGACTCCTTCGATGATGTTGAAGGTCCTTCCTCTTTAGTCGGCAAGTTCTTCACGCCTCAGTGTACCGGTCACGAGAAGCAGAGTCCCCCAAGAGTAGGTAGTTCAGTAGGTCTGTAGGTTTTCTTCTTCTCTCCACGCAGTTCTTTTCTAACCACCAGCCGCTTCATTCCACAAACATCCCGTGCAGAGGCATTGACAGCTGTTGAAAACCTTCCTCTACATGTGATGGAACAGTTGGAATTCGCTTAAACCTTTCAGATAAGTGCCGTGCAACATTCAGCTGCAACTCACTGTTCCGTAGTTTCTCCCACCGTATACGTGTATCCACTCTCGGTTTCCGCCTTGGCAGGAGATGTGCAGCGTACAGAACACCAAGTGATGAGTGTTGTTGTTGACAGTGCAAAAGAAGGTGTTCATAATGGCCATGCCTTTTGCACAGCAAAGGTCGAACTACTTCTTTCCGTTCGCGTTCTGCTGAGGATCACCGTTCCTCCCAATCACACTCCACCATGTCGTTCCATCCACAGCCAGGTGAGCATTGAAATCACCCATCAGGGTATAGGAATCCATTTCCGCTACCCTTTCCATGGCAGCATCAACTTCATCCAGGAAAGACGCGTACTCTGACTCTAGATTTGGTGCATACACCTGCACTAGAGCCAAAGTTGACCTTTCAAGCTTGAGCTTTAAGATCCAGACTCTGCCTCCTAGTGGTATCCACTCCAATACTGAGTTTCCCCACTTGTGAGCATCCCCACTCTCGCCTGTGCAGGCATTTGTACTGCAACTCACGACAGGAAAAGTTTCCATCCGTCCAAAAGGTCCACAGTTCTAGATACCCTTTGCGTCGTCGAGGAGATACCCACGATATCCAAACGATACCAGGCAGCATCCTCAACTATTCTAATTCTATACCGTTGTCCGCTGCCTTTTGTGTATGGTGTGACTTCCCCCCAACCCCATAGCGGCTTTCGATACCATTGCTGGGTTGCTCGTAGTTCTAAGCCCGACCGGCTGCCGAGTGGGACAGACCAGCCACCAGACGCTCGCATACTGCCACCATTCAGGACTGGCTCCAAATGGGGCCCTGGGTAGGCAATATCCGATGCCAATCGTGTTCTTCTTGTCATTTGGGGGGTTGCACTTCGTTAGCCAGGCTTGGAATGCATGAAAATAAACACCCTAAACCTGTTTCCCGCCCCCCACCAGGAGGTCAGATGCCGGGCAAAACTTTGTTTTGTCTCATTGCAAGTTGTTACATGTAATTGGGGGAAGCACCGAATTATGATTATCTTTCTAAAGACTGCGGCTTGTGTTGTTAATTTTCCCCCTTATTGTTTCATACATTATCTGGGCTTCAATACGTTTCATTTGTTAAGACATTTGTAATTTTTCAAGCCGATTGAGAGTAAAGCCAGCAAGAATATGAACAATTGGGAAATAGCGACCATTTAAAAATAAAATACCAATACAAACTCAAAAACAAAAAGAGTCGCCATTATTATCAGATTAAGATGCAGCTGCAGCACTTGCAGGAGCATAAAGTCATTTAGCAGATCAGTGAAAATGTATTGACACATAATGTCGAAAGAAAGCAGGTTTATAACATTAATTCCAAAGAAAGAATAGGCTTTATGTTCAAACGATTTTAATCACTTGATTTTATGTCCATTCGATTCGAACTTCCCATCATGTATGATCTAAGGACTTCGCTTGAACGACAAGCTGAATTGCCAAATAGATCGGTTTTGAAGGTGGTACTGATTCTTTGATAACAAGTTAACATTCTATGCATTCACGTTAACGTTCTATGCATTCACAAGCTTGAGAGCTCTCCCAATCACTTGTGTTTTTATGCACACGGAGTAACTGAAATCACGTCTGTTAATTGAATTGACGCCATTATACAGCCGATGCATTGTTGTACATATTTTATTATATTTTGACTAGGCTTGCGCAGTTTTAAATTTGGTGATGGACAAAACTCAATACACGATACGAATGTGGACGATTTGACATTTACCAAGCTTTTCTCATACAATTAGCCTTTCTGCCGAACAACCAATAGTATCGATACTATCGATACTTTTTGCTTAAAACCATCAATATTATTGGAAATGGAAACTATCAATGTTTAAGCAACACTACAGTACACTAAGGGCCATTCTGACCATTAAAATGAGTGTGGATATGAAGTGCATGGAATTCTAATCGTCCATCAAATCGCAGCCGGGTATATCAGTAATAAGGCCAGCGACGAACAAACAGTTAAAGAAGATGAATTTGGTGAAATGGACTAACATATAGGCAATGTACATATGTATTTCGTATTCAGTTTTTTAAACAAATTTAATTTAAAAATGTTTCTCATTGTTCAATGTGTTGAGACTATTTGCACCCTCCTCTTGGAGAAAAAAACCTCGTTGGAAGGGAAAATCCTCCTTTTTGACAAAATAGAGACGGGATGATGATGTATGTGGACCCTCCTTTTTGACAAGAATCAACCGCAAGGTCGCGGTCGACCATACGTTTGCTAGTTGCCTATGGTTTGGCGGTGGTTCACTTCCACCGTAGTTGGGTCACTTATATACTTTAAACGTAATTTATTTTTTTTATAACAACATAGATATAACACTTAACAATACAAATAAAAGAAATATGCAAATATTCTGCTTTACGTAGGTCATAATTTAAAGCAAACGTTTGTATTTGCCCATATTGTCGATTCTAATATGGATATACTGATATTATTTAAGGAATAATAAATAAAATAAAACTTTTTGCGTTGACAAACATTATATAGTCAGCGTCAAATGCGAGAGTCCATAAAGCTGCTTGCGTTCTCAACCTAAAATAATGACAAACGGGATTCCAAGAAAAAAGCTTAAATGTAGTTTTAAAGGGTGATTTTTTAGCTATTATCTCTTTGGCAACTCTGGTTTAAACAGCTGACGCACGTTTCGTGTTTTGTTTCACTGTCAAACATCTTCAGTTTGGTCTATAATTTAACCATGAATCGTCTTACAAACGAACAACGCTTGCAAATTATTGAATTTTATTATCAAAATGCGTGCTCTGTTAAGAAAGTTCATCGCGCGCTTCTTCCATTTTATGGTCAGTTTAGACGAAGCTCATTTTTGGCTCAATGGGTACGTAAATAAGCAGAATGGTCGATTTTGGAGTGAATATCAGCCAGAAGCATTGCAAGAGCTACCAAAGCATCCAGAAAAGTCACAGCTTGGTGCGGCTTATGGGCTGGTGGCATCATTGGACCGTACTTCTTCAAAGATGATGCGAATTGTACGTAACTGTGTATGGTGAGCGCTACCATGAGATGATATCCAACTTTTTTTTGCTCAAAATGCAAGAACTTGACTTGCATGACATGTGGTTTCAACAAGACGGTGTCACATGCCACACAGCACGCGCAGCAATGGACTTATTGAGAGGCGAGTTCGGTGAACATTTTATTTCACGTTCGGGACCGGTCAATTGGCCGCCTAGATCATGCGATTTAACTTTAGACTATTTTTTGTGGGGCTATGTTAAAGCTCATGTCTATACAGACAAGCCCGCTTCAATTGACGCATTGGAAGACAACATTGAAGCATTTATTCGTGAGATACCGGCCGAAATGTTGGAAAGAGTATGCCAAAATTGGACTAAGCGGATGGACCATTTGAGGCGCAGTCAAGGTCAACATTTGCATGAAATAATCTTCAAACATTAAATTATATGGACCGTACTATCGATTCGATTTTTCGATTTTCTTTTTGAAAAACTTTCCTATAGCTTTTAAAAAAATCACCCTTTATAGCCAATGGAAATGAAGCAAAAAAAAAAAAATTTTTAAATATCTCAAGAACTGTAGGCACTGCTAGTCATAAACCAAAAAGTGACGTGAAATTCACATCTCAAAAGTAAAATCATGTAAATCGCATGAGGAAATAGCACCTAACATGCTTAATTTAGTGTCCACTTATCAAAAAATGGATGTGCTTGTTTATTTGAACTATCCACAGAGTAACTTGCGCAGAAGGGCCATTTATCGGTGATCAAAAATTTCGTTACGTTTTGGTGCATGACTCGTAGTGCGAGAGATCTATATATACAAATCGAGCCAGCACACATTTTTTGTATTGGCCTATATGCGGTTTGTGTGAAGTTTAGTTAAAATCGGTAAACATAGTTGTGTTGAAAAAGTACATGAATTTCAGTACAACGTGTTTCTTGCGTCGCATTTGCTTTAATTTTTAGTGTGTCAAGAAATATGAAAATACGTTTTTAAACGTACTATTCGCTGGCAAAATTATTGAAAACAAAAAAATATCCGTTTTCGTTCTTTGTCGTGTGTCTGGTAAATGTTTGAATCGCAAGTATCATGTTTTTTTTCATGGAAAGAAAATTAGAAGTTAGAAGTCCCCGAAGAAAGATTCGTTTCGTTGCTTTTAGTGTGTGTAAGGTAAGTGTTTCATGTTTTGTTTATTATTAGTTTTTTCTTAATTTAATCTAATTTATTTGAAGTAAAACAAATAAGAAACCATTCATACCACATACTAAAGTAAAGAGCAAAATCAAATATTGCAACATATCCTGTTTATTATGTTACTTTAAGTTTTTTTTGTAATTCATTCCATTTCAATTATTTTGTTTTTACTTACATACAAGAAGATACATTTTATTCTTAAGATTGAAGGTAAGATAAATTGATTACTTATAATTTTAGTTTGTGTCTAAAAGGCCCATATCAGCGAGGAAGTGATATTGGTCGTCGGTCGAGTAGAGCGCAAAATAGATCGTATGAGAGGCAATATCAATCACAAGAAGAGCGAGAAAATCAAAATCGTATTCAAGGGGAATGTATGGACAGATCACGTTCAAGTCATTCATCTGAACAACGTAATGAGGGAGACAGATTGAGAATGCAAAATGTACAGGGACAACAACGAGCTGCACCAATCAATATTTGCTTTGAGGTTCTCTTCTTTCTCTCAGGTTCAACTGCTCCGTTGAAAGAGTTTTTTTCATCCATGAATAAAATCTGGCCGGAGGAGAAAACACATCTTAAAATTGAAACGTTAAAAGCTAATCTTACTGCCACAATAAATTGAAGAATGAGTGGCTTGACATTTTTTAACTGGGTTTTATCCAGTGCGCTTAAAGAAGTCAAATCAAGTTTCAATCCATATATCTATCATTTAAATGTGGACTCCGATTCACGCCATTACTCATCTACCGGTTCCAACCAAACTATGGTATTGGCCTATACATGGTTTGTGTGAAGTTTGGTTAAAATCGGTAAACCTATGTTAGTACATTATTTTAATTTCAGTACATTTAGGGTTTTTTTTCCCACATTAGCCGTATTTTTTGCGTCGGTATACGTATAGATGTCACAGGTTTTCAAAAAAGCGATTGGCAGTTGCTTTGATTTTAATTGTGTTAAGATTTATCAAAATAAGTTTTTTTTTACTCTGCTTACTGATAATCGTCTAGTATCTTGATATTTTTTGTTTTATGAGATGCCGTTTGAATTATATATCAATTAAAACGTAGAACATCCATATGCTGTACACTCATTTCTGACGCAGACTGTGTGTGCTCTTGTCACAGAAATCGAAGTCTCAATTTTACAATTTCCATTCCATTTCCATCTCCCTCTTCCACTTATTTTGACTTCAAAATCACCTTAGTGGTTAACGAAACCCGATAAAACGACCGACATACCTTGTTCACTTTCACTCAAAGATTACACCTACTCGTAAATAATGTAATCATAGCTTAATATGCACGTTTTCTCTTATTGCATTCGACTATTTGGAGCGTTAAAACCTCGCAATGGTTTATTATGCCTAAGCAATATGCATGGCTGGTTGCTGGTGGTGTCCCTAGCTCCTATTTTTACCGGGACAGGGATTTATTTTCATTTAAACAGGGACATTAGCTTTTTTTCCTTTTCTACCACTTAATTAAAAGCCCATTGTTGCACAAAACATGTAAGTGAAAAGCCTGGGTAGTATCTACTTGTTTGTATTATAAACTGACAGCTTACGGCGGTACCTAATTCTTCTGGTGAATTGCTTTTTTTTTCCGCTTTTCCTCTTTGCTCTCAGGAGATACTAATCTGTCGTCGTACTCAGACATGAGCACCGGTCTATTGTGCAAAATAGTAGGCCCTTAGGGAACTTAGGCGGCCCGATCCTGTTTTGAAATGGTACAATGGTGATAGTACAATAGAAATGTATGTACATATGTACCTTGGAGAACTTTTGTGTATTTTTCCTGTGTCGCTTTGGTCTTGAATGAAATGTAAATGAGACAAATGTCTTTAAGTGACTTAAAAGGGAATTCAGGTTTTGATTGAATTTTTCTATCATCGCCTGGTTAAATCTGAATATGAATCTGTCTATGAACCTTTCTGTTTATGGATGATTTACTTTCGATTTAAACTCTAAATTTGATTACAATTTTGTTAAAAGTAACTGCAATTTATGGAGAATCTGAAGAGGAAACTTTATTTGCAAGACATAGACTGTATGGTTGTGGTGGCCGTGGAATTGTTGGTTGGTGTGTCGACCCCCACGCACTTGGGCCTCACCTCTTTCGAGTCACTTGCAATGCTCAAAGCGTATAACTGGCTGAGAAAAAGTTTCCACCAGGTACCTTCCACTCTTGAAGGGACAATAGCACGCACAACACGAGCGGTTCATGTGGAGATACGCCTGGGCCCTTTATGACATCGGTTCTCAAACTTATTAAACGGTGGAACCCTAAACAAGGTCCAAATATATTTCGGAACCCCAACTCCATCTCAACGATACACAAAATGAAAAGCAACACATTTAAAATTAATTTTTTATTTAACTTTTTTTTTTCCAATTTTAATGTGAAGAATGAAACTGCTTTATTGTTTGATTTACAATTTTTATTTTTAAATTGACAGCGTTCAATCACGATTAGGGTTGATTCGATCTAAGTAAATACGAGTGCATACCCGATACTTTTGATTCGATACAAGTAAAATGAGCATCGATACCTTTCTGATTCGATTGCAGTAAGTATCGCATGGAAGCACTCGTATCGTATCGATTGGAATTAAGCAGAAATATTTTATATTATGTAAAATACGTATAAAATACTAGACAAAAATGCTTAAAACTAGATAAACGAACAATGCTAGGTGTAACTTACTGGCCCTCGGCCGGCGCTCTAAACTAAACTTAAACTTATGCTATGTCTTTCGATCTAAACTTACAACGCAAAGATTTGAACAAAACATGGATATTAAATGAACAATATTAAATTAAGAAAATTGGACAAATAACTTAATAACCGAACTGACATTTCTGCCCTTTATTCGATTTATCTGATTGGTGTGTCTCTATTACTATAGTGTACACGATACCCCACATGTTCCTGTATGTAGTTTGTCTTCTCATTTATACATATAATAAATACACCAGATTCCTGAAACCATTTTCATTGCAATACAATTCTTTATCACTCTCAATCCCATTTACAGTGCACAATATATCTCTTTCAATCTCATCCAAAATACCCATAAGGAATTCGCATATTATTTGGTGCTTGTCCCATTTTCCAGTGTTCGTTTTTCAATTTGTCTGCATTATCTTCGAAATTATAAATAAGTTTGAATAAAAATGGTTCCACTAATATCAAAAGTGTGGAGCTAAGAAAGATAGTAAATATGCAAATTGCAAAAAGTGTTTCAAAGGCGTTAAGTACTCTGGTGATACCACGAATTTGCATAAACACGCAAAGTCCCATGGCATTGAGGTAAGCAAGTTTGTGAGGAAAGGCAACGAGAACGCCACAGACAATGATAACCTTGACTGCGACGATGTTTTTCGTTAAATATTCTAACCAATTATGCTTTGTTATTCGTAATTAGTTTTAATCAGTAATTTTTATCATGCATGATTTAAGTAGCAAAAAGTAAAGTAGTCATTTATTTCGATAAAGTAAGTAAAATCGATACATTTGATTCGATACTCCATGGAAATTGATACCCTGTTTCAAGAACTGTAATTAGTTTTGACATCATTATTGACCTGGAATTGAATCAACCCTAATCACGATCATTATTTAGTTTTTCTATAAGTGTATACTGTAAATCCTGTTTGACAGCGATACGCTGTGAATAAAGGTAGCAAATTGAGTACAGCTGTCTGGCAAGTTCAGTGTATTTACTCTTAATGCCAACCAAAAATTCGTTCAATGATACTTTTCAAATACCGTTTTGGTGAAGAGACACTTTGCAGATCAAAAGGGTGATTTTTTAAAAGCTATAGGAAAGTTTTCCAAAAAAATAAACAAATAAAATTCAGAAAAATGCATGAAATCTTTATTTGAATCGATAGTACGGTCCATATAATTTAATGTTTGAAGATTATTTCATGCAAATGTTGACCTTGACTGCGCCTCAAATGGTCCATCCGCTTAGTCCAATTTTGACATACTCTTTCCAACGTTTCGGCCGGTATTTCACGAATGAAAATGTTCACCGAACTCGCCTCTCAATAAATCCATTGTTGCGCGTGCTGTGTGGCATGTGGCACCGTCTTGTTGAAACTACATGTCATGCAAGTCAGGCTCTTGCATTTTGGGCAAAAAAAGTTGGATATCATCTCACGGTAGCGCTCACCATTCACAATTAGTTACGATTCGCATCATCTTTGAAGAAGTACGGTCTAATGATGCCACCAGCCCATAAGCCGCACCAAGCTGTGACTTTTCTGGATGCTTTGGTAGCTCTTGCAATGCTTCTGGCTGATATTCACTCCAAAATCGACATTCTGCTTATTTACGTACCCATTGAGCCAAAAATGAGCTTCGTCTAAACTGACCATAAAATGGAAGAAGCGCGCGATGAACTTTCTTAACAGAGCACGCATTTTGATAATAAAATTCAATAATTTGCAAGCGTTGTTCGTTTGTAAGACGATTCATGGTTAAATTATAGACCAAACTGAAGATGTTTGACAGTGAAACAAAACGCGAAACGTGAGTCAGCTGTTTAAACCAGTGTTGCCAAAAAGATAATAGCTAAAAAATCACCCTTTATAATCGACTATTTATCCGGAATAGTTGGTGGGGCCGTGGTGTTGTGTAGAAATGAAATATGATAGAGATGCCCAACTTCTACCTCTCTTGCCCCTTAACATTTTTGACAACCATTTTTTATATCCTTTTCTAAAACTGACCAATCACAGAACGGCATCTACGTTATTTCGTGGATAACTGTCAAAAAGTCTCTGAAATTCGTTGATGTACAATACAATACTTAATTTCTGTTGTGGGTAAGTGCGTCGATGCAATTGAATTTCGCTACCTGGGTTCGATTCGCGGTACAACAAAACAAAAAAAAAAAAATAATGTTCACGACCCCACCTCTTTCGAGTCACTGCTCAAACAGTACTAACTGTCTAGAAAAAGCTTCTCAAACTTGGCCGTTAGTCCCATCCACTCGTGAGAGAACATCACCCACAACACGAGCGGTTGCTGAGAGGCTAGGCACAATGATTAGTGTTGTAGGCTGGGTTTTCATTAGAAATGGGTCTTGTAAATAAATGAATAAGTAAAAATTAATCTAATTAAGGCCATTCTAGCGATCATATTGCTTGTATCTGCTCTGAACTATGCATGTCTCCTTGCAAGAATTAATATAACACTGGAAAATATTCAACATTGTTCTTCTGTACACAGATAAGCCAAGAATGAGTTTGTGTTTGCAACAGATATTCCCTTCAAAACTGCAGCTATTTCGTTAAACTTTTCAAAAATGTCTGCAAAATAAGCTAATTTTGTCATCAATTGCTCATCATGCAATACATCAAAAGGTTTTTCAGATGAAGTCATATTTCTGTCCAGCTTTCAACTCATCACAAAGTTTTATTTCCATGTGCAGAAGAAATGATTTGAATTGACATCAACAAGAACTTGCCCAAATCAGTTGGCATTCTTCTTACCACAAGTGCATAACGATGCTAACTACAATGGCTGCTGTAACTTCCTGGCGTTTTAATTTTTGACATGATCCATTCAACCTTTCCTATCATTGATCCGGGTGCGTCGCTACACTTATACGAATACAGTTTTCCGAATTGATGCTGCGATTACTCATAAAACAATTTATGAATATCGAATATTTCTTTACAAGTTGTACAGGTTTCCGAAGCGCTGCCGGATATAGAATACAAGAAGTATTGAAATGCCGGCGACATTCGACCTTTCATCGACTTGCTTGCAAACATATTACAAGCATTCAATCTGCTAACGAGTTCATCTTCAAATTAACATTTGAAAGTAATGTTGAATATAAGAAAGAAAGAAAGTTTCCAATAAAATCGGATTTTTGAAAAGAAATTGGGAAGGATGACGCGAGTGGAGGATAACAGCGACGAGAATTTATAGTAGTATTGTAAAACCCCACTTTGAATAGTGTTCAACCATGTTATTTTTAAGCACTGAATCTATTGCTGATTCAAGGACGACAACTTTTGCAAAATAAAGCTATGAGGTCTATGTTAAAATGTATAAGATATGCTTCAATAAATTCGATGTTAAATATTCTTATTTTTTAGAATTATATTCTATTTAAATATTTTTTTTTTATTTTATTTAGCATTTGCATTAAAAATTCAGAATAATTTATTACCTGAGGAGACGTTTCACATATATAGAATCACAGCCTTACGATTTGAGGAATATAAATGATCTAAGACTACAAAATTGTATGACAGCTAGAGCTCAAATTGTCTAGTATATGAAGGCTTTAGAATATTTAATCAACTTCCAAACATTGTTAAGAATGAAGCAAATGTTTTAATGTTTTAAAAATAGTGTATAATAGATTATGTAAAACGGAATTAATGAATTATTGAACTATTGCAAGCAAATATTGTAAATTGTTACCAAAGCCATATAATGAGCTAATAAGGAAAGATATATGTAAAGAAAAAAAGTGTGTTCAAATTAGACACAGTGCTGTTTAAACATTACAAAAAAAACTTTTCAAAAGATGTGCATGACCGAACGCACGCGAATTGTTTGTGTCAAGCTTAATTTATTGCAAGATGCAGTAGCTCATAAAAGCTATGCGCGAACTATACTCAAACGCATGCATACTTCTCGGATTGTTGTTCTTAATTTTCTTCGAAAGTGAATGCTACTGTTCCCTATTTGTTTGCTTTTTTTGTATTTATGGGAAGCTCACTTCAATAATATGAAAATATAAATGTCACAACATTTTATATTAATGAATTCGCACGGGACCAGAAAAAACTTCATTATATAAAAATTTCTTTCTACAGAAATTATGATATTTATTATGTACCAATAGAACAATAAAGCTGTGTCTTTGAAATCAGTTCATTAGCTCATTATATGGATAACTTCATTATATATAAGTTCACTATAGGGAAGAGATACTTAAATATGTAAAAAAATAATTTTTGTGTTTTACTATTCTTAGTTCAACAAAGTCGCAGAACCCTGACAATTCTTCCACGAAGCTCAGTTTAAGAATCGAGGCCAGGATTAATGGAGGGATAGAGATATCCATCTTCTACTTCTCTTGCCCCTTGATTTCATCTGACAGTTTAGTTTAGTTTTATACGCTGTTTTTTATACGCTGTTTTGTCCCGTGTCTGCGAATACGCGTGAGCTCTTGAGATCATCTGGCGAACAGCTGATACCCTTCCAGAAACCTAGAAGAAGGTTGAAATAGAGTTCTTATATGAATTCGCTCTTTAGCTGGACGTTATTTCAAATTAATATAAACTATATAAATATAATATAAATATATGCTTCTAAGAATATGAGTCAACTTTTAAACATCCTCCGCAAAATAATACATGGATCGTGGGCAAATTCGGCAATCTGTAGCCATTTTTTCCCACTAAAATCCACGAATTGGCTGTCATTGCGTGGTGGATCCATGGTCTGTGCAAAAGTATGAGTGGAATACAAGGGAACACCACTACATGTCCGGTGTGGACTAGGGGCAAAAATGGCAGAAGTTGGATATCTCTATCCCTCCATGATCGCTGACCGAGGCTCCACGGGCAGTAGCGCCCCACATATTATATTATTATTTTTGTCGCCACATAAGACTGCAATACGCCAGCGAGGGCATCTGTTGCCGATTGGATAAGACGAAGAATGACATCTCTCGGCAGCTTTCTGTCAAAAGAAAAGAAACGGATGGAATCACTTGGATTTTTGCTTCGTTCTGTTTTTACTTTTCTGCTTTTTTTGAATTTTAGATTTGGTGGTTCAACCACGTTTTCATTGTTTTAAGTAATTAAAATAAAAACTTTTTTAAAGTTTTTTAAAGTACATGAAAGTGTTACTATTCATATAAGTTTCTTCTTTTTTATATTTCTGTTCCTTGAGCGAACAATTATAGATCGCATTACTAATTATTTCCTGCAGGATATGCGTATCCTTATGGGCTTAGTCGCGATTCACTCATACCAATTATGCCGTTTTACTACCATGATACCTTTTTTTGCTCCTAAATCCATCCGGATACATTTAAATACCGATTTCCAGATTAAGCCATAGAGTTCTGGCCCTGAGTATAGCTTCGTATTCCAGTTTCTTGCTTGCTCTTTTTCTCCCAGCACAAATCAATTTTTCGCCCGCTTACTGTCCAAATCAAATTTATAAGTTTAAGGCTGTTTTTGAAAACTATCAAAAACAATGGTAAGGGTTCAAGTAATATGTGCATCACTATCTGTCCATTATCACACAATTAACCAAGTGATGGTTTCGATTACAATTCAAACAAAACATCTATCCCATTGAACGTAAATGTTTTGTAGTGCGTTCATAATTTTACTTTGGATGACATACCTATTTTATAATACTCCTCTAATTTTTTCTGCAGCAGTTTGCAGAAAAAAGCGAGGAGTGTGGGTGGTCACTCTTTATGTAACTGTACACCTCACGTGTCGTTAATACTTGGAGCCTTATACATTTACAACCTCCTTGACCATTAAGAGGTAACTATCAGCAATCTCCTCCATGGTCCCACGTGACTGAACAGGAGATCTCCTTTGTTGGTGTATGTTTTTACATAGCCCCTTAATGGGGACGGCCACCTGCAATGACAACTCGATTTATTCTTTTTTTAAAGCTCAAGACTAGTTTTTCTAAAAATAGAATTTTGTTTTACGTCCCCCTTGTGACAATCATAATCACACGTATGAGAAGGAAAACTGACTGGGTGTACGCGTACATAAAGTGATCACATTTTTAATGATATACTAAACAACTTAATGCGCCTTGTGGTTTGAATGGAGCAGCCCCCGTCGCGTTTTAGTTAGGTGTGTCGAGTCTTATTCTGGGCATCTGGACTCAATTCCCTACACATACAGTTTTTTATAATTCACGGCTCCACTTACCCGTCTCGACCCACTGATAATACTCTGAGAAAACATATGTTAATACAAAAAAAAAAAAAAAACGTTTCAAACCGTCAGGGAATAATAACCCCCACAAGGTTGCTGTAGAAGCTAGGCCTAGTACTACAGTGCCAGCCATATTATTGTAAACTTGAATTGCAACTCAGTTGGTAGTTCTATTTGTGTATTCAGCCTGACGGCACTCATCTTAAGACGAATAAGTAAAATAATAGTACTAGCACTATTCGTCGTTTTCTATAGTAATGTAGGCGGATTGACTTTGTGATGGGCATATGTACGTGTTTTTGTTTGGAGAGGACATTGCCAACGAAAGATCTCATTCTTCAAAGCAGATGGCGAAATATGACAGCTTTGGTATTCCTTCCGATATTGGCGAAAACAATTGGGCGGACAATTTTTAGCGGACTGGTATAAACGGTATAGATGTCCAGAAAGATGCTGCGTTTTCTATCCTTGAAATGCCATAAATGCTGTCTCGAACAGAGTAAGTATAGTTGGTACTTGGTATTTAACCTTCGATTTTTACGACCTTAGATGAAATTAAAAACGGCAAATTTAGAGGTGAAGACATCGCAAAGAGTGACGGTATTAAAGGTATGAAGTCATCCAAAATTTCGAATGGTCATATTCGTTCCTATATAAAGAGAGAACAGAAAGTGATCCTTGATCATTGATGAATAAATAAATTCGTTGACCCAACCATTAAATACTGACTTACACATGTATGACGAAAATCGATTCAACAGATCACCTTTAATTGAAAGACTTACTTCTTCATTCTTCTTTTATAGTTGATATACCATCATCAGATGAGAAATCTCATCTCAGCAACTTGTATTCGCGATCTTATTCTTTCGGTCATTACCCAAATTTCATGACCATAGGTGAGAGTTGGAACAAATACTGAGTTGAAACCCGCTAACTTGGCTTTGACAACAAGCTCGGCCTTCCTGATTACAGATCTACCATGCTCTTTCAAAATTGACCCAGCTTGACCAATCCTGCAGGAAAACTCAGCATAATTCCTTCACTCATTCGTGATAAAGACCCTGTCCACTCTGTCCTTCATCACAGCATCAGCGCATACTACGCACATACTGCGCTCTAGAGTTCCATCCAGGAAGATGTGAGGATAATACCTACGAGTATATAATCAAACTATTGTAAACTATACATAAACCGCAGAAACATGGTAGTAGTTTTTCTTTGCGATAGTTATTGAACCTTTAACTTTTTCTACACACCAATTGTGCTTATTTTACCTCCAAGTGGTAGCCATCGGGTACTGGTTGTAGTTCACCCGAGCTCAACTTGCCAAACTTATAAGTGCGACCTCTTGTCCTAGGGGTGACAAAAAAGGAACTGGCCCTCCAGGTTGGGGGTTGTGCCGTCGGGGTAACTGCCCGGCCACATAAAGAAAATATATAGTTACGAAGCAACAACAAGCCTCGGAAACGGAGGATTTTACTGATGACAACCCCAGCAAACGATATACGGACAACGATCTTCGGATCTGTACGTGGAATGTAAGGTCCCTTTATAGGCCACGTGCAGCCGAACAATTAGCGGAAGCCCTAGACTGCTGCAAAGCAGATATAACCGCCATCCAAGAAGTGCGATGGGATGGACCGGGCAAAAGAAGGCTGAAAAACTGTGATATATATTACGGTAACTGCTACAAACAGCAAAAACAGCGCCTATTTGGATGTGGATTTGTCGTTAGAGGCAGACTTAGGCAAGAAGTCTTATCGTTCAGATCCGTGAACGAGCGCCTCACGACAATTCGCATCCAGGCTAAATTTTCCAACATAAGCCTTATATGCGCACATGCCCCCACAGAGGAGAAAGATGACGACACCAAAGACAAGTTCTATGAGCTCCTGGACAAAACTTATGAGCAATGCCCTAGCTACGACATTAAAATTGTCCTTGGCGATTTTAACGCAAAGCTTGGAAAAGAGAACATCTTTGGTAGTACGGTCGGAAAGCACAGCCTACACGACACCACATCCGATAACGGATTTAGGCTGATCGACTTTGCTGCGGGGCGAAATGTTGTAGCAGCCAGTACAAGATTCCCACATCTCGATATCCACAAAGGAACATGGCGATCTCCTGATCAATCAACCGTCAATCAGATTGATCATATTGCGATCGACGCAAGGCACTCCTCCAGTATTATAGATGTTCGAACGTTCCGAGGCGCCAACATTGACTCGGACCACCACCTTGTTGTAGCCAAGATAAGGTTGCGGATATCCCGAACACCGCCAAGACAAAGAAATACTGTGAGGAAGTTTAACGTCAGCCGGCTACAATCGCAAGAGATTGCCAAATCCTTTTCCGATCGTGTCTCCCTTAACCTCTTAAGAAATCCTACGCCGCCAACATCAAGTATTGAAGATCAGTGGCAGCATTGCCAAAAAGCCATCAGAGATGCCGCCTCTGATGTGCTGGGTTTCAATCCGCCACCACAACGAAACCCCTGGTTTGACAACGAGTGTCGGCAGGCGAATGCAGCCAAGCAAGAAGCATACAAAGCGGCACTGCAAAGAAGGACAAGAGCTGCTCGGGAGCTCTACGAGCAGAAGAGGAGAGACGAACACCGGCTTCTCAGGAGAAAAAAGAAGGAGCATGAGAAGCGCGCGATCGGCAAACTAGAGGGATATTACTGCAGGAATGAGGTAAGGAAATTTTACCAAAGGGTAAAGTTAACCAGTCAAGGTTATAAAGTCCGAACCGAAGCCTGTAAGGATGATCAAGGGAACATCGTAGTAGAGTCACAGTCGATGCTGAGGATATGGAGAAACCATTTCTGCAGACTGTATAACGGCGACGAAGAACCGAATTCCGCTGTCAGGCAGAACGAACCATTCAACCCCAATGAAAGGGACGATGAAGATCAACAATTCCGTCCACCCGACCCAGATGAAGTGAGGATTGCCATATCCAAACTAAAATCCAACAAGGCTGCGGGAGCTGACGGCCTACCCGCCGAGCTTTTTAAGGCCGCAGGCGATGATTTGGTAAGGAGCATGCACCAACTCATCTGTAAAATATGGTCGGAGGAAAACATGCCCGATGAATGGAACCTCAGCATAGTCTGCCCGATCCATAAAAAAGGAGACCCTCTGAACTGCGCCAACTACAGAGGCATCAGTCTCCTAAGTATTGCATATAAAATCTTATCTGCCGTACTGTGTGAACGCCTAAAGCCATTCGTCAACAACCTGGTCGGTCCATACCAGTGTGGCTTTAGGCCAGGAAAATCCACCATCGACCAAATATTCACACTGCGGCAGATTTTGGAGAAAACCCAGGAGCAACAAATCGATACCCACCACCTTTTTATCGATTTTAAGGCCGCGTATGATAGCATTTATAGAGACGAGCTATACAGAGCAATGTCTAGTTTTGGCATCCCTACCAAACTCGTCCGTTTGTGTAGGATGACGATGGAGAATGCACGCTGCTCCATCAAGGTCGGTAAAGACCTAACCGAGACCTTTGATGTCAAAAAAGGATTCAGACAAGGCGACGCGCTGTCATGCGACTTTTTCAACATCGTTCTTGAAAGAATTGTTCAAAACTCGAACGCCAACACCAGAGGAACAATCTTTCAGAAGTCCGTCCAACTACTCGCATATGCCGACGATATTGACATTATCGGAAGAACGCAGCGTGATGTCAATGGCGCTTTTGTGGGTATTGCAACGGAGGCCGCGAAGATGGGTTTAGCGGTAAACGAGGGTAAGACCAAGTATATGCTGTCAACGAGAAAGGACACCCAACACCGACGTCTCGGTCAGAACGTCACAGCAGACAGATATAACTTTGAGGTAGTCAAAAACTTTGTCTACCTAGGCACCGCTATCAATTCAGACAACGACACCAGCGCTGAAATCAAACGAAGAATAACTCTTGCCAATCGCTGCTTCTTTGGGCTAAGAAAGCAATTGGTAAACAAAGCCCTCTCTCGAACAACTAAACTAACGCTTTACAAGACCTTAATCGTCCCAGTCCTGCTATATGGCGCGGAGGCATGGACATTATCAAAAGCGGATGAAGCTGCTCTTGGTTGCTTCGAGAGGAAAATTCTTCGTGTGATTTTCGGTCCCGTCTGCATAGATGGTGAGTGGAGGAGGAGATTTAATGACGAACTATACGGGCTGTTTAGCGACATCGACTTAGCCAGAAGAGTGAAGATCCAACGATTGAGGTGGCTAGGTCATGTAGAGCGGATGGAAACCAATGCTCCGGCCCGAAAAGTCTTCGAATCCACCCCCGAGGGACGGCGCAGTAGAGGAAGACCGCGACTCAGGTGGCGCACGCAAGTGGAAAGGGACCTCAACCAACTATGCGTGCGAAACTGGAGACAGCTAGCTAAAGATCGAGCTGGCTGGAGACGCTTGTTGGTTGAGGCCCAGGTCCACCCCGGACTGTAGCGCCACCTTAAGTAAGTAAGTAAGTTATTGAACCTTTGTGTCTACACCCACATAAACGGGTATATTTTTCATTTTTAGATTGATGCATTTTGAGTTTTAGGTGACGTATAGACTTGACAATTTAAAACACGCCTAAAATATTTTTGGCTCAAAAATTATAAGCAGTTCTTGCGATGCGCCACTTCTATCGATAGCCAACATACTTGGTGTGCATACAAAAATATATGTAAATTTTTAGTTAGAATTGCCGAACAGCACTTTTGTTTCATAAATTCGCAGGAAAATAAAACCTTTTTTAGTTTGTATATTGCTCGCCATTTGAACGTTTTAATTTAATCACATTTCGCGGCTAAGTCACTGACTTTTTTACACGCTTTCTTCTTTTGAGGACCGAATTTCACTCGTAGTTTCAGCTAGTTAACCAATAACACTCCAATTTCGTCTGAGCGCGCAACCTTGACAGCTAAGCACTTTTGTAATGCTAGCTGATAAGGTTCAACGATTCCCACCTGCACGTTTCCCATGTCTTCGGTTCTCACGTCGATCCCGTCGCCAGCGTATGCGCGCCAGTCGCAAAGTCAGCGATTTCCGCTGAGTAGTAGTTTGTAAGAATTTAGTTTAGTTTAGAATGATTATATAAAAAAAAAGGTTGTGCAAGTGTATCATTTCTACTGCATTCGACAGAGTTTGGCATCACGCTCTCTTGTCGAAAATGCGTGCCTATGGTGTCGATGAATCTCTTCTTCAATGGATTAGAAATTACCTCTCGAACCGTTCAATTCAAGTTGAGTTGGATGGGTTCATAAGACTCTGTTCTGTCTCCGATACTCCTTCTCATTTTTATAAACGATCTCTTGTCTGCTACTTCTAATTCAATCCATTCCTTCGCTGATGACAGCACCCTCAGCTTTTCGAATTCGTTCCAAGACTCACGACCCCGCCCTTCGGCCGAAGAATTGGAACGTCAGCTTATGTTAAGCACATTGAATTCCAATCTTGACTGCATAATCAATTGGGGAAAGAACAACCGTGTGGAGTTCAATGCTTCAAAAACTCAATGCTGTCTGCTGTCACTCAAGCGCACCCTTGTTAATCAGCCATTATCCATGAATGGCACCTGTGTCGATGAAACCGGAAAGCTTTCCATCCTTGGTATGTGTATCAACACAACACTTAGTTGGAACGATCACATATTTCAGGTCGCCAAAAATGCTGCGAAATGTTTAGGTTTCCTCAATCGATGCAAGAAATACCTCACCGCCCCAAACTTGAGTACAACGCTCATATCTGGTCTGGTGCCCCCAAAACCACCCTGAACCTATTAGATAGAATACAAAAGCGAATGATAAACAACATTGCAGAGTCATTAGACTCGCTTGAACATCGACGTACCGTCTCGTCTTTATCCGTATTTTATCACTATCTTAACGAACGATGCTCAAGTGAGTTGCCAACTGCATTCCTCCTCTCCCTGAATTCACCGCAATACCCGTCTGGCCAGGAATGCTCATCAGTTTACCCTTAAGCCTACTTTCGGTTTAACTTATGACTCGTTCATCTGCCGCACGACAAGAATATGGAATGCTCTGCCTTTCTCCCTCTACACCTTCGGCCCGTGGTGTGCCTTGAACGGACACTTAAGGTTATTAAGAATCCATTGTGCGCGCGTTAATTATATAAAAAAAACGATTGCTGAGTCCGTCGGCCAGGACATTAAATAAATATAACTTAGCGGTTTTGCTGTTATGGTAAAAGACGGGCTTGACTGTGGCTGTTGTAAATATGTGGCTGATTTGTGGTTTATTTCAAATGTACAGTAAATAACACTATACTTTAACTTACCTGAAGGAGTATCATTTTCATTTGCGCAATGTCCTGTGAGGACTCCAACTAGGATACTCAGGTTTGGATAGATCAGATAGCCGTGGTTCTATGTAAGTCCATTTTGGCCATAATTGTCTCGTATGTAGGTGAAGTGTTGAGGTTATTCCATCTTTCTCGGGCGCTGCGGATCAGGAGCTCTGATGTTTTCAATCGTTGGTCTCATGATTATGGTTCCGTTTCTGCCAAGCTCGCCTGTTTCGCAGTTTCCTGGAATATCTCTATGTCCAGGAACCCAGCACACCGTTAGGTTGCAATGTCTTGATATCTCTTTAAGAGACATACGGTTGAGTCTTACCAATTTTGATCTTAAAAATGGTGATTCGAATGCCACAATTGCTGCTTGACTGTCTCAGCAGTTCGACTCTAGTTCGACGATACTCTAGTTGACTGTTGGTGTAGATGGCGATACTCTAGTTTGATATCATCCTCATCAACAGCCATTCATCGGCTTCACGAATAGCCGTTATTTCTGCCTGGAAGACGCTACAATAATCTGGTAGTCTAAAGGACTGGCTGATCTGGAGATGTTCCGAGTATATACCCGCTCCCTCACCACTACCGGTTTTAGATCCGTCTGTGTAGATTTCCTTGGCGTTGTTATTGTTTAGTACCGAGTTCGTCTCCCATAATTTTCTACTCGGTATCCTGGTTTGGTACTTACCATCGAAGTCTGAGATGTGTGTTAATTAGTCTATAGGCTCTTCGGTGAAATTATATGAGTTAAGAATACTAGCTCGACCTGTGCGTTGATTGCTCCATTGTGAGAGTGCTTTCAGTCTCTTTTCCTCAGATGTCTACAGGAGTGCGGTGCAATATAGTTTTTAGCGTTTTTGATACACGCCATCCTTTGGACCCTGTTTATCAGCGGCCACCATACCACGACACCATATAGTAGTAGGGGTCTTATTACGGCGGTGTAAAACCTTCTCTAATCTTGGGATTGATTCCCCAGGTCCTACATAAAGCCCTTCTGCACGCGTAAAGTGCTATGATTGCTTTCATTATTCTTCCAATGGGTTCTGCTTCCAACTGAGCTTCCTATTTAGTATAACGCTAAATATTTAGTATTTAGTATTTGGCCTGATCTGAGAAAGTCAGTGGAGTTCCATCGAGTTTTGGTGGTGGATGACTTCTCGAAAAGAGTTATTTTTAGAAATATTGTAACACTCCCAGTGTTTGTTGCAAATATTGAACTTTTTTTTTGACGTCCAGACATTCAATTTTAGGTTTTGATTCTTTATTCTCTTATTATTATTCTGGTGTTGTTCCACGACAAGTCGTTTTCAATTCAATAACAGCTGTTCAAAACGTTTTTGACATTGGCGACATTCACAATGCATTGTCGACATCACAGTGTTATCAATGAAAAACGACGCGTAGTGGAACAACACTAGTTGCCATAATGCAGAAGTGGTGTATTTCACTTACACCACGTTTGCTCTATTACTTTGTTATATTATGCCCTATCTGCTTTTGAATGCCAAAAGGTGGCCAACACCACTTTTATATTGATAGTTGGTAATGGAAGGAATGTATGCAACACCAGAGCAACTAACAAAAATGTCGAGTTACACCACGTTTGTGCTGATGGCCTCAATCAATGCTCACGGAAAAGAAGACGTCCGAGTGTATACATCACATCGTTATTAGTGCGTACAACTCATACACAGATTTGACATTTAAATGAAGTTCAAGCTAATCGATGTGTTCAACGAATTAAATAAGTTCCACAACTCGAGAGTCCAGAAGAAAAGTTAATTTTTTCTTTGGTTGAGTGAATTTTTCTTTTCGCACAACGCTCCACTGAACGTAAAGTGGGTAAAACTGAACCGTGACCACTCTATAGGAAATTAAAAAATAATGTTCAATTGACTAGATGGCTACATAAGTCATTTTGAATGATTTTGAAAGAGAGAATCGATTGACAATAAATTGGGACGTATTAAATAGAGACGATTAAATTTTAAATTGATTGTGCACACATAGCTGCGGTTTTTCAAATAAATTAAAACAGGACATTCGATTTTTAATGGGGTGATAAAAAAGTAATTTCATCGCAATTTGATTTGTTTTAGCATTTGTAATGGAATGGCTTAGTATGCACATTGTATTCCATTGCAGAACAAATTAATAAAGGCTGTTTAAAATGTAGTGGATTAGTTAAATGGAGAAACTGGGTAAATATAAAATGTGCGATTGGAGTTGAATAAAGGGGAACAATCATACACGTTCCACTTTTTATGTTTCAGCATTTCTCAATGTAACCATTTTGCCATTCATTCATCGTTTGACGCTCATCGAAATTATTAAAAAACGTTATCAAAGTCCCGACTCAGTTGCAAATAAGCAACGCGAATTTCGCCGTGAGGTCGGTCGTTTTGGACTCATGTCCATCCGTATAAGATTGTGCTGATGTCAGAATTGAAGCCGACTGACTATAGACAACGCCACTGAGAGTTTGCTAATTCGGGCGTGCAAATGTTGGCCGGCTATCCGGGTTTTGCCAAAAATCATTTTCATTGGCGGCGTCCACACTCAACAATTTGTCCCGACTGCCTGGCGAGAAATTGGTGCTTAGCGTTCACACACGAAAGATGTTGGCAGACTTTTGTTTTGAGAGAAACTTCGAAGTGTTTGCATACAATTGCAGAGCGCGCACCGCTTTCTATTTTACTTTTTGATGATATAATGGAAATTGATGAAAAAGTTAGGACAAAAAAAACAAGTTTGGGTGAATCCCTGGATAAAGCAAAGAAATAATTTCTCTTCCGTAACATTGTTAATTGTTAGGAGATTTTCGCAATTATTTATAGAAGTTTCTTCTATATATATAACTTGGATCTGCAGTTCTAAGATTCATGACAATTGACGTGGCAAAATTAAAACTAATGATTAAAAATCTTCAGAATAAAAAAAGTCCTGGTTTAGATGGTATAAGCAACTTAATGTTGAAAGCCCTTCCTGCCACAGACCTACAACTTGTTACTACAATATTAAATGCATGCCCTAAATTCTGCTACTTTCCAGATTGCTGGAAATGTGCACTGGTAATTCCAATCGCTAAACCTGCTAAACCGAAAGATGATATTAACAGCTACAGACCTATAAGCTTACTAAGCAGTGTAGTCAAGCTTTTAGAAAAAATTGTCAAAGGCAAGATATTCTGCCTGATTATCAATTTGGATTTCGACATTCTTGTAATGCATACCATCAAATCGCAAGGATAAAGAAACACGTTAAAAGTAAATTTCGATCTAAACTTTGCGCTTTTGGATGTTGAAAAAGCCTTTGATACCGTTTGGCATAAAGCCTTAATATACAAATTAATCAAACTCAGCCTTCAAAATGAAACCATTAAAATTATTCAGAGAATCTTAAATAAAAGAACATTTTTTGTTAAAGTGCAAAATGATAAATCATCTGTACATAACATTGCTTACGGATCGCCACATGGTACAGTACTCAGCCCCACTCTGTTTAACATATTTGTTGCTGATTTGACAGACCTTGGCAGTGATGGTAATATTGCTATGTTTGCTGATGATACAGCTATATTTGCTTCAGGAATATACTAAGCGGATGTGCATAGCATTTTACAAAGTGCCCTAACAAAATTATTCAAATACTGAATGGAAGATTAAGGTGAATCCCAAAAAAACGCAAACAATTTGGTTTACTCGTAGACGCACAAATTGTTTCCTTCCCAATAATGTTCATCTTCAAATGGACTCTGACTGGTCCAAGCACTGCAGATATCTAGGAATTATGATAGATACAAAATTTACCCTTCAAAAATACATTTCTTCTACTGTATATAAGGTGAACAAATACATCAAAATTCTTTATCCCGTAATAAACAGGACATCGAAGCTAAGTACAGGCAATAAAATGTTACTGTTTAAATCAGTTTTCCAGTCTATCCTTCTGTACGGAGCTCCTGTCTGGTACGATTGTGCATTGACGCACGAACTTAAACTTCAAACTTGCCAAAATAAAATTATAAAAATGATGAAACCAATATCGACTTTTTAGTAACTCTTATTGATGAATTAACACAAAGATTTTATAATAATTGCTATAATTCTGATAATGACCTTATTAGAAGTTTGTCGCCATAAAATAATTAATTTTAATAACACGTAAACATGAAATGTATCACCAGCGAATATTGCAATACCAGTTTTTAAGAGTCGAAGGAGGGTTTTACGTGTAGCTTTCCCTCGTATTGTTATCCATATCTCATTTGTATATTATTTTCATCATAAGTCATTTTAAGTCATAGCTGGACAATAGTCCTGAATCTTTAAACAATATTATTTACGCTACTTAATAAATAAATAAACATGACAATAGGAAGAAGTCTCTTAGATTAAGCACCCGCATTGCTAATCCACTAAATCCATTTCTTTAACACTTTTTTTGTATTGTTCACCTTTTATCTCCCCTTCCTCTGGTAATTGTCTATATTTCAAAATAAAAATCGAGACAACATTATTTTTCCACAATTGATGTCATCTTTCATTCCGTCGATGTGCACTCACCAAAATCCCAATAAAAATTACAAATGTACTTAGGTATACAACACGTGTCAAATCAAGCCGAAAAGTCAATATGGTTCGTCTACCGCACTACAAGTCTGCGGTTTGGTTGGAAAATGGTCGTTGTCAAACAAATCCTCGCTACAAATTGTTGAGTGTGAACGCCGCAATTCACTTTTGGTAAAACAAGGGTTCTACAAAGCACCCGCTGAGATTGACTGATGTGCTACGTGCCATACAAGTTATACGAAGTCGTGAAGAGGACATTTGGCGACTTCGTCGGCTTCGATTTGGCATCACAATGACTTGGTCTTTATACCGGAAGTTCGGAATACCTGTACTGGACTTAGTTCTCTCTTCCACTTAGTTAAATACATTTTTAGCTCGATGTGGCCGAGCTAGTGCAGTCGAAAGATTCTTGCCTTCCGAACTACATCCACATCCTTTTACATCTCTGTGCCTTCTCCTCCTTTCAACTACCTCGCAGACGCGTAGATGGGTATTTGACTTTAACACATGGCATAAACCTCCAGTTTCAGCAGGGTACTTGCAGGGTTCTAAAATGTTTTCCCTCGAACTACAAGTAATTTTGATGAGTTTCTGTTCAGGTTGAAAGTTGTGGGTGGCTTGGGTGACTTTCTGCCTAGTTGATGGAGGAAACTTTTAATTTATTTTGAATGCTGCAGTTTAGAATAGCATGGAAATCTGGACTCACAAAATTCTGAATAACTCCGAAAAGTGCAAAAAGGTTCAGGTAATTTTTTCCCGATTAAAAACATCTTTAGGTATCGTAAACAAATCTTCCACTTTGTATTGTGGTTAAGGAGAAAAACTACTATTTGGGAGGTGCGATAACTTTTGTTACCCAAAATACAATAAAACACATCGTACGTAAATAACACATATTGTTACAGTCGATCTTCTTTTTCTTGAACTTTCCTCTAAGTCGACCACTGATTTTTTTGCATTTTTCATATATTTTTTTTGAGATGGCGTATTATTTCATAGTTATTATTCCATTGGAACATGCGTTGGAAACCTACTGTCATTGTACGTCATTTCAGAATATGTCATTCATTTGAAGCGTAAACAACAATAATTTTTTTCACTCAAATATGTCTGAAAAAGTTAGTGCCTGAAAGTGAAAAAAAGTGTTTTTGCGGGGAGTTCTTCTTTATTACTTTAATATGAAGAAAACTGCTGCCGAAAGTCATTGTATTTTGGTGGAAGATTATGGTGAACATGCGCTAGCTGAGCGAAGGTGCCAAAAGTGGTTTGCACGATTCAAAAGTGATTAGTGATTTTGGCCAAGCAGCCAAATCAACGGCAAAGCCGAATATCCCTGGCGCAAAGATAATGCTCTTTATTTGGTGGGATCAGAAGGGTGTGCTGTATTATGAGCTCCTGAAATCGGACAACGCAACCGAACCCAATTAATCCGTTTGAAGAGAGCAGTAGCCGAAAAACGCCCGGAATATGCGACAAGACACGAGGCAATAATTTTCCATCATGACAACGCTCGGTCCCACGGAGATATTCCGGTTAAGAACTATTTGGAAAACAGTGCATGGGAAGTTTTACCCCACCCGCCTTATAGCCCAGACCCTGCCCCTTCTGACTACCGGTCTATGAAGAACGCCCTCACTGAAATACGGTTGGCTGCCAAGTCGGCGCAGTTCTTTTGGGATGTGATCCACAAATTGCCAGAAAGATGGGAAAAAGTCATAACATCATCAATATAACTTGAATATTTCTTTAAATACTACTCCAAGAGATATTTTTCTAGGAGCTACCTTATTTCAGAAACTTTAAAGGGGTATTCGGTATTGTTATTAAAAGTATGTATTCACACGTATAATGAAGTTGCAATTGGTTGTAGAAAAAGAAATGGTCGTGGAAAGCCCAAACCAAAATTATCTTGAAAGTAAACGAATTATTTTATTCCCGTACATTGTGCGTATTTCGTATATTTATTATATATATAAGAGAGACATTACCTTGACTACAACAAGGTGGCGGTCAGAGCTTCAAGATTCAAGGAAAGACGTGCCTTGCGTCGATCGCAAGTGGTCAATCTGCTTGACGAGAGATGTGGCAACCGTCTACTACTCCAGCATTTCGCCCCGCAGCAAAGTCGATCAGCCTAAATGTACTTCCTTCCTAGCTTCCTTTTGAAATCCTCTAGGACAACTTTAATACCAGAACTAGGGTGCTGCTAGTAAGTTTGCATACGCTGTTTTTTTTTATCGTCGTCTTTCTCATCTGAGGCATATATGTTGCATATATATGCAACATATATGGCTTATATATACAGCCTCATTGCGAATTGTCGCCTTGCACTCGTTCACAAACCCGAACTTTAACGCACTTCCACTGTGAAACAGGGTACACACCTCATGGCCCTGAGAATAAGCATCGAATTTCAATTTGAGGGTATAGAACTACCTGTGATATTCTATGATTCGTAATAATCATTGGAACTCGGATTTATTCAGTTTATACCATTGATTAAGAAAAGAGACTATCTTAAGCAGCCGTGGCATAATAAAAGGTTGGTTAATCTGAAAAATGCGAAAAACAAAGCCTTAAAACAATGGAAAAATTCCAATTCAGAAATTAATAGAAAGCGGTTTTGCCAATTACGCCAAGAATATGAATATTTTAACAAATTTCTGTATAAACAGTATATATTGAATACTGAGTCTAATATCTCTTGCAATCCTAAAGGTTTCTGGGTATTTTTTAATAATAAAAGGAAGTCGAAGGATTATTTTCAAAATATGGAGTTCGAAGGGATTATATCTCATAACATTGAGACAACCTGCGAGCTATTTGCAAAATTCTTCGAAACAGTGTACGTTGATCATTCGAATATTAATACACATTCTCCAAATGAAGATGTATATAATATGAGTATTGGATCACTCTGTTTGTCTACAAATGATATATTACAAGGAATTGAATTATTAAATTCATGTGTAAGTGCTGGTCCTGACAATGTACCGTCTATTGTTCTTAAACAGTGTAATGTATCCTTGTCTTTTCCATTAACAATTATGTTTAATTTATCTTTGTCCTCTGGAACATTTTTGGAAGAATGGAAAAGCTCATTTATAATACCTATATACAAATCCGGACCTCGGCAAAAAGTTGAGAACTATAGAGGTATCTCAAAGCTTTCCGCCATTCCGAAATTGTTCGAATTAATTGTTACAAAAAAACTTTACTTTACTACTAAAGAAAGAATATGTTTACAACAACATGGGTTTATGTCTGGAAGATCCACCTTAACTAACTTGACTTTATTCACGAAATATCTTTTTGATTCAGTAGAGTCAGGACATCAAGTTGATGTGGTTTTGACAGATTTTAGAAAAGCTTTTGACACAGTATGTCATACAGTCTTGGTAAATAAATTAAAGTCCTTTGGTATTCATTCTACATTCCTTAACTGGATTTCGAGTTACCTATCAAATAGGACTCAAATTGTGAAAATTGGTACTTGTCAATCTAGAATTATCAAGGTGTTATCTGGTGTTCCCCAGGGCAGTCACTTAGGGCCAATACTATTTATTTTATTTGTTAATGATATTCCGTCAATTTTTAAATATGTTAATTGTTTAATTTATGCTGACGATTTAAAGATTTGTCTGCGTGTTGCAAACATCCAAGACTGTAAAAAAATTCAAAGTGATTTAGTCGCGTTAGTCAAATGGTGTGATATCAACCATCTGGAGTTGAATGTAAATAAATGTCATTCGTTTTCTTTTTTCCATATTTTGTTGCCAATTCTCTGTGAATATACTATATATGGGACGACTCTAACGAGAAAAAATGAAATTAAAGACCTTGGTATAATTTTTGATACGAAATTGAAGTTCTCATTTCATATTGACTATGACGTAATTGCTAAAGCAAACTCAATGCTTGGGTTTGTTAAACGTTCTTGTTATGAATTTTCTAATCCGTATGCCTTAAAGTCAGTTTACATGTCTCTTGTCCGTCCGTATCTGGAATACTGTTCCGTAATATGGTCTCCATCACATTCAAAGCACGTGTTACGTTTAGAAAAGGTTCAAAAGTCCTTTACGAGATTCGTTATAAAAAGAATGAATTGGAACCTTGAATCTAGGCCTCCTTATAAAATAAGATGTGCCTTAATAGGACTAGATACACTAGAAAAAAGACGAAGTATTCAATCTATTATGTTTATTTATGATATTTTCTCGTACCGTATAAACTGTCCTGATATACTACAATGTGTTAAACTGTATGCCCCAGAAAGAAATCTTCGTTCAAGAAACCTGTTATACCAACCAAGGCACTTATATAATTATGGTTTTAATGAGCCGCTTACAAAAAGCATTCTCAATTTTAATTCTGCCTGTATCGAAACAGATCTGTGTGATGATAGACTGAAATTCAAAAATTCAATTCCAAATCTCTGAATAAAATATTTTTCGTGCCTTAGTTAAACATGTTTAAATTTCACGTTTATTTATTATTATTTATCGTTATTAATTGTATTTATTATAACTAGCTAATTACTGACTTAAATAATTAATAAGATTATTCCCTTATTATTATTAAAATACGTATTATACTCATATCTGCAATCTGTAAGAGAGTTAAACTCGGTAGATGAAATAAAGAAATAAATAAATAATCAATTTCAAGGCACAATAGCTGTGTCTATGCTAGTTCATTGCAATGTTACATGATAAATCCGCTTAGACTACCACTGTGAACGGATGCTTGAGCAGATTTCCATGTCCTCTCATTGGCTTAGAAGCTTGCTTATCAAATCAGGAATAAGGGAATAAGAATTCACCCATCTGTGCGTGCCATTGGTTAGTGGGGTAACCGATTCGAATAACAATGAAACCAAATTTCATACGTTTTTATCTGGTTTTCAAATTAAGTTCAGTCACCATTTGCTGTTGGGTACATTATCACCGGAGTGGTCAATCAGTGGTAGTACAGCGACTGTGGGTATCACAATGGACCAACATGGTCTAAGTGTGCTGGAGAATCCACTACCTTGCTTCTGATGATCTAGTACGATTGCTTTAAATGCCTGTTTTATTGCACAAAGTACCAGAACTTATTGTCCCACTTTGGCGTTAAATATTGAACTTTTGATTGTGCTGTTACACTGTGCAATCGGGAATGATATACCTTCATTACCGGCGTCTGCATAGTCGTTTGTTGCGAGGGCATTATTTAATTGAAACCATAAAACCAATAAAACCGTCCAATTGCATTTTCATTTTCAGAACTTAAAATTTATTTCGAAAACATCTCTAGCTGCGGCCTTTAAATGAATTTAATCATTGGGATTGGATGCATACGTGTTTGCGCTACGGCAAGTAGTATTTGAACCCCAATAAAAACTAGTTCCTGCAAAACCATTATCTATGTGTGTATGCGTATAGCTTTCCCTGTACATACGTATATACTCCTACTTTGCCCAATTCGTCCAGACCGTTTCATTTTAAGTTTTATCTGGCACGCTGTTCTATATCCTTCCGCATGTATGTTGTACATAAGGATGTGTATACGTACTTATATTATTTGTTGGTTCAACGTGTGCTTCAATTGAGAGTGATAAATTGTGTGAATAAAATAAAATACGAGCATACACACTTACACAAGCTCGTAAACTTAACCAGTCAAGGATACAAATGCATACAAACCTGCAGTCACATGTACATACATAAGTGCATCTAGAGGCCTTCTACATTGCACATTTCGTTTGTATGTCATGCCTAAAGCTTGGGCAAATTGAAAACCATATGTCTACAGCACAGATTGCTCTGCTTCTGGTCGTACCGCTGGTATTGTTATTGCAGCGTATCTGACTATTCGAATGGAGAAAGCACACCAGGCGCCTTTTTTCGATTTTCATTCGCCATCCGTTGAATTATGAACTTTCATAAACATTTTGTTTTAAAAAGAAAACCCATCAGCGAACGAACGATGCCTGTGATAGCGACAACTATGCCGTCACTACCACCATCGCCGACTAACCAACCCGCCCGGAAAATGGCATTTACATAACATGCCTAAATATAGGACACCATCGACTAAATATTTTTTGTGGATGCTTTCACATCAAAAACTCCACATAAAGGAACCAAGTCCAAATGCATAAATCGATTTCCGCTGGTTATTTGATTTTATTTTGTTTTTCAGTTTGTTGATTGTGCTTCTTTTTTTCTATGGTTGTTCATACATAATTTTGTGCGGCGAAGGACCGCGGAGATGTTACAACAATGCTCTGGGGGAGGGATAAATGGCTTACATCACATCAGGAAGGATCATTCCGTAACGCGCAAACTTTTGAGCTGACTTCTGTATTTTTGGTTTTATTTGATGGCTAATATTTTTTCCTTAACTGAGATAGACATATATTGATGTGGGATGCGGGGTAATTCAAGAGCTTCCATCGCTTATTTCTACACCATGGTTCGCATTGATATCACTCAGGCGAGAAGTTGCGAGAAGTTGATATAGCACGGCGATAGTGGATGTGAATTATTTTGTTGATTGCGGCCCCGTCGTCAAGGCTAAGGACCATGTATTGATAATTCTTAGAAGCTACAAGAATTTCCTCATAAAGGGATTTCCTTATTTGCGGAATAATCCTCATGTTATTTATTGTTTTTATTACGTGTCATATTGTAAGAAGCGAGCTATAAATTTATATGCTTACCAACTTAAGTGAGAGATTTTACTACTAGCAATAAAGCTGATTCTCTTTGTCAATTTTGAAAATATCCAAATCAGATTACAGGCAAATATTACACACAAGTGCGCTACACACTGCATATAACCGTGATTCATATTGTATCGGGACATTTTTGCTGAAGATTAAGTACTGCCAGCGAACCAAGAGAGGTGGTGCCGCAATGTATGTATTTGAAGTTGTTTGTGCCGGGAACTGACCCTTCGGTAGACGTATGAGGCGACGCAGTTTAGCTAAACTAACTCAAAATACACGCGCACCAGCGCATGTATTAACTGATACGATGGTCTTTTCAAAAACTCAACGAATGCTGTAGCTAAAATATATTTATGTACAAACCAACTGATCCTTCGAAAAACGTTTGAGTCTGCATAACATTCGAAGAAGAGTGACAGAAGACCAATGAGGTCAAAGCCCTGTTTTCCTGATTTCTCCTGAGTAAATGGTTCGCTGGCGTAAAGTATGTACGAGAGATCTCCTGGTCAGTTGAGCCTCCGCCATTGACACAAACTCACAATCAGCTATGCCTGAGCGCAACCAGATGAGTTTTTTGACTTGGTCGTACGAAATCAGCCAAGCGGGCACCCTTTCTGATGGAGTCACATTCAAAGCACACATTGGAAGTTGTGATGATGGGGACATTCGTGCCACGATGCCAAGCCATCGGAGCATAGCACTTTCCCTACGAAGAAGCAGCTGCTCAATGTTGAGCTCTTCGCGCACTGCCGTGTTTCTCAATATATCCCGGCTAGTTCTCTCAGCAACTTGCATACGAGATCTTAGTTTTTCGGTCATCCAAAACCAAATTTCATGACCATAGGTGAGAGTTGGAAATACTGAGTTGAAAACCGGTAACTTGGCTTTGACACTAGGCTCGGCCTTCCTGATTACGGACTTACCAAGCTGTTTCAAAATTGACCCAGCTTGACCAATCCTACAGGAAAGCTCAGCATTACTCCTTCCATCACTCGTGAAAAAGACCCCGAGGTACTTAAACTTCTCCAGCTGCTTCAATGGGACTCCACTAACTTGTAGAGTGCACTGAGCAGGCGTCCTGGAGATGACCATAACCTCCGATTTGTCCACGTTGACCTTCATTCCGGCATCAGCACATACGGCCACAAGCCCATCGAGTGCGCGCTGGAGTTCCATCTGGGAAGATGTGAGGATCACTGAGTCATCTGCAAAAAGAAAATGACTTACCCTCAACTCTCCTAATGTGAAACATTTCTCGCCTCGGCTGCTCCGCAACATCCAGTCCACATATACAATGAAACGGAGAGGTAACAAGACGCACCCTTATACACGTTATTTACATCGAAAGACATAGAGTAAGGTTAAGTTTAGCTTAGAGAGCCCGACGAGGGCCAGTAAGTTAGAAATAGTAGTAATAATGTTAGTCCAACTAGTTTTAAGCATTTTTGTTTATCATGAATATTTAAAAATAAAAATGAATAAAAAAAAACGAAGAAGCAGCTGCTCAACATTGAGTTGCTCGCTTACTGCCATGTAAGCTCACCTATCCTGGCGAGTAACTCCCATAGCAACACAAACAAATCTCATATCTGCAGTTTGTATGCGCGATCATGAGATTTGGAACAAATGCTGAGTTCAGAAGCGCTAACATCGCTCTGAGACAAGCACGGCTTAGCTGATTACAGAACTTTCAAGGTGTTTCCAAACTTTCCCAGCCTGGCCCATCTAACAGATTTGTCACCTACTATTTGTGTGTATAACAGTCAATGTAATAATAATATGGGTGGCGTTACAGCCCGTGGAAGGCCAGGAGCTGATGCTATTGTTGTCTCACGTGTGGAAGGGACGCACAGATCTATACCGGCTCCAAATGGACCATTTTGAGAAGCTTCTTCCGGACAGTTATACTCATTGAGCATTGTCAGTGGCTCAGACGAGGTGGGGCTGTAAATAATAAAAGCTAAGCATGCCACCTCCGTTGTGGTGACGCACCAATCCACTACGCCACGGCGACCACAATGAACATAACGATATTTATAAGCAATATCAGGGGTTTTGATTTATTTTAGTTTAACACAGAAACCAGCTTACAAATTTGTACAGCTGAATTCGCTTGTAATGACCACTCATGGGTGACGAATTTCACGTCGCTGCGAACGGATATGTAGGAATGAAAAAGGCTCTATTCATTATTGAAAGGGAAACCAAACTTTAGCTTTTAACTTCGTCGTTAAAAACGAAATGTCGTTACCTCCGAGGTCACTATAAGCGGATTCTACTATATTTCCGTGTTTAACAACATTTTTGTATGTCTTTTATGATTTCACGTAATCCTTGGTCTACAAATTTGTGTACAAAGTAATATTTGTAGAAAAACTGGAGTCAAATCATCAAACAATAGCAGTTCTGAGCGAAAGTAGATGAAAGTGGGTTAATCATCAGAAATGGCTAGTCGAGACATCGTAGAGACGCTCATAAAGAGGTCATATCCATTTGTGACATATGTATACAGGGCATGTTAGGTAAAGGTTCTGTCGGATTGTCACCACATCTTTTCAACTTGACATCACTGTAGCTGGACGGCAACCCGGGTTAATGTTCGCACAGGCGCAGGACAACATTTGCTATTCACACGTCTGTTTACTTTAGTAAGGGGGCATACCAGATTGACTCAGATCGTTTCCTTTCGTTCAGATATATTTGCGCAATTTGATAAATCGATCGATCACAGCCCCTATTTGATGTATCAACGAATTAACGAGATTTTACTGTATATCAGTTTTGTATTTTACTTGATAACTCGAATTTTTGTTGCGGCAAGTGATGGTTCGAGTTATCGAAGTTCGACTGTATTTATACAGCAGTGATCGATGTGACGGTGGTGACGAATTGTTGGGTCGGCATTTCCGCAGGAGTTTCTCAGAAACCTGCGGATATTAGTGAAAATGTTCTTAGAAGAGCTGTGGATTTAAGGAACTGCCTGGACGAAGAGCGGCCGTTGCTGCTGTTTATATTTGCAGTGTGCTTCTGAGTAGTTTGTCGTGGATGTGGCTTGAGCTAATGCTGCCGCCTGTTGACCGGATTCTTCTTGGAACTGAACTGGAGTACTGGGCTTGTTGTAGGGAATGTTTTGTTAGGATTAGCCAAATTGGCTACTTTTTTCCTTGGTTCATGAAGCTTGACTTGAATTCGCACAGCAAAACTCACATCGCACGCAGGCTGTTGGGATTTGATTTCCCTCAAAGTTGTGTGTTGTCACTCAAGACCAATCGAAAAAAAACATATTTGCCTTCCGTTTTACTGCAGGACACATTGATAATCCTACTTCAACATGTATGCACGTAGTCAACAAATTTTGCGAGGAGTACGGATGTGAATGTGAGGTTGGGATAGTCATCTATTAGATGATAAAATTCAGATTCCTCTTTGAGTTCTGGTTCGAGCAGTTTTACTTTTACATGACTGATGTACATACATATACATACATGTGTTTACAGTTTCCTGTTCGCTTGACGTTCGCCATAACCATTAATAAGTCGCAAAGACAGTCCCTAATGGTAACTGGACTGCACTTGACAAACGCATGCTTCTCACACGGTCAATTGTACATTGCAGTGTCGAGGACAAAGGGTCCAGGGCAATTATACATTGTCGCTGATGATATTTCGGAAACAAAAAATGTGGTCACAAACAAGTTTTATAATAAAAAAATTTATTAGAAAGTTAAATTTTCCTGGCGTTTTACTATTATACACATTTCTCGGGGATATTTTGAAAAACTATATTTTCAATACAGATAACGTATGGGTTGAAGGAACTAACCGGGACAAAGCCGTACATTAATGGTTGTCAGATGGATTTAAGTTATAATTGTCATTATGACAACTAAAATCAATATTATAATTTTTGTAGGTTTTTGATTTTAGCATTTTTTCCCTAAACGTTTTCTTGTTAATGAGTCCAATTCTACGTATGATATATCCGCTCAATGGTCTTATTTGTAAAGAACAAATTCTGTGTGCCCAAGGTAAGAGATGTCATATGTAACTATCGTATCATCGCAGTAAAATCTTACAAATAACAGTACAAATAAATTCATTTAGCAAGTTAGCGCTACCATCCGTAGTGGATCAGGGCCTAACTTCTCAGTAACCACTCATGGTATGCGTGCTATTGTTCTATTACAAGTGGAAGGGACCTACAGTTTCATGCCGAATCCGAACGGCGAAGTTGTAGACAGTTATTACTCTATGATCATTGTAATTGTCTCGAAAGCGGTGGACCCGTGAAAACTATTTTTGGTCGTCCCGGCCGGGAATCGAACCCAGGCAGCGAGTTTCAATTGCGTAGGGTTCGAAGCATGCACCCATAACGCCACGGCCGCGACAATAAATCGAACTTGAACTTGAAAATTTGGCTCAATCTGTCTATACAGCCATCTTTTTCCTGTTGCAAAGACCTACGAGACTGCGTTTTTAGATTTTTAAAAAATTATATATTATTAAAATTATAATTATATATTATATATTTATATATTTTATTAAAATTATAATATTATGGTTCTTGGTCAATATCTCAAAAACTATAATATTCAAATCAGCTTAAGTTCGATCCACGGATAAAGTTAAGGTACAAACCCATAGAACCGTTGCGTGTGTCGCGTAATGTCACAAAATTGACAACTCAAAGGAGAAACAGCAAATGCGGTTCACAAGTGGAAAACATCGCAACTTTTGTCCTTTTTCTGCGGTTGGCAGATGTTTCCATGGAAATGTTTGTATTTACGTCATTTTATGAAGGAATGAATACCTATTGTTTTGCTTACAATTGTTTTTGAGTAATCCCAAATAATTCTAGAACTTTGAAATTTCGAATTTCTTAGACTTTTAAAAAAGTGAAGAAGGTCGACTGGTACACTGGCAGTTCCAATCCGACGGTAACAGTTTTTCTGGATTATAGATGCTTCGCACCCAACGGACTCTTTTGGACTGGATCGAACAATTACATTACATATCCAAACGAAACCTTCTCTCAATTTAAAATTCGACTGATGTAGTTATAAAATATGAAAGCGCTAGCAAAAGAATTGAAAGAATACAAAAGAGGCTTTCAAGGTTTGCCTTAAGAAAAATAAGATGGTCCGATGAAATGCCTGATCATCCCTCCAGATGCACGCTGATCAATTTAGAAACATTGGGATGCCGCAGACAAACCCATTGCGTTATTTTTCTTAAAGACATCTCATTTGTAACAGTATTAAATCTGAAGAGCTGCTCGTACTTGTCTATTGGCATGTTCCAAAATGCCTGTCCAAGGATGCCTTAAAAATATAAATGAGCTTTCCATTCCCAGTCATAGAACAAATTATGAGTGTAACAATCCAATAACTCGCGCTTTAATATGTACAACTCTATTTGTTATGAAGTCGACCTACATTTGAGCGGGGATGGTTTTAAGAATACAATTATGAATTTATTAAACTCTTGTATTCGCACCATTGTGATCAAAAGATGAAAATATCCATTGATTGAAATGAAATTAAATAAATGAAATAATTCATTACAATATAAACACTCGCCATCTATTTTCATTAGCAGTCAGCAATAATGTCTCATATGCACACTCAACCTTCGGTCGAAGGTACTCAGCCCATAATAAATTGTATGAATGTAGCACTTTTGGTGGCTGAACGCGGGAGCTCGTACCTCCA